>JAREIS010000025.1:1205416-2410833 GCA_030060385.1 Muscicapa striata striata | reverse complement strand
TTACCATCAGATCATTCATGGAGAGAATATTTAAAATAGATGAGTGTTTCCATTTTGAATTATGTATAAAAATTCTTATTTATCTGAATATATGTATAATTGAAATTCTATCCATCATTTATATTCACACTGGCTAGATAATGACTTCAGGGACTCTGACCTTGTACTCTAATTCAGCAAATCCAGAAGATCAGATTAAAATTTGGATGTGGAGTATTAAGTAGGCTAAATATTTTTAAGTATCTTGGCATTTAAAAACCATTTTGGTTAAAGCTTTCTGCTTAGAATAAGTTTCTACTCTATCAAAAGAAATTGTTGAATATGCTGAATTTTAAACTCTTTGTTTTAGTCCAAGTGCTTTTAACCATAGGAACAATCTGTCTTGAAGCAAAATTAAATAATTAAATAGTGACACCATGGGAATTGTTTGATGAGGTAACTAATTAGAATACTTGTCAACATTAAATAGCTATAACTATCAGGAGAAATTAATGATTTTATACAGTTACATAAATCTAAACAGACCTAAATTCTTTCAAATTTTGATTTTTTTTAAATGCTCCTATTATCCATTTGTAATATTCTTGAAAGCTACTCATGTTCTTATCTCTGATAAAGACCAGGTTCTCTATGCCTTTGTATTGTGTAGCCCTTTATAGCAGTACATTGTCTATAAAATAAAATTCATTTTGAATGCAAAGGTGAAAAACAATTGAATGATGTATAAGGAATATAACCCTCGGAACAAATTGATTCTTGTATCATATTTGTAATGGTTTATAAATCATTACCTACAGAAGAAGAAAATAATAGCTTTTAGTTAAAACAAGATATAAAACTTGAAAAAATGTGATTTTATACTAAGTTTTTAGCTCCCCATAAATTTAGACAACTTCAGACATGAAGCTGGCTCAGAGGTAGAAAACAGTACTGACCCTTTAACCCCCAAGGAATCACATGCAACTGAAGATAATGCTTTCTAGTCTCTATCATAGCAATCAGTCTTAAGGCAAAAATAAAACTAGAAGCACAAATGTTTGAGAGTGATTGTAATCATGCCTTAGAGCTTGCAACAAGTATATTTAAAGATAGCTTATATTTTACCTAGCTTTCATAGTGTAAAAATATACATTAAGATTCTAGTGCAGGTTCTTTCTACATAAAATGTAGGAAAATAGGGAACTCCAGAGCATGATTCATTCCACTCACTCAGCTTTAAGATTAACATTAAGTTTTCAGAATTGCTTCTTATGCTAAATCTAACCTGTAAAGTAAAGCAATCATTTAAGAAGATAACAACCACAGATGCCTTACCTTTGAAATAATGGTATTGTAGACCAAATAACAACTTTTGTGACTGTTTACTATATATTTCACTGCTGACTATAACAAGATAAAGTGAGAAGATGTGCAGCTCCAGACTAATGTGGGGCAGGTATCAGACAGCACCTGATGGACCCATTCTGTGAGAATATACACTCTTAGCAAGATGTGATCGCAGCAGTCTTCAAAAGGAAAAACATAATATCCTTAAAAGAACAAAGCCTTGTTGGTTTATGTGTATCATTGTTTTAGCTCTCATCTTTATATTGTTTTATTAACAACCACCACCATATCTTTCCAACAGAGGGAAGATGAACCAGAATGGACAAGAACCAGTAAAGCAGTCGGGAGTAGGAGTAACCGATTCAGAAGGTAAAAAGAAATGCAAACAGCTCTACAGTGGTACTCCATGTTTGTAGGAAGGATGTGCCTATTTCTCTGACTCGTTATGCTGTGAAAAATTAGTCTATGCTCTCTTTGTATTGTAGATTAAAATCCTGACCTTCCTTTTCTCTGGGGGCCCTTTACACAGAATGCCAATGTAATGAGTCTTAGTTTAAATGAGTATGGTGTCTTGCCTGTTTATTTAAAGTAATTAAATAGTTAGATTACAATGAAAAATATATAATAATATCTGTCTTCTGATGTTCATTGCTTTTCAAATAAAAAAATACAAAGTGTGGAGCTGACTCAACAATCAGTGGATTCCAAGAATATATCTAATGCCTATCAGGCTCTATTTTTATAACCTTTCAGAATATTTACTTCATAAAGCTATCATTAATATCAGTGTTTTCATAAAATATTAATTTTAAATAAAAATATTAGCTGAGAAGGCTTCACTGCTGCACTTAAAACAAATGCACTATAATGAAACTTTTATTGGATTGGGAAATCCTGAGTGATTTTGTTTCGGTATTAATGTGGTGCTGAGAAAGAAGAAGACATTGTAATATTGGGGCTGGAAAGTGTCCGACAGAATGACATTCCAAATTTCATAGGGAATGTGATTATCTTTTTCACGTGTAATAATGGAAAACCGTGTGGAAATGAAGAGTGTTTTGTACGGAAGGACGCGTTATGATAATTCCATTTCCCTTTACATTTAAGGCATATTCTTTCATGTGTATGTTTATGTTGACCTCAAATATATAATTTCATTACCATGACTTGCATCTTATTATTAAAATAAGAACCTTTGCCATTTAGATGCATTTCAATGCAGCTTGGAGTATCAATTAATTCAGAAATTGAAATTTATACATATAATTGATAAATTGATCTGAAGTTT
The DNA here is from genome assembly GCA_030060385.1 of Muscicapa striata striata. Lineage (NCBI taxonomy): Eukaryota > Metazoa > Chordata > Aves > Passeriformes > Muscicapidae > Muscicapa > Muscicapa striata. The sequence continues at coordinate 2,408,219 of JAREIS010000025.1, read as the reverse complement.
AGTCATTTGAAAAAACCTATATTTTTTCAGGTTTCTAGAATCTATATACATGGGGAAATAATACCTATTTCCATATTTGAGGTAAAGCAGTCTAATGTTCTACAGAGTTGAAGAAATAAAATTAGAATTTAAAGATAGACCTGTAAAATTCTCTTTTACATATCAAGAATTCTTAACAGTGTATATGCATTTTACTAAATATTTTCATACCTATTATGCATTAAAAAAAAAAGTTTAATAATCTGCTTTCTCAAATATCAAATAGTTTGGTAATCTTCCTATCAAAATTTAATTTCTCAATAGTATATTGAAGCATTTGAAAAAAAAAAATTTTTTTTAAAAGAGAAATGGTGGGATGAAAATGAGAAGTCAGGAATTTTTTATTTTTATTTTGTCATGATGAATTTTATACAGATGTATAATTGTAAAGAAATACCTTATCACTATTTTCTTCACCATAAATTGCCCCTTAGGTTATGTCTTGGATCTTAAATTTCAGAGCCTACAAATACAAATTATTTTAATTTCTTATTGGTATTTTTAATTAACCCCAAAACCCCCCAAAAAAACCAAATAATAAAAACCAACAATACCCAAAACACATTTTGAAATATTCTGAAAGACATTTATATAATATTTAGTCTGAAATTACCTTTGCAAAGCTATCTTTCTCCTTGTCTTCAAAATTTGCAAATAACTCAAGAGCTGCAATTCCTTTATTTTCACTTACAGTTCAATTCACCTCTGTTACCTTGGGAACTCTAAGTGTTACAGCTCCAAGTGTGATAAAATGACTGTTTCTTATTGAGAGATTTTTGCCATTGAGAGAGGCTGGTGCAGTCAGCCTGGATTTTAGTGTTTGATTTCTAGCTGACTAAGAGGGGAAAGGTCAGTGTCAAAGTGTAAATTAAACTTAAAGCTGGAAAACAATTCAAGAGCATTTCCGTTTCAGCATGTAAATATAATTATCTTTTGGGGAAGTAGTTCAGAATTTAGAGGAGCTCAAGATTAACTGAGAATTACTTCAGTATTACAGATTTATTATGACATTCTTCTTATAGAAGAATAAAAGATAAAGAAAATCATAAAATCATGCCTTTTCTGTAGTTCACTTACCTGTGTTGTAGACCAGATGAGCTCTGAAGTTAAGTGAAAGCAAATATTCATTCCCACTTTTCATTAACTGTAGAGATCCAATAGCTGACATTTGTATTTTTATTTGCAAATTATGACTTAGAGTTGCATTTAAAACTTTTGAATACTGGTGCTCTTATTTTAACATTTTCAGATATTCTTAGGACATAACTTCTGGAAAAAGCAGCCTTGGGTTAGTCTCTTTAAAATGGTGAAGAATAAATTTAGTTGATTGTACCTGCAGATCTATTGCTATGTGAAATGTTTTAGTCATCCAAGTCATTTACACAGGCTGACAAATATGGCAAGGGATTTAGAGGATCTTTAAGATCACTAGCTGCAGGCAAAGCAAGGTGGGACCCTCAAATGACAATGAGAATTGGTTTCTAGATGGCTGAATCAAAATTATAGCAACAGGGTTTGAGTTGAGCTCATGGGGTATGACAGCAAAATTTAGGCATTTACATAAGTGAAATCTCCAGGGAAAAAGTGTTCATTTGGTAATTGTTAGTTCAACATAATTGTGTTAATGTTTTGCTGGGAATAGTTTTTGTGCTATTAACATATATCAGTATAGTTATAGGTAAATTCTGGAAAACAGTACTATTTATTTGGCTGACATAACCAAATGGTCAATATAAACAACTGTGATTCTGTCTGTGATAATCTTTGTGCCTCTGAATATATTATCTTCTCATATTCTGTATTTTTGTACTACTTAGTAATATACAAAAAAATCAGAGTTTTGTTCTTGGACACTGTATTAGTTACTTTTATGATATGCATTGTTGCATGCTATCTTATTCTGGGCATTTTGCCCTGAGAAGACAAAATATTTCATCTTTTTTAAGCTTCAGTAAATCTTATTGTACATATTGTGATCTCCATTAAGTTATGCAAGCCAACTTCTGCATTTGTTTCAGAAAGTGCAATATACCTTGTTCAAAGATTGCTTATGACATGGTTAGAGTATTACAGACAATATAAAAAGCCCAATAGCATCCATGTAAGGATTGAAGCTAACAATTAAAAGCACATGATTAATATCTTAATTCAGTTGTAGATCATGATTGGTCTGTCTGTCTTATGAAGTTGCTCAGCCAATAGGCTCCAGATGGTATTTTCCACCTACCGACCATTTATCCATTTAAAAAATATATGGGGAAAATTATTTCCATATATTTTAGAAGTTTGAATTTCCTAGGTAATTCCAAGATGCCATTATTTCTAGTAGAAGAGATATATATAGGTATAAATAGCATTGTCATGGAAATGTTGTACCTTCTCCTTTTGAAGATTCTGTATGCATGCAAAGTACCATTCCCCAATCATCCTCAATCCTCAAACATTGAGGTTCACCTGAAGCAAAGACTCTTTTAGGAGTATTTCAAGGTTTTTTTGAGTGAATGAGTACTCACAGTGCTTCTGTCATCCTCTGTGGTTGGCCTTATTGTTGTGAGGATTTTCAGTCAGAAAATTGTAATCTTTCTATAGGAGCAGTGCAGCACCTCACTCACATCTTCCTAGAGAGTGAGTTTTTTTAACCTTTTTTTTTATTTTTTTCATTACTGTCCAGTCCATGAATACCAAAAATTTCTGTTCCCTGTTCAGCCATGTCTCAAAGGTTCACTTTATGACCATTCCAGTGGTCCTTTGAGCCTCATGTTTCGAGTGTAATTAAACAAAACTCTCTAATTAATAAACTGACTCCCTCTACAGATGATTGAACCTGAACAGAAATTTTCAGAATGTTCTAGTAAAGACCCAATAGTTATATTTCCAAAAACCGAGAGAATGAATAGATTTGTACTGTTTCAAAATCTAAAGGTGCACACATACTTACTGAACTTCTACAAAATGATATGATAGAGATATGCTCTCATTTAGTATGACATTTAGTGAACTCTTGCAGGATTTTTCTCTTTTTTTTTTTTTTTTTTTTTTTGCTAGTAATTTGTCTAAGTTATAGATTAAAGGGGGGGGGGGAAAAACCAAAAGCAAACACAGCAACAAGCCCTAAATATGCTCTGTGATCATACTTAAACAGGCAAATTTTAGAGTACTGTGGGTTTAATTTCATCTATTCAGAATAATCTAAGATAAAAAAACAATAATTTTTCCTTGATTTTTGAGCTTTGTGGTTCATCAGCCAAAATTATAAACTAAGAAATTCAGTTTTAATAGTTTAATTTCTTATCTCTGTATTTTAATAATTAAGGCAGTCTAATCTTTATTTATGAGAAAAAAAGTTGAAATACCACAGAAACCTTTAAACATGCTAGGAAGACATTCTAATAAGATTCTGGAAAGGTGCATGACCCTCTGACTGGGAATTATTTGACTTGTAAATGTTCCTTTATAGCTTTCTGAACAGTGCTAGTGAAATTTTCATCCATTCTTTCTGCACAGAATAGACCCTGGAGCAAATTGTCTTGCAAACTGTTTCACACTTTCTTCTGAAGAGGAGCACCCAGGAGTGATAAGTGGATTCACTCTCCTGAGTAAAACAAGGCATGAAACAAACTGACAGAACAGGCACAGCTAACCATTTCTTCAAAGTCATTAAAACTCAGAAAAAAAAATTAATTTTTACTTGTTCTTTAGCTAGGCTAGAGTAACACTGTTTAAACCACAGGACTCACTGTATTATGACCAAGAACAGGCTAAGGGCTTGCTGCATCTCATACATAAAATCTAGTATTTTGATTTCTTTTAAATCCAAAGGTTGAAAGATTAGAAGTATAAAATTAGTCCTTAGAAGATATTTAGAGAAAAATGCCCTAATATGGGACCTTCAACCAGAAAGTTATAAGAGGAGAAAAAAGGCACATGAAAAAAGTTATTAATAGATAATTATGATACAATTACTGAGATTTGCAAATAGTTTTGTATATGCACAAATCTATACTTTGATGTCTGAATTGTCCAGGCTAAAAACTGGAGGTTCATTGCAGGTGAGAAATTTTCTTGCATTAGAATGATCAGAGACAGAACACCTCTCCTATGGAGACAGGCTAAGAGAGTTGGGGTTGTCCAGCCTGGGGAAAAGAAGACTCTGGGGAGACCTTGCTGTGACCTTGAAATAAATAAAGAGGACTTATTAATAAATGAAAAAAACCTTTTTTACCACCAGGCCTACAGTGACAATGGCTTTAAACTGAGATTAGATTTAGATTGAATATAAGAGGCACTAAATCAGATTTCCCAGAGAAGTGACAGATGCTCTAACCCTGAAAATGCTCAATGACAGGTTGGATGGGGTTTGAGCAACCTGCTCTAGTGGAAAGTGTCCCTGTAATGGGGTGGGGTTGGAAGTAGATGACCTTTAAAGATCCCTTAGGACCCAAACCATTCTATGACTCATTGCTATGAAAGAGTTGACAAATATTTTTGAAGGGTTCAATACACAAAGTGCAAATATGCCTGCTTGCTGTGAGTGGTGTTCTGGGAAGTGCTGTCCACTCAGGTGTTTGATAGTTACAGATGTAAAAACATTTCCATCCTCCAACAGTGATTTCTTCTGCACCTTTGATTGGAGCATCAGGCACCCACATTTACACACTTCATCCAGCGTTTTGTTTTGAATAGATAAATCAGTAACACTGCACCAGGAAAATTCCACTTTCTTTTCAGTTTCTTACCTTTGGATTATTTCAACTGCTGAAGCAACATCAGAATATCACATGTACAGTAATGGGTAGCAAGAATCTGAGAACTGCTATTTCCAAGGAAAATTGAAAGTATCATTACATAGCATACAAATGCTCATTTCTATATTTATGTCAGAAAGTGACTGAATAGACAGAGGAACTGTGAATACACATGGTGGAGTAGTCTTCAATTTACCAAAAAACATAAATTAGTACTCATTTACTTTTTCTTAAATTTAGTTAAATTAAACTAGACTGAATTTTTTTTCTTCTGTAACATGATTCCTGACTCCTAGCAGTATAACTAACAGTATACAGACCAGCAATAAATGACCAAGTCAGAAGCAGTCACTTTCACCATAGCAGAGAGTAGTTCTATGTTTCTGGACCAAGGCTTGATCCAATTCTTTTTAAGGCCTTTTTTAGACTGGTATCTCAAAATCACAGGAAGAATCATCTACTTAGGTCAAATACTATCTTTGATGTTTTTGGCCTTCCCAACAACTCAAATAATTCTAGAGTTTTGTGCATTTAATCCTAACGTATACCAAAGTGTATGAGAACCTGGAGAAAGTCTGGACTTCCAGGTATTTTCTGAATTAACAGAGTCTTGTACTGACCAAGTATGAGACTGTTGACTTGATTATAATGGATACTGATCCATGGATTTAAAGAGAAATGCAGACAATTGAAATGTTACCAACACTAACTTGAACAGTGGTTGAATTGCATTTTTTGGTTTTGAGTGCCTGTCATGTACATAGCAAAAGAAATTTCTGCACATTCACATTGTCTTTACTCAAGAGCAATATAATCCTGTTAATCTCTCTCTAAAAACCCATTTTTAGTGGCTGTAAGATTTGCTTTTATAGTCCTATTGCCCTTCTGATTTACATGTAGAAGAGGTCTTTTTGTCAAATAAAATATTACTGACTAAAATGTGATCCTTTCCCAGAAGATACCAAATTGAAAGAAGAAGAATTGCCAAACTTCTCTGATATCTCAATAAATAAAAAGGCTAAAATTCAACCCAACTTTGTTTAAACTGTCTTTAATACAAAATCAGAACCTTGCTTTCTGCCATTACCTTCCACCAAGGGTCTGCCATCTACTACTCGACAGCATGATTTTAATCAATGCCAACAAAATTTAAAGCAGAAAATACCAGCAAGGGTAATTTCTCACATGAACAGCTGCTAAATTACAGAGGGGAAAAAAAGGGCATAAGGGAATAGAAAACAAGTACTGAAAGCACTTGCAGATAGCCTGTTATGTGTTGATTTTAAGAATTGAAAAGCTCAGATATACTTTTCTGTCAAAAGAGATCCTTAAGCAATGAATCAGGCCTATGCACTGACAGTAGTCCTTATCCTCTCTCGTTTTTAAAAAGAAGTCTATATTTTATGCATGTTCCCTTAAGCTAGGCTTTACTACTAATGCCTAAAACCCTAACTTTAAAAACTGAGTCAAGGTAAATAACAGCAGCCCTATAAACCTAAGTATTATCAACTTCCTCTCTAAACTCTGAGAAGTATTTTTCACCTATCCCCAATTGGCCCCATATTCTAATTTCCCACCTGGCTCTCCAGTAATAATTGGAGCAATTAGTTCTGCTTTCCTGAGGCATTTGCCAGTATAATCCAGCTGGTTTTCCTAAAAAGAAGCAGAAAGAATATAAATAAGAAAAAAGTTTGCAGCCAGAGACAAAAAAATAGAGGAAAAAAAGGACAAGTTCTGTGTTCTCCTATACACATCACAAATAATATTGATTTACAAAGTATTACAAATCAGCCTATTCCTGAACTGTCACTGTAAATTGTCATCAGAAGAAAAGTAAATAATCCAGGAGACTGGCCTTAACTAACAGCTGGTCTACAGTTTCTGTAGTTTTCAGTTCTGTATGAACTTTGACTAAAAGGCTATTAGCCCTTAAATTATGTCTCAGGATAATGCTAAAAAAATACTTTATAAGTTTTATTTTAAAAATATCTGCTTTCCCCATGGGATTTGTTTAATTTTTTAAAAAAATTACTAAGATGGCAAATGAAACAACAAAAAAGCTGAAAATCACAAGTATTTCTTCTGAAAACCAAAATTTCTCGCCTTTGAAGTGACACTTCAGTAATCACCTGGAAAGCTAATTTGTTTCTGTAATTCATCACTTTTATTGGCCTAGCTCATAAATGCATTTCTGTTAATATAAAGCCTCTTGGAAATTCCAGAAAGCTTCTTTTGGTGACTTCTTGGAGTTGCAATGAACTCAGAGTATTTAGGCTGGGAATCAGAATTCCAGTAATTCCATCAAAAATCTGACAAATATGCATGGTTTAATTGTGGAATTAAAAAAAAAAAAAAAAAAAAAGGAATTCTGGAGCCTATCTCTTTCAATAAGGTGTGATTATGAAGAAATGTGATTGAATACTACCTGACACATTTAATATAAATAACCAGTTAATAATGAAGATTATCAACACTGGAAAGCAAGCAGAGGGATCTCACCACCAAAATGGAGTGAAGGTGAAGGTGCTGAAGTGTGATTTAATGAACCTGAGCCTTGTCTGGTGTAAGTCTGAAGAAGGGCTGCTTCACCTAGTGAGTAATTTAAAACCACTTTGAAATAGAGTCACTTTCCATGATTAATGTTAATTTAGGATCAGTAAAAGTCAGGTTGAGGCATTACTATGATAGAAGGTGAATTGCTAAATCCTAAATGGTTTCCCTTCTGTCATGAAACTGAAACTAGGACTTACCAAGTAGGGCTTTTACATGTCAGTTTCCTGGAAAATTCAGATGATCTCTTCCATTTAGCAGTATGATTAGGATCTGGAATTGTGTTCATGCTCCAAACGAAAAAAAGTAAGTAAAATAGATCTGTTCTAAAGTCAACAATATTCAGTATTCAAATATATATAGGCTATTCTGTAGTAGGAATGATGTTATGGGGGTTTCAAGAGGTCATCCCAATGATTCAAGGCACGATATTTTTCCTAAAAGGCTTTTTTTTAACTTGCACCAAAAAAATTCTTAGTGTTGATAGAGACTTTACAACTTCATTACTCTGTTCTACTGATCAGTTCTTTAACAGTAATGTTTTACCTATGTTCTAGCCCAGTTGCTTGCTGAAATTAATACTCAAGGACAGAAATAAGAATCCAAATCCAAGAGCTTCCATTCACAAACATAGCATATTTTATCAGGTACTTCCTGTAAATAGATTATTCTAAGATTGCCTACAAACAATATCACAGTGGTTCCTACAGTAGCGTTCTGTGTTAGAACTAGACTTTTGCTGTACTTATTTGAAATGCTAAAAAAACCCCAAACCCAAGACTGTCATAACTTGTTTCTATACTAGACAGTCCTTTGTAGCTCCTTAATCTCTTAAGATTCTTAATTTCTTTTTAGGATAATTTATAACTTAATTAGAAATTAAACTATTACGCTGGGGAATTCAGAAAAGAGGTGTTGTATTTACCCTCATACCCTCTTGAATACACCCTTTTTTTTTTTTTTTTTTTTTTGACTGATGTTCAAACTGTTACTTTGGAATGTTGTTTAAACACATAAATCTAGAACATTTCCAGGTGGGATCACATGACAAGCTGAAATTAAACTTCAGCTGATCTTCCTTTTAGCATGTGAGAGTCCTCAATATTATTGAACCGTAAATTGTGTTCCAAGAGAGAAGGCTTTAAAAATCAGTGCATTAGAATGAATATAAATCTTTCCTATGATGACAATTCCTGGATATGTCCAAGTCTTTTGTGCTTTCATGTCTATAGCTAGAAACTCATGCTTTGTCCCCACTTTATTTTCAGATTAATATGCTTTCCATAATGTTCATATTGCATCCTATGATAGTAATCTTACAGGCTTGCAGCTCTAATGAAATTTCTTATCCATTGCTGCAGTATGTGAATAATGGCTTTTCTGTTAAGGGAAGGCTTTGGTGTGTGTATTTCTCATAAAGAATTCTTAACAGTTTATCCTGCAAAGGCATTTGCAATTACTTTAGCTATTACATGTTGGTCTTCCCTTTTGTGCATTATTTATTTTGACATTACTAGGCTATGACTGCAAGGGAATCAAATGGACAGAAGACTAGACAAATCTAGTGCTCAAAGTAATGTACTCTGCGTGTAGAAGCTGATGCAAAAATTTATTTATCCTTATCTGCAAAGGGATTCAGGGTCTTCAAACATAGGTGTATTCTGCTGTTTTAAATACTCTCTTTTTCTGCCTCAATTCAGCTGCTGTTCCAGAAAGTTATGAGTATCCCACAGATTCTTAATCAAACCTGCCATTCAAGATCAGCCAGTCCTTTTCCATTGGTTAGGAACCAAAAGATTACCATGAAAATTTAAAGCATTTATTTTAGCTTCCTTTTCTAATGTTCAGGTTGCTCATATCAGACGAGATTAGTGCTGCTAAATGGTTCTGAGTTTGCATGCATGTTAATGCCTCCATTTCTGAAAACACTCTTTGGTATGTTTTCTTTCTGTCATACCTTCTTTTTTAATATTTCTTTAGGGGTTTTTGGGCGTTTTTTTGTCTGCCATATTGGCTTTGCACTCTGACTGACTGTGATGTGATAACATGTGATAACTGAATATGCACGCCATGGGAAATGCACAAATCTTCTGGAGATCAGCTGGGTCAAACACTGATGCATGCACCTGCCTTCATGGTTCACACTGCTGTAGGACCTAGAAGTCCACATTGTTTTCAGAAGCCTGCTAACATACTGCCTATGATAATTAGTCAATTTGGGTAATTTACTAGTCCAATGTGTAACTTGCATCAATGCCTGCTGAGTCTGCTTTGGATTCTTGCTGTTTCCTCCTGCTACTCATCCAATATCTATAGCATTATTCACCAGCCTCCTGATTGCCTTGGCTGTGCCTGGCTGAGGGTTTAACTTTTTAGAAACACATTTGTATTCATGGAACACTCTGTTATATTCTTGAAGGAATTGGATTCTCACTGATCTGAATGCAATTATTTGCCTTTTCTATAAACTGTGCCCTTCTGACTAGTCTGATTGTCTGAAGAGTTCCTTTTTCTTGGCAAGTAAAAGAGAAAAGGGGATCTTTCCACTCTGTCCCTGGACATGTTTTTGACAAAAAAGACACCTTATGTCCTTCCTTATATGTTGGCTATTAAGACTATTTTGGGTTTTGTTTACATTAAAAAGCAGTATGCAAATCTCTGACTTTATAGAGACGCATTTTCCCTGTAATTTTTATGTTTGAAGAAGTGAAGCCTACACAATATCTGCACCACATATCCTTCTTCCTACTTGGTGCATCCTTTTCAAACACATCTACAAAGCAAAGTTATCTAAATTCCTGTAAAATTGTAATACAGATTGGTATGATTCAGAAGTTATCAGTGTAACAACAGGTTTTTAAAGCTCATGATAAATCTATACATGAAAGCTGCCATTTCCAAAGAAAGGAATCTAAACAGTGTTAGAAAAACAGTAAAAGAAAAATAACTTGAGATTGCTTTTTTTTTTTTTTTTTTTTTTTTTTTTTTTTTTCCCCTGCTGGTGAACATTTTGGGCACACAAAGAGCTTTCATATCAACAGTTAAACAGAATTTAGGAAGCAGATCCTAGGAGATGCTCTTCACCTCTCCTAGCAACCACACCTTACCTAGATGTTGTTCCACTGATTAAAGGAGCTATTCCAGATATACAACATTATAGAAAGAAAATTATATATTGAAGACACTCACCTTCAGAAAATGGCGATTCATGGAAAAATCCTGCAGCATGAAAAATAGATTTTTACAATTTGTCTTCAGTAGTAGAGACAGTGCCAAAGTACACTGCTTTCCACCAGCAACCAGAAAGGCAGCATGAGTGAGGCAAAGCCAGATTTCCTAACAATATTTCTCATTCTCCGGAAAAAACCCAGCAACTAATGTGTCATTGTACACTGCTTTTTCCCCCCAGACTCTTGAAATTTTCTTGTTGAATCTACCTTCCTGAATGCAAATGCAGATCTATCAAGGAGGAAAGGTAAAAAATGCCATAACTTTTCCATAAATGTTTCATTATTTTGCATATGTGCCTTCTTATATTACAAGGGAAAAAACACTCTGATACCACAGCTACATCCAGCTATAATATGACAAATCATTTCCCTCTTTATTGGCAGCATCTACTGCCCTCAGGTTAGTTGTTCTGAATCAAATTCCAGAATTAAATATTGCAGTTTTCTTGTTGAACAAAGCTGAATAATTTGTTTCAAATACAATTTTCTGCCACTGGCTAAAGATTTTAAATTGACGACAGCTTGAAAAATGGATATAATAGGAAGTGATGCAAATCCTGAGAGAAAGGACACACATAAAAACAACAAACACATCATTTTTTCCCTGCCCCTCTCTGGGATCAATTGAATCTGTGGAAATATATTTAAAGCATTGACCAAAAGTAATAATTATTCCAATTTCTGCTGTAATTTTGAGCAGAAAGTTCTTTCTTAGGGATATTATGTTTGTTATGATCACAGATTAAAATAGAAAAAGAAATCAGATATTTTTTGATGCATTTTTAAAATTTATCTACATGATTATTTTTATGTTAATAATCCAAGTTACACCATAGCAGATATTTTTCATAAGAAAGTTAAAAAAAATTATCTGAGCAGATTTCCTAAAGAAATTGCAAGTTCTGATTACATTTTAACAGTTTAATTAAAACAATCCCAACAAAATTTAGGAAGGGAAGAATAAAATTGACATCTTCCTTAGATTCCTAATTAATCATTTGAATGAATAACCTATCTTTATAATGCAGTCCCTTGTAATGACAAAATGAGATTTCCAATGCATTCTCAGCTGACTGAAGTGCTTTAAGCCTTGTTTTAAAGTCCTTTAAACACTTATTTTACGGTACCAAGTTACCTTTGATGGTTACCAGAGGAACTTCAAGGTTTCCTCATCATTTTGAAATTAGTATAAGTGGAAAAGTTAGTGCTTCTATCTGGAAACTTTAGATAATATACACTGCTCATTCTGTCCTTCCATTTGTTCTGATGGCCTTTAAATACCTGCAGTGAAAGAGACTCCATGCTCTCTCTGGGCAATCTGTTCTACTGCTTGGTCACCCACAAAATAAAGAAATACTTCCTCATATTCAGGTGAACTTGGTGTGGATGAGTTCCTGCCCATTGCTCTTGTCCTATTGTTCAGCACCACTGAACAGAGCTTGGTCCATCCTCTTATCACCCTCCCTTCAGATAATGAAAGATACTGGCAAGGTCTTCTCTCAGTCATCTCTTCTCAAAGCTGGATAAGCCAAATTCTCTCAGCTTTTCCTCCTACAAGGAAATGATTTTTATAGCCCTTTGATGGACCTGCTCCATATCTCCATGTCACTCTTGTACTGAGGAGCCCAGAACTGGACAAAGCACAGCATATGTGGCCTCACTAGGTCTGAGTAGATGGGCAGGATCACCTCCCTCAGCCTGCTGGCAATGCTCTTCCACAGGCCTTCTTGGCACAAGGGCAATGGAAAGTACTTGCAGAGCTTATTGTCCACCAGGACTCCCAGGTCCTTCTCTGTAGAGCTGCCTTCCAGCAGGTCTAATCTGTGCCCTCCCTGCATTTGCCTTTGTTGAATTCCAGAAGGCTCTTCCCTGCCATCTCTCCAGCCTGTCGAGGTCCTTCTGAAGGGCTGCACATCCTTCTGGGGTACTGGCCACTCCTTCCTTCCCTGTGTCACCAGCAAACTTGCTGGGAAGTATCTACCCCTTCATCTAAGTCATTGATGAATAAGTTGAACAAGACTGGACCCAGTATCAAAACCCTTGTGGGATATTACTTGTTGCAGGTTTTCATCCAGGTCTCTGTGCCACTGACCAAACCCCTCTAAGCTCTTCTGTTCAGCCAGTTCTCCATCCATCTCACCATTCACTTGTCCAGCCTTCACTTCTGACTTTGTCTATGAGGATACCATGGGAGATAGCATCAAAAGCCTTACTGAAGTCTGGTAGACAGCATTTCACTGTTCTCCCCTCACCTATCCAGGCAGGTTTTGGAATTCAAGTGATGCTTGTGGCAGGAGAGACTGTCTTCAGTGAGTAAAAGGGAGTTTTACTGTTGGAATTCAGTATTGCCCCATTTTAGTGCTGCAATAAATTTTGAAATAAATTAATATATTTCATTGGACTGTACAGGAAATGTTGTTTCACTTATACATGGTCATGGCACACATAGATGACATATACAGACAAAAAGATGTAGTGGGCTGAATTAATAATGTTCAACAGTTTAGATCCGGGGGTACTTCCTGAAAGTCACTGAAATTTCAGTGGCCTAATACTGGCATGAGAGAAGAGGGATTACACAATGAGAAACAAAGTGAAAAATGCAGGAATGGTGCTGGAAAGTGCAGAAAAATTGCTGTTGAAGCATTTAGATGACTGAGCAACTAAAGTTCTGCAAATGATTCCTGAAGGTGAGAAATCCTCTGAGCAAAGCTGAGTTAAGACTCAACAGTTTTTACTTTATTATTTAGAGTAGCAATATATTCTTCTTACTCTATAGGTGATCTTTAACTCCCCAGGTTATCACAGGGCTGATTCACTGCACGGTATTTAATTTAAATAAGCAGAACTACATTTCAAAAAGTTGCTTACATGAATATAAGGAATTCATTATAGCACAAACTTGTTGGAAGTCAGATAGCCCATCTTGTCTTCAGAGAAGTATCCAAACTATGTAATTTTTTTTTCTCTTCTAGTTAGTTTCTGTACTGATGCTAGTAGTATTTTTGTGTCTTTTTTTCCTTTTCTATTGAAAGAAATTGTGAAAGGGAAGGTAGGATCTATGAACCATTTCAAGTGGAAAATTTTTATAATGCTACATGCTAGGATCAAAACTGGTATCAGCAATTCGAAATTAACTTACATAACTCTAACTTCATAAACTTTAATTTGAGCTCAGATATTTAGAGTTGATTGATTCAACAAGCAAATACTTCATGCTGAGGCAAGGTAGATTCCTTGGATTAAGCCTCCTTCGATGATATATATGATATGCTTACATTTGGACAAATGAACATATGTGCATACACATGTGATAGGGTCCGATTATCAAAATATGCTTCTGCCTAAATTAAGGAACAAATGAGACTGTATGCCAATGTCAGGAGTATTAATTCTATTTAAGAGTAGATGTGTGGTAGGGAGGGCAGAGAGAGAAGAAAGATTAAGCAGAAATATAGTCACCACCACATGGGACCTGTGGCATCATTCCTGAGCTTCATCCTTGGGATTCTTGGGGGGGTCCCTGGAGTGCTCTTCTGGAGGTATCACTTTTATACAATCTGACTCCCAGGTACGTAGATGCTGTTACCACAGCTTGGGCTGGCAGGTGTATAAGGACTTGCTTCCTTTCTCATGGTTTGCCATGGTGGGAATTTTTGTCCAGAGAAGTTACCCAGATCTGCCTCAGCCTGGCATCTTCCTGTTGTTGCCTTCTGCACTTATTGCAAGTTCCCACATCACAGTAGGGTTTTGTCCAGTGTGCTAATTCCAACCCTTCACCTCAGTTTAGGCCTGGAATTAATGCCTTCCTGTTTGCCATCTCTTCCTCTTGTGGTGCTTTATCTTATGGGAACTTCCTTCCCTGACAGTGTCTTGAGATATTTCACTAAGTCCTGAGATATTTCTTTAAGTCCTGACAACATGTGTGCATGTTTATAAACATATTTTTACACAGATATAAATCACTGAATCTCACATAGATGTATACATACATATGGATGCACATATGACATAATTTTTGACATACCTCTTTGGAAATAATAAACAAACTTGGGTTCTGAATTAAATGCTTCATCTGTGTCTGTGGGCTTCTTCATTTTTCAAAATACTGCATTTGTTTCATTAGCTTTCATTATCTGGAGAATGAACATCACTGTTTTTAACTGCAATGGATAATAAAAATAGATAAGGCCTGTGTTGCATAGTGGCTCTGATATAAAAAGGCAACAAATCCTATTAGTATTGAGTTTTTCAATTGAATTTCACTTTCTACTAGTTTAGTGGTCTTTATTATAAAAATTTACAATAATTTGATGATTATTGATTTCATTGAAAATTTCTTTCAAATCTTAAATATAAGATAAGGAAAATTATGATCTGATCTTTTAGATTTTGCAAACAGTACTTGCTTAAGTGGTTTGGGTATCTCTGAACAGTAAAAGTTTTATTTCAGTCTCTTACTCATTCTGTTTCTTTGTTAATTATCTAATTTAAAACTTAGAGTTTTGTCTACTGTAGATAAAAAAAATCTAATTCAATATCTTTTTACAGCTGGGACCTCTGAAATAGGTTATGCAATGAGAAATTTAATCATGGGAGGATGGGAGGATCAGCTACTTAAACAAAAATTTTATAATCAGTGGAATTAAATAACCATTCTGAAGGTACAATTCATCAGATCTGTTTTAGAGATCTATTTGCAAATAGGACAAACTACATTCTAGAGGAGCAATCCCTCAGATGAAGAGACTGACTCTCAGACAGATGAATCCTAGCAGCAGTGTCTATCTCCAACAGATGTTAGGTGACAGTCACTGTAAAATATCTAAATGCATCCAGAAGTAACTTTTAAGCACATTTAACTTTATTTGACAAAAATGCTAATTTAATTTGGTCTGAAGTTCTTAAACTACTGCTGTGCTCAACACTAATTGCAATTACCATTTGGAGTGTTAGGTTCCATAATTATCTTGAGCTAACAAGAAACACAAGATAGTGTCAGTTTGGTTTTTTAGTTTTATTTGTTAGAAAAGGCTCTAATTAGGGCATGAAAAATAGAATAGGGGAGAAGTTTTTAGTTTACAGTTTACTCAGATACACCATAAGTATTTTGAAATCACAGACATAATTTTTATACAGAACCAAGATTATTTAAAGATGAGAACTGAAACAGGTAAAAAAATCTATCAATTTTGTGCATCTTTAGATAGCAAGTAGTAATTCTATCTTAATTTTATTTATATAATTTATTATTTTCAGTTCTTCAAATTCAGCATATATAACCAGTCTGATGGGGCTTTGTTTGTTTGTTGGGTTTTGTTTGTTTGTTTGTGTTGGCTGTTAGTTTATTGGTTGGTTGGTTGGTTGGTTGGTTGGTTGGTTGGTTGGTTGGTTTTTTAACAAGGTAAAAGGAATTTTGCAGGATTAGTGATCAATTTAGAAATAAAATAGGTTCCTCTTCTGGTTCCTCTTGAGGAAATCTCCACACTAGCCCTCTCTTATTTCCACCTTTCAAATCTCGCTGGAAAAAAAAAAAAGAAAAAAGAATCCAGCACTACAGGGATGTTAGAGGGCCTGTAGAATTCTTCCATAGATTAATTTATTGACACAAAACTCATTAGAAAGAAGTAGGAACATTCCTGATTCACTGTATCTTGGTTTCTATAGATCTACAGTTACTAATTGTCTCCTAATTGGTTTTGTCCCTCAGAGGAGTTGATTGTTTTTGCTGAAAGAATTTCACCCACAAAAGATGTTAGCAGACAGCAATTTCCCTTGTTGAGCTGTGACAATCCTGGCAAAAAGCTCTGGGTGTCTAAGAGGCAAGATGTGCTCCTCTCTGAAACCTGTATCTCTGTGGACAGAGTGGGTCTATGCCTGTTCATTTCACTGTAGTTCACCAAGAATCATAGCAGAGTTAAATCTGTTATAATCTAGAGGGGAAAATCACAACAGAGAAAACAAGTAGATCATATTAAAACACAGCACATAGAATAAATAACTTCCTCTTTTTTTAGACAGAGTCCCTAATATTTATCATCACTGCAAGTTCAATCTATCTCAGATTTGAAATATATATATATATATATATAATATATATATAAAATAATTTTAGAACTAGGCCTTAGGAGAGGCATGGAAATATTATCAAGAGTTCAGGAAAGTTCACTCTCCAATACTTCAGTGATTTCTTTGAGTCTCAAAACCCAGCAGTATTTAGATTTTTAATTCACTGTTGATCAATGGAAGGAGTAAAGGATCCTTCTCCAGCTGGGAAGGTGGAAGATAACAAACTCTAGGACCTTCTAGAATAAGGGACAAAGGTAATGTGGGAACTTGTCTGAGGGCATAAAATAATTCTAATGTTCCACACCATGGGCCAGTTTGGTAGCACAGACACTGAAAGTTTGGGGGATTGGGCGGCCCATGGGGAAATCTGGCATATGTCTGTCAAAACAAGAGTGAGGAAAAGAATGCATTTCATTATTTAGATTTTTCTAGTGAGGATTAACAAGGGACTGAAGTGTCCTTGAGTTCTCAGATGTTCCCAGGCTCTCACTCCTAAGAACTGCCAAGCTGTATTTAGAGAAACCCCACACTCAACTGAGTCCAGCACACTCATTCCCAGCACTATAAAACTTGGGGATTCACAACCAACCTTCAACTTATATAAAGCACACTGAGACATACATGATCAGACAGAAAGATGTATCCAATGAGCTCTCCAGCTCCCTCCAGCAAAAAGGAGCAATGAAGAACTCAGCTTGCATTCATGCTAGGCACTACTGACTTCTATCTCCTGCAGCAAAACTCTGGAAGGAACTGGACTTGCTTTCATGCAGCAGTGCTAACTTGTTGATAGCACCACAACTATATTTAAAGCTCTTTTCCTGAGGCAGCTTTTCTGTATTGTTGACAGTAAAATGGATGTGCTATGAAAAGAGATTTTTGTTTTCAGTTGGGAAATAATGCAAGGACCACAAAACAGATTCAATATTCTTTAGACTTCTTTAAAATGAGGAAAACTAAAAATATGCAATTGATGCCCAAAGCAATTTAAACATACTGAAAGTTCTAGCATTGAAGACAATGTCTTTTCCCCACAAAGCAACAGATTTTTTTTTCATATTCCCATGGAAAAATATGCAGTGTCCACTCTATTCTGCACAAAACAGAGGTTAAAACACTCTTCAAATCAGATTTTTTCCAAGAAGGTCATTTGTACAATGAAAGCAACAATTTTTCTTTAAACAATATTAACTTAAAAATGTCTTGGTGATCATTATTACTCGCATACTGGGCTGCAAAATTAACAATGCAGAGAGCAGGTCATAGGAAAAGATTCTTTCCTTCCACTGGGCGCTTGTTAGTATGAGGAAAATGAAGCCAGGCTTCCAGAACTCAGCAGTCAGAAATAGGAAATAGATAACATTCACAAGCTGAAGTAAAGGAAATTCCAACAAAATAAAATGAAAATAAGAACCAAGCTAAACCAACCAACCCAACAGAAGCACACAAAATAAAGTTTTGGTTCAAAACTCTACAAAAAAAAACTCTGTTCAGCCTCATCTAATGTGGAACTTAACGCTGTGAGTATGAGATTGGACTGGAGTGCTCCAGCAGTCCTTTCTTCTGTGAATCATTCTATCAGTTTACAATTGCTTCATAAAGCACACTTTAAACCAGAATCATTGCTGTAAAGTGCCATTTTCCCTTTCCCTGAATCTCATCTGGCCCTTGACGGTGCCATAAGGCGTGTGCTGATTCAGGTGAGGTGACTAACCCAAAATCAATACGCTGGGGTGGGGCAGGGAGGGGGTGAGGTCACAGTGAGTAGGATAATTTCTGCCAACGAGCTCACCAGGCAGCTGTACAAACACTTTATCACAGGGCTGATTCAGTATAGCTACAGGAGATAAAGTCAGGGACACTGTGTGGGAAGCAGCCAGCAGGAGTGAGGAGAGAGCCCTTTCAGCCCCAGTGCTTGTTTATGACTTTTTAAGTATCAGTGATTAGTTACAGGTAACAATGTTTTTCACCTAGACTGGTGCCGAGGATGGTATAATTTTCTTTAAGGGAACATCTCATCAGGAAGAGTTTAAATCAGCAATCTACTTCAACTGTTTATTAAAAACTCCGGAGTATTTTTCACAACCACTGAGCTGGTTGAATTCCTCCCAGGTAATTAGGTTCTATTGCTTAACGTTCCCTGCCGCAACTGCCTACAATTAACGTATTCTTTTCTTTCCCTAATGCCCACAAGACCTGGAATATCTGATCACAGGCTTTGTAAATAAGAAGTTATTTAAAAAATAATAAAAAAAAAAAAAAAAAAACAAAAAACAACAACAAAACAACAACCCAAGCCAGGTTGTTTATTTTGCACATTCTTTTTCTGAGAGGAAGGATCATGGTATTATGGTAAATCACAGAGGAAAACTCAGCAATTTTTTTTTGTCAGTGCCAATTGCAGCAGTTTTGTCTTTTGACAGTAGAGGAGTTAATTCTGCCTTTACCAATGCCTGTTTTCAAAGCATAACAAACAGCTTTCAAAATCAGAAAGCACACTGCTCATCAGGGTAGCACACTTGCCTTATGTTTCTTGAAGCATTCTTGATAAAAAATACTCCTTCGCTAGAGCTTATATGTCACATAGAAAAAGAAAGTAAATTCAGCATGAAGTTTGAAAACTCCTTATTTTGTTGCCTCTATATGCTTCTCTGAGATAGATTAGGAAAGTAATGAAGATTACAAACATACATTTAGTTGCAATTGCTCTCTTTAACTGTAGTTGCCCCACCTTTCTGATTAGAATAACTACTTATAATTAATTACTAAGAACTATTAATAATTAATTATATTTTTGTGCAAATAATTCTTGTAAATGCATAAATATATAATACAGGGCGCTATCCTTTCTAAAATTTAGGATTATTACAATTTAGGAACCACTAGCATTATTATTAATAAGGAATAAACCCAGAAATTATACGAAGAAGAAATAGTGCGAGCTGCTGAAAGTATTTATCACAAAAGGTAAGAGATAGAAATTTTGATTTTTTTTTGTTGGAAATTGTGCCTATTTGCTTACAGCATGACAGAAACCTCAGGCAAAACTCTATTTGATGTAGGAGATTGTTTATGTTGTTCTACTGAATAGTATTGTATGGATTTTGTTTCAAAATTGGAAGTTGAGTGCCTTGCACAGAATAATTAGATGTCTTGTGAGCCATTTCAGTAGCAAGCTTGCAGTCTCCCATATCAGTATGATGTTCTTGGTCAGAATTATGGACTTACAAGTCTGCATTCTTTCCTGCAGCCAAATTATGGAAAGAGGAATGAAAATGTGCAGAAAAGTTAAAGTGGTGCTCAGCTGAATTACTATGTATACGTACTCTCAAATTTCAGATGTGAAGATAGTAAAATGTATAGATTTGACTGGTAAATAAAGCTTCCCTCTCTTTGGAAGAGATACCAATAGTGAGACCTTGTGACTTCAACACTGAGTGGAACATGACTGTAGCAGCATTCAGAGACTTGTGGTTGAGCAATGGATCCACAAAGTTCTGCTTGAGGAATCTCATGCAAGGGGGCACTTGTGTGGTCAGGAGAGGGTAAAACTGGGCTGAAATAGCTTCAAAGATAAAACATGGTCTTCAGCTTCTTTGGCCATGAAATCCTGTTCTTCACAATGATAATCACAACACAGAAATAATTGGCACTTCCACCAATCAGTAAGTCCATTGAAATTCATATGAGTATGAATATGTCATAATTTCCAAATCAGATGGACAACTTGATCCTGCTCTCAGGGAAGAAAACACAGGTCAATTTTACATGATGAATCCAGCTATCATACTTTGAATTTGAGAAAGCTGGCACATAGATTTTAGGAAAACATTTCCTTCCAGCAGTGGATCATAATCTGAATTGATATTTAGTGACTTTATTAGTGTCCCTGACCTAATCCAAATCTATAACTCAGTATTTGCATATTTAAAAATTTCTGCCTTTATTTTTATGCTTATGTACTCAGTGATTTATTACTTTCGTTGGGAACTCAGTAAAAAGCTGTTCAAGTCACTAAATAATGTCAAATGCTAATGAGAGCTACCGAATCATTCTTTGAATCCATTTTTATTCTCAGTCCTCAATCATTTATTACTTTGCATGTCCTTTTATAATTTAAAATTATTTCTGAGATTTCCTACAGCTGTTAATATTTTTTATGACCTAGAATTAAGAGACTTATACTCTGTGAGAAAATATACATCACAGACTGTTTTTCCTGACAGATGGAGAAACAATTTGTTGGGCATAATGTTGCTCACTAATAACACTGAAATTGCAACTTGACCCTGGTTCTTCCATGTGATGAGGAAGGAGGAATTTGATGTGGTACTTCACCACCCTTTGCAAGGTTCTCTCTAGTGGTGCTGAGTGTCTCAGCTGGCATGGTCTCTGACCACAGCCAAGCACCAGCTTGGCCAATCATTCTTTATGAACATTACATATGAACATTACATCTGAAAATGTCTTTTCTTAAGTTTGAGCCAATTCCAAGCAGATAGCCAGTAGTCATGTTGTGTCTCTGAAGGGTTACTAAAAAGGTAATGCTGTAGAGTCTTTAAATATTCTTTACTTCATCAAGACTCCTTTTGTGGTGACTCCTCGGGGGAAGGTATCTTTCTTCAGTTCATGTAAACCTGAACTGGAGGTTTAATAAATCTATGTATCAGATTTTTATTCAATCTTCTCTCTTACATTATGAAATTCCTTCTGAATAAGTTCAAAATCCAGGAAAATATGTTCTTGTTTCCTAAATCTATCTTCATTTTTAGTTTAAAACACCTCTCCCCCTCCCCGCTTTATTTTCTGTTCTAAATTGTTTGAAATTGTAAAGAAAACCTGTGCCATTCCTTCAGGTATTGGAATCATATTCATGGATGATGATCATAAATGCAATGCTATACTTTATTATAAATTAATAATGAGCATACAATAGTAACAGCTTGGTTTGTTTCCCATATCCCAGGTATTTCACAGTTCAGAACTCACCAGATTACTTTTAAATAACATTATACAAAGAATCAATGCTACACTTTCTTTTTGTGAGGTCTTGCAAAACCTTACTTTCAATTTCCATATGCACAGCTTTGATTTTAAAATGTAAATTATGGGAAAGACTTCAACAGTCATCTTCAAAAGAGCAGTATTAATCTCAGTGATTTTTGAAAAAATCATGAAGACTGGCCTTAGTGCATTAAAGTCTATGAATCATTAACTCTCAAAACAACTTTTTCAGTTGCCAGAAAGTAAATCTACAGGAGATGTCAGAACATTAGCTCGCTATAAGATACTCCTTTGTATTCATAATTGAAAAAAATCACCTGATTATAAAAGTTCTATTGTATGCCTACTGCCCAGAGCAAAAAATTATTTTCAATTATTTGCAAAATAGTTGGGTTTATTTTTATCTACAGATAGATGGTGTATGCTTCAGTGACTTCAGAAAATACAGGGAGACACTTAAGCCATTCAGATATAAGCACCAACATATGTGTGTTTTCTTATTCACCATTTCTCATGCACATAATTTTGAGAAAATTTTCATCAGAAAAGTTTTCCAGTTGCAGTTGGAATTGATATAAAATCCAGCTGAAAGCCAAGAAATCATAGCCTCAAACCCCTTATATGGGTCTCCCTCTAATTCCAAAATAGGATTACCTCTTTTCTGTGTGGTGCCAGGGAGAGGTCCTAGCATCTGAGAGGAATCAGTCTCTGGCTTTTTGTCACTAAAAAGTCTTGAAAAATATTTTAGGTGGTCATATTGAAAATTTTCAGTCCTTCACTATAAATCATTTCCCCTTGCATCTCTGCTACCAATTTATCATATTCTCCCATGACTGAATATTAGGTCCTTCTGTTTTACTAAAATCCATCATTTCCAGCTCACCTTTCTTTGTGAGAGGACTTCTACTCTCCCATTTCCCACAGAGGTTCAGAAACTCAGAAACATTTGTGACATTTTCACCCCTACAGAAGATTGTGACCTCTTCTGAAATATAATCTTCTCCACCTGGAACATGACTTAAAATTTTGACCTTTGCCATTGTTTTTTGTGTTACATATAGTTCCATATAATGATATGTGTTACATATAATTAGCTGGTTTCTTACCAGTTCATGAACATTTTAAATAGGAACACATTTTCCTTTTTTCTTTCCATCATTTCAGTCATCACAAATCTCTGAGTGGATGTGCCTAAGTGCTGTACTGTCCCTGTACTTCTTCTGCTCTAGCTTTTTATATAATATTTTTTATTCAAACATATCTCTCTGGAGCTTAGCCATACACATCTGTTCAACAATGCAGTGAAATACCAACTTTAGGATATGTCTGTTATAGCAGCTTGAGGGAATCAGCATTGCATGAAATAAAGAATAATGGCACTGCTGAGTGCTGAATGAGAGGAAAATATAAAGCATGCATTCCAATGAAAAGCAGGTACATTAGTCTAAGGATTTCTGGTGGAAGGTCAAAAACTAGTGGAGAAAAAAAAGAGAAAAAAAAAAAAAAAAAAAAAGTAATTTAATAGAAGACTCCAGGCAGGAGTCAAAAGGTAAATTGATATTTCTCCAGACTGGCAACTTTAAGAACTATGTCCACATTACTGTAAGATGCTTTCAGGGTTCAGTCCTCCATGGACTATAGAACTCTGAATTCTGCATAATGTTATGGAATACTCTGAACAACATTTCTGTTCATCCCTCCTGAGCAAAATTTGGATTAACAGCATTTTTATTTTTTTAGTTTTGACTGAGCTGATTCTATATTTATCCAGATTAATGGAAAGGATCATATTCCATTGCTCTGTTGGACAGATTATGCAGGTGGTAGAATCCCAGTAGTGATTACAAGTATTCATTCTTATGCTAAAATTTCCTAGGTTCTCTACAGCCAGCCCCAAAATACTCTGATGGTCCTGGAAGACAGATTTGTTTTTCTTTTGTCCATTAGTCACAATGAGCTTTGTTAAATTATCGCAGCTCTTACTGTCACACAGAATAGGCAACATCTCATACTCTTATATTTAGTACTCCTATTAGCAACAATAGTTTCAGTAATCATTCTTATTTAATGACAGAGAAAGAGTATCTCAACAGTGGGCTGCTACCACTGCACCAGGTAACCCAAGTACACAGAAGGAAATCTATTAATATAAGAGCATACCTGTCTTCCACATGAACAGTCAGTGCAGAAGCTTTTGCTCTGGTACCCAAGCTGTGCAGCACACACGGCTGTGCTCTCCAGTGTGTAGCTCCAGGGAGGTATGAGCAAGACTTTAAGCATATTTCACTGAAAGTGCCTCAGAGCTGCAGTATAAATCTGAGGGGGAATCTGGAAATCATGATGTGAGGAGTGAATAGGCATGATCTTACAAAAAATTTTCATCTCCAGCTATCATGACAGTGTGCCTACTAGGTTTATAGCACAAAAGAGTGCTAACATATTGTGTTAGCTTGGCTATGTGTATGGATGTATTTGTGTATACAAATGCCATCTTCCACCTCCTTCTCAAAGAAAGCCTTATAGAGTTACATATGCCACCATGTGTTAATTTTTTGTGGGCTATAAATGACTTGGCCAAGCTGTGAAAAGAAACAGCTTGTTCCACTGCACTAACAGTGCAGGCTCAGTGCTTATTGTCTGTGCAGTCAATGTTCGATGAGTCACTCTCCAAACGAAGCCACATCATATGTGGTTCTTACACCAAGTCCTTTTCACTGTGTACACATCCTTGTGATAGGACAGTATTATGACAAGGGGAAAATATCAAAATATACTATTATTTGCACTTTCAAGTCAGAAAACAGTGGCATTATTTCCAGCTTGATTATCACTTTTAAAAACTTCAGCCTGATTAATAAAACTAAGCCTGTATTAGATGCTTAGGTAACATCTACTCTTGAAGTTAGAATTTTACCTTTGAACTGGTTTTCTATTAATTTTTCTATTGAAATAAATTCTTTAAAAACATGCATCTAATTTTATTGACTCATCTTTGAAGATTTTTTTTTTTTCACTAGACTATATGTCCAAAACACTACAAGGAATGAAAACTCACTGCTTAAACAACCCTCTGCCAAAGAAAATAGGGAAGTTTCTAAGTGTTCCTGTTATGCAACATGTTCTTGGACTTACACTCAAATGCAACATGGCTGTTTTTGCCTGACCCACCAGTTCAGCAGACATTATATAAATAAACTTTCATTTCATGTCATTCTGCCCACTTCTGAGTGGTCAGAAGGTTTCCTAACAGAAAACAACTTTTTGAAAATGCAGCTTGCAAGCACTTTGGTTTCATTACTTTCATTTTGAGCTGTTTTTTTAAGGAAATACATTGTTCTTACAATATTTTCTAGGCACTCCGTGTATTTTAATTTAGGTTGGTGAATGTTTGTTTATATCACAAGTACAAAATATTCTTTTCAAATTATTTGTCTCTCTTTGCATTCCCAAAAGTAAATACAATAAATGCAAAACCTACTTGGTAATCCAGTTTTTCCTTTCCTGATATTATGCTACATAAAACTTCTGAATTATATTTATAATTATTTGATCCTCTTTATGATATCTTCAAGGACATTTTCCATTGTCTCCTGCTACCATCCATGTGACATAATTTTTCTCCCCTTAAGGTGCTTATATTATTTCCATTATACTTTCATCGTATTGTAACATAGCAAAAGGACTTTAATCCATGTCCTAGGATTTCCAGTGTTTCAAGCCAGAATGCCTAATTTCTAAAAATCAAGTGGACACAATGAATAAATAAATATTTTGTGATATTCACATTTTTGTTTGTATATTCAGAGTCAGAAGGTGTAAAAAATTTTTCATTGTTTTGACGCAGTAAGTGAAGGCTGTCTCAGAAGGGATTTTGTCATTTCAGACTATATTGTTGAACTCCCAAAATCTTGCAAATCAAAACTAGAAATAGATAAAAAATGTCTTTGCCATGAGAAAGGGAAAGTAGTTTAAAATCTGACATTTTTTAAATGAGAACCTCAGCAAATCTAGCAAAATCATCCCAGTTTTTGTATAGGTGAGACTCATTTTGTGTTCTCATACTCAGTTGTCCTACTCTGCAGACTCAGTTGTCCTACTTTAACAAAATATTTATGCTGTATTACACAGAGATTATTGTAGCATTGTGCAAATACTTTACTGAACTGGGTAAGTGAAATTCATACTTTTACAGGCAGTTTGCAAATTTTTTCTCCCTTTAGCAAGATACTCTCTCCTTGGTAAATCTGCAGTAGAATAAGCTTCAATAGTCATGGCTCAGGTTGCTCTGTATGTATGACATTAGTTTTCTTCTTATCCCTGTATTAACTCTTTTTTTATACAAAAAGCCAGGGCAAAGTGTGCCTTTCATCATCAAAATTTCAGATGTGCTGTGGTAAGCCATCTTTTATGCAGCTGAATCTGCAGCGTCTGATATGTCTCATTATGTAAGATGCTAAAATTGTGATTACTATGAATAGATATTTAGACTTGGGCAGTGATTTATGGTGAGGATGAAAGGAAACAAAGGTGGTTGAAGAGAGTTTTTCCTTCTGAGATAGCATAGTTTTCACTTTCAGATCCAAGCTGCACCTATCTTTGAAGTTCAAGTAAAACCAGAAGAATATTTTCAACCATCATTTTAGCTTTCTCTCAAGTTTTTGCTTTTTCTAAAGTTATGGGAAATTATGGAGCTGTACATTTTAATTTTTATACTTTTAGTCTAGTTTCATTGGCTAAAAACCTGATTTCTAAATGAAAGCCATTAACTCACCTCTCAACTAACACTTAAAAAAAATGCAGGCACCTCCAAAGGCATTCAAAAACCAAAAGCTTTAAAAGGTATTATCCCTACTGCCTACAAAATTCATGGAGTTTGCATTATATGTAAATACTTCCTTATGATTACCCTGTCATTAGTTTGTAATTCTAAATCAGAAATAAATTTTGGGAAAAGGAATTGCAGTGAAGATGTTGATAGAATTATCAGTTTAGAACTCAAGACTTCCACAGAAGTGGAAGATGTAAATAAGAGATAACCTAGTAGGATGTACTATGAGTTAGTTGTGTAAATATCTTTATTTCACTCATTTAATTTTCTTTCTCTCTCTAACTACTACTAGTCAAATGCACACAGGTATTCTGTGTTCATCTTCGTTGTTGAAATCAACCTGTGGAGTAGTCTCTGATCACCTAAATTTGATATTTAGAGGTCTCATTATTTTCCCTCCATTTATTCCAAATATCTTTATGGTATAGGGACAAGTCTGGATAGATTATTGGAAAGAAAATCTCACTGGAGAAGCCTCTGATCCCTTATACTGTCATTTATTTACTGGCTTGGGCGACTTCTGATACCAGTGAAATTTTTTCCTCAGATTCACCTCCTCCAACATCATTCCTTCATCATACTCTTCCCACTGCTTCACTTTTCCTACAGCATTTTAGAAAGTCACACAACAGAAATAAAGCTGGTTGAAAGTGGATTGGTACAAGTATATGTATTTTTCATATTTGAGCATATTGTGAAGTGTTAGTTTATTTTAGTGTATTTTATTATCAGTGTTATTTTCCCACACATCACATTACTTCAGATCAAGAGGTTTTACATATGGTATTAATGTATAGTCAGAATTGAGTTTTCAAAATATTTTCTCTTTTTCCTTTCTTTTCCTTTTTTTTTTTTTTTTTTTTTTTGTTTTTGTTTTTTTGTTTGTTTGTTTGTTTGTTTTGGGTTTTTTGTTTTGTTTTGTTTTTGGTTTTTTGGGGTTTTTTTTTGGTTTTTTTTTGTTTTTGTTTTTGTTTTGTTTTGTTTTGTTTTGTTTGTTTATTTTGGGGTTTTTTGGGTTTTTTTTTTGGGGGTTCTTTCAAAAAGATTAATAAAACCTATGAAAGGAAGCCACACACAGAATGACCAATAAATGGAGCAGAGTTTGTATTTTTTCTGGGAAACATTCCACATCTCAACAGGCAAAGAACTTTCTCTGTTTTCAAAATATATTTTGTATGACATCTTTTTTTGCTTAAAATAAGGATTTGGGGCATACAGGCTCTATTATTGCACAAGTATATTTAAATTTCTCTCGGTAGTGAGCCTGCTAGGTCTGACAACCACAACATAAAGCTGTTGGCTTGTTCATGTGCCTGAGCCCCAAAGACAGCCACCCTCAGTGCCCACAAAATTGTAAATTGTGTTTGCTGCAAGCAAAGTTCCTGAGTTCTGCTCCTCTCCCCCATTATCCAATTGCATGGGTATCACATCCAAGGGCACTGGGAGATATTAATGCAAGACCTTTGCTCATCTCATAATCTATAGTCTGTCCTCAGCAGTCCAGAATGCAAGGGAAGGAGAGGGAAGGAGAAAAGAGAGGAGCTCCTTGGGTTCCTGTCTGCTCCCACCACAGAGCATCCCTGCTCCAGAGGAATGGAACTGAGTGTGCAGGCTCAGGGAATGGCTGCATGCACAGTGTCCCTACCTGTGTCAGGTGAGGGATAAATAATTCATAGTAACACTGAGCCCTTCTTTTATAACAACACACAGCCTTTCCAGAAGCAGATTAGAGAAGACTCTGAGCACATATCAGGGGCCCTTAGCAGCTGTGATTCCTCTTCAGAGCAGAGGCAAAGACAACCTTTCCCTGAGATTAATTTTTTCTCATGAGCTGCTGATTACACTGTGAAGAGCAAACTGAGTACCGAGTTGCAAGAGGCGCAACAAATTTCAGAGCATATTCAACCTCATATTTATTGAAATGAACCCATGGTAGTAATCCCAACACATATTTAAAGCACTGTAAGACAGGAGGAAGTAGTAGTTAAAACTGTATTAAATGTCTGATTTTTCTTACTGCAGAAAAAATCTGAATATAAAACCAGCCTACAAGAGAAAACTGTGGCAATTTTCATAGAGAAAGAAAAATATGTGCAAAAGGCAAAAGACAAAAAGAAACTAAAAAATATAATCACAAGCATAGAAAATGTTGGAGCCTGTAAACATTGGGAAGCATTGTTTATGAAAGCTATTCATCATTATTTTGCAGCAGCTTTGCCAGTAGCTCATGCCCCAGCAAGAGGATGAAAGGCATTGAATACAAGCAGCTGGTACTGCAAGTAACTTGTGTGATGGTTAAGAGAAAAAAAAAAAAAAAAAAAAAGAGAGAGAGAAATACTTGCTTTAAAAGGAGTGGAAGGTTTTGGCTGGTATTTAAACTTCTTGATAAATGTACATTTAAAATGATACTAAATACATTTGCTTTACCTTCAGTTGGAGTTGTTTAGCTCTAATACTGAATTTTATATACTACATATATATATATAGCCTAGTATTTGAAGTAATACTGAATTATTTATTGCAATAAGATCATGTTATCTTGCTTTTCTGAAGCACAGCTGTCTGCTGGAGGATGAATTTCTGTTTCTTAAAATAGCATTAAAGGAATCCAGCAGAAACATATTTCTTGGTCCAACAGCACTGTGTTAGACAGAAAATTATGTCTGTACAAGCTTCATGGGTTACTGTGGAGGCATTCTTAACAGTGGCAAGGTCCTCTTCAGCCTTCCTAAGGCTTTGTGTTTTCTCCTGGGAACACACTCCAAATTTCTGTCTATGTTTACACAATCAAAGTCTCTCTCTTCACAGAAAACCCAATCCCAATTCCTGAATCCAAACAACTCTAAGAGGTGCTATTAACTCCATCTCTGAGAGAGCTAAGATCACAGAAGGCTACTAAGGAACATGGGTCTGGTGAAACCATGTTTTTGTGTTGTCTTTAATCATGTCCATATTTTAAAACTGATATTTTTAAATTGAAGTTACCAAGACTTGTATTGGAATCTTGGATTACTTAGATTTCATGACATGCTATTATATATTATAACTGTCTAAATATTACAAACATATCCTGACAGAGCTGAATACAAGATTTTATTTAAGATATACAGCTACATAGGGTTATTCAATTAGCTTGATAATATTTTCCCCCTTGTATTTTAATTTCACTGCTCTAGTACCCCCAAGTCACTCTTCTGGAATAGGAGAGCCCAAACCAATTTATACACAATTATGAAACAAAATGTCAGTTTATGTATTTTCCTGATTCTATTTTCTGGCCATCTGGCATCTATTCAGGAAATTACTCAAGTATGATGTTTATCAAGTAGCAGTATTTAGGCATCCTATATTTAAATTTCCATCTTTAACCTACTCATACATTATCCATCTATGTGAAAATACATAGTCAACATCAGAAAGCAATTAAACTTATTCTAAGAAAAAGTGCAAATTATCTCAGAACTTTACATTTGTACAATTGAACTGAATAAAATTCCTGCTATTCTGCAGTGAATTTACTTGCTTGCTTAATGCATTGCTGAATTAGCCTTGATAACATAGAATGGAAGGCAACTACTTACTTCTGTCTTGGGTAATTCTGTTTGACAGCAGGCATTTGATTAGAAAGGAATGGGAGCACAATCCACACTTATCAATCTCTGGAATTGACAAAAACAGTGCAGATGACACATCCTGTGATTTACAGCAGCAGTCAATTAAAACTAATAGCAAAACTAATTAACCTTTCACAATGCAGACTGTGACAGTTCTCCTAGAACAACAGCTTTGGTGTTGCCATCACCACAGCAAATTTAAATTCCTTGACTTTCAAATACCTTGCAGCAATTTAGCTAATAACTACCCCCTTTTAATTGTTAATGAATTAATAATAAATATGGTCCCCTAAAAAGATGTGTGCAGTCATTAAAAAAAAACAAAACAAAAACAACAACACAGATTTTTAATCCTATGTATTGCTATTTAAGAATTGGTTGCCTGCAGTTGCCAAAGTGAACACAATGATGCTGTGCATGACCGTGGTCCTCTTGTGGTATATCAGTAAGTGTGCATTTGATACATATGAAACAGGTAAAATATCACACTAATTCAGTTTAAATATCTCTTACCCTTTTCAATTTTTACTCTAGCATATGGTTGTAGAATGTCTCTTTTTCACTCCTTGTTTCCTAAGCTAAATTAGACAGTAATTTTTTTAGGGTTTTACTATATGGTTCCTTGCCACTGTGATAATCCTGTTTTGCACCTCTTTCATCTGAAAATAATTTTTATTGAGGAAAATGTTACTACTCAAGTTAAAAATTGATTTTCGCTTCCTTAGGAAACCATATTAGGACTTCCCTAAAATGATAGGCAACATCACTTTTTCAGAGTCATATTGCAGCATTTACCATCACCCAGTGTACCAAAGTATCTGCAATCAGTTCCATTCTCACATCACTTATGAGTGACGCTTTCTAAACTTGTATAAGAAGGCAAAAGATTGTTATTGGTGCTGTATATTTTGATTTATTCCTACAAAAGCAACACTTGGGGTTATCCCATGACACCCTGAGGAAGTTTATTTCTGTCACACCGAACACATGACACATTCATATTTAGCTCAAGCCACTGTGAACTCTCAGCAGCTCTCAGATGGTTCACTATTAACCATTCCCTTCATCATTATATCTCTCATTTTCATTTAAAGAATCAACTCTACAAAACAAGGCACATCTGATCTATTTTTGCACACCCACTAAAGGAAAGATGCAATAAACATATATGAGGAAGGGGAAAAAGCTAAACTGTAGAAGGAATAGGAATCCCTTCTGAGTCTACAAAACTATGGTGGGTTTAGAAGTTGTGATTTATTTCAGTGCAATGTTTCATAAGGCTGGTGTTAAGACTCCTTCTCTCAAGATGTGGGAGAAATGAAAATTAGTATGGAAGCACAAGAAATCTCACATCTTTCATGTGTTTGCTGCTGTAGACCATTGTTTTCCCCACAATGCTTAAATGGAGAAGCATGATTGCTTGTCCTAAAGAGTATCTGGTGATGTAGAATAGACCATGGAAAATTTCTAGATGCTGAGAAATAGTGTTGGAATATTCAAATATGATTTACTGGAAGCATATATCCTTTTATCTGGCTCACAGAATCACAAATGGCAGGCAAACCACCTCATCTCATCTTAAGTTTAATGCACATCTAAATGAAAAAGGAGGTACTAAAGCATTTAAGATGAGGTTCTAACAGCCAATGCAAATAGAGCTCCAATGCAAATTAGAGCTTTGTTATTATACTTTTTCTCATGATCTCTCAAACTATTTTAAGTAGAAAAAAAATAGAATTGACATCTGTGAAACAGAAGCTGTCATTTTTAGAGGGTGTTATTCAAATTTGATTATACATTTGTGATACAAGAAGTAATCTCTACATGCCACTTGGCAACTTAACACTCTTTAATTGAAAACCTTCTCCAGATGTATCATACTTGTTTACTTTCTGCAGAGTTGTTTTGCACCTTACAAATCTTGGCACAAGCTTCTGGAATTTCCAGTAAAGTGTTAAATCCTGCTGGCACCAGAAACTACATGATAAAGAATCCCAGCAGCTTTATGGTTTCATTTCTTTTGAACTAAGGTCTAAAGAGGAGAGAAAGGTGAAATGATATTTTCAGTAGCAGGACAATAGATATAGAAGCACAACCCCCACTATGACATGATGTTAGTATAGAGAGAATTGAGCTGAGGATGCTCTGCTCCCACCACCCTACGCATTTAGAAGATACAGCCCTGCTCCACTCTGCCTGGCCTGTGGGAGGACAGGCAGAGAAAAGGCAAAATAGCTTTGTCTGCATTTCCTTCTGTGCCTTCTCTCCATCTCTGAACTAACTTAGAGAGAAATCCATAAAATGTAGAAATAATGGCCTGTATTTCTACCCACATAAGCAGAGAAATTACTTTTAAAGGTCGGTCTAAGCACTTCCCTTTAAACTGTGTGAATGACATTGCTCCATGTATGGAGGAAGGTGAAATGAAATGCTGACTTCAGCAGTCTTGCTTCATTGCCTTTGAATATCTGACTTTTAACACTCTATTGAAAGTTCTCTTTCTTCTTTTTTTCCTTTTTTTTTTTTTTTTTTTTTCTTTTTTAAACAAAATAACTTCAGAGCTTTGTAGTAAATGTTTCTGAAAAGGTGATTTGCAGTGACCGTTATGTGACTGGTAATGATTCCTGGAGAAATTTCTTTCTTGGAAAAAGAGCTTCACTGAGGCAAATACATTCTGAAGCATATAATCTACTTATACAAGTGTATAGCATGTGCCCACCATTTGTTCATCCAAGCTATGCATTATCCTTACACTCCTGACTTGAAACTATGAGCTATAAGTATAGCTATAAAAACTATAAGGAAAAAAAAAAAATCAAAAACAAAAAACAAACAAAAAACCCAAACCAAAACAAAAACAACAACCAAAAAAAAAAAAAAAAAAAAAAACCAAAAAAAAAAAAACCAAAAAAAACTCACCAAAAACAAAAACAAAAAAACAATAACAAAAATACCCAAAACCATAAAAGTTGCCTTCTCTCCAAGTTAGAAAATATATTCAGTTTTCTTTTACATTAATGAGAGTTGCTTTTTCTGCTTTTCCAGGTAAAACACAGGTTATGGGTGAAATCAAGATTGCATTAAAGAAAGAAATGAAGACAGATGGAGAACAACTGATAGTAGAAATCCTTCAGTGCAGAAATATCACATACAAATTTAAATCTCCAGATCATCTTCCAGGTATCATTAAGAAAACAGTTCCATGATACTTTGAAAACATTAAGTAGGTTGTATATTAAGTCATTTGACATCATCACTAAAATGGAAAAGAAAATTGTTTCTTAGCCAAGATGACATATTCTACAGGATTCTTTTTGAATTGCTTCTTTTCTCCTACAAGCAACTTTAATGAAAGAAAAACATTTTATAGAAGCAAATTAACTCTCAGAAGTTAATCCTCTTTTTAGTTTACTTTTTATTTTTAAAAATTAATCTATTTTTAATTTTAGTAAAAATTATAAATCCCTAGGTTTCCAAAGAACAATTATAACTAGTAGAGGATTGTATTTTTGTGAAAAAGCTTTTTTTAAAAAAATCTCATATTAATAATTATATTTTCATACATAGATAAAGATATCAAGGTTTTTTTTTTCCTTTCATGCCAGTATTATAAACACAAAGTAATTCATTTGAGTTTAGTGGAATGGGTCCATTTCTACACCATGTGAATGAGAACAGAACATGACTTTGGAAAATATAATTTTTTCATGGAAATTCCCCTCTGTTGAAATCATTAAGAATGATGATTATTTAAAAGCTTCTGTATTTAACTCATTTAATTATTCTTCCCCAGACCTATATGTGAAGCTGTATGTTGTCAATATCTCTACTCAAAAGAGAGTAATTAAGAAGAAAACCAGGGTATGCAGGCATGACCGAGAGCCTTCGTTCAATGAAACATTTAGATTTAGCTTGAGTCCTGCTGGGCATTCTCTTCAGGTAATTCTGCATTTTATTAAATCCTAATTTTGGATGTCGACTGTGCTGTCCTGTGGGCATTTGAGCTCAATCTTCTACCCCAGTTGTTTGAAAAGAGAAAACTACAAAGAAAGTACATCAGTTATATAATAATGGAAATATCAGGCTAGAGGAGATATTAAAAGATGGATTACTCCATCACACCACACTGAGGAAGGGTATTTATATATCAGGCCTGGAAATTTTAGGCTTGATCTGTTCTTAAAATCCCCCAGAGAAGAGAGTTATACATGTCTTCCAAGAATAATTTTCTATGTATTTAGAAAGTTTAGTGCAATATCAAAATTAAATATGTCATATTTTTAAATTAAGCTCACTTATCCTTAAGTATCCTCACAAAGTACAGAGGAAAACTGATTTTCCTTCTTCTTCATTTAAAAAAAAAATAGGGTTTACATTGAAAGACTGTTATCTTTCTCTGCTTATCCAGGCTAAGTCAACCAAATTTCTTTGATATGTCCTTTTGCCTAAATGCCTAATCAATTTATCATTCTCTCAATTTCTCCAACTTCTTTAGAAGTTGTTCCTAGAATTTGACACAATAGTCATAATCTCAGATGCTGAGAATTAGTGATTGTGCCAAACCAGATGTTCTCTGGTATGTTTGTAATGGAGTTGACTTTTTGTCAGTCTGTGACACATCAAATGATGCATGAAACTGGTTCAGGAATAGTCCCTCTACTGTGTTTTAGTTGCTTAGACAGATTTGGTCATATGATCAGACTTGCTTTTTTTTTTCAGACAAGTTGGATTCAATTTGTCTACCCATAATTTTCCCATTAGAAGATAACAAGTATAAGCCGGTATATATTCAGACTTCCTCCAGTCAGTGGAGAGGGATAAGCAATTCAAGGGGTATCTGCATGCCAGCCTTAAAAGCCAGTGGAAGGTATTGCTGGGCAGATCAGCATCCAGTTAAGAAACCTTTAAATCTGTCAGACCAACCCGAATAACAGCTACATTGTGGTGACAAAAGTTAGTCAGGATTATCTGAGTGCCTGTTATTGCTTGCATCACTAGCATTACAGTCAAAATGGATGTTACTGACAAAACAAGACCCCCAAATAGAGACTGTTTTTCCTGTGTTAAGATGTCCTAACATCTTATTGTTTCAACAGACAAGACTATTTAAGAATTTACATTTTCTGGGAAAAGCCAAAATGATGAATAAAGTCTTGCCAAAGTTTAAGAGCTTCCATAAAATATTTGCATGCAGTGGTGGTTTTAAAAGGAAACCATACAGGGCAGACCAGTAAAGAAGAATTCACTGAGTCCTATGGAAAAATGATCCATTTAAGGAGGGAGATAGCAAGTGGTATATCCATAAAAACAGTTAGCCTGAGACTTGACAACATTTCCTCTGGAAATTTGTGATATAAAGACAAGAGGAGACTGAGGGGAGTCCTCGTTGCGTTCTTCAGCATGCTCCTGAGGGGAAACAGAAGGGCAGGCACTGATCTGTTCACTGCTGTCACCAATGACAGGACTCAAGGGAGCAGCCTGAAGCAGAGTCAGGGAGGTTCAGGTTGTACATCAGGAGAAAGGTTTTTACCCAGAGGGTGGTTGGGCACTGGAACAGATTCCCCCGGGAAGTAGTCATGACACCAAGTCTGACAGTTCAAAAAACATTTGGACAACACTCTAAGGCACATGGTGTGATTCTTGGGGTACCCTGCACAGGAATTTGAGTCAATGATCCTGATTGATGTCTTTAGCTCTGCATATTCTACAATTCTATGATTCTATGATATATGCTGATGCTGCACACCAGAGCCAAGAAAGAGAATGAAGGTCATAAAAGTATCCTGTAAAAGTATCAAGGAGCAAGTTTAAAACAGAAAACGTTTCTGCTTCATGAAAATTGGAGTTTGCACTGTAAAATGTATTGTCTTTATGTATTGTGAGTGCTAAATAATTTTACGGAAAAAGTAACTGGACAAAATATAGGAGAAATTTACAGATGAAACACATCAGATTCTGTTCAGTACAAATTTACTGCCTGTGAGTCAGGAAGTCAATGGTCCACAGACATTAGTAGGTATTTTCAGAGAATATAACTACTTAATTGCTTTGTTCTTATATTCTGCCTTATACACTGCCAACTGCACTTTTGGAAACAAAATATTTGTCTGGAGACAGCTTTAATCTGACTCAGTGCATTTGTTTTTATGTGTTCTTCAAGCTCAACAGTCGATTTGTTCCTGTGTCAAAGCATGAACCTGGAAGATTTGAATGCTGAATTTGAGTGATGAACATTTAGGGCCAAAGAGATGGACAAAGAGATTTAGGGGAGAGGGAAATGAAACAAACCCAGAATTTATAGAACAAAAATGGAACTGGAAGATGACGGGAGAAAATAATATCAGAGAGAGGGAGTAAGATGAGATCAAACATGATAAAAATAAAAGGTACAATGTAAAGAGCTACGAGAACCAACCAGAGGCAGAAATTAAGATAATGGACTGCAGTCTAAAAATCAGCAGCAAGAGCTGAATATAAAAATGGGACCATGGGCTGTTGAGAGAAAGAAAAAAAAAAAAACAAAAAAACCCCGAAGAAACCCCCTAAAAAAAACAAAACAAAAAACAACCCAAAAACAACCAAAATTAAGGAAAGTTTGAATTGTTTGGTACAGAGTATTGGGAATAAATAAGAAACAAAACCCCTGGGGCTTAGAAACTAAGACTGGCTGATCCAGGATAACAAGACTGTAATTAAAGGCCTGGAACACAGATGAAACAAGGGTGAGAGACATACAAGCTAAAGAAGATAGATCCTAGGGTTCCATCTGGGAGGAGAAGGGGGAAAGACAGAACTAATGAAAAATTAGATAAATTTTTTTCTGTCCCAAAACTGTTGTCTCAGAATGAAAACATTCTGTGGAAAACATTTTGACAGTTTTCAGGCAGGGAAGTTCCTCAGTCCCTGGCAGCTTTTTCCTCTCGTCTCTGATTTCCCTGTTCCTTGGCAACTCACCTGGGACCCTTCTGGAAAGCAGTAAGCTTCTGGCTTCTGGCTCACTGCAATTTGAAATACAAAATGTCCTATGCGAGGCTAATCAGAAAAACCCAGAAGAACAAATTTCACAGATGTTCTGGTTTGGCTTTCCAGCTTCTGTGCAGTCCATTCTTCAGAAAACACTGAAATTAGGGACCTAAAAAGCCATCAGCAGAGGAGGCAGGCTGCCTATTTTCCTCAAGGACATGTTTTCTGATGAAAGGATTTTCCTATTAGTTCAGTGCCTAAGGGTTTTCCCTTCTCAAACCTGTTGACTAGTAGACAGCAGGTATCTAAGCTGGCCAGGTTGGCAATTGATATCAAAACTGGACAAGGAGGTAGGATGCCTATTCAGGAAAACATTTGCAAGTTTCTTCCCTTTTTAAATTTATTTTAAATTTTATGTGTAATGTTTGCATTTTTCATGTTGTTTTCCAAATCAGAATGGAAAATTTTCAAAAATGGTGCCGTTCATGATTACAGAAGATTCTAGTTCTTCTGCAGATCTGTTACATTTCTACTGCCATGTGGTTTCAGCAGAGTACAAAACTGTTGTGTTCTCTCATTTTTCTTCGAGCATAGATCTTTGAAAACAAAGAACAAAATGCCCTTTTTTCTCTCCTGCTGGTTCATGGAGAGTGACCTCTCCTCCCATTATCAGTTACCACTCTTGCTTGTTGCTTGTTGAGGTAACTGTGAATATTACAAACCTGCTGCTAATCCTGCCATGGAAATGCAAATCTTCATGACTTCTTTCTCTTTTTGAAAAACTTATAAGTAAAAAAACCCACCCCCCCATTGTGCCTGTTTATTCAGTTACTTAAAAATTAAGAAACGCTAATTTTTTTCTGAATGTGTAACTGTAACTCATGCCATTAATTATACATATTATTAAATGCATTTTCTTGGAAACATGTATAGATCCACAAGACGAGACAATTCCTTCAGAGAAGTGTATTGTTCACATAGCACAAGCTTCTTTAGCTGGAATATGTGGTTGAATAACATTTCACGGAGATCCTTGTACAACCAGTCTGCATCAGAATTCCAGAGACTTGACAAGAGCTGCTGCTTCACTTGCACAAAGATTTGTCTTGTAACATAAACTTGACCTTATGTCATCTTTGGTAACCAGCAGGTGAACAAATTGCTCATTAACATTCAAGATTGTAATCTTCTAATTCCTACATCTCATGATAAGGAAATAGAAGCAGAAGATGCAATTTTCACAGGGCTTTCTGTGAAGGGAAAGGTGACGCTATATAAAAAGTGATGATCAATGTTTCTTTTTCTCTGTTCAGAATATTTGAGCTCAACATTCCTGAATCTTTCATGTTTTGCTAGTTGTATGTGACTGTGCATATTAATGGTGATGATGATGATGATGATTATCATTGCTATTTTCACAGATACTGCTTGTCTCCAATGGAGGGAAGTTTATGAAAAAGACACTGATTGGAGAAGCTTATATCTGGCTTGACAAAGTGGATCTAAGGAAAAGAATAGTAAACTGGCACAAACTGTTGGTCAGCTCCACACAAACACACTGAGCAGAGCTGTCTGCATAGGGCACAAAACATGCAGAGTCTGCTCTAAACAGCATCACTTCAAGAATATAGTTTGATATCATTGTGTTTAGCTAGTCTTTCAGAATACAAAGTAGAAAGGAGCAGTCTCTGGGCTACAAAGCACACTTAAATGAGGGCTAGTACACTTATTTTTGCTGCAGAACACAGCAAAAGGAGAAGAAAATCTGGGCCCAGAAGTTAAAGTGAGGCTGTTTGAAATGAAGACTGACACGAGGGCTCACGTTGTTGGACTCTGTGAAGAGAGGAACTGTGCAGGCAATGGTGGAGGCTGGGGGCAGGTGCTGACGCCAGCTCGGCTGCAGCTGCAGGTGGTGTGATGGGAAGCACAGCCTGGATTCTGTGCAAACAGAAGGAGATCATTTTATGCAAAAGCACCTAGGGTGACTGACTTTGCAAATCTCACTTATTAAAAGTGCAAAACTTGCTCCTCTGCACCTTAGGATGTCTGATAATTTGCTTTAGTGAGATTGTACCACTTGATGCAAACTGCAAGGCGTTTGCAAGAGTGGTAATGTTATTTTACATTACTTCTTTCTTTCTTTCTTTCTTTTTCCTTCAAAAGCTATGCTGTGGAGAATCAGATCTGATTGTTTCATTTGTTTCTGTGTGTTAACAGTGGATATAAACCACTCTCCTAGAATGTGTTGAATAAAATTATATAAATGGCCTATAACTTGGGATGTGGTTTTAAAGAGAAAGGACAGGTTTTAAACCACACTATGTCAGAAAGATAAAATGTTCTTTCAATGTCAGTGACACTGTATTTCACCCCACCCTTTGAGTCAGAAGGCCTAAATCAATTTGAGATTAAAGAGACTTAAGCACTGGGACGAATGCAGTTATACCAACTAGTCCTCATGTTTTTCAGCAACTGGTCTTGTTCTGAAACTGTAGAGTGACAATGAATTCTAGACTATTTTGTGGGCACTTTGGACCAGGCCACCAGTGACCCTCTCAATGCAGGGCTCTGTATCAACACTAGTGACACATTTGGAATCCAAGGGGAAGGGACATCAGGGCAGCTCCTGACTGGATGCTGCTGCATTAGAATGAAGAATATCCTCTTGCTATCTCAGGTGAATGTCTGAGTATAATCCACTCAACAGCATGGCTTCTCAGATAGGAAAGAAGTAAATAAGAAGGTAATTGCAACTTTTAAATCTGTGTCAGCACCTCCAAGCATAAAATCCCTCTTTCAGGGGTTTGAAGCCAAGCAGTTTGCTCACTTGGGAAGAAATTACTGCCTGGCATGGCTTAGGCTGGTTGCTGTATTTTCCCTTGTACCATGTTTGAAGAAAGGAGAGCTTTTTCTCCTTCCTAAAAGTATAACACGTTCATTAAAACCCAAGAATCAATGGTACTAACTCCCATGTTATTTAGAAGTCATTTAATATTTCACAACTTCAAGAAAAAGTAGTTTCCCTGGAAATATGATCTCATGACCTTTGCATACTTAAAAGGAAAATGACCAAATTTCTTCATGTCAGACGTTTATTTTTCCAGCCCAGAAAAGACTTCCCAATTTTCATTATATTATTTGATATGCATTGTCTTATATTTTCTGAATATATGCAGTATACTTCCACAGGTTGTGCAAGACCAACTGAAAATATTCTTCTGGAAAATATTATAAGCTTAAAAAAAAAAAAAAAAAAGGAAAAATAAAGCTTAGGTTATTAAGCAACTGGATTGACTGTGAAAAAGCTACACCATTTAATCTGGTGATACTTCCCACATACAATTTT
Organism: Muscicapa striata striata; assembly: GCA_030060385.1. Lineage (NCBI taxonomy): Eukaryota > Metazoa > Chordata > Aves > Passeriformes > Muscicapidae > Muscicapa > Muscicapa striata. Next base: position 2,367,831 of record JAREIS010000025.1, on the reverse strand, counting down.
TGGTTTATGTTTATCAACTTAAAATATCAGCATGGAACAGAAATATGAGAAGAAAGATAAAAATGATATTAATGCTATACACACCAAGGAAACTCCTGTTGTTCATAACCTGCTGGTAGCCTGCTTAACTTGCAAGCAGAGCAATCTTACCAAAATCTTATTAGCTATCTTAAAAACACAACATTACTGACAGTGGAAGTAGGATGTGTGCTTTAATGTTGAATTTTATGCTTTCACCAGTATATGTATACCCTACCTCTCATATATTTTAAGAACAGTCCTCTGGAGGTATTGTAAAAACTCTATGTTTTGATGTTGTATATGTTTTTATAAGAAAATACTTCAAAGAAAAAAATCCCCTACTGAAACAAAAAATCCTGTGTGGCTACATTTGACATATGTGTTGCACTCATGCGAGTGGGTTATCTCGCATTCCTGATGACTATACTGTGTTTGTACTTTGAAAAAGGACCTGAAAAAAAAAAAAAAACCCAAAAAAAAATTCTGTGTGAAGTGCAAGCCATGAGGTGTGCAATTTTGTGCAAACTGCTGGTGATTGTGTTCTTACTACGATTTGCTCCAAAGGCAGCAAGTCTCACTGGTAGTTGCTATGGAGATTTCTGAGAGGAAGGAGCAGTCTCTGGCTGCCTTACTGGCAGCCTGTAACCATCATCTGTAATTGAGAAAGTGGACAGGCGTGCTTTGCTCTCACACACAAATGTGGCTGAGATTTTATTGAATCCTTTAGTTGAGTGGTGAGGAACAGCTGCCTTTGAGGTTAATCAGCTGTCGGCAACTGGTTTAATTCAAGAATCTTTGGTTCTCTGAACAACACACAAAATGTTTGCGCATGTAGAAATGGCAGTTTTGGACTCCTGTCACGAAACACAGAGAGCAGAGGTTGTGAGGAGCGTGGCACTGCCTTGGCCAGCTGCAGCAAGGATGGGGCTCCTTGAGTGTCACACACTCGGCGTTCTGAGGCAGCATCATCCAGAGCTCAGAGAATGCCACCAAAGTGTGCCAAGTTCCTTTTTTTAACCAAATTTCTAGGTTGTACTGAAATCACTCTATGCAACACAGATTCATGTTTGAATGCATAGTTTCTTTTTTTGTTGTTTGTTTTATGGACGAAGTCAGGAAAAACTCTCGTGACAATGTGTTTTTTTAAAAAAAAAACAGTCAAACAAGTACTATTAGTATTTTTTTACCATTTTTGTATATATCTCAGGTTTTTTTTTTCCTTTTCTCTCATTAATTTTTGTTTATTTTATCTGGCCAAACGTGCTCAGTGTGGCAAAAGCTTTTATCATTTCTGAGTGATTGATTATTAATGAGTTCACACATTTCTATGATTGCTTTGAAGATACATATTGCAGGGAGGCAATAGCAGAGGCATTTTAACTCTTTAAATTCATAAATCTGCTGAGACAACAGAAATTGAAGCTGCTTCTTAGTTCAAGCCTTGTAGAGTGGAAACAAGCTGAAAAATGAGCAAAAGCACAGTGTATGTGTTTACAAATGACAGGGATTTATAACATTATCATTGTTATTAGTATGCATAAAATGAGCAGCAAACAACCACTTTTTTTTTTTTTTTTTTTTCCAGTTTAAAAGCAGACATGAGAGTTTCTATGATGAATGTTAAGCTAGTTCTTTATCATTACACTTTAAAGGGATAGTATCCAGGGGCAATGAGTGCTGCTTCTTTATTATTACCCACAGTTTTACATCCCATGGATCCCATATGGAAGAAAAAAAAACAATTTAAGTCAGTAACAACCAATCTGCTTTCTTGAACTGGCTTTAAATCAAGACCTAGGAAATATTTCTTTTTCTGGATGCTGGATGTTTGCATGGCTACGTTGTGGGATATGGTAGCTGGTAACCAGCTGATATTGATTCATACTTAGAGAATGATGATGAAGAAAAAGAATACATCTATTATATTGTAAGCTAGTGTGAGCCCAATAGAGATTATTTAATTAGGATTTAGTTTCATGAAGATATCATAAAGATGTTAATAGTATTTTTTTAAATTATAATTTGAATCATAACTGACACTATTTTTAACTAGTTTATTTTCATTGCTACGATGTTGAATGTCCCAGATTCATTATTTGAGTATATATCTAGATATGTACATACCTATGTGAATAGCAAAGAAAATTTGTGTGAGTGTAACTTATAAAGGTAATTAAACAGAGAGGAAATTTAGCATAAGTATCCACCTACATTATATTTAAACACTAGTCCTACATGCCCTGTGAATTTTCAGTGCACCTGGCATGTAGGATGAATTGCTCTTTATAAATACATATTGCCTTTAGAAGGAAAATAGGAAGAATAGGTGAAACCGGATACTCTCTCTTTAAACCATAAGAAACATTTTAATGTTTTCTATATGTTCTGTTCTATTATTTTGAAAAAAAAATGATAAGCAAATATATTGATGAGCTCAAAAGTTATAACATATATAGATATCCATAATTAAAGCTACATGATTTGACAAGAGTCAATTTCTTAATTTGTTACCCTGTAAATAAATATACATTTTTGTAAAACAAACTGAGTTTAAATTATTAATCCCATTTGACATCCAAGCATGTGAGTGTGTCCTTATTTGATTGTATCTTATAGATGTTCAGTGATGTGCTCAGGTGCTCAACAATGGCTGACTAACGTGTGTGCTGTCATGGTACAGACAACATGTACAGCAGACACAATGTTTAAAAAAATCCAAAAAACACCAAAAAACCCTGCAAAAACAACAAAAAAAGAAGAATAGTCCTTGGGCAAATGTAATGTTTCCACAGTGAATGTTGCATGCATAGGTGGTGGTTTGTTGTTATTCATTTTGTCTTGAATTTCTTTTAATTTTCATTTTGCTTCCAGAATCATCAGGAAAAATGAAAACAAAACAGACTTGTTCTAAAAGTTGTAAAAACTGATACAAAAGCAGTATGAGATTGTATAAAAATGCTTGTAAATCTGTCCCGGTTTTCACTTTATGTATAAATCCATGCCATGGTTTTGTGATTGTATACAGGATGTATCTTGAGAACTTATGCAAATTGTGCTCTATAAAGGCTGTTATCCCAGTCTGACAAATAAATATTTAAAATATCTGGTTTGGTTCTTTTTTTCCTAATTAACATGAGAACTTATTTTGCTGGTTAATATTTCCTATTTTTTGACCATTGTGGTTTTATGATGTTGCTGTGTATACTGCCTGTACTCTTCTGTCGTATTTCTGTATTAGCAGACCTCCCTGCTTAAAACTCATTTCCCACACTTCATTTTGAAATAAAGAACGGTTCATTCATCAGAACTTCCTTCCAAACAAGTCAGAACCAGAATCACACTCAACTTGTTGATTCAGCTTGATCTTCATACAGTTTCATCTCTGGTGTCCTATATAGACAACAAATATATGTGCATACACCAGCACAGTTTAGAAATATCCAGGGGTTTGTCTCCTCAATGTGAATAAAAGGTGAATTAAAAATGTAGCCTAACTCTGTATCCTTGTAAGCTCATGATGGAGACATAATAAGAAAACATCTGTTAAATCCTGGAAGTAATTTCTCTGGCTCTTTTCTCCAGCAGAAAGGTTTCCAGGAGCAATATATTTTAGACTTTATTATAAACAAGAAATCATTTTCTTTAAGCAATCATTTTTTCAGTACCAAATTTTACCTGATTAGTATAACATCTCTGATGTTTTCCCATTGAGTCTGTATTTTTGAGCCATGTCTAGATCTATATTCACTATATTTACATAGTTTCCCTATTTGATGCAAATAATTTTAAAAAACCCAAACATGGTCCCAAGGGAAATAAATTGTTGTTTTAGTCTGGCACCTGAAGCTATAGACTGGACTTTTTTTTTTTTTTTTCCTGTGAGTTTCTTTTCCTCAAAAAATAATGTGATGAGAAATAGGCAACAGCTTTGAGGATGCCTCAAGAGCAGAGGTGCCCTTTTTCACCTCAGTCGATCTACAGCACTGACACTGGCTGACTTCTATTAATGCCCCTCAGGAAAGAAACTCGACTTCCCAGTGCCTGTCTCAATCTCTAAGGCATCAGTTCAAGGTACTTTGGGTACCTCTGTCTGGGAAAATAGTTATGACTGCAACTTCACCCCACACTCAGCCCAAATTCTTGTCATCCTCTTTTGTTTTGGTGAGGAAGCTCGTGCTAAGCATACTGGCCCTCTGGAAATGGTTAGAAAGCATTTCTGAAGTGTTAAGGGAGAGAGAGCTGACTGGAATTATCTGCTGTGGAAGCTGTAGGTTTATCTGAATCTAGCTCCAGGAAACTAGTTTACAGATAGAAAATCCCAGTGTCCCTTCACAGACACAGAAAGAATGGTTAAATAATATGCTTCTCTTTAAATAATTAAAAATAGTTAACAAAAAGATGTGTTTATTTACTCAGAGAACTCAGCAAAGTGCAAAGTATGTATGAGCTATTATTTCCACATATTTCTTTTTTGTGGGGTTTAACTTAGAAGCTATGGTGTGAAACTGGGAATTGAGAAATTCATAGAATGTTATTAAAATAGGCTGGACTTAAAATTCATAGACAGAGAAGTTATAGAAAAACATACATAGCTTAGCATTCTGGCTATGGGGACAAGTCTCTATGGAACTCCAGTGAGAATATCTTCAACATATATCTTCAACTTTATTCTTTTTACAGAATCATGGAATCCTATAATAATTTGATCACTGGAAAAGTCACTGGAAGAGACCTTTCAAGGTCCTGCAGGACAGGGGCATGAGCAGGGACATCTTTGACTACACAAGGTTGCTCAGAGCCCCATCCAATCTGACCTTCAATATTTCCAGCAATGGGACATCTAGCATCTCTCTGGGCAAACTATTTCAGAATGTCATCCCTCGTACTGCCAAAAAATTTCTTCCTTTTATCTATCCTTTTGTTTCTTAGTTTAAATCTATTCTCCTTAAATATGAAACCATTACATCTCATCCTATAGCTACAGAATCTACTAAAAAGTCTGTCCCCACCTTTCCTCAAGTATTGAAAAGCTGCTTTACGATCTCATCACAGCCTTCTCTTCTCCAGGCTGAACAACACGAGCTCTCAGCCTTTCCTCACAGAAGATGGGCTCCAGCCCTCTGACCATGGTGATGGCCTCCTCTGGATGCACTCCAGCAGATACACATTATATTCTGGATCCAGAGCAGGACATGTGCTCCAGAGGGGCTACCAGCAGAGGGTCAGAGACAGCTCCCTCCCTGCTCCCTCAGTTCTTGTGATGCAGCCAATATACAGATGGCTTTCTGGTTTGCAGGTGCATATTGCCAGCTCACTTCCAGTTTTCAACCACCTGGACCTCCAAGTCCTTCTCCCCAGGACCACTCTCAGTTCATGTGCATCTATAAAGGGAAATTAGGAAACTCCTCTTACTTCTTAAAGGTGATTTTCCTGACACACCTGATGCAGAAAGAGCTTAGTGCTTCTTTTCCAACCCTACTTTATAAGCATGCACGTGACACAAATTTTAGTCTGTCAGTTAAGGGTGTTAATTAATTTAGGCCACAACAATAAGCAAAATAATGTATTAAAAAGCAGTTACAAATTAACAAATTATTCGAGTCTGTAACATCAGCATGTGTCACTTTAAACTGGGAAAAAACCCCAAGCACATAGTAGTAGTTGGATGATTTATTTGTATCAGCATGGCTAAGATGGTATGTTTGTTTGCAGACAAGGACTCAGACACTGTAGGTCTGACAGAAGAAAGATAGCTTCTAATTTGAGCAAATTGGCCATTTTGCTGCAATGAGTGACCATTACTTTGACCTTTCCAAAGGATCTATCTTGCTGTGTCCTTCAGATTTTCATTTAATGTCAGGATCTTTGGGTGATACAATATCAGATAAGATTTCTAGGCATAGGTGAAAAAGCAAAATATATTTTTTTTTGTCAGCACAGACTGTCAAATCTCAGAAAGTTCTTGGTATTTGCAGTTCAGCAGCCACAGCTAAGATAAAGATAGAAGACACTGACAGCATATTGGGAGCTGGAATTAATACAATGTTGGTAGGCTCCTTGCTATCTAGAGGAGCCTTGACCGACAGGAAAAATGAGCTGATGGGAAACTCATGCAGTCCAAAAGGGCAGGTGTGAAGTCCTACTTCTGAGATAAAATCACCTGATGTAGCTGGCTGGGGCCAGCTGTGTGCCAAAACTCAGTGAAGGGCTTCAGTGGGGCAAAGGCATGGAGATCCAGGCTGCTGCACACCCCTGCATCATCTCTGCTGCAAAGGAGCCTTTAAGCCAAAAGTAAACAGACAACAGGACAACCAGCTACTAGTGGGATGAAAATGTCATCAGAGCTGCAACATTGTGCTGAAAGTGTAATGAAACTAGTGCAGGGCTGAAAACTCCTATAGTCCTCTTTTTATGAGAGAAGGTAAAATATTTAAGCAATATCACAATGAACCTACTAGAAGTTCTCCAAAATTTTTTAAAAGTGGTCTTTTTACTGTGTTGTGATTCTAACTGCTCTCATACATAGAAAGTCCTTGATTAATTAAGATTATTAAGAAATATTCCAATCCATTATTAAACTAATTTTTGAGATTATTGCATGAATATATGCTTCATGAAAGCCACTAGTCATTTTGTTTAATAATTCAGATCTCCAGTTCATCATGAAAACATGAAAAATTCTATTAAATTGAGGATTTAAGGACTTTGCAGATGATTTTAGGCATTCTCTGCAAATGCTACAAGGAGGAGCTCTAATGCCTTGTATACACAATTTCTTTTTCCATATCTAACTTAAACTAATTTTTCTTGACTGGAATTTTAAAATACAGAGGAATCAAAATGTTATACTTTTAGACTTTTTTATGGTGATGGACAGAGGCCATTTGAAAATAAGTCCTGATGAGGCAAAGAAATTTCTGTATCTTTATGATAATACTAGGGAAAATCTGATTTCTCAGAAAGTTCCGTTCAACCAATTTTCAAGAACAATAAATATTATTATAAAAATTCACCATCTATTTCATCAACTCAATCTACAGATAGGGAAATGCTATTCCTTTTTTTTAAAGGTGAGGAGCTGAAGCACAAGAAAGTTACAAGCCTCTTTACAAAAGTTTTCAAGATACCGTGACTTCTCATCTCTCCTTTGTAAATTATAGGCCTTATTCAGTCTCTTCCTCTAAGAGGAAATCAAATAAAAGAAAATCACATTTCAACTCCGTGTTCAGAAAATCAAATTAAAAAAACCTGGAATATTTTTGTATATCTAAAGAAAGGAGGTCAGAACAGAAGCTACAACTAAAAGGCATTAAGCAGTTGTTTTGACAGCAAACATCTGGAGCTTTAATGTTGTTTCTGAAGCAAATTTGGGCTGAAAACATTTGGGCAACTGCTCAGAGTCTCTTGCAATCTCTGCTCTAGTTCACTATGGTAATACCAGGGTCATTTTCATCTATGGCTTAGAGAATTTGGAGACTTTGCAACCTGGAGGCTCTTCATTCTTGCTTCATCCTAAGCATTCAGAAGATGTAATTCAGTAAAATTACATTCCTGAAAGCTAAAACTCACTTTGTTAGTACTATATTCTTCTCAATCTCATCTAGCGTGACTTCAGGGCACAGTAGAATTTAGTATTGTTGTCTTCTTCTCTTTATTGTATAATAAATAAAAGGATGCAGGCATGCAAACTTTTCAACAGCTCTTCTCTCCACCAAAGTTCACTTGATGTCATCTTTATTCAGCTAATTTTGGAGGTTTCTGCTCTGTTGCTCTACAGAGTTTTTTTCTTTCTAGGTGTGGTGTATATCACACAGAAGGGATCCTGTCCCCGAGTTCACTCCATGTCTTTCACAAGCATAAGATGATGGTTCTTCAACCCCTTGGATTAACCCTTTGTTCAACCACAGAAGAGCAGCACAGCCTTAGAGGCCTGCATTGTAAGCATTTAAATTTAGGTAAAATAAGTAAGTCTTAACTATCATCACAAAATTTCAAGCCAAGGAGCAGGCAGTTTTAGGAGCAATAACAGTGCCTGGTAAGAACATAAGTGATGTGGTTTAATGTGAGTAGATCCTGTACATAGTTTGAAATCCCTTGTTCATCTAATCAATACTCTATGATGTTGCTTTAGTAAAAAAAACCCAGAGCTACAGACTGACTTTGCTTATCCACACATATAAAAAGGATTGATGTGAGCTATTCAGGGCATTGGGCTGACATCTAAAGTTATCTGAAATTAATCTCTTTTTGTTGTTTCCTGAAAGGTCAGACTTTTTCTGATAAGTAATTCTATGGGTTGGCAATAATTCTTAGCACATTTCAAGCCACCTAGTAGACTAAAAAAGCATAAGACATGTACACTCTAAGTAGCTCCGTAGTGTACACTCTAATACCTCAGAAACGTACACAAAAACACCCAAAACCAAACAATCAATTTCTTTTCACGTTCTTTTCAGGTACTGTATAAAAATACATTTTTAAATGACTGAATGTTGCTAGTCCTGGAATCAGTTTTCCTAGAAAGAATAATATTGCTGAATTATTTTCCTCCAAAAAATAGGTAGTATATGCATGCCAAGAAACCTGGCTTGAATCCCTGAAAGAGCAGTGTCTGGTGATGTGGATTACAGCCTCATTTGCATATGGATTTACATAAGAATAGCAAAGCAAGTCTGTGCTTTCTTAATGATGTCTTAGAAGGGAGAAAAGTAGCCTGTATACACTAAAAGCTTAGTGAAATCAATAAGCAGCCTTCAAAATTATGTAAGATTTTATTGAGTAAAATCTAGTGTTTGATGGAAGAGCTCTTTTATAATTCCTACCACAATGCTTATTAAGATCTTTAAGTTCAACACAATTTTACAGACTATGTTTACTGGTTTACTGCCATGAGGCTTCTCAAAAGTGTCGGTGAGGGTGAAATTAGGTTTATCACTATCATTAAACTTATTTTATACATCTTGGTAAATATTTGAGGGCATAATAAATCAATGTGCCCACATAGAACTCTAAAGGGCAGTATTAATCATTATAATAAGCTCTCAAAGGCAAGGCTTAATCACATAATATCATCAGATTAATAATGAAGCAGTTCTTAGTATATAGGTCAACATAAGAGTCAAGAGAAGCAGAAAAAAAATCTTTGATTATAGTGTTAATGAAGGAGCCACATAACAATATCATAAAATCTGATGCCGTGGGAAAAATGATTCCTCACATCACTTCATTACCTTGAAAAATTTTATGGACACATCTTTGTGTATGTTCCAGATAGAAGAAATAGTCTCTATAAAACATGTTCTTTTTTTTTTTTTTTTTTTTTTTTTTTTTAATAGTGCTTAGCATTTGGGAAAAGAACATCAAGAGTTGAAAGGTTCAAACTGATGCTTCCAGCTTTAATATCACCAACAGATGCAAATGCAGCAAGTGAAAATAATCACCAGTATTTTCTATTTTTCTGAGGCTCCTAAAACCCCTCCTGCTATAGCCACGTCAAGTAACAGTAACAAGCAGTAGAATTTTAACAGTGCTCTCTGACTTCCTTTAAGATCTGATGTGTCCAAGTTTGCTCCAATTCAGCACCATGCTGTCGCCTTACTGCGTGGGGAGGTTGAAGAAGAAAACACACACACACACATGCCCACACACCTGCTTAAAATTCTGATATCCTTAACCCAGTTACATAGTAAAAGATAACACATTGGAGATGACTGCTGAGTTACAGCAGCAAAATACTGGGAATGGCAAATAAAAGAGAAACTGTTGTTCTCTACCAGAGGATAAAAAGGAAGAGGATGAGGATGAGGATGAGGATGAGGATGAGGATGAGGATGGAGAGGTGAGGAGGAGGAGGACAGCACTGCCCAGGGGCAGCATCCTTAACCAGAGAAGCAGGAGTGGAGTGATCCTGCTCCCCCTCCTCTTCTTCTGCTTTCTGTTCCTGCAGGAGCTGTGGCTGTCCTTTGTGGATTCTTGTTATCTCCTTTGTGCTTTCCTGCTTTATGGGGGGCTTTACACACATTTGGTTTTGTCTTAGCAGTGTCTGAGCCAAGTTCTGCTCAGCTCTCAGAGCTGCATCACTGCTGCCCTGGGTACTTTAGTGAGCAGCAGTACAGCAGACAGGTTTTGGATTCGTGCCCTTAGGACCCCTGGTGTCATACTGCCTTGTACCCTTGAGGCCTCTGCTTATAAGACAGGGAAAAAAGACAAGTACCAGTGGCTTGTTTTCCTTGGAATAAATCTAGTCAGTAATTACAAGTCTCTAGTGGATTCAGGCCATTTTCCAATTGCACAAAAATTCAATCTTTATTTTAATGACTGTAATACACATTATGTCTACAAGCATTCAAGAAAGAATCCTAGAGCCCAGCGAGGTCCTGTGCAGTTGAATAAGAAGAGCTATAAAATAAAAATTTATTTTAAAACCTTGAAAAAATTGTGGCATGTTTTCAAATTCAAAGGAATAAGAACCTCACCTTTTTTTTTTTTTTTTTTTTTTTTTTTTTTTTTTTTTTTTTTTTTTTTTTTTAAAGCTTAAGGCAATAAATTCCAGGCTGGAGGTAGGCAGCTTATCTTTTTCAAGAATAAAAGTTAAAAATCTTTTGCTTAGGTCTTAGACACTTACAGTAGACTGAAAAAGAGAAGTTGGTATTGTCATGCATGGGACAGCTAGGCAACTCATGTGAAGTGTGAAAGGCCATGGTTCATTCACCTCTTTCCTACCTGCTTCTCATGAAGGTCTGAGAAATAGGATTTTCTTATTTTCTTCTTTGGTGACCTCAGCAGACCCTTACCCTGCTCTGCCCTGTGCCCCAGTACTCTGGTCTGGCCTCCTGCAGGGCTCAGGGTGGGCACAGTGCTTTATACATGGGCTAGGCAAGAAAACACTGGCTTTGAATGTCTTTCTGGGAACTGGAGCACTGCTGAGTCTAAGATTCTTTACACTCCTACAGCAAAAACCTGACTCACTGGAGTGGTGTTTTCCAGACATTCCATTTTAAATTATTACTCTTTAAAGTTAAAGGTATTTAAAGAGGTTGTTGTCAACCACCCTTCACAGAGTCCAGCTCAGCATGTAACATGTAGAGTCTTTCCACCAAGCCTCCAAGTTTGATGATTAAAGACAGAATCCAAGAAGAGGTTGAGCTGCCTTGGTTGAGTTAACCCAATGGGGCAGTGCCCATATGGCAGCCCCCCCAACCACCAGGACCAGCCACAAAGAAACAACACCTATTTCAAACCTCTCACATCAGCAATGCTCAAAAACTTTGCTCAAAATCCAGAGTAGCTGAGCAACTAATCTGTCTCATAACTTTAAAGTGGCAAATTTGGTTTGTCAGAATTGAATGTTACCTGTTGCTGTAAGCAATTTTAAATATTTTTGAAGAATTTATTATTTCACATCCTTATAGATGGCAGTAAAAGTAAGCAAGCATATGGAAATTTCAGGTTTTGTGCAGAAGTTGCTGATATAGTTCTGTGTTAACCTGTACAATAATGATAACTATATCAGCTAGTGTTACTTGAAAAAAATGATATTAATTATTTCTGAGATTCCCACTAGTTCAGAGGTTTAATATTAATTTTTAATCATAGTCTTGGGTCTGTGATCCATTTCCAGTATCAAATACAGTTCAGCCAGTTTTTGAAAACATTGATTCAAACTTCAAAGGAATATGAAGAATGCTGACTAGGAAAGAGCCCAGAGATATAAGCATAAGGAATAAATAAGTGAGCAAATTCTCTGAGGAAGAAAACCCAGGGGTTTACCCAGGGGTAAATCTGGAGCATTCCTCACAAATATGTACTATCATTTTTATTTAGAAAACATCAGTGGAAGGTGAAGACAATAAGATTATATTTTAAATACATAAGAGTGGTGGTAAATTTAGCGGAAAAAAAGGTATAGGATTTTTTTTCCAAAATTATAAACTAAAAATAAACTAAAAATAACCATTTTATGGTAAATTCCTTTGTGCAGACATGTCTATTAATTTCCACATATTTAAAATATTAATAACAGTGATGTGAGTACCTGGAATAAACCAGTTAAATAATTTTTATATGTTACTTAAAATAAAGTTGTAAGATTCAGTAATCTTTTACTACGATTTGTGTAATTCAGAAGTCCTAACCCTAGGTTTCATACCGGATTTTTTCTTCTGGCGTTTAAAGGTTGTGGATTTTAAAGTCAGCAGCAGATGGAAGCAGTGCCACGAGCATGGCTCTCAGGTTTCCCCACCCAGCATTCAGACGAGAGAGCAAGTTTTAGAACTTGCAGGAGACTTCAGAGGGAGAAGCTGCCTTAATTAGTATGAATCTTAATTCTAGAGCAAAAAATTAAACAGGAGTATAAAAATTCATTTTTTCATAATATCAAGTGTTGTGTGGAAACACATCTTTACAAATGTTCTCTTAACTGTGTCAGTGCTGAGGAAATGTTGAGTTTAGAAACTAACAAAGTCTGTGAGTGGATCTAATCCTCTAAAAATTACTTTTTTCCTTAAATGTTTTCTCATTAAAATAAGCTGAAATTTATTAGATTAATAATTTTGAGGCAAGGACTTAACATAAATAGGATGTAATCAATACATAAGTTCCTTTAAGCTATTTCTGAGGTTGTTTGTTAGTATATAATGTTCATTATACAAACTTGACCTGTTGTTGACAGCCCAAGATTTTCAGCATCAGTGATGTCATAAACTTCCAGACCTATGGAGTGTGCAGGGCTCTCCTTTTGAAATCGTAAGCCAAAAATAATTTTAAAAACCTAACCAGGAGTCCTGCTGAACTGTCACTGATATTTTTGGTTATTTTTTTTAATTAATCATTTGCACATAAAGGGTTATTCTTGGAAGGACTGAATGAGGCTTTAGAAATAATGGGAAAAGGTACCTTTTAAAAATTACCATTACATTAACTGCTTGCTAATGCTCTCATAGTCTAGTCAAATAAAAAAACGTTTTTAATAGTTTTCATGAAGATACTTCACCCTGCTCTGTGTTTTATTATATACACCAGGTATTAACTGTCTTCTGGCAAACCCCAGATAAAAGAGCATCTTGTTCTTGCAAAGAAATTCTCCAATAGTCCTTCAGCATATATGTATCCAAGTATCATCATAACATGATAAGAGATTACTGGTGTTTGTGGAGATGTGACAAAATATTGCCAGCGACCTCTAGAAAAATCATTAACCCAAGACCAGGCCCTCATCAGTTTCTTTGTGTTTATGCACACCTGTAATATTTTTCCTCAGATCCATAAGAAATTAAATTATTTCAGAAATTATTTTAATAAAAGTTGGTAGAATCATGCTGTTGAAAGATCCACAGGATCAAAAGACAATTTCTGCCAGAAGGGACTTTAGAAAGTTGTGCCTTGTGTTCTTTGACTGCACTGTTGAGACTGAAGCATGAAGCAGAATAGTAAGTACTACAGAAATCTTTGTGACATCCTGGTAACACACACTTCCTAACCTCACAACTGAGTTTCTGTACTTAGTCATTGGCTGTCAGGTGTGGATTTGACTTTTTCATGCTGTCATGAGGAGGAAGAGAGGGTTTGACTATGGAAGCATAAGAGGAAAAATCTGTTTGTTTTCGCAGAGGGATTCCACCAAAACATTGTACACACTGCAAGTAAGAGGATGTGTTGCTCTGCACACAAAGTGCAACTGCTCCTGAAACTCTTCACAAATTCTTTAATATTTCTAATTCTGGTTTAATTTTACTTTTTATTAAAGAGCTGCAGACAGTATAGTTCTGCTCCTCCAACCCTCATTAACGTACCACAGACAATTGGGAGTTCTGGTAATTGAAATGAGCTGGAGACAGGAACTTCAGGGGAAGCACAAAGCTATCCTTACTTGCAAACATTCGTTTTTACCAGGAGATGGTGCCATAACTCAAGAAAACGTGGATGTGTGGTTTCAACAGGAAAGCAGAAATACAGATTTCAACACCGCTAAACAGAATTTTAAAATCTACCCATGTAATATTGAGCCCTAAAATTATTTAGGTTTTGAGTATTTCTTAAATTTCTCTGGTTTGGGGAGTTTCCTTGCTTGTTCTTTGATTTCTCTATAGAAAACTACTCACATGAATAATTATACCCAGTACATAATCCAGAGTTTGGTTTCCTTGGCTTAATTTGTTCCTTATCTTAGTTCACTTCAGTAAATGTAGATGTTTATTAATTGTTTAATATATCGAAACTACAGATAGAGAGATAATCTAAATACTGATAGCTGCTATGAACTGCTAGTGAAAGGACAGGTATTTTGCATTGATACATTAAAAACCATGTTGATTGCAGGATTAGTTTGAAAATACCAAGAGAAAATTAAACTGATTTGAGAACCTTAGGATCATTACAAAACTCCTTCTTCTGTAAATTTAGCTATGCTTCAAGCCAACCTTTTTTTCCTAATCAGAATGGCCTGTATGAATTGAACATGCTCAGTACTTTTCCTTGTGTCTTTCATTTTATTGTTTATTTCTGAGTATTAAAACCTTAAAAAACACCAAACAACCTGCTCACCTGTATTTTATAGAACTTGGGAAAAAAAAAAAAAAAAAAAGACACATTTAGCTGATATCAGTTCTGTTAATTCCATAACTTAGCAGAATTGTAAATATTTTCCACACAAACAACATCCAAACTTTTTCGATTTTGATTTTCAGTTTGTTGTTTAGAATTAAGAGTTTTCTAGATTAACTTATTTTGATCAGGAAAATATCTTGCTAGATCAAAGTGCTTTGCAAAATAGCTCGTTTAAGCTCAGGCCTGGGAGCAGCCTGAGGAGCTGGACCATTGCAAGGATGCATTCCTAAGTGTTCATGTGCATCACCTCAACCCCACCCAAGGTCAGGTTATTTACAGTCTGGCTGCCTTTTTAGCAGGTGCTTGAGGAAAACGTGGATTTAAGACAAATCCCAGGTAGTCTAGCATATGTTTGATAATAAAGATAAGCCACCAAACTGTACCCAGTTTGGTCAGTCTGTACTACTTCTGAACTCAAAGACTAATCAAGAACTTCCTTTTCCTACCAAAACTCTAATGGCTGGCTCAAATGAAATCTTCCAGGTTTTGTATTTCATTCTCTCATGTGGTCCATCAGTAGGATCTACTGTCCACTGTAGCCCATAAACTTGTAGTGGCATCAGCCTAAAGTTATTTATCCATCTTTACTCCATTTATTTTGCATTTTGTGCCATTTTCTACAACTGCTATGGTTTCTTTCAGAATTTTTGGCCAGTGACCCAAGTCAGAAATCCAATGTATTGACATAATTGAGGTAACAAATTCCAAGTGTCTTGAAGATATCTACCCACAAACTTCTTTTAGATATAAAAATTTTCCTGTCACCTTAGAAATGATAATTATGATTATATTCTCACAACTGACAAGAACTGTATTTATGCATTACAAGCCTACTGTTCTACTAAATTTTTGCAAATAAAAAAATAATTGTCTATATTTTTAATGAAAAATTCCTAGAAATACTTAAAGGTAGTAGTAAAGCTTATTTTTACTTTTTACTGAATTTGCAGGTGTTAGGTTCCCTCTTGTCTGCCTGGCTTGCCTTGAGCTACAATTTTGTTTTAAGTTACCAGTGGTGAGTTTGGAGCTGCACAGAGGTGGTCTTAAAGGTAACAAGAAGAAGAGACAAATCTTTTTTTTTTTGTTTAACATGCACAAAGATCACAGCACATAGTAAGTTCATGCATAGTAGAAGTGCAGAGCAATGAAGACAGAAAGGTGCAAATGGATGTTAGTAAACATTTAGAAACAGCTCCGTGTTCTGCATCTGGTGGGTGATGTGACAGCCTCAGTAAGGCCTGAAAACAAATGGTTAAATAAGATGAGTGCTTAAGGCAGAATAAGGAGAATACTACAGACAGGGAGCAAATCCTTTTGGATTTCAGGTGCTGGGCAGCCTGTATTTGTACAGCTTCAGATGGTGCCTGCATGGAATTTCCCACAGCCTGCTGCAAAAAGTGAAGCAAATCCCATCACAGAGAGATGCTTTCCCTTGTGATCATCTGAGGTGTTATATAATTTCCTTCTGAGAAAACAACTCTGTTCCTAACAGATATTCTCAGGAGAAATTCCTTGCCATACTGTCAGATAAAGGCAAGGCCAAGTAGGTGGCAGTGATACTGTCTGTATCTGAATGAATCATGGGATGACACCTCTGAAACTTGATTCAAGTGTAAGAATCTGATTTCTTTCCTTTGTTCCAGGCATTGCAGCTCTCTCACCTACCAAAGCTGTAGTGGTGAAGGTCCAGCTCCTTTCTGAACCTTGCAGACTGACAGAGGCAGTACTATGCTGCTCACCATTCTCCATGCATTATTTCAAAGGTTTAAGTCTGGTGGCAAAAGTTAGAATTACTGTATTATGGAAGGAAAAATACTATTCAATTTTCTCAGTATCTATCAGTGCAAGCCTATGCAATTTTTTGTGTACTGGAGATTGTCTGCAACATCACAGTTCCTTCTCGGTTTGGATGAACACTCCAAAACATCTGTAAGAGGCTATATAACAAATACTAATATTTCTAAAAAAATTAAATTACTTTATTTCTGACGTCTAAGACTTTATCTTACAATGAAACAGACAAATATTTTTTCAGTGATGCTGGGAGCTGAGATTCATAATTCTACTGAACAGACAAAAAAGCAAACTCAGTACTGGTATTGCTTTTAGGACACACTCTTATTTTCTTCTCTAAATTGTTACAGGAATTATCCAGAAGATAACTACCTTATGATATTTCTTTCTTTCTCTCTCCTTCCCACCTCCCTGGCCATTTTCCTCTTAGGATATACAATCTGCTTCACAAAAATCAAGCACATTTTCTCTCAGAGATGACCTTACCAATATCTGACCACCTGAACAAATGTTTTCAATTTCTGCTTAGCTTTAAAATGCACCTAGCCTATCTTAAACTTGAAGAAGGGCTTTAACACTCAAAATTTTGCTTAATTTTTTCCAGCTGCACCGACTACTCTGATGAGACATATTATTTCACATTGAAAAAAACACTTTTGCATGGTAATAAATGTCAGGAATGCTTTTTCAATGAATTACTTAATCTCTCTATGGAAACTAAGGTTTCATCAAAGGAGTTCATAATTTTTTCTGCTTTGGCTCATAAGCTGAAGGATTCTTACTGTTTTGTTTGTGTGAAGAAGGCACATGGTATTTACTGAGTCGTGATTCAGTCCTGAGTTTAGATGAATTCATGAGTCATTCACACCTGGTATTTAGATGTGCCTATGTTAAATCTTATCCACTCCAAATTCATTACATGCTGATTTTCATTTGGCTGCTAAGCCTGTTTCTAGCTCTACACCACTTCTGGTAAGTTTTCCATCAAACACACAAATATGCAAAAATGTCCTGTTATTAAAATGTCTAGAATATAATATTAATCTAAAGTTTTTTTTTTTTTTTTTTTTTACAACACTTGTGATTCTTAGCTCATTCTTGTATCTCTTTCAAGGATGAAAATCTCTAAATTTGGTTTTTTTACCATCTCAAGGACAAAAGAAAGATACTTTAAATGGACACAAAGAAATCTGTTGGTGTAAACCAGTAGATGTTTATCAGCTTTCAGTCCTTCATCTCATCTATACCATGATCCCAGGACTAGGTTAATAGCAGAGGAACTGACAGTGCAAGTATAGGGTAATACCACTTGCTCTGGAGGGAATGGCAGAAATCTCAGCTCCTGTATATTTCTCACTAAAGCAATGCAGTCCCAAGAGCTGGGCAAAACCTGGCTTGGGCACAGCAGAGACAATATGTATAGTGTACTATTTATATGTAAAACACCCCATAAAAGCATGAAAGCACAAAGGGGGGAACAATAAGGTACAAAGGAAAATCACAGCCCCTGCAGGAACAGGACAGAAGCAAAGGAGAGAGAGCAAGATTCCTCCAGCCCCTCTTCCCTAGGAGCAGATGCTGCACAAGGGCAGTGCTGTTGAGTATCTGAGCAGCTTCTCTTCTGGTAGACAAAGTTCACCTCTTTTATTTGTTATTCATCACATTTTGCTACTGCAGTTCAGCACTTACCTCTAACGTGTTATCTTTTACTGCATAACTAGGTTAAGTATATTCAGAATTTCAAGCAGGTTTGTGGGTGTGTGTGGTTGTTTGTTTTCTCCTTTAGCTTCCCTATGTAGTAAGGTGATTGGTACTGCAACCCAAAGTCAACTGATCTGGATGCAATAGTTCATAGAATCATAGAATAACTTGAGTTGGAAGTGACCCATTAGAACTAATGAATTCCAACTCCTGGCCCAGCACAGGACAGCCCCAACAATCACACGTGTCTGAGAATGTTGTCTAAACACTTCCTGAGCTCTGTCAGGCTTGGTGCTGTGACCACTGTCCTGTTCCAGAGCCCAAAAAACCTTTGTTTGAAGAACCTTTTCCTAATATCTGACTTAAATCTGCCATGTTAAACCTTGAGTCCATTCCCTTAGGTCCTGTCACTGGTGGCCAGAGAGAATAGATGAGTGCCTGCCCCTCTGCCTCTCCTTGTGAGGAAGTTGTAGACTGTGATGAGCTCACCCCTCAGCCTCCTCTTCTCCAGGCTGAACAAACCAAGTGACCTCAGCTTCTGCTTTTATGGCACTGGTGCAGAGCAAAGTGGGCTATTCCCCTCCCTTGACCATCCAGTGATGCTGGGCTTGATTCACCTCAGGATACTCACAGTATCACAGTATAACTAGATTGGAAGAGACCTCCAAGATCAAGTCCAACCCACACTCTAATACCTCAACTAAACCATGGCACCACCATCCAGTCTTACTTTAAACACATCCATAAATGGTGACTCCACCACCTCCCAAGACAAAGCATTCCAATACTTTATAATTCTTTCCATAAAAAACTTCTTCCTAGTATCCAACCTATATCTCCCCTAGCACAGCTTAACATTGTGTCCTCTGTTTCTGTAGGTTGCTGCCTGACTACAAGCACCTTTCAGGGAGTTGTAGAGAGTGATAAGGTCACTCCTCCTGAGTCTCCTTTCCTCCAGGCTGAACACCCCCAGCTCCCTCAGCCATTCCTCACAGGGTTTGTGTTCCAGGCCCCTCACCAGCCTTGTTCCTTCCTCTGGATGTGCTCAAAGTGTCTCAAAGTCCTTCCTAAAATGAGGGGACAAAACTGGACACAGAACTCAAGGTGTGACCTCACCAGTGCTGAGTACAGGGGAAGAACGACCTCCCTGCTCCTGCTGGCCACACCATTCCTGACACAGGCCAGGGGCCATTGGCCTTCTTGGCCACCAGGGCACACTGCTGGCTCTTGTTCAGTCAGCTGTCAGTCAGTATCCCCAGGTCCATTTCTGCCTGGGCACTTTCCAACCATACTGTCCCCAGCCTGTAACCCTGCAGGGGGTTATTGCAGCCAAAATGCAGGACTTGGCAGTTGGACATGTTCAACTTCATCTTATTGGACTCTACCCACGCATCCAGGTCTGTTTGCAGAGCCCTCCTTCCTGCCAACAGATCAACACCTGCTCCCAGCTCAGTGTCATCTGCAAATTTACTGATGAAAGACTCAGTACCCTCATCCGTGTCATCAATACAAATATTGAACAGGACTGGCCCCAGCACAGACCCCTGAGGGACACTACTTGTGACAGGCTCCCAGCTGGATGCAGCACCATTCACCACTCTCTGAGCCTGGCCACCCAGACAGTTCCTAACTCAACAGAGTGCTCCTGTCCAAGCCATGAGCTACCAGCTCTTCCAGGAGTGTGTTGTGGGAGACAGTGTTTAATCCTTGCTGAAGTCCAAATAGACAACATCCACTGCCTTTCCTGCATCCATCAGGCAGGTCACTCCTTTCTATCCTTTTCACTACAGGTATGCAAACAGCAAGACTTGCATGGAAAATTAGTTTCCTGACAGCAGCAGGTAGCCTCTTCTTTCTGTATCTCTACCTTTGTACTCATATAGCTACATGCAGTATACATCACTTACCAAGCACTTCATGAGCCATTTATTCTTTCAAACTGTTATTTTTCTTCTAAAGGGCAAGTTTCATATTTTGTGGATATACTTGGAGACCTTCTCAGTGACTCTGTATAAGTTTTCTTTTGAGCTCCGACTTTCTTCTTTTAACACAATAACACACAAATTTATTTTTTTTTTTTTTCCATTAAAAAGATGTTAGGAAACTTCTAATAACATTCATTCCAGTCCTGGCTCTTGAGACATCTAGACCTTTGCAAGTTGCTGAAGAAAATTGAACTCACAGTTACAGTTACTAAGTATGGAAATGCATCTACTGGTGTCTCCAGCTGGTCATTAGCCAGCTCCACAGATAAGATTTTTTAGATCTGTAACATGAATTCACATATACTGAATCTAGCAAACAAAATCAAGACTAATTTAGGCAAACGAGGATACTGTAAACATCCAGCTTACAGTGGAAAAACACCCATGAGAAATTCTAATATAGATTCTAATACAGATTAGTCTGTAAAGTTCCATTTTTTTTTTTTTTTTTTTTTTTTTTTTTTTTTTGCCATTTCAAACCATACCAGCCATCAATTTGCATAGATATTTATTACCTTAGAAGTTTGGATAAAGTGTTAGACACTTTATATGTTTGAATTCTTCGGGCAGTACCCCCCAAAGTGAGGCAAGGGCTCACTTCACATTAGTGACATTTTTCTAAAGGTGCTCTTTTTACCAAGACACAGTGCAATCATACTTACAGAAAATAGGGCCAGATGTCAGTGGGAAGGTTTTTATTGATCTTGGTGAAAACTGGAGAATGAAATGTGAGACCAACAAAGCTATAGCAATTGATAAGTCAATTTGTCACCTAATGGGATTATAACTGCCTATAGATCAAAGAACTAGAGAAATAGCATAGCTTTTAACCCTGCCAAACATCTCAGTTAAGATTCACTTTTTTTCCCAGAAGGAAAGAAGAGAAGTAATTTAGCAAATTACAAGTTGTAAACGGCTTAGACTGTTCTAAGACATAAAGTGAGATGAGAAGATGGTACACTGGGAAATCATATGGAGAATAAAGGATACAAGGAATTCCTGGTGTGTTTAAAGAGCTCAGTCTACCAAAACAATAATAGACATGACTCTGATAGTTTTGTGCCATACATCTCTCGCTCTAGTCTGAATATGTTCTTAATTTTTTTGTTTAAATGACACACTGTAATTTATGATTCATACATAATTTAATTAACAATTAATATAATTTAATAATAATTTAATTTCTATTTCAACTTTTTCCATACCTTTTTTTTTCTTCCCCCCCCCCCAGGAAACTATAATCAGAAGGTTCTTTATTTTCTATTTTCTCAGTCTGTTTTTGTCCAGGCACTACAATGTGTGCACTAGATGGCACCAAGTACTTAATGCTCAGTTTTGTGCCATGTCCAGAAAAGAGTTTGCAGGGCCTAGTGAAATGATTGCTGAGCTTCATATTACCTTGAACTGATAGAATTGTTAAATACAGAAAATGGAATTTATTACAGAGCAATTAGGTTTGTAGCACAACAAAATGTTGAAAAGGTTTTTAAAATCTCCTAAGATTATATTGAATTACAGGCTTCTCACCAAAATTCAGGAAAAAAAGCCCTAATTAGAGCCTCTACCAGATGGGAAAAATGTAAAAACAAGGAACTATGAAGAAAATATTTTCATGGACTGTTTCAATTTTAACAGTTTAGCTGGAAAAGGAAGGCTTGAACTCCAAAGTAGACTTCAGTGCAGAAACCTCCAGACTGTTATGTTCTTTGAAACGAATATTATTTGCATTCTGGGAAAGTATAATTAATTTTATAGATCACAGTTTTCTCAAGTACAGAGTAACAGTAGAGCTTTAATTTTTTATTTTTTTTTTTTTTTTTTTTTTTAATCCTTACAGTTTTTAAGATGGCTGAAATTAATAGGTAAGTTTTAACATTTTTTAATTTCACTATAAAATTCTTCATTAATTTGATTACAATCAAACTGATCAGGACATAATTAATACACACAGTAAATGGGAGCATTTCTTGTGCTCCTTTTTGGCATTTCTGCTTGGATTATGTGTTTCTCCTCTCATGCTAATCATGTTCCTTTCCAAGCACAGTAAACCTGGGGATGCAGCCAAGTCCAGTTCCTGTTATCTCCCAAACTGTGATAGTCACACAAGGAGCAAATCTCCATGATATTTTTCAAGAATAATGAAAAGTCACATAAGAGCAGCAAAATTATCCACCCAAAATACCAAGCAGCTGTGGCTCTGGCAGGGTTTTAGAAGCTGCTATCACATCAGAGCAGCGTTCTTGGCTCTTCTGCCTGTCCTTCAGACAACCAATGTGCCTCTGGCACCCAGAGATTCAAGTGCTCTCTTTAATCACCGCCAGTCATCAAAGCCACCACATTCCTTGTCCCTGCTAAGGCTCCAATCAGCCAAGTTGGAGATAACTTTTATAACTAAGTAACTGACACAATGAAGTTTGAACGTTTTCACTTAAACTGGGATGGGATCAAAGACACCATCTAGACTGGAGTGCATAGCTGTAAGAATAATGTGAAACACTCTGAACAAATGGCAAAACTGCAATCCAAGTTATCAATTCCTTTTTAAAAGTCTCTTCTTTCGGATCAAGGGTCCCACCATTTTGATTTGATTACTTGCTAGAACAATGAATGCTCCTCATCAGCCTTTCATGAAATATTTCTGAAAATCTGATCTAGTGCCTCTTTGAATCTAAGAGCTTTTGAAAATATCACTCTTGTCATCCAGTGGAGGTTGTATGGGGAACCTTCATCTGACATCCCATGAGGAAGTTTGGTGTCATAGCTTTTGCTAGATCTTTTTGTTGTTGTTGACTCTTTTTCTTTTAGTTATAGTCCACACAAATAGCAGACGAAACTTTTAGCTTTTTTGTTATGAAGAAAGCTTTTCTCAATAGGATGTGTCCTTAATTGAAGCTGAATATCCCACAGCAAATCAATTTTTTTTACAAGGAAGTTGTCTGTTTTTCACTCTTAAGGAGTAAGTTTAAATGCAGGGCTCTGTCTCTATGTGGTGTTTCCAGACAGAACTATTGATATCAGATCTGCCTTTACTGTACCTCTTAAAGTATTTTATTTACTCTGTTTTGTAGACTGAGACCTCTTTTGTGATGCCTTTTTGTAGGCAATAGGAGACATTCATTTCAATTTTTGCACTCTGTCAGGATATTCTACCTGTACATATGATGTGAGATCTCAGCATAATTTCTAATCATGTAGCAATAAAATACCACACTGGAAGCAGTGGAAACATAACCTTTACATTATTTTTGTTTCTTGTCAACAAGCAAACTAATTATGTTCCAATGAGTGAAATCAGGCTTTTGCCATGAAGCTTCCAAAATCTCAGATGAGAATTAGTACTATAATACTATATTAATACTATATTAATGCTCTAGTTTTCATTCTATAAACTGTAAAAATTAATTCAAGAGACTGTAAATTTGATTTAGATTGCTAATACTTGCTAGTAAAAAGGAACAGAGATTTCATACAACTTTCATTGTAACCAAAAAAATAATACTTCTGCTACATTGGAGTCCATAATAGCCACCCCATTAATTACTCTAGATTATCTCCTGGTTTTCAGAGCTCACTTCCAGTTATAATGGGCACCTATATACCAGAAGAATGTCATTATTTTTACCCAGAGTACATACAGAGTTAATCAACAGGCCATTTAGGGGACAATTCCTGCAGATGCAGCCATCTCAGAGAGTGATAAATGAAGGAAAATGTTAGAGGAATAGTACTTCAGAAGCAATCAATAGGAGAGAAAAATTTCTCACTCTCTCTACACTAAGATCATGGCCTCTCCTTACCTTAGTGCATGTTATACCTAGATAGATACATAATCAGAGATCACAATCTTTTCATTAATAAACTGCTCCTATGTTCAGTTACATAAAATGCTATTTTTAATCTGAATTTGTCCTATTCCATCCTCGTCCTTCTGAATCATCTGCATACCTGAAATGAAAAATATCAGGCCACACTTCTTAGCTTAAATTTCGTGGAAATTTAACTTTCTTTTACTCCATATAACTCACATGAAGGTGCCAGAGAGAAAGAAGTGGCTGTGAAAAATCTATGAGGGGGGCACTCAAATTCATTCAGCTCAGACATTCTACTCAATCAATGGATTAGAGGAGTGGTTAAATGTCTAGCTCTTTTCCTAGATCAACAGGACAGGACAGACACTTTGTTACCTGGAGCCTGGTTTCCTGATTTTTTCTTGCTGAAGGATCATGGCACTATGGTGGTGGGTTTTAAAATACAAGGGTTATGGAGCCACAAGAAGAGCAGGTGATTTGGATCCTGGGGTTCACACTGACATGGGCACATCTGGCTGAGGTGTTTGATCCCTGCTCCCAGGATCTGCATTGACTTTTTTGACCTGATGGAGGTATGAAACCCCATTTCAGGGAGGCAGGTTCAAAGCATCTTGCCCCCTCTAAGAGAATATTTGTGGCACCAAATCACAAGTACTTGAATTGGGCCACCAGTTCTCCAGCTGGTCCTGTATCTCCCTCATGTCTGCATGCAGTGTGGCTCCATTTCACATTTCTGAACATTATTCTGCTCACAGGCAAATGGACTAATGTGGATCTTACCTAACTGTGTCACTGAAACCTTCTGAGTTTCATACTCAGAAATTAAATCTTCTGTGTTCTGAACTCAGACACACCTGATCTAATGTGGACAGCTAGAGTTAACTTTCTGGAGACCCTTAGCTAATACATAAAAGCCCCAAAGATAGAAACCCTGGAGAGCAGACCTTCTAGATGGTACTCTAGATTGGATACATCAGGATATAACACTCTTAGACATAAACCAAAATTTATCCAGGAAGTAAGGAGATTAAGGGCTTATTTATCACATAGGGTTAATAGTGATGTTTTGTTTATGAATTCAGTCATTTAAATTAAGGGAGAAATGAAGATATAAAAAAGCAGAAGTCAAGCACCAATGGGGCCAGCAGTTTCCTGGATGGGTTCCAGAAGCAGTGGGTGTTCCATGTGGCAATGGGCCACAAAGAGGATTAACATTCATAATCAGGCAGTCATAAAGACTAGATAAGTGAGCATAGTTACCAAAGATTCTACAGATTCATAGCAGAAAATAGCAAAATTACCTTCTATGACTCATGAAATCATTAGAGTTATTTGGGCTGGAAGGGACCTTACAGATCATTTAATTGCAGTACCCTGCCATAGGCAGGGACACTTTCCACTAGACCAGGTTGTTCAGAGCACCATCCAACCTGGCCTTGAACACTTCCAGTGATGGAGAAAACATAATTTCTTGAGCAGCCTATTTCAGTGTCTCACCAACCTCACAGTATTTAATTTCTCCCTAATATCCAATTCAAGTCTTTCCCCTTTCAATTTGAAGCCATTCCTGCTTGTGCTGTCACTACATGTCCTTGTCACAAGTCCTTCTCCAGGGTTCCTATGACACCCCTTATGTACCTGAAGGTGCTGTAAAGTCTCCAAACCTTCTTTGTTACTAAGATGTTCAAATGAACAGAGATTCCTAAAGTCAGAAAGGTGTGTAGGGTGGGACTTTCAACACAGACAAGCCTTTGAAGAAATGTTTACATTAAGTCAAATTCTAGTTCACAAAAATCTCTCATTGATACACAAGTGAGATAATTTTACAGAAATTAATTTATCTGAGTTAGAGTGTGATTTTCACTTAACATCTATCTCTATGACAGTGCTTCTCATTACCATATCTGTTCAAACCCCCAAGATTTTATAATCTTATTTCTTTAAGGAAAACCATTCTTAAGGTCTGGAGTATTTTACCTGTATTAACATGCTTATTTGATACATTTCTTTGCAGGTGAAAAGGTCTTCACTTCCTTGTTTTTGCAAACACTGAATGTCTCATAGTTTCTAATGAAATCCATAAGATATTGTCTGTTTACCAGCTTTACAAAATAAGGCTAAAATCTTACTTAATCTGCTTAATTTTTTATTTCAAAGTCAGGCTACATATCTATGTAACAAACATTTACCATTCAGCACAGTTCTAGGCTTCTTTTTAATTAATGCCATTATTTAATTTTAAACAATCCCTTCCCTTTCTAAAAATCTTCTAATTTTATCAATATTCACAGTCAGCACAAGCTTCAACACAAATGGTAATAAAATAAAAGATTACCTTTCACAAAACAAAGTAGTTATGGCAGTTTCCCTATTGTTATTATTGTATTCCATCATATTTATGAAAACACAATACACTTATGAAATATAATACAAACAAAGATGCAGTTAGCAGCAAAGCAAAATAGCTCATTTTATGCTTAGCATGACAGTTTCATTACTGCCCTACACAAATTTCATAGTTGCAATAAGATCTGTAGTAAATGTGAGCTATTTTGAGACTAAAAACACAGCATGCCTGACTTCTGTGTAGCTCTGCAAGTTTTGATTTTATGAATCATAATATCTTAACTTTAAATTTGCATTAAAATAAGGCTAAAATGATAGAAAGGAATTGTGAGTTAGTTAAATTCATTTAGGTATCTTAAATTCCTGATTCTTAAGATTAGAATCAGTCCTCCTAAATAAATTGGAGAGAGGGAGAGAGGGAAGGAGGGAGGGAGAGAGGTGTTTCTGAAGGGTTCAAAGAGTGATTTGGTCTTTTCAAGTTAAGGCATTTAGGTGAGCTACAGTGGCTCCTACTCCAACCAGTCAGGCACTATAACTGGGCACATTACTGCTGTGCAGCTGGCAATGGGTGTTCTACAAAATTGCTGTGTTTATAGAAAATCAGAGTCAACAGTCAAATAAAGGCAACCCATCCTCATACAAAAAAAAAAAAATAGAAATATATATTAGATTATGGTATGAGGTCTTCATGTGTTGTAGCCTTTTACAAGTCTCAGCAAATGGAGAACCCATAATGGTTAAGTGAAAATCTTTCCAGTACTTCTTTGTCTGACTATTAAAACGTATTGTCTTCTACATAAGGCTATATATATGTAAGGTTATGGAACTCTATAAAATATTAAAGCTGTTCCATTATTGTCTATCCATAATATATATATACATACACATATTCTGTGTTAGGACTAAGCAGAAAATGTATGGTCCTGCTTATAAAGATTATTTATCAATTTCAAATTGTGGTTACTTTCTGAAAGAACCATAATTTCTTTCTAATGGGATATACGGTGATTTGGTTCCATTGTGCTTAGCTACAAGGCTGGGGGAATCAAAACTCCAATCCTACATTTATAAATTAAACAAGATATAAATGCTTCCTGTTCCATACTGGTGAAGTTTTAGGCTAGATGCTGTTTTGATGCATGCCATATGAAACCCTTCTGAAATATCTGCTGCTATAGTTCAGGAGTTAGTCTGGACAAAAGACAGATGCAGAGATGAGGCAGCTTCAATATGGCCACCCTTTGGAAAGACAGGTAATGGAAATGCCACAGTGCCAGCTGGCTCACGTGTCAGAGCAGTACCCTGTGCAGTGCCAGCTTTTCAGCTATCTGATAGGTTTTTGCCTTTTTAGGGTAGTGGGAGTATTTGAAAAGACTAACCCAGATGTTGGTGCCCTGGATTTGGATTCCTTGGAGATAAATTCACACTCACACCAGTTTCTTTTTTTTTAAATAAAGTTGATTAAAGTCTCTCAACTTTTCCTGTGCCATTCTATTATAAAATGGGGTATTATTCCCTTACTTGACATCTCTGCATCTCTCAAGACAGGTATCCATTGCTAACTGAAAAGAGGAAGCCCTGTGAGCATCCACTTGTATAATGAGGCAGATTATTTTTCAAGGTACAAATTTATCAAAAAGCTACAACAGAGGGAATTCCATTTCTCTTCTCTGGGGCAATTTTAGTAGCTGTTTCTTGTATTAAAATTAGAGTCCAAAAATAACTAACGCTTTATTATGGATGATTAACCTGCCATAACTAAAAAAAAAAAAAAAAAAGACAGACAAGGTTTTACACAGAAATAATTGTAATTCAAAGTGGTGAAGTGGAAAATATTCTAAAGGAAAACTTGCAGCTCTGGGAGAAAACTCTTGTTCCCCTTACACTGCAATACCCCTTATGATTTCCAAGTATAAAACCAATGGGACTCTGTGTGCTGAATTATTCTTCTTTTCTCATTAAGTTTGAATTTTAATAGTGTTTTTTTTTTTCTTCTGTTCTTTTATTGAGGGAATTATTTGGAGTTGGGATTCATTTGGGAGTACAAGCCCACCAAACCAGAAAAGTTTACAAACTTTTTGCAAGCTGTGTGAAGGGAAACCACCAAACATCTGAGTGTGTGATACTCATTGTGACTGCAGCATCAGGCAGGACAATGATAAACTTTAAACCTTGCAAAGCCATCAGCAATGTCAAAGTCATATTTCAGATCTACCTAAGAGAATCCATCTAGAGATTTCCAGCACCTCCTGAGTTTGAACACGGTATTTAATGCAAGAGTCAGAATGTATGCAGCTCACAATTATCAGTGGCATAGTTGAGAACCTTTGGGTAAGAATCAAAGGACAAACAAAAAATGTGGATGTCATCTGGGAGTCTACTATATACTTCCTAGCCAGGAAAATCATGACAATTAATTATTTGAGGAACTAAGGGATACTTCCGAGTCAACTGCCCTTGTACAGCTGGCACAGCAGGCCAGAAGACTTCTAGTAAACTTAAAAGAAAACTTTATGGAACAGGTCCTAAGGAAGCCAGCTGAGAAAGATGTCCTCCTTGATCTGCTGCTTGTCCACAAGTGGAAATTGGAAGCTGTCTTGGCCACAGCAACCACATAGTGATCAAGTTTAAAGTCTCTGTTTACAGGAGGAAAAGTGTCAGCAAAACCTCAACTCGACAAAAATACAACAGACTTCAGGCTTCTAGTTTGTGATTAAGACCCCCTGGAAAAATGTTTCTGCAGGTGCTAAGGACTATCAGTGTGGGTCACTTTTTAAACATCAACACCTAAGAGCACAGGAGCAGTAACTCCAAAATGTCAGAAGCCAAGCAAATGGAGCTTGGGGCTGGCTGAACAGGGGTATCTACTCTTGGAAATACGGCAAAAAAGGAAGATATGTGCCCAGTGGGTGCAAGGTCAGGGGAAGAACATTGAGATGCTGCCTGCCACTGCAGGGAGAAAATTTGTACAACCAAAGCTCAACTGGAGTTGAAGCTGGCCAGAAATGCGGGGGACAATATAAAGAGTTTTTCAAAATTCATTAATGGCAAAAGGCTGTGTAGCAATAACATCATCCTCTTACTGGATTAGGATGGTCACCTCATAAACAGGGACAGAGATGAGGCAGAGATTTTTAATGCATTCTTTACCTCTTACTTCAACATGGATGACAGAAAAAGAGGGTTCCAGTGCCCTGAGCTGGAGGACCACAACTGGCAGTGACCAACTCCCAGGTGACCCTGAACTTGTGTGGGATCTGCTGCTCCAGCTGGATCGCTACAAATCTTTGGAGCCTGATGGGATTAATCCTAGAATCTTCAAAGGCCAGGCTGGTGTCATTGAGAAACCTCTTTCAATAATTTTTGAGAAGTCCTGGGAATCTGGTCCCAGCTTCCGCTGGCACACGTTTTCTTAATTTTCAAGAAGGGCAAGAAGGAGGATCCCAGAAACTACAGGCCTGTCCATCTCACCTCAGTACCTGGTAAAGCTATGGAGAAAATGATAATGAGTTGTACTGAAAAACACATGGAGAGCAACACAGCCAGCACATGAGAGAAGAATCCAGCTTATCAAACCTGATTTCTTTTTATGACAAGCTAAGTCCCCTAGCAGATCACAGGAAGTCAGTTAATGTAACAGTTTTGGATTTCAGTAAAGCTTTTGATAATTTCTCCCATGGTATCCTTCTGGATAAAATGTCCAGCATATTGATGGTTAAACACAGCATACTCTGCCACTAAGGTGAGGCACAACATCATTCTTTAAAGACTTAAGTTTCCATCAGCAGTTCAGTATAAACCATTTACATATTAAAACTAAATACAGAACCCTTCTGAGCTTCATATATACTGGCAACAAACCTCCACTGACTGCAGGGAACTCAGTATACATTTGGGATGAATTTGGTTCTAGGATTTTAAGGCTTGAAGGAAAATATAAAGGAACCAAGGGAAATCAAGAATATTGAATGAATTCCTGATGCATATGTATTCTTTTATTGAATTTTCTCCTTAAGGGTTTATTATGAATGCATAATTTTTTGTTTTATAAAGTTGCTCAAGATTTATTTTTTTTAAAGACAGATTATAAAGGATTATAAAATTATCTTCCATATTAACCTGCTGTTGAGACAGAAAGTTCAGCCAAGATTAGAAGATGGTTAAGGAGTAGTCATCTGTACCCACTGAATTTTAAATGTTTTAGGCTTCAGCGGTTATGGGTGCCTCAGGCTGTAAGATGTTCTGCCACATTCACATACATCTCACATCTCTCCTTGTAAGCTTGTATTCTTGGGGGATGTTAGGACATAACAACAACCCATCAACAAGTCCTACCTGTTGCAGCCAAAAATCTGCTGCTGACAGTTGCCATGACTAACTAATCAATCTCAAAATTAGGTCAGCTTTTTTTTACCAACAAGACACAATAACATCACTAGAACAGAGAAAAACAGCCTGTGATCCTATCATAAAAGACCATTAAAAATATATGTATTTTAAATTTTAATTTTCTCTTCCAAATAAATGCCCTGTGCTCCTCTACAAACACTTCAATTCACAGGTTTGAAAATAAGAATGAAAGAAAATATATTACTCATAAATCTGGCTTGCTGAATGGATTTAAAATTGCCAAATATGAAATATGTGTCCTTAAGACAGAGTGTAATTAGCACCCAATACTGAGAATGTTGCTGACACCAGATGTTGTTCTATTTAACATGGCTCATCATACCTAAGCTTTTCCCTCTAACTTGCAAGGACCCTATCTAATTAATAACCCTATCTAAGCTGACTGAGTTTTTAATTAAGGCAAAACCAGTGCTTGCAAGTCATTGATCTAAGAAGGTATTCAATCAAACATATGTTACTGCTTTGGTGGCCTTTGGGGAGTATTGTCTCCAAGTTGTTACTTAGGGGAACAGAGATAGATTTCAGCTATGACTAGTAGATGTTGCAATAATAGAAATAAAATAATCACAAACTACTTTCAAAATCATCAATAAGGATAAGATAGCCTGATAATTTTACTGCATCCACTATGATATAGAAACTAGCTGCTAGTGATTTGGATAGGTGAAAAACTTTCCTCGCTGAAAAACTTGCTGGGAGGATGGGACCAGCAAGTGGAGTTAAAACCACTTGGTGTCAGGCCACTAATGGTATTCCCTGGGGCTCAGTATTGGAGCTGGTCCTGTTTATCATTTTTATCAATGATTTGGATGAAAATTCAGTAAGTTTGCAGCTGACAGACAGTTTAGGTGGGAGCATTGATCTGCTGAATGGCAGGAACACTCTGCAAAAGGATCTGGACAGGCTGGATCAATGGGCAGAGGAAAACTTTGAGATTCAAAAAGGTGAAGTGCTGGGTCCTACTCTTCAGTCACAAGCCCAGGAAGCTCTGCAGGCTGAGGACAGAGTGTCTGGAAAGCTGCCCTGCAGAAAGGGACTTGCAGGTCCTGGTTGATCATTGGCTGAACATGACCCAGCAATGTGCCCAGGTAGCCAAGAAGACCAATGGCATCCTGGCTTCTATCAGTAATAGTGTAACTAGCAGGACTGGAGAAGTGATTGTCCCTCTGTACTCAGCACTGGTAAGGCACACCTTATATCCTGTATTGTTTTGGGCCCTTCCCTACAAAAAGGATATTGAAGTTCTGGAGCATGTCCAGAGAAGGTGTTGGGGGTTGAGTTTTGTTCTCTTACTCTCCCAGTTTAAAGAATTTTTCCCATTATCATGCTAAGGGAGGCTGCCAGTTTTGCCCAGGATCTTTTGAGGACTCTAGACAAAGGGGTACGTGGGGGCTGGCTTCTGGGGTGAGGAGGGACACTACTTGATCACTGGTGAGCTCAGAGGAGGAGGATGCCCATCTGCAGCCACGTGGCTGAAGAGCAGGGCAGCGAGATTCCCTGCGGTCGGACTGCCCTGCGTTCACCATCAGGACCGAGCGCAGGGAGAGGGTGCCTAGAGCTGAAGGAAAGGACTGAAACTGAATTATTTGTTCTGTTTTGTTGTTAATTTGTTTCTGTTTGTCTGGGTAGATATATTAGCGAAGAGCTGCTATTCCTACCCCCTTATCTCTGCCTTGGGGTTCTTGATTCAAACAATTAAAATACTCGGGAGGGAGAGGACCTAAATTCTCTATTTCAAAGAGGAGCTTCTGCCTTTATTGGCAGACACCTGTCCTTCAAACCAGGACAGAAGGGCAATGGAGCTGGTGAATGGTCTAGAAAATAAGTCCTATGAGGAATGGATGAGGGAACTTGGGTTGTCCAGCCTGAAGAACAGCAGGCACAGGTGGCACCTCATTACTCTCTACAACTATCCGAAAGGAGGCTGTAGTGAGGTGGGGTCAGTTTATTCTGTCACGTCTCAAGTGAAAGGATGAGACAAATTGGCCTAAAGTTGTACATGCGGAGGTTCAGATTAGATATTAGAGGAAAAAATCACTGAAAGAGTGGTTAGGCACTGGGGTCAGTTGCCCAGGGAGGTGATGAAGTCACAGTCTCTGGAAGTGTTCAAGAGGTGTCTGGGTGTGGCACTTGGGGATATGATTTAGAAGTCATTATGGTGGTGCTGGGTTGATGGTTGGACAAGATGATCTTGAAGGCCTCTTCTAAACTTGATGATTCTCTGATTTTCTGTTTTATTTTTTATCACTGCTGTAGACTCTTGAATATACTTCATTTTCATGTCCAGACTTGATCTCTCTCATCCAGCATCTACCTGGAGTGCAGCAGTCCTTCCATGCCTGTTTTCACATCATCTGCCTGGCTAATAATAGTTTTTTCATTGATAATTCCTTCACAGCTGCATGCTACTTTTCTTCCTCCATCCTAGCACATAGCCCCTTCTCTATCTTCAATGTTTTTGCCAGTGTTCTCAGCTCTTTGTACGCATGTACTTTCTACAGTATGTTTGCAAGAGGGAGGGCTGAGTTAGAAGTCTTCCTTTTCAGTTTTTCCAACCAAATACAGGAAAGGCTGACTGTTAGTATAAGTATCTGCTTTCCATTTGAGGGCCCTGAGCAGCATCTATGTACCACAGGATGCATTAGTCCTGATAAGAGTGAGGAATATCTTGTTAACTTAGTGGAGGTCACCTTAATTGAATCTAAAAATTTATGTAGAATATGTTCTAAAATTTAGTAATTTTACCAAATATTATTAACATTAAAGACATGAATTATATCTTTGAAGTCTTAAAATCATCTACCTATCATTTATCAAGGCCCTGTTGCTTGAAGGCATCAGAATTTTATAAAGAAATGGGAATATTTTCTGCCAAGATCTTGGCTTGACCATATTATTGAATAAGCCTTGTAATAAATATAGAAGTTAAACAGCTCCTTTGTGTGCCAATACTTTATTATTTATCACAGATTAACAGATGCTATAAATCCTGTGTAGACTTCTAGGACTATCACTTCTATCAAACAGTTTCACCCCTTTTAGAAACAGCATGTGCACATCCCTGCATTCATGAGCACAGTGTATGCACTGGCCTAGTATCTCTGCTAATAATGGGGGGGGAATAAGTATTAGTTTTTTACAGAATAACAGCTTAGAAGGAAACATTACCAAAAAAAAAATGTTGACTGAGCTTACACTGTGAATAGTATACTATTTGTTCTGTGTCTTAAGAAAAGTTTAAAATGTTAAGCATCTTGTATAACATGAACATGGGCTTAAAATAAAGCAATTAAGCCAGATCCAAGCTCCTGCAGGAAAGACAAATTAAAACCAGTTTCCAATTAAAGATTAATGGCATAGTGCTTGTATTTGTGTGAACTTATAAATCCCTTACACAGTTTAGTTCAGTTATTTTCAGTCTACCTTGAATTTTAACAAGTGGTTTTGTTTTTTGCCTCAATGCTTACGCCCTTCAAATGTTGTACAACAATTCAGAATCCTGATATAACCTAAGATAACACTAAGCACTCATACCATGTCAAATCTGATGTACCTGATAACATTTCCCATTGATTTAGAACCCCTCATGCCACAGAAATTTAACTAAGTCCGTGAAGCATATAAATTATTCTAACAGAAAATAAGACAAAAATATGAGAGATGGAGGAGAGAAGGTACAGTCAACATAAGATAAGAGACACAGATTATGATGTCCATCCTGGAGATTTAATATGGGTACCACTTTGCAAGCAAAGCCATTTCCATTGCATGCTAAGAATAAAGGGAATTTCAAGAGCCCTTAGTTGTATACTGAAAAATGTAGTGTAATATTTACTAAGCAATTATACCACAAATCTGTGCTTTCCTCTTTAGATCAGTTCCTAAATGTAAAGTTTTGCCACCTTTGCCTACCCTAATAATATTCAGTCCTCTCTAGAAAGAACATGAATTATAATGAAATACTTAAAAAAACCCGCCAAACAAATCATTGAGTTAATCCCCCTTGATAATGCATGTGCTATAAAACTTAATTCCTAATTTCCATTGACACACACAAAAAAATGAAATTTTCTTTTCATTAAAACTAAAATAGCAGATGTGAGGTGTTTTTATTAAAATTGATGGCAAGCAATAAGTCTTTAAAAGCTTCTAATGCTATATGTGGTATGCAAGGTATGAGGAAATCATCCCCATGGGACTGAACTGTGATGCTAGTTTACCAGTGATTGTTAGTGATTAAGGTTTTATTTTCTCCATTATATTAAAAAGTGAGACAGGAAACAGCAGCAGTAACACAACAGCTCAGGCCTTATTATCATATTCTTTATTCATAAAATCTACTGAATGTCATTGACAGTCATAAATATCCAGAGGCAAGTGTAAAAGTAGAAAGGGAAAAATCTTAACTTTCAAATTATCTGAAGAATACAGTAGAAGGAACAGTTCATTTAATTTTTGTTGGTTGTGTTTGTGCTGAATTTTAAGCTTTCCTATTAGGCAGACACCAAATCCTCTCATCCAAAGGAAAACTAAGATACATATTTGCACTAGAGTGTATGAATAAATCCATATAAAAGTCAATCACAGAATCAATCATAGAATCATACAGCTCTAGTTTGAAACAGATCTCAAGAAAATAAATAGAGCTCCACAAAAAAAACCCAAAAAACAACAAAAAAAAAAAAAAAAAAAAAAAAAAAAAAAAAAACAACAAAACAAAACAGTTTTACCAACATTATACTGTGACTTGAAAGTCTACTTTGAACTTCAACAGGTTTATAAAGGATATATTGATAAATAAAAAGACTGATACTAGAGAAAATGTAAGGTTACATTGAAAAGGATTCAGGTGTTGTAACAGCCCTCAAAATCTTCCCTGGGCATGTCATACCTACTATTTTAACACAATATTCACTACTATTTAAATTTTAATTTTCTTCCATTTTAAGACATAGAAAACCAATTTTGGTGCTTTGAACGTTGTGTAACCATCAGGCTATTGTCTGTTCTGGGTATTTTACATAAACTGAAGGCTATAGATATACTTGAGCAGTACCATACTGCTTTAAACAAATCAAGACTTAAAATGTGAAGGAGCAGAGCTCCACTTTCTATCTAAAGATATGGTAAATGTGGTAGGGGAAAAAAAGTATCAAACAAAGCATTTGCAAGAGTATGTGGAATAAAACCATCTCAATTCCACTCCATTTTTATGTAAAGTTTTTATTTCAGGGTAATATAATCAAGATGACAGAGTTGGCTAGTGGCAGGGTTCTGAAAGAACTCCATATTCCTGATTTCCACTCGATTTCCTCCATGTTGAAACACATTGCATCTTCTTCAGAAGAGTAATTGTATCGGGGAAGCAGAACTCCAGAGGCAGAATTTTCTGTCACTTCAGCAAGATGCTTCACACCTCACATTTTGATGAGTTTATCAGAATAAAGAAACATAAACGGAACAAAAAATAACATAATGCCAGCTCATTCTTTCCTACCTAGAAATGTGTCCTAATAAATCACCCATACTTGAAATGAGGGTTTACTGAAATGACGTGTAAAATACAAACAGATTCCCATGTCTGTGGCAAATTGAATCCTTACTGTTTTGTTCCATAATAGACATAAAAATACTTTCAAGAATCTTTAGAAACATATTTTAAATTATTCCCTTAAGCCTACTCAGATCTGCCTTATGATGAATGTGGGAGGTTGAGTGAGAGCAGTTTATATGCCAAGGACCAGGAAAAACAAAATTACAAAGTACAGATTTAATAATAGGAAAGAGGGTGTTAGTTGTACATTCTTATGGTTTCTTTTCCCTAAGTATGTCTCATGGCCCTGTTCTCATTTCATTACACTCTAGCCAAACAGACATTTTTTGCTATGAAAGGAGACTACTGGTTATAATTTGTATTGTCTGTTGTATATTTTCTGGTGTCTTTATCTCTTGAAATGTCAGTTACAGGCAAAGCACTTTACTAATCACAGTATTTTTAAGATATTTGTCATCTGAGTTCTACAATTGGATAAACTCAATAACTGTAGTATAAAATATCATTATATTGATGCCTTGGACATCAAGGTTAATTTTGCTGCCTATATCCTGGAAGTTTTGTATTCCCATAATTATTTTAAACTTGCAAGGAGCAAGAAGATATTCCTTGGTCAATATAATTTTCAAAAGCATGCTTGTCTTCATTGAATACTTTTACCTACAGAATGATTTCAAATTAAATTGAAGTACAAATTTTTATAGACTCTGTAAAAGTTCTTCAAAAAACACTTAAAAGACATTTTAAAAGAATAATTTTTTCAAACAAGTAACAAACAATTGACTGAGCAAGTGTGCTTAAGTGTTTATACTAGAATGGCTTGATTGGTTCCAACACACCTCAAAACACCACAGTTGCCTATCAGGCCAGCTATGATTTAGGAAATGTCCAGAATTTCAGAAAACCTAACCAAGTGTATATCTTACATGCTGCCAGAACCACAGAGGTAAACATCATGACATCTGAGGAATGTTGTATTAGTCAGCTCAGAATCCACCCTCATTGACTGCTGTCCAAGGGGGATAGCATGCAGACCTTTTCATACCACTGAGCATTAATTAGGCTGCTACCAGTCTTCTTTGTGCTACCAGTTATAAATATTAATAACATTGTATGTTTTATTCATTTCTCTAAGTGGCAACTTTAGGATTTTTCCCATTTTACGCAGGCTTCTATAATATATCTCACGAAAATGTTCTATATAAAAAAAAAAAAAATCAAGGTAAAATGATTTCTACCTTTATCATGAAGGCACAAGGGAGTCACATGTTACTGTCACTGTGCTGGTAACTGCACTCTATCTTCTGGGAGAAGATTCCTGTTGTTTAACTTCATAAGGGATTCTTCATATCCCTTTGTTCACCACATAAAGATCAGGTTCTTTTTTTTATTTTCAATGCAATTACTCTCCAGTCAGTCCCAATTTCCCCAACACTGTCTCAATTCTGCATGGTCCTTTTAAATTCAGGGACACAGATTGCATACAGATTGTATGTGCCCTTCTTTACTGTGAGGCAATCTCATATAGTGGCTAGTATCACCACTTATAACCAGAACAAAGCAACTTATGTCCTCTCACTTTAATATAGCAATTCCTACTCACAAAAATTACATTCATGTCTGACGTCTGCTTTGTACCTCTAGGATTAAATTCTTCTGATAATAGGTCATTTACCTACTTAAAATGCTTTCTTTGGATGGCACAAGACATCTACTCCAGATCATGTTCTCTTCAGTGATTGCTAAAAAGTTTAAAGCAGCAACCTGAACTTCAAACATATATTTCTTGGATGCTTGAGATGGAATCAATGGATTCCATTCAAGTTGTCTGAATGTATATTTCTGTAACAGAAGGTTGCACTAGAGAACTATTCATGAACTATGAACTATTTCATTTCATATTTCATTTCTGCTTCAACCGTACTCATAGGTCACAGATTTGGAACAAATTAATTCTTTTTATTTTGCCTCATGTTTTCTTTTGAAGATAAACTCATTTTAAGATTTAGACTTGACAGCACAGAAATCTGCAACTCCCTCTACAGGAGAATTGAACTGGAGAATAAAAGGAGACAGTACTTGAAGAAAAAAAGAGACATATCTCCAAAGCTAGGAAGAAAAATACTCAGGAGTAGGAAAAGTTCATGTTCTCTTGTAGAAAAGTCTTTTTTGCAGCTGTCAGGATGGGCTGCTGGATGCAAGGGTCTAGTAAAAGGATGTTAATCAATAGGTAGGCAACTATGACCCTGGATACAAGAGTGGGCCAGAAGCAGGATTCAGATGTGTGTTACAAAACACTAAGGATAAAACCAAAAGCCAGACTAAGAAATTTAATTTGGTTAGTTTTTTTTTTTTTAATAAGTCTTTCCTACAATGTATTTGCAAATCATCAAGCAAAGTCAGGAATACATTACACTAAACATCCAGAAATGAAACACAAGAGGGAATCTGCAAACAATTACATGTGATTTCAAATGCCTTGCTTGAGAAAGAAATACTAGGCAATTTGAGCTAATCTGTATTTAGCTGAAATTTTATCAGGATTAGCTGGAATCAAAGCAAACCAGTCTAAACCAAGATGCTGGATACAGATTCTGGCAACATCTACTTTGCTTTATGGTTGGCAAACTAGGCAATGATCCTGTTAATACAAATATTCCAGAATCACTTATAGGATGTTCTCTCTTGACAAGCCAAGAACATCATCCATGGTTACAAGAGGTACTACACTCTTAAAGTGAACAAAGTTTTGGATGGGCTTAGGTAAGCCAAAAAAGCAAGACAATAAGGAAGGGTAGAAACACTTAAAGATTCCCCAATCTAGACACTTTATTCTTCTGTGATGAGAATGATATTCAGAACATGGTACGTCAGTGGCAGTTCTCTCAGACATGTTTCTAAAATAACATAAACTATTTCAAGTGGCTTAAATATAGGAAAATATTCTCAGATAAAAGGGTTATATTTCATACAATCTTTAATGGAAAGACTTCAACTGTGAAGTCTCATAAAAATTAAACAAGGAGAAATTACTCCAGAAAAACAGTTGTTAAGATTTGGAATAAAGATAGGTAAAACTGTGAACAGCTGCTTGTGATACTGAACTCAGGAAATAATCCAATTCTCCTCAAGCATTGACTAAATTTGCAGAAGTCAATGGCATTACTCACATAGTTACTCACCCCTACATGATTAAGACAATGCAAATCCACCCCAGACAATGAGTATACTCAATGGTATAATTCTACTTGTGTTTCACACTTCTGTAGTGAAATGTCATCCCTTTTTCCTGGGAAAATATTTCCCTTACCAGAAGAACTCTATAATTTGATGCCCATCCAAATTTTAAAGCCTATAGACAGCTAAAGATACCAAGAAGAGCCATTCAACTTCTCATGCCATCCCACCACTGCCAACACTC
Organism: Muscicapa striata striata; assembly: GCA_030060385.1. Lineage (NCBI taxonomy): Eukaryota > Metazoa > Chordata > Aves > Passeriformes > Muscicapidae > Muscicapa > Muscicapa striata. The sequence continues at coordinate 2,328,186 of JAREIS010000025.1, read as the reverse complement.
AATCTCCAGCCACAGTCTTAGTAATGTCAAAGGTAAGGCTGAGACAAATCCAAGGAAGAGACAGAAATACCAGTTCGTTATAGACACAGAACAGTTCTCAGCCCAAATTTTCAATGAAAACATGCAAACAAACAAACAGACAAAAACAAAGACATGCTAACAAAAGAAACCAAAAATAAACCCAAACAAAAACACCAAAGAAACACCAAACAAACAAAAAACCAAAACCAAACTTTTCAAAAAACTCCAAAAATCTACCCCAAAAAACAGAACATAAAAAACAAACAAACAAAATCAAAACAAAAAAAAAAAAAAAAAAAAAAAACCCACAACAAACTCCACCACAACCAAGAAACAGTAATCAAAATTCTCAGTCTGAGATATGTGTGTATATATATATATATATAAATATATAAATATAAATATATATATATATATATATGTATAAATCTCCATTTCTGAAATTTTCAGCATTATAGACTGAAGGTAAATGCTCAGGCTTGTGATATGGCCTGTAGAAAGAAGACAGATCTTCCCAGAATCTTGTTTTAGGTAAGGATTAACTAGAAATATGGCAGCATTATTGCAGAGAGATGAGCATACATTAGAGATGCACAGTTTATTCTGCCTTTGTTTACTAGATTCCCTGTGAAGCAAAAATTGGCACAAGGAAGATACATTGCTCTGATAATTTTAATTAAAGTTTGTAACGCATCAGTGGATACCTAAACCCAAATATCAAGCTCATCAGCTGTTCTGCCACTACTCTTCCCCTGAAACACACCCAGCCTATGAAATGGAAAGAGCTTAAGATCTAACCATAAACCTTCATCAGCTATTGAGCTGATTTCAGCTTTTTTTATATGAGTTAGAGCATATCCAGGAGCCCCTCTGTCATATGCTATTGGGACCAGAAAAGGTTAGGCTCAATCTGCCTGGGAGTCCCTTCAAATATACATGATGGGAAGAGAACTTTCCCAGAGCCAAGCACTTTATTCCTGTCTCCTGGCAACTGACATAGAATCTCCTTCAATAAATGACTAATCAAATTGTACACAGAAACTCCTGCTTGGCAAAACATTTTACAAAGAGCAGACATATCTAAATGTCATAGCAAGTGTTGCCATAATCACAAGTGGTTTATGATTAATGCCATGAGCAATGCCAGAACCTCAGGATTTATGAAAGATAACACACATGCTCAGGATTACATATCTTTCTCAATTTTCTTATGTTCATCCTTAACTCCACATGTTTCTCACATCCCTTGAACTTGAAGGCATTACCCATTCCCTGATGCCAGTCTCTCAGATTGCTAAATGAAAAATGCATATTTTATTCATTCTCTAGGGTTGCAACCACCAGGACACTGTGTGCCACCCCAGCCTCTGTGAATGAGCACGCAAAATCAGCTCCTAATGGTTGCATTTTTAATGTCTGTATAATATGCAGGCACATGTGCACTATCCTCTCTTTCCCTTCAGGATTTATTCCATAGACAGTCCAGCTGCAGGCTAAGAACAAGAGAAAAAACAACTGAAAACTTATTTACAGAAAAAAATATTTTTATTTAAAAGAAAATAAGTAGGAATTCCTCTCCCCTGTACATCTAAATCAAGAAAAAACATTGAAACAACACAGAAAAAGTACCAAACTAAATGCTGAAGAATTTTGTTAACATCAAAACTTATCATTGTTCTTTCTTAAAACAATTAGGCATATTCCTGCCAACATAATAAAACCTGGTTTATCCCTGGTATGAAAAACGAGTTTCCATAATGCTTTACACATAAGTTGAAACAATTAATAAAGTCAATATAAAAGTAAAGGCTTTTACGTTTCCACTCTGTTCTTTTCCTCATAGACTAGTCATTAAATCCAATGTCATTTTTTGATTCCCTGTGATTTCCCAGCACTGTGTCTGTCTGTGATTGTGTTATGAATGAGTGTTGGAGATCATAAAAAATCATCAGCAATGCTATCAGCAAAAGTCAGATTTAATATTAGGCAATCACAAGACAAAGTTTTTTGGCCAAATTCACTTTACTGTTTACAGGACAGTTAAGGCACACCAAGGAAAAATGAGCAACAACAAAACAAACAAACAAACAAACAAAAAATCCAAGCAGTCAAAACAGAAAGAAACTGGGAACTATTTAGGGTGTGTGTATATGTGTGTGTTTGTGTGTGTGACAAAAGGACAAGGGCAAGGATAAAAAGAAATACAGCCTAAAAGTTTACCAGCACTTAATAGTACTTTAACATAAATTAAACCTTAAATCTACCAATTTAACAAGTAACAACACTTATGTCTAACTTAACCCTAATTTATAGCTTAACTTTTACAATTTAACAGAGAAATAACACTTCACAGCATTTAACCTAACTTAAAGCTTCAAAGTTATATTTAGCAACTTAGGAAAAGAGCAATACTTAGTGGCATTTAAGCAAAGTTAAGGCATAAGTCACAAGCCTATAGGCCTAACTTACTTTGACATCTAAGGTATTTAAACATGTAATGAAGCAGCATTTTCTCCCAGATTTGCTATAGCATATGCACAAGTTAATGCACCCAGACATCAAGAGTCAGCGCAAGATATGTACCTGTGAGAAACTCCCCCTAGAGGTCAGCAAAATACCCACTTTGGATGCCATTGCACCCCCAGAGGTCAGCAAAATACTCACTTTGGATGCCTTTGTACCCCCAGAGGCCAGCAAAATACTCACTTTGGATGCCTTTGTACCCCCAGAGGCCAGCAAAATTCTCACTTAGGATGCCTTTGCATCTCCCAATGGATGAAGGGTCTGGCCTCAAGGACTGAGGGGTTCAGCCCAGGAGTCATCACCATTCAGCCATCCTCCAAGTACAGCAAACATGGGGCTGGCTGGCTCTGAGAAGCCCCACTCAGAGGAAGGCTGCTGGCCACAGCCTGCTGGCGTCCAGGAGAGCTCCAAGGGTCTCCTTCTTGACTGCTGGGTTTATCGGGTCTCAAGGGAGAGGGCTTTAGTCATAACAGTGTTATGTCCTGGCTGCAGCTGGGGTCAGCTTCTTTGGAAGTGGGAACATGGATATTATGCCATTCAGGGAAAAAAAGTATTTTCCAAGCCTGTTTATAGAGAAAACAGGAGCTGGTTAGCAATTCCTGGGAGCAGACAGTATTTCTGATAATCTTGGGAAGAGCTGAGCCCAGGTGCTGTTTTTCAATGCTGAAGCCTAACAATTTCTCAGATCCCATTGCAGTCTGGAAAGGGTATGGGGGGCAGGTTGGAGAGTGGAGGGAGAGTCATGGCATACCACAACCAATTTTTCCTTCAAAACCACAAAACCACTATTTAATCATAATGTGAAATACTTGCAGATATAGAAGTATGACTGTAAGACAAATGCACTCATTTTAGTTGTTTAAAACTTAGCTAGCCTTTATGTAATCATTCCAAAACTTTAATTCTTTTTGTCTACCAGATTAAGTTTTGGAGTGAATTTCTCTACATAAACAGCCAAACCTTTCTGCAAACGAGGAAAGACATTGGTTTTGTTCAGACCAAGAAGCATGCAAATCTTTGAGAGTTCAAGTACCTCCACCATCTGGGAAAGAAACAAAATACTTGACAGAGCATTTCCCCTTGCTTCAGAAATGTTTTAGCATCCCGTGAGATTTTCCCTTAATCTGAGCATCTGAAGATTTCTTCCTTTAGAGTTTTGCAGAGCAGCATATCCATGCTGAGCATGTTCTATCCCAGGAGAGTCAGAAATTCCTCAGACAGTCAGGAACTGTTCCTCCCCACAACTGCCCTCCAACCCCCAAGGAATAATCCGATTCTGCATTCAGGAAATGAGAGAAAGGAGAGTGTCTTGGGATTGCAACAGACCCAAAGGGGGGATGTATTCCCAATTCATATGCAAAAGGCTGTAGAGAAGGTTGCATTGCTAATGTTAATGTCAGCATTTGACTGCTTAAGCATGATATTCTGTCAATTCTATATAATTTTCTGTAAATCAGAAATACAAAGATCCTTTAATTTCATTTTTATCTCAGGCTGTTGCTATTGTGTATTTGTAGTTGTGTCAGAAGGATGGCTCTTCAGTTACTTCTCCTAGGAAACCTTGTCACAGACTAAGAAACCTTGTTTTAAGTCGGGGTTTTTTCTCTTGCTGTACTTTTTTTTTTTTTTTTTTTTTTTTTTCATCCCTTTAGTGGATTGACTCTGGCTGGATGCCAGGGAACTATTCTATCACTTCACTCCTCAGCTGAACTGGGAGAGAAAATATAAGGCTTGTCGGCTGAGATAAAAACAGGGAGAGATCACTAGCCTTTTACTCTCATGGGCAGAACAAACTCAGGGAAATTAGCTGAATTTATTACCAATCAAATTACTGAGAAATAAAGCCAAATCCTAAAAACATCTTCCCCTCACTTATCACTCTCTCCAGGGTCAATTTCACTAATCATTCTCTCTCTCTCTTCCCCTACAGAGGTACAGGGAGACAGGTAATGAGTGTTTAGTCAGTTCATCATGTTGCCTCTGCTGCTCTTTCCTCCTCAGCAGGAGGACTCTCACACTCTTTCCCTGCTCCAGCATGGAGTACATCCCGCAGAATCACAGAATATTCTGAGCTGGAGGAGATCTACAAGGATCATGAAGCCCAGCTTTAAGTGAATGGCCCATACAGACAGTCCTCCATGGATGTGCTTCTCCAACACGACTCTCTCCTGTGGGCTGTGGTTCTGTAGGAGCTGCTCCAGGGTGGGTCCCTTCTCATGGGGTACCATCCTTTCAGGAACAGGCTGCTTCAGCATAGGTCCCCCATAAGTTCACAAGTCCTCCCCTGTGGGAGTCCAGGGCACCCCCCTGACTCCTCTGGGGATGGAAAAACCCTCCTGGCAGGCCTCTCAGAGACCCCAGAATGAGCCTCAGGTGTCTCAAGGGCTGAATTTAACCCCTTGGGACAATCTGCCAACATTGCAGGAAGAATTACAAGTCACAAAAATAAGTGAAGTGTAAATTAGAGTATTAGAATGTAGAATAAGTAGATTTTTGGATTGTTTATGAAAAGGGCCATGTGGTCAGCATGGAGTATTTGGGGCGTGGTGTGCCTCTTCCTCCTTCTTCTCTGTGCCATCCATGTTGGATGGCATGCTGGCAGCCACAGATTGGATGGGGACAAAACTGGACAGTGTAATAAGGTTGTACTGTGTTGGAAAGTAATTGTAAATATTGAAGACATAGATTAGAGTATAAAAGATAAGTCCTATCTCTCCCAGAGAGCATTTGGTCATGGTCACCTTGCTGAGCAGACCTGTGTCAGCCTGGCTGGGACACTCTATAAATAAGATATAATAAACAGCCATGAAAAACAACAACAGAAGATTTGGTGGCTTCAGAAACCACCTACATGTCCATCCAAGGAGGTCTCATGCCATAAAGAGACCCTCGGACTGTGACACTCCCCTCTCCATGGGTCCACAGGTTCTTTAGGGAACTGCTCCAGCTCAGGCTTCCCAGAGGGTCACAGCATCCTCCAGGCATCCACCTGCTCTGGTGTGGGGTCTGCTCCACCTGGGATCTCCTAGGGCTGCAGGAGCTCAGCTGCCTCACCATGGTCTCTACTACAGCTGCAGGGGAATCTGTTTCCAAGTATGGAGCATGTCCTACCCCTCCTTGATCACTGCTCTGGAGCTCTGCAGGGCTGTGGCTCTCATGTGTTCCCACTCCTCTTTCTGACTGTGGTTGCTGTTGTGCAGCAGTTTCCTCCCTCCCCCTGGACTGCTGCTTCCAAAACATTGCTATTCAAACCAAATAAAATCCCTGTGAATGCATGTCTATTCAAAGTTGCAGAGTGCTTGAGCCAGGGTAGCCTGAGAGCTCCTGATGGAGTGGGCACAGTATAAAACCAAAAGCAAAGACCTCTACCTAAAGAACACCCAGGAGCAGTCTGTGGGAGTTTGTGGGAACAAAGCAGAAGAGAAGTGCAGGACAGGTCACTGTGTAAAATCACTGGTTGTGCACACTTGCAGTGTGGGTGGACCCCAGCACCTCATTAGCTGCTCCAGCTCAATGCAGGGCAGATTACAGTCTGACAGCAGCTGTCAAGCTTAATTCAGCCAGCAAACTACTGCTAGAAAACAGACACCTTGCACAGTGGTTTCCTCAGCTCCCAGCTCAGTTCCACTTGGTGGATCTTTGTGGTGCTTTAAATAATGAATCTGATTTTTTCATGCCTGATCTATTGATTAAATTCTGGGTTTCAAGTTTGAGCAGATCCTGTGTTTCATGAGGTCTTATTTATGTTTTCTTCCAAGGCAAAAATGTATTGTAAGGCTGGTTTATTTGCAAGGCAATGTTTAACAAAACAGTATGAGATGTAGCTGATTAAAAACGCAGCCAACAATAAAGTGATTATCTTTCAGCACAGTGTGTGGTGCCATATGGTGACTGAGCAAGTGGGAAGAACTAATGCTTGATATGCAGCTCTGGTGATTTACGGTTACTGACTTCCTGTAGAAAATTACTTCTTCTTTCATAAAAAACTAATTATTTTAAAAAGTACATGTTTGCAGAGAAAATTTATATTGATAAAATTGCCAGTGCAGTATTCAAGTGAATTAATGATCTATAAAAAGCTCAAGAGGTAGGTGCTTTTTGAAACACCTGTCTCGATCTGTCCTGCTGACCCTGTTTAGGAAATTTGCTTGAAATAACAATGAGCAGCTGTTTTTAATGGTTCTTTTTATTGTTTATTATATTTATAAACTGTGTATAATTGCACCAAATCAGGAAGCATACATATGTGCAAAAATTTTTTTTGTTGTTTTTTTTTTAATTTCTACTAATAAATTGAAGACTTTGTAAAAAAGGTCTGTTATTTCATAAACTCAGGGAGTTTTCTCTTCCTACAACAGAAAATAAAACCAAAAATGGTAACAACCTGAAAAACAAAGAAGACTTAAAGCAGCAACCATATTTTCGTGAAGAAAATTTAATGAAAATGTTTTCATTGTCTTGATAGAACTACATTTATCCTTATTAAATTCATTCAAGACGCCTAATCTCTCACTGTAGTATAAATCCGAAATAATGCTACTATATTATTAGATATAATTCTGAAAGGCAGACATCTTAAGAACCATACTTTTAGCCTGGTAAAACCTTTGGGAGCCTTTACACTCAAGTGTCTTACTCCATAGATTAGATATAAACATGTCTTGTGCATAAGACATTAGATAATTTCTAATAGGAAAAAAATCCATCATGTGGGATATCACAGTAGATGTTTTCACCATTCCTGTGTTTTCTGTTCAATCCTTTCTTCTATTTTATAAGTATCTAATGTCTCCTTTTTATCTTCTGAATGCAGTATTATATAAGTTAATTCCTTTCAGTCAACCAATCCCATATGGAAAAAACAGGCTGAATCCCACAGAGGCTTGGAGTGGCTCAAAACATGTTCTTCATTTCCCTCTAAAGGTGACAAGCACAACTGTCCTGTCTTCATTGTCCCAATTATTTATAGTCTCATTTATCTTTTTTCCTTTCTCACAGTTATTAATATTTAATAATATTTATATGCAAATTATATAAATTACAGTCTTCAAATTTTTTCTCTATCCTAATTCCTTTAAAGGCTCATTACCTTGACAGAATAAATCTGTCTTTTCCTTCTTTATCCTTGTTCTTACCTTTTTTTTTTTTCTCCAGAAAAAACAGAATCATTATTTATTGCACAATTATATATAATAAATATATTCTAGTTCTTCCCCTTATCTTGTGCATATTTGAGTTTGGTGATCCCATGTGGTAGCTCTATTTTCTGTAATTTTTACAAGCTCAGATGTGGAGTCAGTGTAAAGAAGGAATCATGCAAACAGATCCTTATGTCTACAATTGATGAAGGTCCAGTACTGCTTTAATATCAGTGTAGAACACTATTAAAGAGAAGCAGCTTTCCTGAGAATAGCAGTTGCAGTGAATTTTTTACTTGAATTTAATTCAAATTTAAAACCAGTAATCAGTTGAATGAAGACTCAGGATATTCTAGCTGTTTATTCAACAACACAGTAACCCATATTGCTTGAGGGATAATGGAGGAACTTTTTACTAACTAAAAATTAAAGATCTGAGAATTAGTCTCTTTCTTCTGCCTATATGCAAATCTTTAAGATCCACTGGGAAATGAACATGCATTAGCAGAATACCATAAATCATATCCATCTGTTACTCTACTAATTCATTCACAAAATTGCAATAAAACGTGTTGCTAAATACAAAAAAAATATGGTTTATTGTCTAGCTTTAACCATAAATTGCAAATATTTGCAGAATATTAAACTATATTCTATTATTCTGAATTTGGTCCTCTTTCTAACAAAACAACATAAAGAACTTATCTGCTAACACTACTTCAAAGGTACTATGATAACATGAGTAATATTGTGAAAGTAACATTATTATAGATAAGCCCCTATGAATTCTATAAAATAAGATGACAAAGGAATAGAAAGTAGAGGGAAAATTTCAAATTTGTTTGTTTATTTCTTGAGGTGTTAAAAAAAAAAAGTAAATCATAAAGAAGGTAATGATCCCAGAAGACAATGGAGGGAAGGTAGAAGGAGTATGAGTGCAGGAAACATGAAAGCTACAAGTTTACATGAATGAGTGTTTCTTCCTCCTCTAGAATATCCTTTCTTTCCTGGCAGGTTTTGTTGCAGAACTGAAGTGGCCAACAAATCAGCAAGGACTGTAGTATCTCAATTCCATGGATTCCATCAGAAGATGCAACTGCACATTTGTAACAACTGCACACAGAAACTGGAGGGTGTTTCTCTTGGATTGGAGTGGAGCAAAAGAAAGGAGAGAGGGCATGGCATAGAATGAACACTGAAAGACACTGACTAAGTCCTGGAGCAATTTAGCTTGGGAGGAATATCTGAAGATCATCTGGTCCAAATGTTTGCAAGAGGAGTGGTTTACCTCAGAGATAGGTGGGATGGCTTAGTCTTTGTCAAGTTTTGAGTGTCACCAAGCACAGAGATCTCATACTTCCCTGGAAGACCAGTTTTCACTTTTGTCCACCCTTACACACAACCTAAACTTTTGGCAGAGGAATTTAAAATATTACTGATAACTGTCAAAACCAAATACGCTAAATTAAATGAGCATATTTTATTGTTTTATCACATTTTTATGTATTATTAAAACAAAGACTTGGGTAAAACTGAAACAGAGCCTAACACACTGGTAAGACAGGATGGCTGAGCTTGTTTGATGGCTTCTTGTGAATTCTAGACCCTTATTATGTAGTCTATATAATCTGGACTTCTTTGCCAAAACAGTATGTCAGACAATCCAGAGATGGTGTCCTGAGCCTGTCTCTTCTGTGTGAATGCATCACAGCCTCACAAATATGTGGATGAATATAAAAAGACAGAGAATTTAGCTAATTCATGCACTCTCAAATCCATGTATCATCTCACAGTGTAGATATTTTGATTTCAGTTAAATGACTACTTTTAAATACTTCAGTGCTTCATCGAAGGTAAATCTGAGAAAAAGGGTGCATTATATCTTCTCAGATAAATGCTCCCCAAGAATGGAACCACAGCCACATTGGAAATGCAGTCAATGCAAGGGATTCTTATACATCACAGCCCTTTCTTACATGGCATTTTTGTGTCTGAGGGTGTTTTACTGATCTGAACATAGACATTATAGTATCTGCTGTTTTCTGATGTTAGGAAAAGGCCTGTAATTTACAACCAATATACATGGATCATTACAATTGCTTGTTACTGTGTTTCAAAGTTCACAGAACACAGATCATTAGCCTAAATTAAAAATTGTCTCTGCACATATAAAAAGCAAAAAGGCTAATATGATTTTGCATACCAAAGAAGAATAGCATGCTTAAAATGTACCGCACTTGACATATAACAACATGATGCGACAGAAACAATCCAAAAAAGTGGGAAATATAAAGCAAAGATTCCTTTATTCAACTCTGATTTACATAGCATTTTTACACAGATATATTTAAATTACTTAAGCTTTATCCTAAACAAGAGACTATACAAAACCTGATTTTGTATAATAAGATTTTCAGTAATTATAGCTATTTAATCTTTTACCTCTGTTCTCATAGCTCTTATCATTAAGAAAATTATTTAAAGTTATAGTATACCATATTTGAGAAGAAGAGGTGATATGATGTGGAGGAATACAAATGATGATAGGAAATTTAAAATAATTTTGACCTGCAGACTTTCAGAAAATAAAGAATTTTAATATAAAATCAGCAGCTGCTTGTCATTCACAAAGATGAAAATGCACAATGGACAGTCTTATTTCAACACTGCTCAATAATAAATCAGCAGGCCAGACATGACTCAGAGTCTGCTCATAAATCAGTCTTTTGACATGGACCAAGGAGACACAAGGAAAAGGAAGGCAGAAAAGAGAAAAGGAGATAAATAGCAAAGCCATGCCTCATTCTATTCTCTTAGAAAATTACATGAAATATTAAATAGAGAAATTACTGACAAAAAGAGTGGGTTAAATAAGCAGGTTATAATGGACCAAGTTATTGAAATCAATAGTAGATTAGTTATAAATTGATGTAAGACCATTGTAGAAGCAACTTTGCTTCATAAGATACAACAATAGGCCCCATGATGATTCCCATTGCAGTTATAATCCCAAAACTGGCAATTTTGAGAGCATAAAAGTATTTCTTATACCCATCAATGGCAATAGCAGAAAAAAAAATAAAGGCAGATTAAACTGACATAGGAATTATGTGAATTAAATTAAATTGACCCATCAAATTAGGTATTTACATTGGTCAAAACTGCATGACATAGAAACCTCACATTACCTATAGTCAACACAATCAGGTCTGTCTGTTTACCACAAAGGAAGCTGGTGTTTGATTTAGAGAACTTGATTATGGGCTTATTTCACACAGGACAAACCCAGCCCTGTTGTGCTTAACTGACAGTTGAAGGTGACGTTGGAGGGAGGTTGGCAATGTACTGTCCTCTGCTTGCCAGTTATATGAATATCTGAGGTGGCTCAGTTAAACTCAGAGATTTGGCAGCTCTCAGATTATATATATATATATATATATAATTTTTTGAGGTGTTTTCTATGTATAACAACAAAGCCAATCTCTTATACATCCAGGACACTTTTACCTAATAAATGGGGTTCAGGCAAAGAAATTCAGTTGATGAAACTGAGACAAATGTCTGCCACATCAACTTGTGTAATGCAAGCCTGAAAACAATGAATGAAGCAGGAATTAGCACTGTGATTTCTTTGACTGTTAGCATTCAGTAGTTGCTAGTTTAATAGCAAGCCAGCACCAAAGCCTATCCAGCCATATGGTATTTTATAGCTAAAAATGGGGCTGAGTTGCAGGCTAAATAGCTATTTAAGAATCTTAGGAACCTTGTCTTCAATGCATCTTAAATGCATTTTCAGTGTCATACTAGGAAAAACTGTGCAGAGAAGTAAGACAGGACAAGTTCCAGTAGTATCAAACTGAAACTGGTAATAATATATTTTTAATATGTCAAGGTGAAGGAATAGGAGATTTTGGAGAATTTTTGGAAGTATTTTAGGGTGATGTCAACACCACTGTTAAGAAATATACATCCTGACTCTGTTCCCTCATTGTGACTAAATAATCTAAATAATGGTGGCAAATTAAGTGTTAAAAATTTAAAGAGAAACAAATAACAGTAAAAAAAGAAGGCATGATGGGCTCAACTAAGGACTCAGAAGCAAGACAAATAATTTAGGTAAACTTTAAGAATTATGATTTTAACTGCTTTGTTAAGCCTCTGAGCATGGCCAGGATAAACAAAAAGCTTTAAATTTAGATTTAATTGGGAGCTCATTAAACTGTTATGTAGCAGATTCTGTCGCTTGTGAAGTGCCTAATTTAACATCACTTTTCTCAGTCCAGTGTGAGCAGGAGGGATTGTTTTGGCTGGCACACTGAGTGCAGACCTGCATCTAGCATTGATGATCACAAACACTATGCCAATGCAATCAGATGGCAATTGGTGGAGAAAAAACAGGCCCACTCTATTGTGCTGAAATGTTTTCTTTTTGTGTGGTGTCTAAGAGGCATATTGCACCTATAGACAGAATTGGTATATTTCTGTCTCTTTTCCTTGGATACCAGCATATTTCTGTAAATCAAAGAAATTCATTGTGCTAGACTGATTCAAAGGTGATACAGTTCAAAAAAGAATTGCAGCTTCCAATATCAAAGATTTATGGGTAGAAGTAACATCTTTATTATTCTTCAAGAGCTTTTATGTCTCCTGCCAGAAAGGTGAAAGGGTCTGCAGAGATGAACAGCTAAAGTTGCCTTTGTGCAATGTGGGCAGTAACCTGCAGGTGACAACAGTGACAGTGGATCAGGGTCAGAGGGCAGACAGTCCACCAGTGTACTCTCTAATCCCAGCCTTTGAAACATGATCCAGGGAACAAAAATTTTCACCCTCTTTAAGGAATTATCAACCTTTTATTTGCAACCCTGGACTTATGCCTGTCCAAAATTCCCAGTGAAAGGAGAATTATAAAAATGCTCTGAACAGGAGGAGCAAACCACAGAGAGTTTGCCATCTGGCATCTGCATTGGAGGATAACAAACAAGACCAAAAAAAAAAAAAAAAAAAAAAAGTAGAAAAAACAGTGAACATGCAACATGAATATCTAGTTCTAAGGAGCTTCTAAATCGAAATTTGTTCAATAAAATAAATTTTCTTAAAGGACAAATGGAGATCAGCAGACACTGCAGAAAGTTCTGCTTTTCTCATTTTTCCCATCACAATCTGTTTTCTCTAGAAGACCAACTTCATAATTTGCCTGTATTCATGATTGACACCTTCTTTTTTCCTCCAGTTGCCTCACCACCATCTATCACATGGACTTTTTTCCTTTATAATCAACATGTTTCTCGTTTACAATGAGCAACATCCAACAGCTCAACCCAAAATAAGTCAACCAGAAAACATAGGAAGATGCATTGAAATTATGCATTGTAAAGAAATGGGGTGGCTCTTGTCAATATAAGAATGATTGTGAACAAAACTAAGTACTGTTTATGCAATTTTTATGTTGTAAAGAAGAAATAGCAGAAATGGATAGTTAAATTATTAATTAATTTTATCTTTTAGTTTTAGGTTATCAATTACAATAAATAGAAAGTAGTGCATTAGATCTTTTAAAAACAGAAACATGGTCCTTTTTTTTTAATTTAGTTTGATTCCATTTTGCTGTTTTCTCTATTTCTACATGTTGTTGTTCCTCTGTGATAGTCCTTAGTACCTTAATCTTTCCAGGCCACTGAACCAAATATTTAAATACCTGACATAGACACAGTGTTATCCTTATCACTAAAAATTATTTTTGTCATCCAGATGACACCAAACCCAAAGACATTCTTGAAGTTTACATACATTCATTTGCTCTAGATTTTATTTTTCTAGTTGTCAAAACATAACCAGGTTATCAAGCTAAAACTTTAAGGCATACCAAGGTTGCCACATTGAATGTTAAAGTTACTCTTTTGTTTGTTTTCTAGGTGATTTTCAGACTGACGGGGATGAGAAGTCACTTCATTGAAATCACAAGACCTCCTCTCACCTCCTTATCACAATGAAGGTTCATCAAGGTAAAAACAGCAACTTTAGAAGGGTTAGAAATACAAAACAACCCACAAAAAAGCAGTAACTCAACAGTTGACAGCAGGGTGAAGAACTTCTTCAGGTCAAATTGAATCTCTTCTTTTTAATGGGCAAAGGCATGAAAAACTTGTCAGTCATACTCTTATACTAGCTTGGATAATATTATGATGCTATTTATTGACAGAAAGCAGCTGGAAAAGCGTGACTGTCCATTGCAAATATTCTTTTTTATCCAAATATTAGGAAAAAATTATCAGCTTACACTAACTCAGTTTTTTTTCTAAGTTTCTTAGAAACTATTAGCATTTCTAATAGCGAGCTGTAGCATTGTTGGAATAATTTATTTCAAGATAAAATTATTTCCTCAAAAATTAATGATTGCTCCATCATTAAAGGGCAGTTAGACATTAATCAGATCTAGGATTGAAAGACTGTCTCTTCTAATGAAACTTCACAGCTGTGGATGCTTCTGTAGGTAATACCTAGAGATACTTAGTACAGATTCATTTGGCTTGACTTCCAGGTACATCTAGGTTCCTGTGGTTCAGGTCTCTCTGAAAACCATGAGGGAACATTAATCTAAATTATTTACCTGGGCTTTAAGAACTACCTTTAGGACCCACCTATTATGAGCAACATCCAGTGAAGGTACCCAAGAGGACCCTCCTTTTCTTGTTTTGTTTTTTGTTTGGTTTTTGTTTGTTTGTTTCTTTGTTTGTTTTAATGATGGACCAAAGTCTTGAGAGGTTCTTAATGTTCTTAAATCACATTGAAACATATTGATGAGGGATCCATTTGACTGTGCTCTACTACTTCTAGTGGTCATTAGTAAGTGATTTATACAATGTAACAGACTTCCTGTATCAAGAGTCTTTTTCAGACCTTTTGGACTCATGTAATCTTGAGTTATGTTGGGACATAGAGCTTGTAGTATTTTATTCCTTTCAGCCAGGTGACTGGCTTCAACATCCAAAATGACTGCAAAATATTTCTGTAAAAATTTTTTTATTAATTTAACAATAGAGATACAAGCACATGATTTTTTATCCTCATTAGTGATCTTGTTTACTTATAATATTTTCCTTGAGGTTTAACTTAAGAATACTTAAGAATTTCAGAGTCAGATAAAGCTCTATTGACATTTGGCTGCTTGTGCTACAGTTCAGAATGTTAATCAGCCTCTGCTTAATACACATTAATTCAGACTGTAAGGGGCACCAGACAAATCTTCCTCTGCATATTAAAGGCTAGAATTAGCTGAGGAGTTCAGACTTCTGTGCTGCAAACATTGCCATTTCTTACACCACTGACTTGATTAGGTCAATACATATGCATAGGCAATATCTAGAGAGGATGAATATCTAGAAATGAACTCCGTGAACTTCAAGAGAGGCCCCTCTTTCCTGCTTCACTTTGACTTCTAGCTACTTCACAGTAAATCATACTGCATTGCAAATTAGCAATGAGGACTTGACTATTTTTCCGTACTATGATATGTATTAAAGTCTCACAGTAGCACTATTTAACATTTATTTTGGAATTATATATAAAATAAGGAGATCTTTATTCCTTTAGTTCAACATTGACAGTAATGAAATGGGGATACATACAAAGACAGAGAGAAAAAGCCCACAAATATCATAATCCCAATGGAAAATGCAATTAATTATGATCTGTGTGCTTTTTCCAACCCTCCTCTATTTCCAGAAAAAGGAATTAGAAATCCCAAAGGAAAGAAAAGCGGTGGGAGTAATTATTCATCACCCAACAAAATTCACAGTGGAAATGCACTGCATTCAAATTTCAAACACAGAATGCTTGGAAGAGACCTTAAAGATCCTCATCCTTCCAGGGGCATCTTCCACTACACCAAGCTGCTCAAAGGCTCATCCAAAGGGAACTGAAATGAAGAACTCAACTTACTTGAACCCTACAAAAATTTTCTGTCTTTTCTATCATTTTTTAGCTTCTTACCATTATTTTACAGCTTGTTCATTATAATCAGTCATAACCAAGATAGCTACTGGCTTAAGTACTAAAGTACTACACATACCAGCATTTACAGCACAGACCAAACACTTACTTATATTTAAAAGAAAATATTATTAGAGTGATAATTTTTGCTGTCTCAAAGTATGCTTTATAGATCTGCTACTTTGACTAAAATATTCAGTCATGAACTACACTCTTTTTTCACTACAATTATATTTAGTGAATCAACATAAAATAACCAGACAACATCTTGCAATGATTTAAAGAGCTTTTTGCAGTAGCTGTTCTATAAAATTTTAATGAGTACACACAAAGTGATAGACGTTAATGTATTCTATAAAAGGCAGACAAATCTGCAGGTAATTTTTGCAGAACTTCTACAGAGTTTATTAAAAACAATATTTTACTGATGCTTATGAAACTAAACAGCTCCAACATCCTGCCAATATTTTATTGGCTAATAGTTTTCAAAAGTTAATATTTGAAAGGAATGGAGAGAGAGAGAGAGAGAGAGAGAGAGAGAACAAGTTAAATTCTATGCATAGGCTTTCACTTACAAAAGAATAAAAAGCACAGCTGAAGGAGTTGGGTACTGTTCATGTACACTATTGTTGGACACACTTGTTAAGCCCTAAGAGGGTGCTGGGAACTTCCCAGAATCCCCTGTGGACTTCCACAGAAGTCCTGCACCAATTTAGCCCTGCCCCTGAATTCACATGTAAGTTGCTTCAACAACTACAGGCTTGAATCGTGCATTTTTATGCACGACTTACAGCAAGCAAAGGAGTCTGAGTAGTGCACAACTGCAGTGTCACAATAACATCCAAACTCCCTTAGTGCTCAGATTCATGGGCATGAGATAATCATAACAATAAACAAACAAAACAAACAACACAAATACACACACCAAAAAGAATCTAAAAATCCAAACTCGCCTGGCCAAGCTAAAAAAAAAAAAAAACCAAAACCAAAAAATAACAAACCAAAATCAAACACGAAAAAGCAGCAGAACCCAACCTTAACAGAGAAACAAACCTGTACTTAGACAAAAAAAATATCCCAGAACTCACCAAAAAAACTCAGCCAAAGCTCCAGAGCCCTAAATAACAAGGCAGAAACAAAACAGAGAAGGCTGAGGAGCAGATGAACCTGCTTAAAATTATTTCTGAAATCCATGGTAATTGTGTAACCCACTAACACTCTTCTTGAGCTCTTGGACAATACAAATCCAAACAGTTCTTTAGGTTTTATTTTAACAATGGAAGTGCCCCATGACAATCAGATGTATCTCAGAAAATGCAGAAGGAAGGGTCATATTTCTTCCATACCTAAACATATTCAATTTCTTAATTCTCCTTTTCATACGTAGCCCAAATTTCCAAATTATACTTTTGATATCTGCACAGTTTTAGAGCGTGGAATACTGAGTGCCTCATGAGGCAAGTGACTTGCACTGCATGTCACATTCTCCAGCTGCTGTGCAACCTCTTTAATTTCCCAACTGCCTCCTTCTTTCCTTCTTCGGACAGAACATCTTCCATCTTGGATGAAATGGATTTTAACTCACACCATGACTGAAATGAATTTTGATTGGAGATGTATCCATGCTTGGCCTTGCAAGCCAGTTTTGTGTCTTTGCACCTAGTATTTCCTGAATAAATGAGACATAGCAAAGAATACGTGACTTATGTTTACCAGTGGCAGCAGAGTTCTTTAGAAAAGTGTCAGATTTGCACTTACAAGTCCAGTAGTTTCTCCAGGCAACAAATCTACGTAAAAATGCATTGTGGATGTAGAAGTTTGTAGGAGTGGGAGTATCCCTGCTGTGACACATTTAGATTCTCTGATACAAGCAGAAAAGGTGGCTAAAGAAATCATCTTGCTCAGCTTGCCGAGGATTTCATTCCCCTAGAACAGAGTGCAACATGCACTAACTAGGACAAATGAATTAATCTTCTCATCACTGCATGTTGTAAACTTACTTTTGGCTGAATGAACATAAAATAGGCTGTTCATACCTGGCCAGTAAGTTTCCTTTAAAGTGAAAATATACAATTTACAGGCTGTATTGTTTTGCTTCATTGATACATGATCAGGTCTATACTGGATCCTATGTAGTATCCTAATTAAATCTATATATGTATTTGGAAACAAAAAGAGAAACTGAATCTGATTAAATATTTGTCCTTAAATATTTTAAATTTTTAATTAATGTTGAATTACATGTCTTTAAAATAATATTTTCTTTTTGTTGTCAGATGCACAGAAAATTGGAATGTAATTTGCTGTCTGTAAAATATATATTAGTTTCATAATTCATATCATATACTATATTGTCAAGTGACACAAGGCATTTATCCTACTTGCTTTCAAAAGACAATGAAATTAAATAATTTTATCCTTAAACATACTGCAATAGAGAGAACACATTGTTATTATCTGGAGAGAGTGCTTTTGACTAAGACAGGAAATATGAAAACTTATGGCAGAGTTATACTTTGAATTAGAAAAAACAAGAAAAATTAACTAATTAGATTATTCAGGGCAAAGAACTGAGATTCCAGTTCTCTGATCATCATGTTGTGTTCTGAGATGAATTAAAAAATTGCCTTATTTCATTGTTGATATTTCATTCTGTTATGCTTTTCAGGAAGCCACTGCAGTCACTAAGGCAGGGTAGGTCATCTTCAGCCATGTGCCAAATTGCATTCAAATGAGCTCAGAATATTCTAGTGACCAGTAATCACTAACTTGTCAACCTCCTCTATCAAGCCTCCCTTATCTCTAATATAACCCAAATGCCAGAATTGAGTTTTAATTCAGAATGGTCATTTTATTATTTCAGTTCTATCCAGAACATTTCATTTTGACTGTAACCTCTGGATTTTGGCAGCAGCTCTGCATTGTCCTTCACTAATACTTGTCTGAAATGGAATAATTTGAATTTTTACATTTTAACTTTTCCTGAACTCCTTCTTGAGGACGTCTTTTTGCCTTTAAAGTATGTAAAATCATGTCAGATCTTTTCTTATGTCATTTCCAGCTTTAAGAAGATAACCTCATGTGTAAAAAAACTTTCATCAGCATATGCATCAAAAATATTAGGAATGGGAGTCTTATTCTATGTAAGAAGCCTACTACTTCATTGTGTGTGTGTGTTATACTGACATAAATGGACTGTAATCAGTTTCATTCACAGAATTACAGAATCATGGAATTGTTAGGGTTGGAAGAGACCTCTGGAGATCCAAGGCAGTCTCACCTAAAGATGTTTCACAGGTGGGTTTGGAGTGTCTCCAGAGAGGGAAACCCCACGAATTCCCTGGGCTGCCTGTTCCAGTGCTCTGCCTCTCTCAATGTAAGGAAGCTCTTCCTCATGTGCAGGTGAAACTTGTTGTGTTTATGGTCCTTACATCTCACCCTGTTGCTGGGCACCACTGAAAAGAGCCTGGCACAATCCTCTTGGGACCTGCATTCGAGACACTTGGGTGCATTAATGAGATCCCCTCTGTCTTCTCTCAGACTGAACAGGCCCAGCTCCCACAGTCTCTCCTCACAAGAGATGCTCCAGACCCCAAATCATCTCTGAAATGCCCCTTCATTGAACCATTTCCAGATTCACCTCGCCTGTCATGCACTGAGGAGCCCAGAATTGGACACAGGACTCCAGATGTGCCAAGGAGAGAGGGAGGATCACTTCCCCCAACCTGCTGGCCACACTCTTCCTAATGCAGGATACCGAGGATTCATGTTAGTTCAAATGGACATGAAACAAGTGAAATATTTAAAATTTTGATCCCATATAATTTTTTTTCTCCTGACCCAAGGCCTTCAGAGTCAGTAAGAAACTTTTTGCTTACCTTGAGGGACTATTGACTAGATTATTATAATTTAATTTTTAGGCTTGTTGCTTTTCTTCTTGGAAAGCACTGAGATAAAATGCTTATTGTCTGAACTGTGTTGGAATAACTAAAAGGAGGGGAGGATTTTCATACTACCAAGATAGCCCCTTACTATGTGAGGAATAAGCTCCTTATTACCTACTACTGTGAATTTCTTCTCTGGTTATTGATCTGTTTTAAAATAACATTATCAGAAATGTACAGAATATGGAAATCCTAAAATTAATTTCTCCTAACTATAGCCAAGTATTTCTGGTGGAGTGGCAGCTTCAGTTATAAATTCTGCAATATTCTTGTCCTGGTGTCTAAAATTTTCTCAGATAACTTGGTTGCAATATCAGGAAAGTGATATTATGAAATTTGACCATTCCACTGGGCACCCATAGTTAATCCTCAGCTAGGCTCAGATCTGATCAGATTTAGATCACTTAATTTTAATTTTGTCTGACTATTGAGATATGAACATATCACATAAATATGTATACAGATCACAAATGCTCCCAAAGAATCATTGAGTATTTTTCTTTTAATAACTCATGAATAGGTGCCAAGTAATGATCCTTTCCAATCACTGGAAATGTGCTGGGATAAATCCAAATCAGATCATATTTCTTTAATTATTCAGTCTTCCAACTGTGCCCTTTTCTTCTTAAAAAACGAGTTTTCTTTTGCAGATAAAGCCAGTTTTATTCATTAGACAATGAATAGTTAATGAATTGGACAAAATGAAAAATTGGCTTGTTTTGAAAAAGTAGACAAAACAAACACTGACTTACACACCTTTGGAAACTTTCTGTATACAGACTGTACTTTTAAACTGGCTGCAGTCAGATCAACACTTACAGACATTTTTAAAAAGATTTATCCTTGGGGCCTTTTTTCCCTTCAAAGTGTACATTCCCAGAAAAATATGGTGTTCTTTGACAACAAGTGTGTATTGCCCAAGAACTAGGTGGAATTCTTTGACACGGAGTGAATTGCTCATTAACGCAAAACAAGACTTTTTTGTTTTATTTGTGCTGCCTGAAAAACCAAATCACTTCAAGAATGGACAGCCTGGCACTTCTTACAGGGTAAAGTCATTTAATTCCACTGAGCCCCTGATATATTCGTGATGTCAGGCTGTCATGTCATAGAACCTTTTCTCATGTGGAATGGCTTGCAGCAAGCATTTCTATTGCTCCTGGTGAAACCCTGTGTAGCACTCTGCCATGAATAGCTTCATGCATCCTGCACATTTATTTCCTGAATTATAGGCCATACTGGCCAGATTCACATTTCATTTTGATAACTTTTTTTTGACCAAGGCTGAATTGCCAAGACTGAAAACATTGTTATACAGCCTTTATAAATATGTTAAAGAGGTATGATTCAGTATTATTATCTTTATTGACATAAGTTTTAATTCAAGTCATTTACTGTAAAACACTTATGTCCATCTGATCCTCCATAACAATTTCAATATACAAAACATTGTAGCACATTGGTTTATTTTTTGGCATATTGCCTTGGATGTCTCTTTTGAAAATCTGCATCTGAAATACTGAGAATATGCAGAAAGATGTACTAGAAGAGTCTCATTAGAGCATATCTGCTTTGCTTCTGAGGAGGGCAGCGGTCTCAGGCAGGTTGTTTCATGTTTGTTTACAGAAGAATATTCTCTTTCTGGGCACTTCAACAATATGAAATACACAATTCAGCACATTGAGGTCAGCAATATTCTTTCAACCCTGAAAGCAGGGGAAAAAAAAAGGATTTTTTTTTTTTTTTGTGTGTGTGGGAGGAAAAAGAAACAAACAGCAAATTGGTCTCCCTAGTTTGTGTCTCGTTGCAAGAGAGAGCAATTGTGTTATGGAACAGGTTAGATCTGCAAGGCTTTAGTAACAGTCATCATAACCTCTTGCCTTACTCATCATAACCTCTTCCCCCCTCTCTATAACAGCATTCAATGAGCATTGCTGCGTGAATCATAATTGCCTGAGCACAGTATGAGAGGAACACTGAAAAAATGCATAAATACTGCAGTTTGCAAGATTTTGTAAACACTTTTCATAGAATCACAGAATTGCTTGGGTTGGAAAAGACCTTTAAGGTCAAATCTAACCCAATACCACCAAGCCCACCACTAAACTACGTCCCTAAGACTATATGTCTTTAAATACCTCCAGGTATGGTGAATCAACCCCTTCCCTGGGCAACCGATCCCAATGCTTGACCACCCTTTCCATGAAGAAATTGTTCCTAATATTCAATTTACACCTCACTTTGTGGAACTTGGGGCCATTTCATTTTATCCTATTGCTTGTTGCTTGGAAGTGATGAGGACCCCCCTGAGCCTCCTTTTCTCCAGGTTAAACAGCTCCAGCTGTTCCAGCTGCTCCTCATCAGACCTCATCATTCTCCATTATAAGACCTCTTCATCCAAACCCTTCCCCAGCTCTGTTCCCTTCTCTGGACACATTCCAGCACCTCAATGCCCTCTTGTGAGGGGTCCAGAACTGGGCACAGGTTTTGAGCCGTGGCCTCCCCAGTGCTGAGTGTAGGGGCACGATCACTGTCCTGGTCCTGCTGGCCATGCTATTCCTGATACAAGCCAGCCTGCCTTTTCTTAATCCTTACAAAAAAACCCACATGCATGCAAGCAAGCAAGCCACTACTGACAACACTATGTACAAGCAATACATGCAAATTTCAATGCACACTGATTTAATGCAGACTTCTTGAATGGAAGAAAAGAAAGTACAAGGAAGATAAAACTCAGTGAAGGCAACTTAAAATCCAATCCACCTATTATTATGAGCCTAACTTAGCCAGGAACTCTTGTTTTCACAGGAGCCCACTTGTCTGTATTGACAGTAAAGCAAATTTAGGAATTTTATCTTAAATAACGCATACATTTTCATTAAATTCATAGGATAATGTCACAGTCTTCCATGTTTTCATGAGTCATGAAGTACTAGTCCACTTCTGCTGCTGGCTGATGCCTCAGGTTTTTGGGTGCAAGCCCGGAGTGTCAAGCTGATAAAACTGTCTGCATAAAGAACCATAGAGAAGGAGAGTGTGGGCTTTGCATAAACCTCTACAATTATTGCTAAGAGGATTCTGGGGGCAAAGGCATTGCAAATAGATTCTTCTTGGTTCGAGTAAATGCTAGGGAAAATCTAGTCTCAGTAAGATAATGTGGTAAAGCTTGAAGGAAACAGAAAAATCAATTCTCAAGAATAAATTGTATTACCTTCTTCTGTTATTGTACACAGGCATGGTGCGGATTTAGAAAGAAAAATGAGAACAAATGGAAAGAAATATGTGACTATTTATTCCTGCAATAGGTGAAAAAGAAAGTATTTACAGTAATTTATCCATTCCAAGCCATACTTTTGTGAACTGAAAAGCCTTGCTCAATTCATTGGCTTAAAGCCAATTTAAACTCATCAAGACTTTTGCCTGTGGCAGTTACATCATAGCTATTATGTTATTTTTCCCCTCTGTCTGCAGTGAGAAATGCATACTCTAATGCTTTTAATGTTGCTATTTTCTTCATATCCCAGGAAATTCCAGGAGAGGAATCCTAGATCTCCTAGAATGTATATATTTGGAAATGACAGATGGGAGTATCCTTAATGCCTCATCTTGTGCTCAATATTTCAGAATTAAAATCGGATGGGGGCGGGGGGGTGTGGGTTTTTTTTGTTTATTTTTTTATTATTACATTTTCCAAAGGTGCCATTTTCTCATGGTATTAAATAAACAAATCTGATATGCAATCTGGTATGCATCTAGATGGAATAGTTGGGCTTCAGAAACAGTGTTGAGCACCACTATCCTTGCCACAGATAGTCACACCACTTCAGTCTGACTTCTTTTTTTACTCAAAGGAACCATGTTGTGCAAATGCTAACATTTGCTTGAAGATTAGTTTTTATTTTTCTAGAGTCTGGGAAGGCTGCCATGGTTAATGCTAAAAAGTGCTTCAGAGCTCAGGTAAAAGCAGTGTCTGACAGGGTTCTGCAAGCTGAACTGTGTTCCTGGTGAGAAAGTCTGGATCTGAGTCTAGTGTTGACACCCAGGCCAGTATGTCAGGCTAGCTAGAGCTCAGCACACTTTAGCTTTCTAAAACTGGAAAACATGCACCAAAGAGCCAGGAGGCAAAGCAACATGACTATCTCTCTGCTTTAATTAATACCCCAAAGCATTCTCTTCTCAGTCCCACCGATCATAAAAACCATAAACAAAGCTGAAGGATTTCTGAGATGTATTTTGGGTAAGAAAACATATTTTTCTGTACAAAGTAAAAAAAAAAAAAAAAAAAAAAAAAAAAACTACACTGGTTTGCAGACCTGTCATCATAGTTTGAATGAAGGCAGAGATGAGGAAGTTAAAGTCTGTCCAAATTCTCTGCTTGTTCATGTGATAATTTAGTGTGATGCTGGAGAGGAATAATCTCTGAAATAGTAATTGTCAGGTCTAGGATCTCAGACTTTGTCATATTAAGGGAGATGTTGACCTTCATCTGATATATCAAAGGTCAGCTACTGTGAAAGACAACACATTATTCTCATGTCTTCACAGCACTTTACAGACAAACAAAGACAAGTTCCTACCCTAAGGATCTTGCTTCTAAATTAGCTACAATAAGCAACAGATATCAGTAAGGAAAAGAGAGAGGGAAATACAGTTAGCTAAGGTTGAAATACTGAAATAATGAATGTAATATTCTGGATATTTGCTGACAATACAATTCTCATGGTCAGGAATGAAAATTATATATTTGGATGTCTTTTTTTCTCAAATGTATAATAGTTATAAAGGTATGGACAGAGAAAGAAATTGACATGAGCAAATGATGCTTTGGATTTAGCAGGTGCTACATTTTCCATAATAAACCGTCCACAGTAAATCTTAACCTTTGCAAAATAATTTAGCATTCATTGCCAAGCATTCATTCAAACATTGGAGCCAAGTATTTTTGGCCTTATCCACATCTCTTTTCATGCTCATCCTCTTTAGACATTTTGTTACTGAGTTTTATTAGCAGAAGTGCTCAAAGATAGTCAATTACAAAAATTAAGTCTAATACAACCATGAAAGTTAAAGAGATTCACTTCCTTATACACAGATATACGTGTGCAGCTTTTTTCAGCAGGAATAGTCAGGCAATTGGGGGAAAGAAAGACAGTTTATTTTTCATACAGTATATTTAAACAAGAAATGACAACATAAGGAGTAGTAAAAAAAAAAAAAAACCAACAAAACAAACAAACAAACAAAAAAAAAGACAGGAGTAGTTTTGTTATGAAAATAATGGAACCGAAATATCCAGTGGGGAATTTTAGCTTCTCTGCTGAAGAATAATTCTACAATTCCAGATATATTTATGCTGCTACAGTGATTGAGTAGCGGTAGAAACATTTTTCCTTCACTGTATTTTGGTTATTAGATTTTGATTCCCTAATTTTATGTTATCAGAATTATGTAGTGACATCTTCCCTTTCCACAAAGTCTAGAAATTCCCCATGGGTTGAAATACAAGACTGGAGGAGATTGCATAATGGGGCTGATTTCATTTCACAGTTCATGCTGATATTTTGTCTACTCTATGGAAAAAATCATGTAGTCTAGGAAACTTACAGACGAGTAATGCTGATTGCTACAGCAGGAATATAAATTTTAAATGTCATAGACTTTTAGAATCAAGGGCAAACTTTACTTCAAGATTCACTCAAAAGATTGATGACTCAATTCAGAATATTTCAAAACCATCTAAGCACAGTCCTTACGTTTGGAAATACCCACAACAAAAGCCATCAGCTCCTAATTTCTATCAATAACTTACCCTTCAAAGTCAGAGTAACACAAATGTGGAGGCACTGCAAATTCTGTGTTAGATGAGCTGTAACACCAGCCCCTACAACCTACACATTCCTCTAGGAAAATAAGGAGCAAATGTCTCAGAACAGCTTCATTCAAAGTACTGCAGCAAATGAAAGCTCTTCCATTAAAAAGCAGCCAGTTTAAATCAACCCCTCATTTGTGAGAGACTAAAAGCTTGAATCAAAGTCCATTAAAGTAAATGTCAGTCTTCTCATCGACTTCAAGGGATTTTAACTTAGGACTGAAAATCAAAACTGCAGACATCTGCTGGTGTCTGCTCACAGGCCAAGATGAAATTAATTATTTTTGCTGGATTGGGTTTTGATGCTGCTTGTGGTACAGGCAGAAATATTAGACAAAGCCCACCCTGTGCCAGTACAAAGGAGAAAAAGGTAGTGAGAAACTGCCTTCACAAATCAAGAAAGAAAGTTCTTTCTTCCCCTTACACCACAATGTTAATCATCCTACACTAGAATGTGAGAGCTGAGATTTAATTCAAATACCATGATGTGCTATCATGACACTAAGCATTTATTTGGCACAATCTGGTTCCACTAGACTAATGACATACATCAGAGAAGGAGTTGTCAATTTCCCACTGGGTTCTAAATACATAGATGAATCCTTATATTCCTAAATCACATGTACTACATATTAGATACTAATGTCTTGAAACCTTTGAATCTAACCAGGTTCAAGCAAGGTTTTGAAAATTGCCCTCCTAGGGGAAGTTTATTGGGACACAGATTCAGTTACTGTGAGCATCCTTGGTTCTGGAAGATTCTTTGCTGCAGACTACCAACTTAATTTCAGCAAATCCAACCTTTTTTTTTTTACACTAGTAGCTGTTCTAGTTACAGTAAACTACATGTATGAGAACTGAGAAATTAAGATTTTGAATTGGTAGGATCCTGACCAGGAGATAGATTTATTTGCAGAAAACCATTGAATAAATCCTTAGAGAAAGCTATGAGGAAGGAGAATAATTCATTTCTAGGATAAAAAGTTGAAGTGTAGAGGTGCAAAGAGTAAAGCAGTAACAGGGCAGAATGGGATATATAAAACCAACCAACTAGCATTTCATCATACTTATATTATCTAGAAAATAAAATTTATTTCATAGTTTTAAATTCTATAAAATCAAATCAAAAGTAATACTCAAGATATCTTTATATGTATCCAGCTACCAGGCAATTAGATTGGAAGAATAATAGTTCCTAAAATATTTGCAGCAGTAAAGATTTCAATTCCTATAAGGGTGTGGGTTTGCAACAGTGAGAAATCAACCAGTTAGCAAATACCAAGCAACATGAGAAGCATTTCCAATAATAAACACAATTAGCAATGTAGATGAGAAATCTATCTGATTTATAAACTGCATATGCAATTATAACACATTAATAAAATGTTACCCACAGAGCAATCCAATATATTTGTTTACCCATGCTCCCAGATTAAGAAAGTAATGTTGTCAACCAACCAATTGTGGGCATTACATATTCAAGATTAATTACCATCTGCATGGGACAGATGTTAAATCTTCAATTTCACAGCAAGGCATCTATAGCTTATTTCCCTTGGACTGCTTCTTTTGCTGATCAATAAATGTATCAGCCTAGCTGTTCATCTTGCCACAGAGGTCAGAGGAATGTCAGAGGTACATCTGGTTTTGTGTCAAATAAGGGCTAGGGAAATGAGTCCTGTCAAAGCAGATAAACAGCTCAGCTGCAATTGTCCTTCAGTCTTTTGCTCAGCTTCTCATGATTAAGTTTTAATCATTCTGGAAATTTGCTAGCAAAAAAGCCCTCAAAATCAAAGCCAAACCCCAAGACCAAACCACAAAAATAACCTTTTTGCATATTATCAAACTAGAATTCATGTTCAATTTTCCTATGAGCTGGGCTTTTCCATTCCCCATGGCACCTTCAGCTAATTCAATTATGCCAGTGTAAAAGCAGATTTTGGCTAGGAATATACTCACAAAAACTCTGTTTTTTAATATTATTGCTACTATTATAATTTCATTTTGTTGCATAAAGAAAGAAAATCAACAGTTGAATTAATAGTCATTTTAGTGACCAGAAAGAAAGTGCTGTCTTTGGAAAAAAAAAAAAAAAAAAAACATAAGAAATGTTTAAGGCATAAAACACAGAAGAAATTTTAAAGGCATAACCCTTCACAAAATAATGCATAAGAATATTCTCTAATTAGGACTTGACCAAGGATGATAGAACAGCAATCTTGCTATGAATAATCATAGAAAGATATAATAACCAGGTCTGTACTCTAGCTGATTCTCTACTTTGCTTAAAGCTCTGCAATCTCAGCAACCTCAGTTTGTGCCATCTCTGTCACCCATGACTATTTGAATTGTCTGCTCTGTGAGGATGGGAGCTCTAACACAGTTCTAGTTAGATTAGACAGCCAGCTGCTTCTGTTCTGTTTAAGTTCCTTAGAAATGTTCAAAGGCACAGAAAGAGTCAAGGCGGCAAATTCCTTCATCTGATGAACTGACAGCTTTGCTCAGCTCTCTCATAGGCACCAGGTCATCCAGGTCTTCGATTATTTTACTCACCTGAGGAAGTGACACCTTCTATTCCAATCCCAGAGGAGCACCCTGAGCACCATGGAGTGCCCTGAGCACAAAACACCTCTCTGCTGCTGAAGATCCCACCCTGTGCTCTCAGGTGTGCAACAGCCAGGGCAAGACAAAAGGTCTGGCAACAACTGGGAAGGAAAGCTTCTGGCCCCTGCCCTGAGAGGAGATTTTAATAAACCCAGCAAAACTCTAATAAAGAGTACACTTTGTTTGAAACCTTGCATCTCCCCCAACATGTGTGTGGGGTTAGGTTACTTTGACCACGATAATCAAAGACTAGATCCTCCTTTTACAATCTGAGCTCAGTCCCTGTGGGTGTGTACAATGGTCTCAGTTCCTGGGTGACTGATTTGGCTTCTGGACAATTACAATAAAACAACATGACATTGGCACATGCCATACTATTAAGCATGCTCTCAGTAAGTGTAATTTATATTTTATCCCAAGAGTGGAGATGCCAGACATTTCTGCAGTTTCCTGGACTGCCAGAAGCCAATTAAGCTGGATCTTCTTGCGAAGAGGGAGAGAGAGAGTAAATTAAGAGATCTAGGTCTCCTGCAGAGGCAGCTAAGTAAGGCATTCAAATGTTTGTATTACATTAAATTGAGCAAGGTTTCCTGACTGAGAGTCTGTATGTAATATTTCTGTGAGGCAATGCCAGTGTTAGGTACAAAACATGGCATGGTCCCAGTAGTCTTAAGTTCTCCCCAAGAATCTAGATACAATATATGCCTTAAAATATTTATGAAAATAAAAGCTGTGGACAATTGCTACAGTCATAAAACTGCAGAATGATTTGGGTTGAAAAAGACCTTTAAAGGCTATGCAATCCAACCCTACTGCAATGCTTAGGGACATCTTCAACTAGGCCAGGTTGTTTAAAGCTCCATCCAACCTGACCTTGAATGTTTCCAGGGACTGGGCATCTACCACTTTTCTGAGCAACCTGTTCCAGTGTCTCACCACCTGCATTGTAAAAATTTCTTCTTTACACCTAGTCTGAATCTACCCTCCCCTCATTTAAAACTCCTATCCCTTGTCCTAAAACACTAGGCCCTGCTAAAAAGTCTGTTCTCATCTGTCTTTTAAGCCCCCTTTAAATACTTAAACACAATAGGGTCTCCCCAAATCCTCATCTCCAGGCTGAGCAATCCCAACTCTCTCAGCCTTTCCTCTTCAGAGAGGTGTTCCATCCCTCTGCTCATTTTTGTGGCCCTCCTCTGAACCTGCTGCACCAGGTCTGTGTCTTTTTGTTCTGAGGATCCCAGAGCTGGAAGAGATGGGCTGGTGAGAACTCCAGGTGGGTCTCACCAGGGCAGAGGGGCAGAATCCCCTCCCTCAATTTCCTGCCCACACTGCTGGTGATGGAACTCAGGATACAATTGGTTTTCTGGGGTGTAAATGCACATTGCTGGGTCATGTCCAGTATTTCATCCACCAACCACCAAGTCCTTCTCATCAGGGTCACTCCCAATACACTTTATCTCCCAGCCTCTGTTAATACCAGGGGTTGTCCTGACTCAGGTGTTGAACATCATTGCCCCCTTCTCAAGCTTAAAATACTATGTATAAGGGCAGAATTAAGGTTACACAACTAAATTTTATTTTGAAGTTTTATTCTTCATTATGTTATCAATACTGTTACTAGGTCAGAAAATGTAATTCCCATTTTATAAAGGGTAAAGGTAATCTCCATTCTATAAATGGAGAACTAAAAATGAGCATATACTCAGTAATCTGTCTAAAAATTAATTTCTTTATGTGTGTTCTAACTCCTTCAAATCCAAGGTGAATTTACTTCAACATTCTCTTTATTTAAAAAAAAAAAGTTTCAGATGTATTAACCATTGTGACTAACATTTTATTCTGTACTGAAGGCAAACATGCTGCTCTCAAGATGTTATATCTTGTGAACACTGTGTCCAGAACACAGTGATTTTGAGAATCTGGTTTATGGTGGACCACTTTATCTGCTTCCATTGACAGTGCTCTCTCTAAAGATAAGTACCCAGCTGTTCTGCTGGAGTTTTGTGCAAGAGGAACTCATTGACTTTGAACCTTTGGTCCTTCAGTTATATTTGTTTCAGTGGAAAAAAAAAAAAGGATAAACAAGGCTCTGAATTGCTTTACACAATGATTAGAAAATTTGAAAATTTTGTTCAACTCTTAGCCATGAACTATAAGAAAAACAGCATTGTCCACAGAAATACTGTTTACATGAAAAATAAGCTATTCTCACTGCTGTTGCTGCAGCAACATTTAAAATGGGAATGAAGTCAAAAGCTAACACTGCTGTTAAAGACCTGTGGAGACCTTGCTGTTGTTCCTAGAGAAAGTTAAGTGGAAGAAACAAAGGAGGCAGTGGAGTTATTCTAACAGAAGGATCCTCAGAGCAAGGCCAAAGACTTTACCAGGCAGCCAGGAGCTGCAGTAAAGGTATTTCATATGTAGGACTCACAATTTGGCATGGGAGAACAGGTGTTTGTTTCATGAGGTTTCTTTCAAAAAACAGAGAACAAAGTTGTGATACAGTTTCAATGACTCAAATCTCCTGACTTCTTTTGCAGTCATCCTTGTTTTTTGCCAGCAGGCTCCAGAAAATATTTTTAGGAGCCCTATATGTCAGGCAACTTGCTATCTAGAGTGACAGAGAATGTTGATTTTTTTTTTCTTTAGACTTTTAAAGACAGAATTTTTATTGTGATTATCTGCACTTCCCGAGTTAAAGGGATCTCATTTGGAATAAAAAAAATAAGATCGTAGTGAAGAAAAAAAGGTAGAAAGGGGATATGAGATTCTGCAGCTTAACAGTACTGACTTAGAAAAAGGGATTTAATAAACACCAAACAGGAGAAGAAGAAAAAGGAGCAGAAAAAGTTGTCAAACACTAGAATAGTCTGCCCAGGGAGGTGGTAGAGTTGCCATACCTGGAGGTGTTTGAAAGACACTTAGATGTGGCACTGAGGAACATGGTATAGTGGTGGACCTGGCAATGTGAGGCCAATGCTTGCACTCAATGACCTTTAAGGACTTTTCCAACCTAAGCATTTCTATGGTTCTGTGATTCTGTGTACTCTCTCAGCACTCAGCTAGGACAGTCACATCCTGGTGTCCATTTCTGCAAATGCTTCCATGTATCACTTATTGACCAATCATTTATTAAAATAAGGAAGGAGATTGCCTCCTGTGCACACTGATCAAACTGTGAAGGTAAGTGGAGTTTTAAGGATGCCCCACTATGCAACATCTGTCTCATGAAATAAAGAGATTTCCTGGAGTTGTTAGTGAGATATTTAACTCTTTTTTATTGTCTTGATATTCAGCTTTTTACTGGTTTCTTATGTAATTTCCAATGATCTCCATGGTAGGATCATGGTAAGAAATTTTTTTTAGAAGCAAACATAAAGAGGAAATATTAGTTGGTAGGAAATGACAAGGGATATCTACAAAGTTGGTTGGCATATAGGATGGAGAAAAGGACAAACCCTGGAAAAAATTTAAGTGACCTGTCTTGCTGGGGATCCAAACATTTTGATGTCTGTTTTGTTTCAGGCAAGACTGAAATATACTGAAAGGTCCTGTGGGAACAGCCATGGGACACAGGCTGTGTGATGGCACAGTCAGAGCTGTGGGCCACAGGAATGCATGGCATTCCAGCCCATGACAGATATTGGAAAAAAATGGAGAAGCTAAGAGGCGCTGTTGCTGGTTTTCATTTAATAATTGGAGACATTTTCTTAAATAATTATAGTGGTACAGATTCTCTATATTATCAGAACACTTCATCCAAAAAGGAATATATTCCCTGCAAAATTCACCAAACTTCACCACTGAAACATGGAATACTTTCTAATTGCAGAGACGGAACTTTCGATTCTCCCTCTGCAAACCACTACCCCTTTTTTCAACTCCTAAAGCACATACTTGAGATAAAAGTGTTGTTTTTTTTTTTAACTTTTGGAGTGGTTTTCTCTATAGAAGACTACTCTTATATCTGTTGTTAACTGTTCCTGCTACTGTAGTCTCTACTTGTGTTTCCTCATACTCATGGTAATATCTCTGCTTTCGTGGCTGTGCTTTGCCACAAATGTGGTTAATAAATGACTCATAACTTAATATGCATTATAATTTAGTATGGTACTGTATTGCACTGGAATATCAGGTGCATACTTTAGACCACATAATGAAACAGGCAAGGTACTGAAGCAGTAAAATTTTGCTTTCAAAATGACACGTGTTTGCAAAGTGCACAAACATCAGACAGACAGTAATAATCAAAGATAATGAAATCCTGCAGGAACCTTGCAGGAGCCCTCACCAGTGCAATAACATCAGAGCCCACAAAGGGGCACTCAGATGCTGCATTTAAATCCACAATCCTCTAGTGTCTTCCCATGTCTATTTCTAGACACTTCAGAAGTTTCCAGACAAAAGTTTCCTCTCACCATGACACCTCTCCCAAGTCTCAGTGAAATCCCAGCCTATAAAAATCCAGTCAGTAGAATTCGTCTGAATATACATTTAATTAACCTCTCTTCATTTTTCACCCTGACAACTATGATACAAGAGTAATTTACAGATATTGCTTTCTTTTTTACAAAACTACCGACATGTTTTAGACTAATGAAATCGAGGCCAACAACAACATTAAAAAACAGCCTCAGAGGATAACTGCCAAATGCTTGTTTGGCCAGAATGTTTATCATAAAAATAACATTACACATGCTCAATTCTTATCAGTCAAATGCTTCTTGAATTTGCTCTATATGCATTTGGTTATACCCTTCCCTTTTCTGTTAAAGTTTATCCACACAGACATTGCAATTTTGCCCCTTTCCATTGCTGAAGGCTCAGATATTACTCAGCTTTTCCAACAGATCCCCTACATTCCCAATCTGACTGATGTATTGCACTGAACATATGTATGCCAGTCCTTTTTTTGTGTAAGTCCGTAAAGTCTCTGACCCACTGGAGAAACAGAGAAGTGATGGGGACAGTTTTGAGGCAGTTTTGGTGTCAATGTTATTCTCAACTGTTAAGAAACCTGAAATGAAAGGCAAGTATATTCCACTAAAAAAATCAGCATAATTAACATATGGCTATGATTTCTGCCCAGTATATTTTCCAGACTACTGCTTTAAATGTTAATAGTCTCTGAGAAACAGAGCTCTCTCTGCTTGTTGTACAGCTGAGAGGACAAACCAGGAAAAATCAGACTAGCTCAGCCAATGAGGGTAATAATTTTGCTGAGAAACTGCTGACTGGCATGTCTGCATGAGCATCCTGGTGAGCATCTTATGTTCTAAATGAGGACATTATACAAGCCTACACAACATTAAAAATATCTTCTTGTATATATATAAAAAAATCACTATTTAGTCTTGCTAATTGAAGAGAAAAAGTATGCAATGATTGAAAAGAGGCCATTAGGGCAATGGCAAGGCATCAGCTTCTATGACTACAGATTCTGCCTATCAGTTTTAACTCTGCCATTCTCTTCAGAACAATGCCTAATAGTGTATCTGCAATGAGAGCATCTTATAATATGCATTTGCAGAGGTTTATGTCAATTTACAAAGCTAGAAAACATATCACATTTCCAATAAAAATCACATATTTCATCAAATGGCAATGGCTTTGTCTCAAGAATAGTGGCTGGAGAAGGGTAGCCGCATGGAAGTCGTGAGATTTGAGAGACTTTATTTGGAATACTGTGTTGCAAACAAACATTGTAGTTATTATCTGAGAATCCTCTCAGTTTTACCTCTTTTTTTCAAAAACAAAACTGCACAGTAAAGTGGGCAATTCACAATACAGGTTACAGCTATAGATTATGTTTTTCCTCACCCATTGTCCTGTTCTTTTGCAGACTGAAATAAGAAAGATGGCAATATTTTATGTGACCAGCAGTTTGCAGGAAAAATCTTTGGAAATAATGGGCTATTCATCACCACCTGAACTTGTATTAAGCCATTCAGCACATGCTTGTTTAAAATCTTGCTGCAGAATGAGAAATGAAGTGTCATGAACTCAGCTGTAAGATAATAGTACTCAGCAAAGCAAATTTGTATTTTGATATGTCTGGTACAATTGAAAGATTTATTATGTCCTACCCATCTACTGCACATTGCAGGCACAGTTGCAATTGGCCAGGATGGTTAAGACTTGATTTCAGATAAAGCTTCTATCAGCTTGATTTTTGCTAACAGGGCATAAGTGCTCCATATAGAATGATCTGTTCCTGTGCTACAACCTGCCCTGGGTTAACTGTGTGCTGAAGTCACATCTTTTCCAGCTTTTACATATT
Source organism: Muscicapa striata striata (assembly GCA_030060385.1). Classification (NCBI taxonomy): domain Eukaryota; kingdom Metazoa; phylum Chordata; class Aves; order Passeriformes; family Muscicapidae; genus Muscicapa; species Muscicapa striata. The sequence goes on along the minus strand of JAREIS010000025.1, from coordinate 2,293,818 downwards.
TTTTTTATGAGCGAATACAGAGGCATGTTTTTTGATCACTCGCCATATTTACACATGAAGAGAATGGCATTTCTCAGCAGTTTGCCCAAAATGTCACCATTTTCAAATCAATAATAATTGTCAAGAGGATTGCAGACTCCATTTTGACTCACTAGGACATTTGATGGATTCCAATGATCATAGCTAAATATCCTTTGGCATCAGGCAAAGGTATCTTTTTTTATACTTGTTATAGTCCAATGCAGAAAAACCAAAAAATTAGACGACAAATGAACATTAGTGAAGTGGGTAATTAGAAGTATGGTTTATGGCCAACAGTAGTTAAATGGCTTCATCTTTATTAGAAGTATGGTTTATGGCCAATAGTAGCTAAATTACTTCATTTTAAAATATATATGATGGATCATATTAGCAGAATGGAGTGTAATGGAGGTAATGAATGCCTAATTCTCTTATGGAAATGCACAATGCCAGTTTCAGACAGAATCCTAATGACATAATTGTGCATGAGGATTTTGCCTTGTTTGATTTTCTGAAGTCAGACCTTTAAACAGTTTCATGCTACATTCTTAATAGTTCTTGGGGTCTTTTTGTTGGTTTTTTTGGTGGTTGTATTTTTTCGTGTGTGTTGTTTTTTGTTCTTTTCTGAGAGACAAGATGGCACAGAAGGAGCCATATGAAATAGCATTTATGTATTAGTAACATTATTGAGTGACTTTTTCAATAGATTTCTCAGTTATTTTTTCTCATGGATTATAGCATGTAACAACAGGATTTGCTTCTTCACTGGAGGCACTGGAAAATACTGGAAGCTGATGTATAAGCTATGCTGGTGGGGCCAGGTTGCATTAAATTTGAAAACTGCAGCAGCTGGTAACAGCTTCCTAATGCTCTGCTATGGTGAGAACTAGGATGCCACAGTTCTAACCTACTGCTGCATAAACAAACAATTGAATCAGACATGTTAGAGACTGGGATTTCCAGTCTCTTCCTGCTTCCTTGGGTAAAAGGATCTCACAGGTTGTAATAATATCCACCTCCTCCTTTAACTTGTCCCCCAATTAGTTGTCACTAGTTGTTAAATTATCAGAAACTTAAGTTTAAAAGCTCCTTTCTTTGATGACAGTTTCTCTTTTGATATGTGACAAGCCAACTAGTCCCTCACACTCCTTGTAAATGGAAATAACCCACTATGATGTGTTTTGGCTTCTGCAGTACCTATTGTTTCAAACATCCAGATTTCCTTGACACAGGAAGTAGATCATATAATTGAGGATTGAGGACAGCACAGAAGTGCTTCAAGGTCCCCAGTTTAAACTTAGACATTGTAAAAAAAGAGAAAGAAAGAGTACTTTCCTCCTACCCTGTTGTCAACTTTGTGGGACACAGATACTTTGGAAATGGTCTCTATTTGCTACATTAAAAATTAATTCAGAGTTAATAGGAGGTGCTGCTACCAATGCCAAATGCAAAGACAGTACAAGTAGGAGTTTGGTTGTTTTGCAACATAGGTTGTGCTGCGCATGCGACTTGTTGTCATATTTTCAAAGGCAGTGCCAACATGTTCGGATCTTTTCGGATCACACCGACTCCCAGGATTCTCTTGGGGAATCAAGAAGTTTGCATTTCAGCAGAAACATGATCTTGACAAGCTGCCTGCTTCTTTCCCTCGGCCTTTCTGCACAGCCACCTTTAACAGTAAAGAGTTGATGCAACAGCCTGAAGCAGCACTTAAAACATCTTAGTAAAGGAAGAGATATTTGCTCCTTTTGCTGTTCCAAGGGAGTTCATTTATTCTTCCTTTTTTTTTTTTCTTTCAAGAAAATTCAAAAAATGTCCACATAGCACTGATTTAATTAAATATTGAGCCCCATGTAACACTAAGGAAAGGTTGCATTTAAAGCTACTTATCTTCAGACACTGATGCTTTCAGAAAAATGACCCTGGCTAGGAGGTTTCTTGCAACTCCTGCTTTAATTAATCTCATAGAAAGTAAATTTGCAAAGTTGTCCTGCTGTCAGGGAAAAGAAGCTAGGCTACTGTGTGTTGGAGGTTCCAGAGGGAGAGCTAGAGAAAAAAATCATACCAGGCCAAGTCAGTGCAAAACAATATATTTCTTTTAATGTGTTTACCAAGGATCATTGTTCTACCATTTTTTTTCAGTTCTTTTCCATGAAATATGCTTCACAAGGGACTGTCAGAGTGTACACAACAAAACAGATAAATGCAATGTTAAGGCAGATTGTTTAAAAATAAATTAATAACAAATGTTAAAGAACCACAATATGATACTCTGGGGAATGTTCCAAGGGAATAAATGGCTTATGCAATTCAGGGTATGCCACTCTGGCCTGCTCAGATCATCCAATAAGGGTGAAGATAACCATGTGATTTTAATTGAAAGATTATGCTTTTAAGCCAGTGCCGGTTTCCTTTGTTACATGATGCACCAAACCACTCCAGCCAAAGGACTCAAGTGGCTGAGCTGACATTTGAACAAGTACTGAAAGTTTGACTATTTTTTATTATCTCCCTTAATTTGCATGGTTAGAAATGCCCACTAACATTGACATATAACAATATTCTTTAAACTATAAGCATTGTCAGTTAATAAGTAAGATTGAAATCAATAGTTTTTCTACTTAATCTACTTTCTAATTAATATACTATCTTCGGAATCTCAGTTTCTAAGCAGCAAGGAATCTAAGTGAAGATTATTTTTGCAGGGAAAATTTAGAGGCATAGATCCTGAGCAAATATAAACAATGCATACAATGAAATTGTATGAAATGAAGTTATTTCAATTATAGCACTTCAGATAGCATTTAAAACAGAACAAAGCAAAGTTCCAAATATCCAGTTTGAATGTATTATTTTAGAAAATAAAGCAAGCCTAGGTCTGGAATAAAAGTAAACCCTTTTTTGAAATTCAAAATTTGAAATTTAAGTTACTGCACTGCACCTGTCTGCCCCAGGGGTGGGGCAGAATGTAAGGATGGCTCCTCTCTCCCACAACTTAATGTTGCCTTATTTTGATTCATTCATCACACCCCAAAACATGATTTATTGTTTCTTACTGTGTGTGTGATATATTGCCATTTCATAAAGCTTTTGATGCAACCCATCTTTCAACATGTTCAGGAAGCAGAAGCTGCAGTATATACACAAGCATTGTTTGTAGTGGTTCTGCATCATATTTAATATTGTGGGTGTATTGGTTATCCAGGTAACTCTGTTATCTAAGAGGCATTCATCTTCTCCTTTTCTCTCTTCATCAAAAGCTAAAAATAGGATTGGTTTTGATGCAGAACATTAATTTGAGGGAACTGATGTGAAGACCACAAACGAAACCTGTCATCTCCCACCTGCAGCTTTGTCAAATGTGAGGTGGTCTAATTTGCCAAGTTTCCAAGAGATGTCAGGCACAGCTGCTTCTCATTTATGGTTTATAAAGGGACTTTAATCAAACCTATGTGGACTCTCAGGGCTTGCACCCATGGCAGGGTTAGACTGAACTCACTAGATCCTTATTTATTAGCGTAAAGTTAAAAGGTTTTTGAAAAATAATATCTGGATGCTGTAGTTGGAAAGATTGGTAGGATTAAATATAAGTACACTAAGGGCTGTACAATAAACATTTGTTCTAGACGAAAAGTCAACAAAGATGTAGCTTCTGAAAGATAAATTCTGCAATGGTAAATGTCAAATATTGGGGCAATGCTAAGAAAGAGATTTAATATCTGATGTCTGTAGGAGGAGAGCCAGATAATGAAAGCATTGAGATTATGCACAGGATTTTTCTTCACATAGTAATTTAGCAGGCATGGAAAAAATCAAGGATGTTGATACAAAAAAAATTTAGAATCTGGAAGAACTGCAAGTTTGTTCAGCAATACAAAGTTTCCAATGATCTTTAATATAAAAGAGTGTCTCTTAGGTGGACCTGAAAGCTGAATGATAGGTATAAGCTCCCAAGAAAAATTTAGCTCTTCCTTTGAAAATTTCAGCACAAATCTGTTTTTCTAATTTTATATATCTTAATTTTTGTTAATACTTCTAATTTCAATGATAAATATCAGCTTGCAAGCTAAATAATTGTTCAAATCAGGAAAATCCTACTTTGCTAATCTGGCAAAAACAATGAAAAATATTAAGAAAAGTTCCCACAAAGGCACAGCTCTTCGTCTTGAAGGGAACTGCAGTTATGAAGGACATAGAGAGGGACATATGTTAGCACCTCACAACTCAGCAATTGGCTGTAGACAAAAATTATGATTTGAGGTCAAAGGCAAGCAGCTGATGTGTAGTCTTACATGACCTGCAGGTATGAAATTAAAAAAAAAAAAAAAGAAAGCTTATCTAAATCAACCATGATCTCATTATGGTTGAGCTGATAGTCAAATACAGGGCACTGTCACTATCAAAAAAAGAACCATGATGTATTTCGCTGGCTGCTTGTAAGGAGGTAATGGATTATTTCAGTGGGTGACTGCAGTGGTCAGGGGATCAGAGGCTAATCAGAACAGGATGACTGTGTGCAACAAACACTAATGAGCAGCTATTCTCATAATCAGTGGTTGGACTTGCAGCAGTCATGGAAAGGGCACAGCACAACAGCACATGCCAATGGGACACATCCAAGTCTGGCACAGTGAGCTATTTGCCTGAATACAGGAATTGAAATTGCAACACTGATAAAACTGAAACATTGGTGTGTGCTAGATATATTAATAAACATGCTGACCAATTCAAAACCATCTAATATTTTTTTTGTTTATTCTGACAGCGGTGGAAGAAAGTCAGTCAGTAGGTATCTCATTAAAGGTGTGTGAGACAGGGAATAAGACTCAACAACTTTGATTTTGAGCTGCTGCTATAACATTCAAACCCATTGTATGTTGTTTGGTCACTATCATTCTGCTTTCTGCCATTTATTATTGCAATTAATGAATACAGAATATAAGTGAATAATCCAAGATTGAAATATTTCAGAAAACCTTGATTATGGGGTTAACAAACTTTGGAGGAATGAAAAACTGATAATATTACTTTTATGGGATGCCAGGAGAATGCAAAATTGAAAGGCCACAGAAAGCTGGAAAAGGACCTGGAAAAAGATACGAACTTTTCCGCAGTACCATGATACTTGCAGACTGAGCACTTTTTTCCAGGTCACCCTCAGAACACCCTCAGATAGTTACATTTCCTAAAATAAAGAAGTATGAATAAAACATAAAAACAGCTTTACAGCCATTTGTGTGTGTGTGTCTGTGTGTGTGTATTAATATTTTCCCTTCTGGTGAAATTATTCTCATCACTAAATTGAGGAAGTCAAGTCCTTTCCATGCTGTATTTCAGTCCTCTTATCGTAACTGCTGACATTACTCTGGCTTAACTCCAAGACTGTCCTATGCACGTGCCACAACTTCAGCTGACAGGCTGGCCTTATCCACTCTACTTCAAAAGTTTTTTCTTTAGTTTAGCTTTAAAAACTTTACTGTTTTTTGTTTTTATTTGTTTGTTGTTGTTGTTTTGTTTTTTTTTTTTTCCACTACAGATTTCTTCCCAAGCACCTTCAACATCTGCTAATTTGCTCTTCCACGCTCAGCACAGGACCTCCACAGGACCTCTTATCCAAAAATGCCATTCCTTCAGCGAAGCTCAAAACAACACCATATTCTTATAAATAGACCTCCTGTTCAGTCATCTGTTCTCTGTCACATGAGCAGAAGAAGCTAGGGAGTAAAGTGAACTTTAGACCTGGAATCTGCACATCACAAAGGCCCAGTTCATCTTCCAATGTTTTATACCTAAAATGGAATGACTTGCTAAATTTAACTTTTATCCTCTGGATGAGAATGCAGATTCACGTCCTCAAAATTCTGGAAGCAAGGGTATGTTTTTTTACTTTGAGAGTAAAATATTCTGGAAACTGCTTGCCTGTAAACTGGTATTAAGGAAGTTTAGCAGTAACAAAGCTGATTTTCAGAGGAGTTTCTCAACACTGCAGTATCTGCAAATAGATTTTACCTTTTTTAATCTAATGCATCAAAAAAAAAATATAGAAAGAATAGCTTCACATCTTAAGAGCTTTAAATGTCAATTATGGCAGGGTTCCTTTCAGGGAGGTGAGTTTATGTATGTTTAAAGTAGAGGTACTTACCCTACATTGTGGTAGGGAGCAGTTCTATTTCTATAGATACTAACACTGGACAAAGAAGAACCCTTCTTTTCATTCTGTTTTTTCTTCATTTACAGTAGAGAACCAAAGCTGCTCTTTTCAACACCAAATATTTTTATTTGAATTATGTCTGTCTGTGGACTTTTCTGACTACTGTCTGAACTGACATAAGAGCTTCAGGTGTTCTGCCCATCACTGAGCTTAAACTATCTGTTCTCTCAAAGTCAGATAGCACCATTATTTACTTTTTAGAGTTTTTGTTCAGGGCTAAATATATACAACCAGCCAGGCCACCATAAAAACTGTGCCTGGAAAATGATGTTAAAGCAGTTCAGGTAGCAAAAAGCTTTATGCAATATGCTTCAGTAAATGGATTAAATGAAAGGCAGGCAGTTTTTTCCTGTACTTGATCTCACAGTAAACAGGAAAATGTAACAGAACAGGCCAACCACTGTTCTCTTTGTCCATACAGTGGTGAGGTTTCCTTATTTAATTTGTGGCCAGTGCAGTGATTTCATGAGTCACTTAGACCTGTTTTTGATAAAGTATAGTTGGCAGGATTAACTTCTCTGAAATACCATTGCTTTAAATTATACATAATGACATTTGAATGTGTGTAACGTATTAGCAGTAAAACTGTCACTAAGCACATGGCCATTTCTTTTCATGGTGTAAAGATGTTCTTCACATGCTTTAAACCCTGTAAATAATCTGTAAATTTAATCTGTAAATAGATAAAGGAGACACTAGAGAAAGAATAGGCAGCTAATATTTTGCTGGACTTTTGTACTGGCACTGAGGGCTCATTTGCTGTCTGGAGAGTAAGTCTGAGGCTGCAAGACATGGCCCCACCTTGTTGCATCATTCTCACACAGCTGTGTCACACACATCTGCTGCATCTGTGTTCTCCCACTTCTAAAACAGGTAAGTCAATGCTTATCTTCTTTCCAGTAATATTTTGAGATATAAACAACTAATATTGAAAAAGTACCTTTCATGGTTTAATCCCACATGGCAACTCAGCCCCACACAGCCACTTGCCCCACCTCCAGCAGGATGGAGGAGAGAATCAGAAGAGTAAAAGTAAGAAAACTCATGAGTTGACATAAAGACAGGTAAATGGTACAGGAAAAGAAGGGGGAAATAATATTAATAGTAATAATAATAATAATAACAATACGACACAAAGAAAAAGATGCACAATGCAATTGCTCACCACTCACCAACTGATACCAGCCAGTCCCCGAGCAGGGGTCTCTGCCCAGCTTTCTCCCCAGATTTTATACTGAGCCTGTCACCATATGGAATATCTCTTTGGCTAGTTGGGGTCAGCTATCCAGGCTGTCGCTCCCCCAAAACTTCTTGTGCCCCTCCAGCCTCCTTCCTGGCAGGATATGCAAAGCTGAAATGTTCCTGACTTAGTGTAAACACTACTTAGCAACAACTAAAAGCATCTCTGTGTTACCAATATTATTCTTCATATTGCATCCAAAACACAGCACTGTATTAGCTAATAGAAAGAAAATTAACTCTATCACAACCAAAATCAGGACAGAATTTAAAAGTCACAGAGAAAACATTCTACTTCAAACCATTATTCCTGTCTAAAATCCTTTTATTTGTAAGCAAGGAAGGTGTCTTATTAATTTTCTCAATCTCCTCTCCCTGTTGTTTATCATTCCCATTCTGGATATGCATCATACACAGATACTGCAGAGTTCATGGGTAGACAAGAACAGCTCTATCATTTTTCAGAGTGAAAATGTAACAATGTGTGCATGGTGGGATGACAGGATAACTCATGTTGGAATGGACCACTGGAGGTCCCCTGGTCCAGCCCCTGCACCAGAGTGCTGAGCACACCCTGAGCCTTGGAGGATGTCAGGGCAGGACACCTCACTGATAAGAGCACCTCTGGTACAGAGTAGTAAGATAAAAATAATAGATTAAAAACATGGCAAAAAAATCTAAACCAAAACCATCCCACAATCTCATTATCTTTTGATATTTACTGGGAAAAGAAAAGCTTTATCAAACCTAAAGCACTGGCTCTATATTACTACTAGAAAAACACCATCCCCCTAGTAATGAGTCTGTGTTGATATTTAACAGAAGAGCCCCTCTAAGCATTCATTGTCTAATCCAGCTCTTATTGAAGTCCCTGAGGAAATTCCTATTAGTGAGCAGGATCATTCCTATTTCTCTTTTTAACAGATTAGTGTGTGTTTGCATGAAGGCCCTGTAGGCACCAATTAATCTGTAGTCATATAGCAACTGCAGAGCTTAAAAATCCCTGACATTCTCTTCTATTGATAATTCAGAAATTTGCCTTGGAAAGCAACGGGACTGAGAGCATCCATTTCTTTTCAGATATTACAATTCCAGTATTTATTTGTTGAAATCTAGTTTTTAACTCATTCTAGATATTAAACAAATAAAAACCAAATACAGGGTAGTTTTAAGGTAGTATAGAGAAATCCCAGAGATTCTGGTCCTCTCACAGCTTTGCTGAGAATCCTCAGAAAGGAATTTAGCAAGTGTGTTCAACTTCACAGTTACACTGTCAAATCATGTGGGCAGAAGGCAAACAGTCAAGAATTACATGGGCCAAATGCTTCTGCAACTTTTCAGGAAATTCTGAGCAGCAACAGAGGCAGACAAAGTAGAAAATCACAAGATAAAAATGGTCAAAGCTTAATTGCTTCACCTAGACACTCTCCAAAGAGAATCTTCTGGACTTTCTTAGCTCCTTGCCCATCCATACAGTTGCATGTCTATAGAATGCTTGCTCCACATAGGGAAATACATCAGCATGATGTGAACCATGTGTTTTATACACTCCACAGGATGTTTTTTCAGAAGGCCCAGTTTTCAGGATCATTGTCAGCACAATACATGGGTTTGGTTTTGAAATCAGCCTAAGGGCTGTCTTTAGGACAGTGCAGGAGAACATGGTGCACTCTGCAGCCTGGAGGTTGGAGGGAAAATAGACTGCTACACATCACTCCTTATTTTACTCAAGGGCCTTAAGAACAGGAAAGAGGCAGAAATCTTTCTTTCATGCAGCACCTAAAACAGGCAGCCGATGGTTTATACATTTTACATATATATGTAAAAATACAAGATATAAAAAAACTCGCCAAGTATGTTGAGGGCTTATTTCCCAGAAACCAGGAATTTAAATCATTGTTTAGATGAAGGGGTGAACTGGGGTGGAGGGGGAAGGAGAACAAAACATTATCAGTGTCTTCTCTATTCCTGCCTTTTATCTGTGCTTAGTAAATCTAATCCTGCTGACTGATCTTCTTGTACATGTTATTGAACTGAGAATTTCCTTTTCTTTCTGTGGTCTGTCTTTACCCTGTAACTTTCTGTTTAATACAGATATTCAAGGCAAATGCAAATGTTACCGAAATAGAGAGAATTATTGCTAATTACTACTAATGTTAGATTGTCTGTGCAGGTTCATCTGGTGGGAGACAGACCTCTGGTGCAGGATGTGGTGTCTCATCACTTGAGCCTTAATGATACAGGTAAGTGGTGAATAAAAATAAGGTAGGGATAGAGAAAACCTCATCGAATGAGAATCAAAAAGAACTGCAAGTAGTAGCAATATGGTAAAATCACTGCCATGAGGGAGGACAGTATGAGAGCACAGTATGAGCATTATTTAGCATAGTAAAGAAAAAGCTGAAGGCAGTTGTGATTGTTTCCTAAAAATACACAAGCAGAGTGAGAGAAGTGAGAAAAGGAGAATAAATATCACCAAGGGAGAAGAGCTTCACTTTTTAACCAATACCAAGACAGGGATAAACATGTACAATGTCCAAGAATAAATTCAGGGCAACATTAATTAAAATTATAATGGTGAAGTCCTGAAATCACAGAATGGATAAAAAAAAATTCTCATTGTTAATGAGATAGAACTTAGGGATGGTCTGATTGACAGAGATAAGGGAATATACAGTTCAAAATATTCCTTTAATCCCTCTAAGTATGACCCATGGAGTTTGGGGGGCGGGGCAAAGCTAGACAAACAAATGATCTCGTTTGGGCCACACCTGAAACACATTAAATTGGCAAAGAAACAAAGAAATAAGACTGAAAGTCAATTTAGGTATTGTATATTTCTAACTTTAGTATGCTGCAGTTGGCTCATCGTTAATGAAGCAGGAGCCATAGAGTGCCTGGGAAACAACTTGGAGTATGAAGGTGTTTTAAACAAAAGCCAAAAGTGTAGCCTGCCTAAGGAATCCAGAAGATCAAAGCATGTTGAAAGATCTGTTGAGAGTCACCTGGCCACTCTGAGTGCCCTAGAAATATCAGATATTTTTATGAATATGTTTGTTCTGGCTGGGATGGAGTTACCTTTCCCCATACTGCCCCTCTCAAAGCTGTGCTCTGTATTTGTAGCTAGGATGATGTTGATAGCACACAAATGCTATGTCTTTAATGAGTCACAAATAAAAATCATGATAGGTCACATGCAGATAATCAGTATTATTCATTGATATAGTCTATCTGTATTTTTGTTGAGTTGGACCATGCTTTGACAATGTCCCATGCATCAGGCTGACCAGGAGTCTGTGTACAGTGTACACCCTCTTTTGCCAGGACTAGCAATGAGTAGCCCACTGATCTTAGGCAATTGGGCTTCAGCTCAATTTCCCTGTTGTTCAAGAATCTTACATTTGAATTTCCTGTGCCTTAAGCAGGGGGTCTTTGAAATGAATGACTGAATATTCATTAATCCAGGCAGAGTGTGTATAACTGTAATGTAATGATTAACACACCACTGTGTCAAGGGATGAGCCGAGCCTGTGTTTGAACCAGTGCTATAGCCTGTGACCATGATTGTCTGTAGTAAGAAGAAATTTTCACAATCATTTTCTTTCTCACACCCTTATAAGAAAGTGCTGTGGCTCACAGACATCAATAAATCTTTTGTAACCCACCCTGCATATGTACTCAGCCCAAGGAAAATGTGAATGGATTGTAATTCAAGAGGGTTTACATTTTCCCTTACCTCATAATTGCAAATATCTAATGTCTACAGCAGAATAGAAACACAGGTGAAAGAGAAGCACAGCATTTGTGTTACAAGAATAACTTACCCCAGTTAACAGGAAGGTGTAGGGAAAGTTCCCTGGAGCTGCTAGAACTTTTGGCAAACATGTATAACTGCTTTAGATTTCTGATGTTATGAATTGTTCATGTCTCTGCAGAAATGAAATGATCTCTTAAAATCTTAAAGTAACTATTGATATATTTTGTCCATATTAAAATTTATTTAATCTAAAATACTTAATTATTGGTATAAAAGGTGGTAGGTAGCTCTCATTTCAAGCCATGGTCTTTGGTTAAAGTTGTCAGGCACTCTCATGGGGTTTTTTGCCCTGCACAAATCTTTTCAGCCAGTACGTGATAATTATCAGGATTTCTCACATAAGTGATATAAAAGAAAGTGGGCTTAGCTTGAGCTGCAGAACCCTCAGGCACTGTCTTTCATTTGCCAGCTTCTAGCTATTATGTATTAGAAATATATGAAGGGCTCTGGGAGACAGGTGTATTTGGATTTACTTCACTTAAGTATAATGCATCTTTACAGAGGTCACTGATGTTGGAAAGCAAAAAATACAGAGTGATAATGCATTTTGTGCCAGACCATGGATACCAACAGCCCTATTTCCCATTCACCCCTTAAAGTATACTATAATAAAAGAATAAAACAGATCACAGCCCACATGATAAAAATGAATCCTATTGCTTGACATTGCTGCCATGAGCAACCAGCTCAGTCCCCAGGAATTCATTGTTTATCTCATTTTTCCAAGGAGTTCAAGTCCTGGTTAATTATGTATGGGAGGACCTTACTTTCCAGACCACACTGCCTCAGTGTGCTATCCTCACAGCCTTCAAGAGAAAGTTCCACAGGCAAAGGGTTACAACAGAGGAGAGAGATCCTAACTATGCCCTTCCACTACAGTTTAAGTTACATGAAGGGAGAGATGTTTGAGCAGACATCAGTGTCACAGGTGCCAGTTGTCTGATTTATTCCCTCTCAGAGGAACGTACTGGCATCTGTGTGCATGGTGACACCTTGCCAGCTGGCCAGGAGGCTGTCCTCTCAGCTGTCCTTCCAGACAGATGAATTGCACAGTGCACATAGCTGCCTGCCAAAGGATAGACTTTCCAGGAGAAGGAGAGGGGAAAAGCACTTCACATATTTCTGACAGTAGTTTTACTCAAAATTTGTTTACAGAACTAGTTTTATTGGGCCAGCTTATCAAAAAAGCCTTCTTCTGACACTGCAGTAAGTTACTTGGATTGTGCAATATAAACCAGAGCAATTCACATACATTCTCTTTGATGTTACTGAGTGGAGACAATTTACATTCTCTATGGTGTTGCTGAGTGGAGTATGCTTTTCTCAATCTGGTCATAACACAGTATGGGCAATATGGTCTTACTTAATCTCCTTTCTTAATCCTAGATCACTCAGCCAAAATAAATACCTCTACCTTTAGGTAACTATATTTAATAATTAGGTTTTAAAACCTACCTTTTAAAGCTTAAATTTGTCTAAGCACTCAAAACTCTTCATAGTAATCACTTGTGAAAATGTGCAACAAAACTTCAGCTGGCCTTAGGGAAAAGACAATTGTTGAAACCATCCCAACTCACATGTTAGTACCAGCCAATGGCAAAGGCAGTGCTGATGTACTGGTTTCTAATAGTTTCTATAAAATAAACCCAAATGGGGTTCTTTACTCATTGACAGTTTGAGAATCCTAGGCAATTTAACTATGAAGTGAGAATGAGTATTCCTAATTTGTTTGCAGAATGAAAACACATGTTCTGGTGTGTAACTAAAAGAATGGTAAAAACAATATTTGGCCGAGGTTGAATTGAGCTAAGTCACTACAAAAAGACAAATACTGGGTGAAACTATTGCACAAGATTTGTAAGACTCTCAAGGCAGAAATGTAACAATGTTTTAAAAGAGCCTGGGAACTGTATGTATTCATCCCTAGAACATGCACCTCTTTTCCAGAAATGAATTAGCAGTAATTTATTTTTTTTTCATGTTTATACTCTTATTAATTATCTCCTCAGATTTTCAGTTCATTCTGCTCAAAGAGCCTACACAGTTTGGCACAGAGCCTTTTACAATGCTGATTTGAATTGTTTGAATATAAGGAAAAACTATCTATGCTTTTTTAATGATATACATGTCTGCAAATGTGAATGCTCATTGTTATTCCCTTTACACATCATGCCCTTTTACTCATTTAATATATTTCAGCTGAGTGAATTAAGAGCAGTATTAAAGACAGTGAATGGTTGTTCCTGGCTCATTTGGGTTTATCCAGTGCATTCTAAGTAAAATACCTGGTTTCTCCATGGAGAGAGGAGTTTGTTTCCTAACCTTTCTGAAGCACAAATTCATACAGGCAGTAGCCATAAAATCATAGAATGGTTTGGATTATAAGGGACCTTTAAAGGTCATCGGTCCAATGTTCCCTGCAATGAACAAAGACATCTTCAACTAGATCAGGTATTTAGGCATAAAACTAGCACAATGACTGGGCTGCAGTTCAAGCTCTATAGGGTACTCTGCCTTAAGTCCTATCCTAGGAAATTTGCAACTTCTCATTTTATGGTAGAGTAGCAAAGGAATTGCTGGATTTCATCTCTGCTCTCCATGTCTCAGGTAAAAGAGGAAATGAAGGAGAGTAATTACTCTTATAACTGCACCACTGAAGAGGAAGTAGTCTCAACATTTATGTGGTGTCTTAGCACATCTAAATAAGGTCTTACTTCTGCAATTATAGTGGTTTAAGTTTTCATCCAAGGTTCATTCTTACTGAGTATACCAGTTCTGTACCTGAGTCAAGTCAATGACATGAGTTAGTGCATTCCTAACACTAAACAAAATCATATGGCTTAGTCTCAGTAAACCCTAAAGGATTTTCTTAAATATGTGAGTGGAATTTTCATTAAGGATGAGCAACATTCCCAGTAAAGGGTAAATGTGGTTTGCTTTGCAAATACATGTGAACAGCTGGGCAGTACAGTCTTAAATCACAATAACTAGACATGCAGGGCCACACTATTCATGCCCAGAGCTCAAGTTCTCATTATTCACCACTCTGTTTTCCACCCCTATTAGAATTGGACTGTGTTCATTCTGATTGAAATTTCAGGGCCTACACACAAAAACAACCTTTTCAATACATGTAAGTATTTGTGACTGCTGAACTTACAAAACTGTCTTTTGGCTTTAATTAAAAATATAAATCTGTTACATTCCACAGATGGACACTGGCAACATGAGCTTCTGTCATACTCCTCTTCATGTAAAATATTGATGTCAGGCTCTGTGATGCAAAGTAGCAAAACACTGAGTGCAGAAGCCATCCAAACCTCATTTAGATTCCCAAAGGAATTTGACCCATCCTAGCAGGCACACTTTAGACTGATTATGTAGCTGTCAATTAAACTGCTGTTCTGTGCACTGAGATTACTCAGACTGTATTCTTTATCACAACCAAAGTAAACCTACTGCAGTGGATTGTTTTTTCCCAGCTAAACAAATGCATATTGAACATGCATAAGTAAGCACTGAATCTTTTTGCTCATATTTGCCACTGACATACCCAGTACATGTCTGAAGTTCAAAGCTGACAACAAAGGTACAGATAAAATTCTGCTTTGTGCGGTGAGGATTGTGACACTGTATAAACTTGGGTTTATGAATTATGAAATGCAGTATTCATCATGTATATATTATAGGATTGCATGACATTAACAGCCTTGGTCTCCATGACAATACCAGAAGATGCTGGATGAAAAAATGGCTATGAAGAATATGATTTAAATAAATATCACAATACTTCTAAGCCTTTTTTATTTAGCAGCATTTTTAACACGTTTAAAGAAACCAAACTATTATTTTCCTTCTTTATCTAACTAGACACGCTTTTCTCAGAGAGAGATCAACTTTTTGCAACCTGTGTGTAAAAGCCAAAGCAGATTAGAGACTCCTGGGTGATGGGTTGCATCAGGCCAAATGGATTTAATGTACAACACTCAGTTTACAAAACACTGGCACTCTAAAATGCAATGCCTCTAGTCATAAGCAATAGATTATATTCTACCCTCAAAGTTTTTGGGTTTCCCTCTTGATTACAAAAACAGCCTCAGGTGACCAGACAGACAGAGATAGACACTATGAAGGTGGGTGACAGCAGTTTTAAGTCACACAGGCACCAACTTATCTGGGCACCCCTCTCTAAAAGCTCTAAAAAAATACAATTGTATTTTCCTTGTCATTGTCATGCCACTAATTAGGTGGATCTTGAATTGTTTCATACTTATGTTGTCAAGTGAGCATGTGAGTGTAAGCACACTGGGACTTTATATGGAGCTCATTAACACCATTGCTATACAATCCAGTAATATCCATCATTTCACAGCAGACAAAACAAAGACAACTCTTTGTCTTCAAATTTCAGTTCTTTCTTCTGGATCCATTCTTCATTTTCCATTCAGTATCATAGGTTCTCTGAACAGAAGATAAATTCGGTAATTAAAAAAAATAAATAAATAAAATAAAGCCATACAGGATGGTCAGGACCATATAGTTTAAGTTAAAGAAGTTTGAAAAGAGTCAGACAGATTATTTTAGGCTAACAGTGGCTTTTTTTACATTTCATTAAATCAAATGTCTAATTCTAGCCTTAGATCTATTTTTATTTGTATTTCACTGAGAGCATGCTGTGGTGCTATTCTCTGTCACCTCACCCCTTTGTATTTGTAAAGTGATGTAATTTGGGGGCAGCATTAAATTCTTGTTATTAACTTAGTATCTGATCTCTTTTTAGTCTTTAATATACACTCAATTCTCACATTGTCTGCAGAGAGATAAAATGCTCTATAATTGTGCTAGTTTATGGCATGACAATTTGAGCAGAAATTACATAGTGTGCCATGTGTAAGTCCTGCCTTGGAATGGATGCTCTTTGTTTTGTTTCTTCTCAGCCCTCTTTCTCTCATCTTTCACAAGAGATGATACCAAAAGAGGACCATAAGATTCAGATTTTAAGATTTCATCTTTCCATAAGCAAATTATTAATCAGAAAATATTCTCTTCTGGCTTGATCCTATCACACCTGAACATCCAAACACTGCCTGTGTGCAGATAAAGATAGCCTATATGAAACTCCTATGAACATCTCGTATTTTTAAAATGTGACTGAGTAGTTTATTCCAGAGGCTTCATTTATTTGGAATCAGCTTTTTAATGACTGGAATCCTAATCATGTTACGAAAATAATAGCTTCCCTTTATCCAAAAGGTGCTTCACAGACATCAAATTTAAAACTAATACATGAAAATAATTTTTGTTTAAGAATAATGCATTTGAGGCACAACTATAATTTCAAAGTAGCTCTAGGGCATTATTAGGGAATCCTATTCCTGGATTTCACTAACCAAATAAAACCTTTCCAGAAAAATTAATTTCAATAATTCTCCATTAATAAAGACGAAGGCTCAACTCATCCTCAGATAATCATCCCCAGAAGGTACCATTGCTACAGTGCCTATAAAAATCTTCTCACATTTAGAAAAAATGCAAACTCAGGTTACATTTCCAAAGCATTGGCAACAAGGCTCTTTCCTGTCTCCCAGCTGGTCATGAGGTTTTCAAACTATTGTGGAGCTTTCTCTGATCTCAAAACAAAGGTTATGGTCTGACACGGCAACAAGCATTGAAATACGTGATAAAACTCCGCAGACCTAGAGAGAAGAAAGCATTTTCTCAAACATTTTGTGGGCATACATATTCCACTGAACACTGGACTCAATATCATTTTCAAGTCTAATTCACATTTTTACATGTTTTATCAGCTGTGTGTTTTAGGAAGACAGAGTCAAATTGAAATCAGAATGCCAGGTGGTTGCAGAGAAAGATGGAAACCCATTACAAACAGAAATACAATCCGTTTTTCCTAAAACAGGGAGATAGAATACATTAAATATTTTGATCAGCCCACATTTTAAAGAAGATCTGATAGATTTGTTTTTATTGCCACAGCTGTGAAAAATACCTTTCACAAATGATTGTGAGTTTTCATCACAAAAAATGAATAGCTAGCACACTGCATCAAAATATTGCCATTTCCAGAAAATATATTTCAATACTTTTCATTATTTTTAGAAAATTAATCTTTTTCAGACGCTTCTTTTCATAGTTTGTTTCTAAGTTACCATGGGACAGCTACAGCTACACTTCTCAGATTTTTGCTTATGGGTTCTAAGATGTTCTGTGGCAGCTGTTTCTTCAGCTTCTAGAATACAGAACATGCTGCATCATATCCAGCAAAAAAATTAAGTCTATGCTAACAATGTCCAAACTAGTTATTAACTCCTCAGTGCTTAAGCTGCAGAGTTTGAGTGTTCCTAAATCTTCAGGAAATAATCTTTTTCCCCCCTTTTACACTATCAGAGCTTTCT
Organism: Muscicapa striata striata; assembly: GCA_030060385.1. Taxonomy (NCBI): domain Eukaryota; kingdom Metazoa; phylum Chordata; class Aves; order Passeriformes; family Muscicapidae; genus Muscicapa; species Muscicapa striata. The sequence continues at coordinate 2,276,117 of JAREIS010000025.1, read as the reverse complement.
TGGGCTCATTTCTCATGGCAACATGAAGACATTGGAGCAGCTCTCCAGCTGCAGGCACATTATTCCATGTCCCACAACCTTCCAAAGGCAGACACACCAAAGACCCTTCCCACTGTCCCCTGTGCAAGAGGAGCTGGGATCACAGGCTGCCTAGCGAGGCAAAGAGCCATCTACATTAAGCCCTGTCTCCAAGCAGACTTACAACTGAGTCATCTACTTCAGAAGCTGCATAAAATATGCTGGAGGACATAAATAATTCGCAGAGCTCAAAAATTAGATTCCTCACTGGCTTCTCTTCCCTACAGAGAAACAAACCCATCCTGATCAGCTACCTCCAACCTGGGCTTAGAACCAGGTTTTATTTTTCTGTATATGCACTGATAGACAAGGAGGTACCTGTCATTTATCTAACCAGAAGAAAATAGACTTGCTAATATTATTCAAAAGCAAAATATAGAAGTCTGCATTTGCAGTGAATATACTGAAAATTTTATCAATTATGCAAAAAAAGCCTCAAACCTGTCTGTATTGAAAAACCTGTAAAAAAGCAACTAATATTAATAAATCTGAATTTTAAAAAATATTCTTTCAATCGCAAGCAGATACCAACACACATACAGGAAGTCACTGGAGACAGGCAGGGTTCTGAGCTTTACCCCAGTGGTTTGGTATTTGCTATCTTTCTTCTTGCCCTCTTCTCCTTACCCCAAAATCTTTTTCTCAGGCCCTGATCTAGAACTCACTTGTGAGCAGTGGAGGTCTCTTCACCACTTGTGGGGCATTAGTTGGAGGGCTTCTTATTTTCCTGACTGCATTCCTTCATCTCCCTGCTGCATTGCTTTCACACTGTTGCAGTGCAGCTTTTACTGTTTAACTTACAATTCCAACAACTACTGATGTCAGCAATCTGAGTTTCAGCAAGAAATATGAACACATCATGCAGTGTTATATATAACTATTCCCTGAACTACATTAAAATATAAAATTCCCTGATACCTGCACATTTGGAAACTTGTACTTATACCAATTTTTCTAGCACTAGCAGAATTAACTTAGTGGAAAACCTCACACTTCCTTATTGTTAGCATGTCAGACTTTTAAAGAATATGAATTTGATTTGATGGCATTATTATTTGCACCTAACTTTTCTAGGTACTCTTATCTATTTTTTTTAAATGTCAGACTCTAATACTAATTGACTCAGAAGAATAATGCAATGATTACTAACATCAAGCAGTTCAAATATTAGAGGACTCTGCTCTTAGGCGTCTTCACCGACACTAAAATGTGTCAAAAATAAGAGTTGCCTCTCAGCAGATACCACATTTCTTAGTGGAAATGCCACAGATAACAAGACAATAATGAAACTTACTAACATGGGGAAGAATATGGGGGAAAAAACTTGATTAATGCACAGTGATGTTTTCAGAAATGCTTTTAGAAATTAACTACTATATTTTCAAATTTTCATAGGCCAAACTACTATATAACCTAATGACTTGACCCTGCAAATGCTTCCATGCATATGGTTCTTTATAGCATTTCCTGAATGTATTTATGCAGCTTTAGGTGCTGATGTTAAAAACAGAATGAAAAAGGAATATGAATGATCTTGGAACTTACACATGTAGAAAACATCATTAAGGAAATCTCAAGTTTAATGTATAGAGGCTTTGATGCCAACAAAGTTTATTCTCTAAATAAAATTCCCATTAAAGTTTCTTAATCATTATATATGTTTGCTTTTTTTCAATGTGCTATATATAAAAAAATTGTAACCTTTTTCTTATAGAAAGTAAGTTAGTCAATCTAGAATACAAATTGCTGTGATTTAATTATTCTATTAGATGAGATAAATGTGTTTGATGTATGTGTTAGGCAAAGATTTGAATAGTCTATTCAGGCATAGAAAGTGGACACATCTCTTGAGAAGAAATGCATCATTCTGTCCCATTCCTGCTTAACAAAAAAAAGAAAGAAAACCATTGGAATGGCATTTGGTATGGCCTAATTAACAGAGAAGACATTAGCAATGTTGCAAAAGTCCAACATTTCAGGACTTGCTCAGTTCAGAGAAACTGGTGAGAAAGAGTATATTGCTTCTGAAAATGTAAGGAGTAACAAAGACAGCAAAAAGAAAAAGAACCTGATTCAAAGTCAGAATGAACAGAGAATTCATCAGGCTTTAGATCAGCACAAGAAGAATGAATGAAGTGCAAATGCACACAATTCTTCAGCAACATTCAAATGTACACAGATACCACATGCAGAAATGAACACTTCAAACAGCAAAACTTATTTTAGTATCATGTTGCAATCTACTTATCTTCTCACAAGTGTAATAAACAAGTTATTCAACTTAACAAGGATGAGTTAGCATGAAAATATCTGCATATTCTTTTTGACTGGAAAGATTTATGGAATGTATCAATGATTGAATGTCACCTGACATTATCAGTGGAGAGCATTAACATGTTTTTTAAATATCCTTTTCAAGCTGATGTTTGCCTACCATTTAGAAGGGGAAAATGCTTATGCAAAGACAGACATTGTGACAGTCAAATACTTCTGAAAACTTATTTTCAGAGTAGATAAAAATGCAGAAAATAAATTGCCTATTACTCTTTAGGAATCTGTAGTAAATCTAATTTTTTCTGATTTCTTGTCTAGCAGAACACCTCCCAGTTGATGTTAAACTCTTATTTTCATATGAAAGTCTAATTCTGATCCTATGAAAAATTTTATAATGAGAAAAAATAGGAGGTCCACAGAATCTGATAGGAAGCAGTGCCAAAGCAGAACTCCCAGGACAATGATAGCAAATTCCTATGTTAATTTTTGCATGGAAGTAAAACAACTTTCTCTGAATGGAGAATTATAACATCTCCTTTCTTCTTCCCAGAAATTAAACAGACTCTATTTATGTAAGTTCTCTTTCTTTAATTACTTTTGAATACTAGCCAAGTATTCTTCTACAGTCTAACAGTGAAAATAAGTTTTTAATTTGCAAATAAAATCTTAGTTCCTTATTTTTTCCAAAGTACTAATAGTATACATATATGCATTCATAAAACCCCATATATATATATATATATATATATATATAATATTTTTACAAAGAAAAAGTACTGCAAGAAGTAAGGCAATGTGTGTTACACATTGGTATGCCTTGTGCTTCTGGACAGTTAGCATGAGATTCATTTTTGTGTGACAGAAATAAACTACTCCTTCCAATGTTTTTAATTTGGTTGAGACCATTTAAGTGCAAGACAGTATAAAAATACATGTGTTATACTCTCTCCCAGCACCACGGCTGTAAAAATAATCGCAGATGTAATTTATAGCTCTGAAAACGTCAGAGTTATATTTGCAATGATCGAGATCTGGAAGAATATTTTATGTCTGCCTCATCCACAGCTGGGTTTGGGATCTCTTCTCGTCTTACATGCTGTATTAGCAAATCCCAAGTGGTGGTTCTGGTTCTGTTCATCTAAGAAACACTGCAATACCCAGCTGCTCTATAGGACCTGAAATTGCCCAGCAGACTAAAGTGACACTGTCATTTAACCTAGTCTTCTCACCTTAATATGCAACTTTAATCAATTCAAGCATCTGAGAAAGGTATTTCAGACGTCCTGACCACAAAGAAACCTAGCTGAAGGTAGGTTTACTGGCTGTTTACTTCTGCATCTTTCTGGGCCTCAGAGGTGGAACCAAGGCTGCAGTGGCAGGTTTTTTGTCACTCCGATTTCAGAGCTCTCTCCAGAGCTGAGCAGGCACTTACAAGAACCCTGTGAAGGAGCTACTCTCCTAGTTTAGAGCCACAGGTGGTTCCTATTTTCTGTAAAACAGTAGGAGAGCTCAAATATGTTCAAGTGGTGAAAACTGATGCCCTTTCTTCTAGGATAACCTGTATGTTTTTATATGATGAGATAATTACTAAAAAAAAACATCCCAGGAATGCACTCCAGCATCTTATTTGTCTGATGGGACATTAATACGATTTTCCCAGTGTTTGGATCCAAGTTCTGGAGCTAATCTACCCAAACTGGAGGAGTTCTGGTAATGGGTCCTAGTTAGATTATCACCTGTGGTCCCATCCTGCAAGCCACCATGGTCACCCTGCCAGTGTGGTATTTGCCAAGGAAGGAAACTCAACAGAGGCTGAAGGCCATCAGAGCTCAGGGTCAGGCTTTATAATCTGCACAGTTTAATGCAGGAGAACCAACTGGGATTGACACATCAGGTCCACACAAGCTAAACCTCCCAATATCCAAGAGCAGTGACACACAATCTTTCTGTTTGTTGTTTCCTCTCTCCCTGTGTCTGTGTTGGATCATAAACTCTTCCCTTTACCTCACACTCACTCTTGTGAGGAGTTGAGAGGCCAGGAGTGCCATGGGAATATGAGCATCTGTGTCCTGTCCCTAGGCATCCCCAGAGGAGTAAATCCCACCCAGGCTGGTTACACAGGCAGGCACACCTGGCTGCACAATTAACACCCAGATCTGGCAAATGGAGGCTTGGCTGTGTGTCCCTTCTACCCATCAAATATGTCTGCATTAAACACTTCATCCACCAGCTGCTTCCATTTAGCATTGCAGTGAGCTGGGAACACACAGCTCCACAGCAGAGTTAATTTTGCTGATATTAATGGAGGTTATCTTAGAGAAAAATAAGCCTTGACTCCTCTTGAAGGCTGTAGGACTTGAAAACAAGCTTTCAGACTTTTCCCATTCAGGAACACACCTACACAGAGCATCCTGCATCCACAAAACCAATATAGAAAGTAACAAGGATTTCCTCTGAAAATGCATTCCAGGATCATTTTGTATTGACAGAGTTCAACTGGAGTATTTTTCTTTGCTGGGGAGATAGTTGTATAAATACACTCAGGTGAAAAAATAAAAGAAATTTCTAATAAAACAGCAACAAGAGTTGGTTTGTTTTCTCTTTTTTTTTTCCCATCCTCGGCTAATGGATGTCTTCTGCACATTGTAGGTGTCATTGTGCTGATGTATTCTTTTCATATATTTCCAAATTCCTCGAATCAATTCTAAGCAAAAGGCACTGGAACTAGGTTTGTCAAAACAAAACTACCCCTTAGAGCCAGTGGAGCTTTGACATCACTCTAGGATGTGCCAAATGCACTCATTTGCTCAAAGCTCATTCTTGGATACTATTCTCTCTGAGGAGCAACTATACATCAAACAAATGCTTTGTAAAAGGCTCTACTCATGGCTCTATGACAGATTCATTTTTAATATCTGTAAGGCACAATTTCTAAAGCAGAATTTCATGTACCAATAGATTTTACTTATTTCCAGAAGCATTACTATGATCATGAACATTCTTAACCAAAAGTTCATGCACAAAGTCACCAGCAGAAAAGCTGCAGTTGCACATAAATAACATCCTTTTCCCCTTGCTCTCTGAGAGGATTTTATTGGCGTGGTCTTACCTGCCAAACTAAGCTGAGGACCCTCAGTGGAGACTGTCAGATGAAATAGAAACAATTGAGAACAATTCAAGGACTGCTTTTAAGTCAGAGGCTGCCTATTTTTACTTGTATCAGAATCCAGACCCTGTTAAGCAATTCAACTTAATGAATGTTTCAGTGTGATGCCAGAGCAAGCTCAGAGTATTAGCAAAAAATCTGTATTAATTCTTACATGTAAAGGTAAAAATGAAGGCAAAAAATGGGGGCACAACCCCCAAAACTCAATTTTCCAGAAGACATTTTCATTAATTTTTGCTAAATAAATTTCAGCATGTACACAGCGTTCCACTGTCCCTTTTTTCAAAGTAAAATCTAAATTAGCCATGTCTGTAGATGAAGTTCTTCTTAAAAGTAAATATTTTTCACATCTGAAGACTGAACTGAACATTGGAGTTGCCTGCAAATGAAGGTAATATAAAAAACTATGCAGTAGTGGAAAAACTGGACAAGAATGCAAAAAACAGAATCCCCCTCACTGACCTCTTCAAACTGTTTGGATGCAAATATGATGTATATATAATGTATATTAGCAGTAAGCAAGTGGCAGCCAGAGGCCCCAGTGAGTTTGCAGCCCTCACTGTGCTGATCATTGTATGAGCATAAACAGGAAATATTCCTTCCCTCAAAATCACTACAATCAAGACATCAGCAATGCACATCAGGGCTCGCAGGAAGCAGTGTGGAAGAAGGATGCTGAACCTCAGGGCAACTAATTGGAACACAAGATTGTGAAATCTATTGTCTGAACATTCAGCCACAAGCTTGAGAGATTTTTTTTTTTTTATTCCATGAAACAAGTTGACAAGAGCTACAAATGAATCACTTGCAGCCTGTCTACTTAAGGACTCTCATTAACCACGGGTATCACGGTGAAGATGGATCTCAAGACAGAAACGAAAGGAGACCAGGGTAATGGTTGTGTCTAATGACTTGGTTGTAAAGGCACAAAATCTAATAAAGCACAAGTTAATAAGCTCTCACTATGAGAGACGTGACAGAAAGGCATGGTGATGACAGAATTTCTATAGCCAGGTTATATAAATAATGTGGGTTGGTAGTGAGAGCTGTGGACAGAACTCTGCATTAAATTTTAAGCACTTGCATTACCTGAGCTAGAGAATCCATTGCAGCAATCACAAAATTGTTGCATACTCTTAATTTCATTGTTTAAGCTATTAGAAGGGGAAAGAAAAAGAAATAAATAAAGTGTTCAGTTAAAAAATATTTCTAGTATCTGAGCTCTGGGCCATTCCTGTGCTGCTGCTGCTCTGGTTATCTTTCTCAGTACATCAGGGGTTCTGAGCAGAGCCTACCACTCTTGAATCATCCCTTCTGACAGGCAGGAATTGTGTGAGAGGAGACAGACTTATCATTACAAAGTCAATGACCTGGATTTTCCCAAGACTTGTAGTAAAAACAGAACATGATTATGAAAGTCTTTGCCTAGCCAGTTACAGTTCACTATCTTTATTAAAATACCAACAGTGAGTAGCCAACGGTGGAAAATTGTTCAGGCAGAACATTTTCATCCTTTCTCCAATGGAAATTTTATTTGGGAGAAGGAGATTGTTACAGTTTGACCCAACCAAACAAACAAACTAAAAACAAACAAACAAAAAAAAAACAAAACCAAAAAAACCCTCCACATAGATGCTGGTAAAACAGAACTTTATAGGATGTGTAAGCAAAACATCAGGATTTTAGGACATCAATCAATAAAGTCCTTGCAATATTATTTCAGCTACTGCATCCTATGATACATTTGCTCTTACTGAGACTCAAAACATTGTGAGTCGCATTCATAAATATACAGAATAATGCCTAATGACTTTTATCACATTTCAAAGATTGCTTTCCTTTCTCTTATTCTGGTTAGGACAATGGTCTAATCATAGCCCAGAAAATATCTTGATTACAAATCCCAGCCAAGTAATAAAAAAAAAATAAAAATAAAAAATAAAATAAAATTAAATAAAAATTTAAAAATTAAAAATAAAAAAAAAAAAAAGGAGATGAAGAGGAAAATAACTAGAAGCAGGGAAAAAAAAAAAAAAGAAGATGAAGCAGAAGGGATTTTGCAATTTCAAAACTGGTATTAAGTAAATTATTATGACTTGGAAAAGAGAGATACGAAAAATATTTGCATAGCTACTACTGCTGGAGAATCTGAAAAATAGAAAATACCACTTGCCAAAAGCAAGCTGATTTCCAGGGCAGGGAAAAGTGCTCCCCCCATCTTATCATTGTTACTGCTCCCCCACCCAACCTGACTCTTCTGTCAGTTTTCAGCTCCTCTTCCTCACTCCTCACCACCAGTGGTGGCAGATGGCCATGAGAGCTGGAACAGGCTGCAAGGAATAGGTGTGCTACAGAGGAAAGGTGCTCCAGGATGAGCTGCTGGAGCAGGGAGATTGTCCAAGGTTCTGTCCCTGCTGGGCAGCAGCAGGGCGGCCGTGGCTCCCCTCGTTCCTCCTCTGTCCTTGATGGGAAGCGGTCTGGAAAGCGTCTCTCTGCAAACAGGGCTGCTGAAGACAGCAAGCAGAGTAAACACAGCAGCAAGAAGTGATCACTCCATCTCTGCTCATCGTGCATCTGACAGATCCATGTAGACCTGACGTGACAGTTGCCTACGACTTGCAGAGCCCCACAGCCAAGGGGGAGGGGGAGGGAGGGCAAAGTGGGATAAATAATGATACATCCACGGTAACAAGGCAGTGGTGTGGAAATCTGTCAAGAAATACACATTTCTTATAATAGGAAGAAAGCAAGGCCTGATCTTGTTTAATACAAGGCTGGAGTTAACACATTCTGCTGCATGGGAAGTAAACCATCCCTTTTCTTCAGGAGCAGAGGTGTTCCTCCATCTGCATAATAGCTGTGCACAGCTTGGGATCACTTGATCTTCCAGACCCCCCTCTCTTCCTCAGCTGGGCTGTTACCATCCTCTGTTATTATCTTCATATTTCCCCTGGTTATTATCAGCATGTTACCTTTGCCTTTATGTCGACAATCTACCTGGCAATTTTCTCCTCTCCAGCTGGCTTCCGTGTTTCCTAGGTAAGAAAACTAATGTTCTTTGCTCCAGAGTGAATGTCCTATTCATTATTCTCAATGTACTGTGACACAGCAACACTGAATATCAAAAGCCTGCAGTAAATTCTCATCTATTTCTCAGTCATATAGAACAATTAGGCAAACAGCACAAATAGCAACCTGCCTTTTATCGTTCCTACTGAATTTAGATTTGACTGTGCTACATTTAACAATGCAAATGAATGTGTGGATAAACACTGCTCAATATTGCATATTATGATGTGCCAGAGAGCACTTCCATTGTGCCATGGTCTGGAAGGTAACTCAGATAAATCACTTTTCATACCCAAACAGGCTGAAGCAAGATGCAATTAGTGAAAGAATTGCTGCAAAGAAACTCAAAGAAATACTGTGATCAGCTGTCTGCATCCCTACAGCTCCTGGACTGGCAGAGAAATGAGCTCTTGCCAGGGGTTTGTCTCTGACCCAGTCTGTACTCTAAGTCAAGTCTCTGGAGGTAAGGCTAGCTTGATGTCACAGTCTGGGTATTCTGTCTTCCCCAGAGTGGTACTGGCACCAGCATCTCACAGAATCACAGAATGGGCAAGGTTGGAAGGGACCACAATGGGTCATGTAATCCAACTCCCTGCTCTAGCAGGGTCATGGCAGAGCACATGGCACAGAACAGCTCTTGAATGTCTCCAGTGAGGGGAACTCCACAGCAATCTCAAAATCAGTATAAAAAACTTTAACAAAAGCAACAAAAAAATTGACCTGTTTCAGAGTAAGTAACCGAGTGCTCCACTGACAATCTCACTGAGGTACACAATGGTCATTTGGTCTTTCAGTTAAGTAAAGGTTAAATCTCCCCTTGTCCCGTAAAATTTACCATTCTTACAGGAAAAGTCTTTCACCTTTTTTTATAAATGCATCAAAATCTGTAGACCTCAGCAAAGACACACAATCAGTAGCCAGAATTCCTTAGAATCTTAGAGTCCTGCAAACTTTACCAAAGTGGAAGTCAAGATGACTGTAAGGTCAGAATATGTGAAAATCAAGGTATGACAGCCCTTAGATCAAAATCCAAATATGAAACATCCACTTAAAAGTAATAATTAAAACTAAAAAATAAAACAACAATTAAGCCATTATTTACTACCATTGTTTCTTCATTTAAAAATTAGACAATTATAAGAATTTAAATGAAAATATTGTTGTCAATTTTAATTTGAAAAGACTATTTAAGGAAGATTTAATGACTTCAGTTTTTAAAGTCATTTTGTACTCATGGTTAATTAAATGCACAAGGACTTCCACTGAGAATCAGGATGTTCTAAATAATGTAATAATAACTTGTGTAACCAATTACTGTAAAATAAAACTGGATTATCCAATATGACCTGTCTGGCTTTGGTATTCATAATTTTAAATCCCTTTTAATTAAATCCTCAGGGTACTATATTTAATGTAAAACAACCATGACCTCCTTTATGATATAAATGTAGTAGCCATTGTGGGTCAGGAAGAAATTTTGGTTCCACAACTGGGTGACTCATTCATGAAAAAATTTTCTGGGCTGTCATCCTATTTAAACAATATTATGAGCCAGCTTCTCAGCTGGTGTAAATAGGGTGTTGTAAATTGACTGTAATGGTGCTAGGGCTTTATACCACAGTTCTTTATTTCTAAGCAACAGAAAACAGAGGAAAGTGTACATGCATTCTTTGGTTTACTAATGAAGATGAGGTTTATTCTGAGAAAAATATATCACTTCTTCCCCCTCTCTCCCAGACTTTTGTTTGGCTGTTGGGGCTTTTGTTAGAGTTTGATTTTTTTTTTTTTTTTTTTTTTCCTTGCTGGAGTTCTGGGAGTTTGCATCATAGTGGCTTTGGGTTTTGGATTTTGTTTTTCTGTTAATTAGTGTTGTGCTTTCCAGAACAGCATCAAGGCCAAGTGAGAACTTGTTATCTGAAGGGCATGACAATAAACATATCAAATTGAAGAGTGCTTTTTCTACAATGTTAGAAGTCAACCCACACATGCTATAATAGTTTTCCCCTTTTTCTGTTTTTTTCGCCTGCCTATTTTTAAACCAGCTGAACTATCTTCTCTTCACAGGAAAGACCTGTGAGTATGTTATCTCCTCATTTTGCTTTTTACATCATTTAAGTAGTTGTTACATTTATAAAACACATATTTTCTCAAAATATAAAAAGTCAAAACTTAAGTGCAGACACACAGACATGCTTAATATTCAGTCATAGAAAGTCTCAAAACGAATTTGTGTTAATTGTGTGTTTTTTCAAGTGACACTGATGAACCTTTGAAGATATCTAAACTAAGTTGCAGTTGATATGGGCAAAATGTATTGCTCACTAGATTAATATACTGAATTTAATCTATAGTACACTAATCTTAAAAAAACCCAAAAACAGTAAGTAGGACCAATCAGAGCATGTTAGAAGCCTGATTGTGAATATCTCATTGCTTGTTTTTCTTTGTCATTGCTTTTCAGAGGATACCTATGGAAGTTTAAACAATGGCTTAAGGCCCTGACACTAAAAATGTAACAATTATGTAAAAAGCTCTTCAGATTTTTTACTTATGTTCTGTTTTCTTGTGAAGGCAAAGTATGTGAGAGAATCACTGAAGAACAGATCTCAGGGAGTCCTGACCTCAGCACTGGGCAGGTACACAAAGCATTCATTGCAATGCAGCTAACATTTCATTTTGCAAATCAAAAATTATCAACTATTTAACAATATTTAAGGCCTTTTAATTAATGAGGCCACTTGATTCCTTTTTTCTGGAATACTCAGCAATCTATGAGACTTCGTCTTTATTCTTTTATGAGAAGATTTTATTGTCTATAGAACATGGTCCCAGAATACATTCTGCCATATTGCCATGGTTTAGCAATGGTACTCCCCAGCTCAGTGCTCCCACTGAGTCTCAATTGGAAGGCACCTCTTCCTCCTGGAAGAAATTCCCTTTCCCCTTTTCCCCAGCTCTAGCAATGACAAGGCTGTACAGAATAACCTCCAAGTCCTAACTATGACCCCTCCTGGCTACTGCAAAAATTAACCCTGTCCTGGCTGTAACCAGGATGCATATATTACCTCTGTCATATCAGAAGGGAAAAAAACAAACAAACAAACAAACAACAACAAAAAAAAAAAAAAACACAAAAACAAACAAAGAAACCCAAAAAAACCCTCAAAAAAACCCCTCAAAAAACCAAAAAAAAAACATACACACACAAAAAAAAAATCCTTTTTTCTGCTTCTTTTAAAAATGAAACCACAAAAATTTTATCTTTACTGGCCTTACTCTTCTGGGACTGAGGTAATAGGACAAGAGAAAATTGAAGCAAACTTACCTACTGCTGTGGACTGAGTAGAAATATGTGCTGCAACTACGAAGTTTCAAATATTAGACAGAGATACATAAGGAGAAAAAAAAATTATTCCAAAAGTGGTAGCTTGGTAAAATATATGTTTTTATTGTTTTAATATTCAGTTCTTTATGTTAATACATGAACATACACTCTGTGTGCACATCATGTAATCAGCTCATAGGGTAAGCATTAAATTAGATTCTATTTTCATGCTCAGCACATTGATGAGGAAATAAACGAAACACATATCACTGATTTGTAATTCTTGATTTCCAGTGGGGAGTTGTCCAGAAGTACTAAATCAAGAGCCACTGAACCATCGTATTTTAATCTGTTATTGTTGAATAGATTTTATCCTTTTCCTTCTCAGTTTCTCATGCTTTCTTAGTTTTCTTTCTTCACCAATTCCTTTCATTAGCTAACATGTCTACATATGCATACAAGTGAAGAAATATATGTATTTATTGTATTTTTTCCAGTGACACTGGGAGCATTTGAATGATGGTCTAAATAAATAATTGTAGTGTGTGTGTGTGTGTGTGTGTGTGTGTGTGTGTGTGTGTGTGTGTGTTGTGCACTCTAAATTTTCTATCTTATATTTGAAAGAGTTGTAACAGTATGGACATTACAAATAATCTGTTTGACTACCAAACAGAGAATACTATAGATAGTAAAGAAAATGAGGCTTCTTTTTTTTTTCTTTGTGTTTCCTAATTAATCCTTCCCTGAGAAATACTTTTCTATTGATAGGAAAATGAAACAAAACAAAACATGAACTGAATCACAGGGACCTTGCTTTACCATTTGAAAGTCTTAAAATATCACAGATACCAAGACATAAGACTATCTTGTTTCATGCTGTAGAGGTAAAGGAAGTGGAATCTTCTTTCTTTATATTAGTGTTTGATCTACTGGCTATTTTTCAAAATAAATTAGAAGGGAACACATTTCAATCATCCTGGTGCACTCTAGCTATTGTAAGCAGCAGGTGCATAACTCTGCTCAGCCACAGACAATCTCTGAGCCCTCTTCAGGGATAGTCTTAAGCAGGTTTTCAGGCACAGTTCCAATATATCACTATAATCAAAGCAGTGTTTTCTTTTTTACAGAGTCTGGTCTCCTGGTTGCTTCTAAATGCTCCCTCGCATCACTGGATAGAATGGAAACATTTTCTCATTCTAAATTTTTATCTTTGTCCCCAGTCAGTGTTATGGCAGGAACTAACTCTATAAACAAAAAATATTACAGTGATGACATTCTAAAATTTCAGCTGCAAATTTCCATCTCTACTGTCCTTCTTATTTTTAGTCTTTCAGATGAAAAAGAATGGGTAAATTCTGATGGGAAAACATGAATAAATGTGCTGAAAGTATATCCTTTCAGTGAAGATTTTCCATTTACTTTTGGAGAAAAAAATGTTAGCTACAATTTCTTATGTTCTTTTTGTTTAGAAACTAGAATAAATTTCATAACTATTATGTCAGGAATATGGCTGGCAACAGACCCCTTATTACCTCTGTCTTAACCCCTGTCCTTTGAGATTACTGCAGGATTCTTTAACAATTAATTTTGCAAAAATTCTCTTCTTTAAGGCCACACTGCAGCTGTTATCACAAGTTACTTTATATTTATAAGGTACAGAGATACATGAGTATTTCTAGGAAGGACAGTAAACAATATCAAAGATTCATAAAAATATATGATAAATAAATCGAAGAGATTGATAACAATTGTGTCAATAAAGCATATTTTCCAGAAAAAATATTTAGTTTAGATAATTTAATTTAATTTAAGTGGGTCATGGATAGAATGTCCCACATATGTCAGTCTGTCAAAAGTAGAAACCAATTATCATAAATCAGACAAAGGCAAAACATGAAACAACAAAAAAAGGAAAAATCAAAACAACAGAAAACATTTTTTGTTTCATGCTTAGTTTATTTACACATTTATAAAGAAGTTATAAGCCATCTATATCCAGAAGCTTTTATTTTTATTTGGTGGGAAGGATGAGAAAAGGAGTCTAAATATGCAAAACCTGAAAAAAACATAGTTGCAATGAAGTTTCCCACTCATGGTCTCCAAAGCATGTATGTAGCTGTCATCATCCCAGCTCCTAAAAACTGCCTACGTACAGTCACAAGTGCTCAGGGTTTACCAGGAGCCAAAGAGGCAGATGGATCATTCTGTGTATGTGTCTACATAGTTTTACTCTTGCTGGATACCACTGATTTTCCTCCCTCCATCTGCAGGCTCTCTTCAACTGCATGTTTGTCCCTTTAGAACCCCAGAGCAAGTTTTTATGAACAGCAGAACAGAAGTGTGGGATGATGTGGTGTACATGTATTCTAAAGGCACTTGACCCACCTCCAATGGGCATGACACTGGATATATGTACATATTATCATATAAGTTTATTCTTTAGTTCATTAAAAGTCCCAGTTCTGCAATCCACCACACTGTCTGCATTTGGTATGCCTTGAAATTCAGCTTCAGGATGTGACAATTGGCATGCTGATTAGGAAACTTTGTTGGAATACAAGAATGTAAAAATATCTATATTCGATCAAACCAGCTGGGGTCTACTCCAGTAAACTGATTCTAACAACGGACCAAAGTCTGGAGGACATGATACCAATGAACAGCAATCGTCTGTATGGCTCCTTATCATTCTCCTGTCCTCCAGTTACTTCCATTTCAGGGATCTCCTGAGCCAGATGAGGGGCTTTTGTCTTTGGTAAACATTGATAAGTTTCTTCTGCATAAACATCTCCAATCTTCCCTGAAGTCCACAGGGAGGTTTCACATGCAAATTATTCTTCAGCAAGAACTTGTTCCTGTCTAGTGTCTTGTATAATCAACTATCAATTATCACTTCTTCTTTTTTATTTTTTTTTTTAAAGAAGGTGGGTTCTGTGAGTTTCATTTGACTGTCTCTTGTTCTTCAACTAGAAGAGACTGTGAACAGTTTAATCTCTGCCCACTGTCTTCATATCTTCATATCACTCAAGAGGTTTTTTAATTTGTCACATCCTTCCCCCATGTCAACTCTTTTCCAGACAGAAGACTTGTAGTTCACACAAGGGTTCCTTGCATGAAAGCTGTTACAGACAGTTGATCATTCTTGTCACCTTTCTCTGCATTTTTTCAGTTCTCCTTCATGAATTTGAGATGAGAGGATCAGGACTGCACAGAAGTTTTCAGGATATGTCTGAATCCATGACTTTATATGGTGGAAGTGATCTCTGTTTTGCTCTTACTTTCTTTATAATTCCTAACATTTGCTTTATGATGGCTACTGAGCACCAGCTGACATTTCAGAGCAAATCTCTTTCTCAGTAACAAAAATTGTCTCTGACTGACAACAGTTATCTCAGTGCACTTTGAATATGAAAATAGAATTCTTTCCTTCTTCTATCTTTTACATTCAACTATGCTGAATTTCATCTGCTTTTTTTTTTGCCTTTCACTTATCTCATAAAAACTTTCTGCAATTTTTTCTAGTTAGACCACATCCTACCTTGAATAATTTAGTATCATCATCCAACTTTCTTACATCACTGCTCACCCTGTTATGCAGGTCACTGATAACCATATCAAGCAGAACAATTCCCTGCACATATTCCTGTGGAATTCTACTGCTCATCTTCTTTCACTGGGAGAACTGACTATTTACTTCTACTCTCTGTTTTCTGTTTCATAACCAATTATTTATCTAAGTTATGACCTTCTTACCTCTTCTGCGTGGCTGCTTAATATCTAAACCTAAATAATATATCTATTTGATATAATCAAATAGATTATATCAATCACATCCCCTTTATCCATACGCCTGCTGACCCTTTCAAAGACTTCCTATAAATTTCCAAGACAGTAGTTCCTTTTGCAAAAGCCATGCTGACTTTTCCAAGGTAAAGTATATCTATTCACATCTACATCAATTCCATTCTTAATTATAGCTTATCCTAATTTTCCTGCTGTAGACACCAGGTTTACAAGCCAGAATACTGTGCAGATTTTTTTTTCAATTTGTTGTTTTGTTTGCTATCCCCCAAGTCTCAGCAAAGGAGTTTTAAAGATTAGATATCAGTGTTATTAATTCAGCTACTTTGTCTCTGATTTTCTTCAGAAAGTCTAAACATTCCATGCTCCTCTCAGGTTGGTTCTCTTCACTTTGACAATTAATTCCATAATCTCTCTTGTGTCTTAAGTATGTAGTCTGGAAATTCTTTGCAAAGAAGAGAGAGAATGAAGAATTTTGCATGCAGATAGAACAGTCAGGAAAGTTGATTCTGTCCAAGAAGGAAGCTTTTCAATTCTGTAAAGTCCTCTAAAAAGCAGAAAGCTCAAAGTTACCTTTCCGTTTTAGGCAGAAAGCCAAGACCTTCAGCTTTTCTTTTCAGTTTAGATACTTATTAGGGCTGCAAGGAGGTAACCACAATCTTTCTAAGCAATTGCAATATCTATATATGATATGGCTAACGTTTTTTTTCATAAAGATTTTTGGGCATTTCAAATCTAAGAGGTAGTCTATTTGTCTGTCTTTCCCTTTCTCTTCTGTAGTTATCAGATACATAAGCAGTTTTAACTAGATGAAAAATATTCCCATACCTAGAGCTTGCTTTTATCATCTTCTTTTTCTTTAAAATAGGTTGTCTTAAAATACTGCTGCTAATTTCTGCTTGTTCCCTTTATGCAGCAGAACACAGTACAGCCTTATGCAAGCAACAAGTAACTCTAGAAAACGAAAAATTACTGGACAAATAAAAAAGACTTGATAATTTATGATATATGGCAGCTCAGACAATATGAAAAAAATAATTGCTTGCACATGCAGCCAACAGAAATACCTCTTAATCTTCCTAGAGCAGCTAGTTGGACAGATTCCTGCCCTGAAAGAGATTGGTTTAAGGTAGTGCTGATGTTGCATTTGTGGTGGGGTAAGTGCTCAGCCAGTCAGGTATTGCAGCTCAACTGAGATACTTTAATTATTCAATTGCAGTAACCACTTACTTACATTTCAACTATTTGAAATAGGAAAATTGTGTCTCTGATGAAAAGAATATAGTTTGCAACTGTTTATTCTCCAAGCTCTTACACATCAGAAAATGAGGAAAGGCTTATTTTCTAAAGGAGAGACTGCTTGGTCAGCAGATCTTCTGCAAAGTGGAAGATGAACAATATTGGCTGTAAAGTCATGTGTTGTTACAGCAGTCATCTTGTTACTGCAGAACTTTATGCACTCTGCATTCTCTTCTCATTATAATCTTTATCCTATTCAACTATAAACTCATTAGGGTCTGTCAATATGACAAGCTGTCCAGTTTGCATCTCTCAGCTATTTGGATACTTGCTAATAATCAACTTTTTAAATTTCATATCCATAACTCAGCATAAGTAATGTATGACTTCAGCCATCTTGTATGCCACAGTAATTTGGCCATTGGCAATGCGTGACAATCTGAATTTTTATCATCTGGCTGAAACAACACACCTTTTAAAACATTTTTTCTAAATCTTGCTAATCTAGACTTTCAGTTAAATCACATGGAACTAAATTTGTATCTTATTTTTGATAACACAATTGTAATGTCTTGCTCTTTTTTGTTTAATGAACTTCATAAAACTGAATTGAAAATTGCATATGGTACATTTTCACAAATTATGATGGTCTTACCTATATATTTCTATGTTTATATGAATATTCTGGAAATTCACCAGGTTTTTTCATCCTCTGAAAGGAACCTGTAGAGAAAAACCACTGTTTTCTGAGATTTCTAAGTCCAGGGATACTATTCTAGAAACCTGGTCTAGGGGAAGATGTGCCTGCCCATGGCAGGGGGCTTGGAACTAAATGATTTTTAATGTCCCTTCTGACCCAAACTGCTCTATGATTCTATGAAATTGCAAAAACTGAAAACATTTTGAAAACACAGTAAATACCATGTATTTTATCTGCCAGGTTTTCCTCTTTTTTTCTTAACAGCTATGTACCTTGGTACCTTGTTATGATCCATTTATTATCCATACATTTATAGAGAATATTTGAAATTATAATTTTTAAATTTTGATAGACAACAAATGAACTTGTTTCCTCTAATCCATCTATCTTTGGTCATGAAAGTAGGGGAATAACTGCTATGTAAACCAAAAATTTAAGAAAGAAGAAGGGGAATAGCTTCTAGGTAAAACCAAAAATTTAAGAAAGAAGAATCGCAATTCTTTCTAAGCTGCAATTTAGCCATTAAGTAACAGTACCTCTGCATAAATAGAATTTTAAAAATTTATATTAAATGCCTAATTAACTTGAGAAAAGCAATTTGGTTTATAATAAAACAAAGATCACTTTTCAACACTCAAAGGTTATTTTTGGCATATTTTTTTTTTGCTTAAATGTAATTTGAATTGCTGAAGTGGAATTGCTAATTATCTAATTTGATATTGATTACATTGCTGTATTTTTTTATTTTCACTTAAATATAAGCAATGTCTTGTTACTGTTAACAGTGACAATTGATATACTATTACTCTTGTTCTAATGTTATCATCCAAATATAAATATTGTCTCCTATATCAAACACAAGATTTTAAAGTTTAGTTTTAGGCAATATTTTTCTTGGTTTTGTTATAATGTCTCCAGGAGATATTTTACATATTTTTTGACTGAAGCAGTAAGATCTAGACACAGTCTTTAGATATTAGTTATAGAACAAGGAATTATGCGTTGTTTTCTTAGAAATTAAACATGTCCAAATGAATATTGCATTTCCTGCTTTTAAAGCACTTGATTACTGAATTATGACAGTTCAGCTTGCCAAGAGGATCCACCATTGGTCACTAAAAAAAATTCCTCCATCCTAGACTTAGCAAAAGTGTTGGATCCTTATTTTTTTTTTCTCCCCAAGGACTAAACACAGTATGAAGAGGTTCAAAGTGTGCAAAACAGGGCAGAAGATCTCAGTGAACAAATAGAACAGCTGTCTTCTGTGTTCTCTGCTAATCCTGCTCTTGCAGTTTAGGAACAGCATTGCCCAAGCCAGCTAATGCACTGTCCTGGCAATTTCAGTAGCACTTTGTCATTCATGGCACACTTGTGGCTGCAGATTAATAACTTCTGCCCATCAGACATTCCAGACAGTGAGTCTTTACAGAAGGACTGATGCAGCATCATGCTTTTGGGATCTCTGGTTATTTCAGCCACAGTGAAATACTACGTAACAGTATCATAAGAATGAAAAACCCAAGAGGACAGCTAATTCAATAATCTCCATAATTTTACCATGATCCAATTCCTATCACTCACTTCAGGAAATGCACCAGATAACATGCTAAAGACCCTTGTGATAACTTCTCTTTTGTTAATAACAAACTGGAATTTCACCTAGAAAAAATCATATTTCACATGAAAGAGTTTGTGAAACATATTTCACCCCAGGAGTCATGCAAAAAGGGTCCATCTGATACTACAGACTGCTAATGAAATCACTGACTCTTGAAAAGGAAATATGAGCCATCCTCATATTTTTTTATCCAATAACTGACTAATGTGAAATATATAAAAGGCCTGAAACAAGGTGCTGGGTAGGAGGACAGGTATTCCTTCAGCTCCCTTTCTTTCAAGCACTAAATCTTGTCAATGGGAAGTTGAAGCTGAAATGCCTGAAAGGAAAATTGAAAGCAAGGCTCCAGCTCTATGGGGAGCTCTAATCAATTGACAAAAGAAGCATGATATTCAGAGCTTGAGAAAATGTTATAACTGTTGCTTCTGTGTTTTGTGCTAGGTTTGATAGTGTCAGCACTGAAAGAACGACCTTCTGCACACAACTAAAGCATTAGGCCTTTCATAGAAACTTCTCTTCTGACCCATAACTGCACTGGGAAACAGGATTGCAAAAAAAAAAAAAAAAAAAAAAAAAAAAATTAATACATTCTTCAAACAAAATAGGAGCATTTAAAATCAACTACAAATTTCTAGGGTCTCTGTTCTGATTCTGCACTTCAATCAGAATATACAACATTTTGTGCCTCTTTGGACAAGAGACCTGGTTGCATGATAGACAGGCTCAGGATCTGCAATCTGATCCGTATCCAAACTCATCCTTAATACATCACCCAACATGATCAAAGACAGGGAGATGGTTGTTGCAGCCAGGAAAAAGAATGTTTCTCCCCCCAGTAATAAAGAACAGAGGTTGTCAAACCAAGGTACTTCAGTAGAATGATGCCTAAGGAAGACAAGGTAAAGACTCAAAGACCTATTTTTTATTTTGCAAACACACATCAAAAAAATCCACCAAAAAAAAAAAGACAAAGCCAAGATAAGAAAGGCACTCAGAGTTCAACAGGAAAGCTTTTAGCGGCTCTTGAGCCAGTCAATATTCCTATGCTACACGTTTTCTTTTGCATCCCATGAGTACTAATGACAGATTAATGAGCCACAAAGGTAGAAGTGGGAGTTTGAAAGCCAGTTAGATGCTGTGAATTTTCCCAAACGTGTCAAAATAAAAAAAGTGACTGTGCTAAATAACTCTGTGCTGGTACACTGGAGAAAATGAGTGCTTAATAAAATTCAGTGCTTTTATTTTCTTCCTTGAGGCATGGTGAGGTAGCTGCTCCACACTGAGAAGCATAGAAGTACACATACAACACAGACAAGAGTATATAAATCCTCAAAAGCAGTATTTCATTTAAACTTCCAGTCATCTGCTCAAGAAAGAATTTTGATTCAATGTCATACTTATATGAGTGTCAGAGGGTTTTTCTCATTACTTTCTGTTACAGTAATGTCTTGAAGACATGGATGGAACCTTCATGGATGGGTCTTTTTAATATGTATGTAGAAACCTGTAGATAACTGAAAATAAGTATCCATCTAAAGAGCACACTTCTAAGCAGGGACACAAGTCCCTGCTTCTCTAGTACTCATCCCTGGAAAGAAATTTTTGTGAATCAAATGCTTTGTCTTAATGTTTGACCTACAGCCTTCCCTGGCTCATTGACAGTAATCCTGCAGAGATAGAAGAGGAAAGATGTGGAGATAAATACTATTTGGCAGTCCATTTCTAAGCTAATGTCAATTTTAGTTTTGGCCTGAAGTGCAAATGTGAAACTGCCAAGATATTTTGGGTGAAGATGCAGGAGAAAACATTTATTTCAGATTTTGTGAAATGGTAGACTTCTATCATTGTCTTTGAAAAAATTAAAAATAAAATCTTGTTTGAAGCCCCACAAATCATTTTGTAGAAGCACTTTACTGATCTCTGTTCTTATATCTGTTCAGCACAGATAGTTGTCTTTGCCAGAGGAAAATTTTCTGTTACTTGGATGGGGACTGATTCCAGTTCAGTGACAGTAACACTGTAGAAAAACTAACTGTTATGGTTCACCTCTCCAAAACTAACACATAGGTGGAAATTTGCTATTGATCCTCACAGCACTAGAAATTCCCATTACACTGTCCTTTTGAGAGGCAGAACAAAAGGTACTTGAAAGACAGAAAAGTCAAACCACTCAGTTTCCATATGAAGGTGAACAGAGTGACCCATTACCCAGACAGTACAACTACCTGTTCAGTTTAGCCATGGTTCCTGCTTTTAAGTATCACCTGCTTGTAGAAAGCATTAGCAAATTTGAGGGAACAATGAAAACAACAATGTGGACAGATCTTCAATATTAACAAATCATGGGATGGACATGTTCCAAAGCTATCCTTGAACTTCTGCAGGGTGGATTGGAGGAGGAGAGATGAGCTCCCACACTGCAATTTTAATTACTAGGAAATCAAAGTTGTACATCAGACATAGGATTTTTCTGTCTAAATCAAAAGGACAGCAGCAAAGCGATCAGCTTTGTGCTAGATGAGGAAAGGACCTTCCCTGTGGAATGGATGATCTAAGGATGCATCAGAAAATAACCATGACAGCAGCAGAAAAAAACACACATCTGTGAACTTCCTCCTGTACTGACTTGGTGAAAGGTGAAAAGGAGGCACACAGAGCATTTCCAACAAGCTGTGCATGTATTTGGCAGGTTGATGCCATCTTTGGTATTGAATTTAATGTTGTGAGTTTGCTGACCTTCCACAAGGAGGAAAAAAGAGTATATAATTTATAATGACTATTGACTTTTGTACTTCAGGAAGTGTCCTCACTCATGATCTCATTTAACTGAGTCACTATTTTAAAACAAAGTTCTTAGACCAGAAGCTTGATTTTTTCATTATTTAGAAAAAAAAATCTTCTTTTCTGAGGCTGATCCTTAATAAAGTAAGCAATAGATTTTTTGGTTTATGCCTACTATGTCTTAATGTTAGGAAGGACAGAGGGATATAAAAGTCTTAAAAACCAACAATACGAGCTTAAAACTAATAAAAGGAAATATAAGGTTAGCTGATCACTGTAAATATCACATATATTTATCTGCAAAGCTGTGCTATCATACACTTTCTGAACAGTACCAGACAAATAAAACCAAGTATTCTTGATTGTCACTGGTCCCTATGTTGAAGAAATATCACTTATTATTGACAGAAAAATCATTATTTCATTCATATTGGACTCTCCCTGAAAGGAATGCTTTTGAATGGGAATTTTCTTGGTTTCACTTCGATATTTTCCTCCAGGTTATACAAAATGCATTGACATTTTTGAAGGCAATTCAGTGATGTCTGATGTTGGCTTTGCCATTGGAAAAAAATGGCACAATCTCTCATTAAAAAAATCTTATAATAGTTAAGGATTTAAAAAATTTCCAGTTTTAGGTTTGAAAGGCACTATGTGTAGGTGGGGAAGCTCTTTAGCCAGGGTTTCCAACTTAGAAAAGTACCACACCCCCCCTTAGCTCACCTGCCTTCATCCTAATTAAGTGGAGAATAATTTCCCATATTAATAGTAGCATTTTACCTATGGCCACATATGGCATTAGCATGTGGTTAGGATCACCTTACATGAAAATATACAAGATTTGAGCCTGGAGTAACGGGTGCCTCACTTCTAAAATGACATTGAAAGGCTGGAGTGTGTCCAGAGAAGGGCAAAAAAGCTGGGAAAGGGTCTGGAAAACATGTCCCATGAAAAACAGTTGAGGCATCTGGGGTTTAGTCTGGAGCAGCCTGGGGGAACTCTACGACTGCCTGAAAGGAGGCTGTAGTGAGGTGGGGTCAACCTCTTCTGCCACACCTGAAGTGAAAGGACAAGTGGAAATGGCCTGAAAATACACCAAGCAGAGGTTCAGATTAGGTATTGGGGGAAAAAAATCCTCACTGAAAGAGTGGTTAGGCACTGGGGTCAGTTGCCCAGGGAGGTGGTGAAATCACAATCTCTGGAAGTGTTCAAGAGGTGTCTGAATGTTCCACTGGGGATAAGTTTTGGGGGTGATTATGGTGGTGCTGGGTTGATGGTTAGACTAAATGATCTTGAAGGCCTCTTCCAAACTTGATGATTCTCTGATTATGTGATTCTGTGTTTTATTTTTTGATGGCTTCTGTAGAGTCTTGAATATAACATTTTTTTGTGTTCAGACTTGATCTCTCTCACCCAGCATCTTACTGGAGTGCAGCAGGGCTTCCATGCCTGTTTTCACATCATCTGCCTGGCTAAAAATTTTTTCTTTGATTTTTCATTGATTAGATGATCTTGAAGGTGTCTTCCAACCTTGATGATTCTGTGATTGTGTAAAGATGATTAAAATACACCTGCTCAGAAGAAAGTATCAAAATGCTTACCTGTGGGTATCTGGATTCTTTGTATTGGATAGATGGTGAGCAGGGACAAAACTCATTAAACCTGTATAATCTAAAAGTTACTGTAGCATTTATTAAGGGTTCGAAACACAGGGTTTTACAAAGGATTGCTCTTTTGCAGCCCGGAGTAAAACAGCAAGTTAAATCAATGTGGTAAGAGGGGAGAGAAAGAGAGAAGTGTGGCAGGAGAGAAAAGCCTGGGGGAAGCGTGAGGAGGGAGAGAGGAGGAAAGGGGAAAGCAGGGGAGAGTAAGAGAAGAGAAAGCAAGAGAGAGGAGGGTAAAAATAAAAAGAGAAAAAGAGAGTAAGAGAGCGATTTCCTGTCTACAATACAATAAATCTTCTTCTACCATGAATATTCTAATTCCCGAAAACCAATGAGATACAAAATACTAATTCTACAACATTTGCATAGAACCTATAGGAGCCATGGTATTAGCATAGCGAGCTGCCTTTTGAACTGGAAAAACTAGTTTCTGTACCCTGAGGGGATGACTCAGAATCTCGGGCCCACCCTGAGAGAATGCATTGTTTAATCAGTTGAGTGATTGACCTTAGCTGGCCACTCCATTGTCTGGTGGCTATTTAGTAACTATGGTTTGGAATATCAAAGGTGGCTTTCATTTCTATCATGTCCGTGGATTCTATATTCCCAGAATCTGAGCATTTATATTTGTGAGATATATTTCAGATTCATCCTTCCCAACACTTACCCACTCAGGAGTATACAAAGTAATTATCATCCATTAATGACTTTTAAATTAAGAAAATACGTTGCATTTTTGAGCCTCAGGCTAAGTTTACTTATTCATTGTCTGAGGCTGAATCTGAAGAAGTTTCCAACATTGATACAGACATATAAAGTATTTTGCTAGAGGCTAATTTTTAAATAACTAACTGAGTAATTAGTCACATCAAAGTGTGGAACTCTGCATCACCTTTGGTATTCACCTACTGCCATAAATAAAACTTCTCATATGCTGTGGCAGTGTCTTCAGTGCTGAGTCGCTCTTGATTGCTTTTGGAGTGAAGGCAAAGAACAGATTTCAAAGCTGAAATTCTGAGTAAAAGGATCCAGCAGATGTAGTTTTCAGGTTGCCCAAGTCCCTGTGATTAAATGATTGTCTTCTTTCACTAGGCTAGCATGACAAGATGTTATTCTGCTCCAAACTGAGTCCTTGGCAACATATCTTAAGGAAATTATCTTAAGGGAAAGGAGGTGAATAAACAATTACTGTCGCCATCTTCTCTACTCCAAACACCTTCTGTCATTACTTCATCTCACCTCATTTCTAGGATTTTTTTTATTCTCCCTGCCCCTGTTTATCTTTACTTTTGTCATAAGTGATTTTCTCTTGGAAGATTCTGTTTGACTTCTCTGCTCTGCCAGCTCTTTCTGCTAAAGCAAGATAAATCATTAAGAAGTTAGGATCAAAGAAAGCAAAACAAATAATCTATAGTCAGTGTTTCAGCATGTCTGAAAAATAGGAATGACTTCACATTTTTTAATTCCTAATAGGCTGCTCGATCTGCAGTGTTCCTGTGCTACACGGACAGCATAAAAGGGGATCTCCCTGCCTGCTCTGGGCCTCTCAATGTTTTTCATTCTTTCTGCCAGAGACAGAAGAAGCCTAGAGGAGGCAGACAGAAGTCTTTTTCTGGGATTTCTTTGGCAATTCAAAAGTCTGTCTGCCAGACTTTATCTAAAGACCTTCAACCCACTAAGTTCTGCCTTGCTTCACTGGGAGGCAAGGAAAATACTGTCACTCAAATGACTCCTACCCCACACTGGCATAGCATCTTCTAGTGGCAAGAAAACAGCACTATTATAGTTAAATTAGTAAAAAAAAAAAAAAAAAAAAAAAAGATAAAAGACAAGACAGATGCATGAAGTTCCCCTGAAAACACCACTACTAAAAAAGGGTTTAAGACTATCTATATAATGCTGAATTCAAGTGATGTGTATAATCAAAATTACCAATGAGCATAACTTAATATTCCAGGGATTTCCAACACCCCTATTAACTTGGTATATGAGTATCTCACAGTCTTAAATGCATTTTCTTCCCAGTAGCACTGTCAAATAACAAGGTATTATTAATTCTACACATGGAAACCGAAGCTGAGTGCTGAGATGGTGTTTGTCTGTGCATTGACATTCAAGCTTGGCAAGATCCATGGGTAATTAGGACACATGGCCTATAAAAGCATTGTGAAACTTCCCGGGTTCAAATTCACATCTCTGCTACCCTCCCAACACCAGCTCAGACAGAGCCAGTCTTGCACTTCTGTGGGGTCTCACTCTGCACAGATTTAGAGGCACTGCAAAATTGACACAAATATAGGGAACTGAACTGGGGTATGAAAATGAAAGAGTCAGTACCCTCAGTGTCAGGCCATCTTTCCTTTTTAAGTGTTGAAATATGCCAAGGACATATAACAAAAGGGAGATGCTTTGGAGCTGATCTTTGAGCTCATCACTGCTTAAGAGGAATAGGAATGACACAGCAGGTGTACTTTACAGAAATGCTACTTTTTTATAAACTAACATAGAAATAGCATAAAGCTTTAAAAAGAATTTTTCAGTTAACCCATGGTCTATGTAATCCCCAAGTCATTTATACTAATGAGAATGAAAAAAAAATGGACCATAGTAATAACATTTTGTACCCACTTTACAACAGTGTGACTGACAAAACGAGACAGAAGAAGAAAGCAAATTAGACCCCCTGTGTGTGTTATACTGTTTTCCATATTTGAATGCTAATGGTTTTCACATTTATTCAGTTCACAATGAGCAGGCATATAAAATACCCTGTCCACCCTACACAGTCACTTAAATTCCAAAAATGGTCTGTAGACATTGTCAGTGAAATTTGGGCCACATCATTTTATTGATTTTCCAGTAGTCTAGCAAAATCAATGGACAACACTGCTAAGAAATCAATGGTGTTATCTGACCATTAGCTGGTATTAGAAGAGAGATCCAAACATCTGATAGACAGAGCTAATAGCACACTTGCCTCTATAAAGCTGTGCAGATCTAACAAAAAAATGGATGGCAACTTTATCTCATGTGGAAAACCTGCTAATAGGAAGAAAACAATAAAATGTTGCTGTCACATAATTTCTTAAAGAAGGCAAATCACCAGAAAGCAAGCAGTCGGGGCTTTTGGTAAAGAGTACTCATTTCCCAATGTAAGAGGGACATGGACCTGTTGAAATGACTCCAGAGGAGGGTCATGAAGATGATCAGAGGGCTGGAGTACCTTCTCTGTGAGGACAGGCTGAGAGACTTGGGGCTGTTCAGCCCAGAAAAGGCTCCAGGGAGAGCTCATAGAACTTTCTGGTAAATAAAGGTGTCTGCAAGAGAGATGGAGAGGGACTTTTACAAAGTTATGGAATGATAGGACAAGGGGTAATTGCTTTAAAAGGAAAGAGAGCAGGTTTAGACTAGACACTTAGGAAGAAATTCTTCACAATGAGAGTGGTGAGACAATGAAATAGGTTGCCCAGAGTTATGGGTGTCCCATCCCTGGAAGTGTTCCAGGCCAGGTTGGATGGGGCTTTGAGCAACCTGGTCTAGTAAAAGGTGTCCCTGCCCATGACAGGGGGTTAGAATTGGGTGATCTTTGAGGTCACTTTCAATCCAAACCACTATAATTCTATGATATTCAACACCAAAATCCACAGCATTTCAGATTAGCAGTTGCTGTTAAAAATCTTACAAATCATCTCTGTCAGCAACAGAAATCTGTGGGCATAACCTTTAACCCATCCATTAAGCTCTAAATCCTGGCAATTATTTTGGTACATTTTTTACTTCCAGTTAGAACTAAAGAAAAGAGCTAACAGGCTACAGAAACCCTTAAACCAGAGCCAATTCACCAGATGGACTTTGAAGTCACACCTTACATTGTCAAATGTATGTGTTTTCAGAACTTGTGATATTTTTAGCCATGCTGCTTCCTTTGATCTGTGCTGAGTTTTGAATTGTTCAGACAACATTTGATCAAACTAAAAAAAAAAAAAAAAAAAAAAGAAAGAGTACATATGTGTGCTACAGTGACTTCAAGTAGAAACACAGACAATTCCATTTGCCTCCATGATAGAGACTTCCTGCACAGCAT
Source organism: Muscicapa striata striata (assembly GCA_030060385.1). Taxonomy (NCBI): domain Eukaryota; kingdom Metazoa; phylum Chordata; class Aves; order Passeriformes; family Muscicapidae; genus Muscicapa; species Muscicapa striata. Next base: position 2,248,318 of record JAREIS010000025.1, on the reverse strand, counting down.
CTCAGATTTAATGCTCAGTAGGATGAGAGAATTCAAGGCGTTGTCTAAACCAGTCAGATCCCTGGTGAAACTGAAGCAATATGTTTAAAGCTCATCTGACTTTATTTCATATTCTATTAATTTCTGTATGGGTATGGTGTCACTACCAAACTGGTACCAGCGTCCATGTCAGTATAGCTCTGCTTTTGGACAGATTTTTACTTAATGCCTTCAGGTTTTTTTATTCATGAATGCTATTAACTGCAGTCCAAACATCTTTGGGTACCTCTAGTGCCACCAGAATTTTAAAATTTTAATCCTAGCTCAATGGAACCAGACAATGAGATAATAAGATAATTGCTGATATGAGGTAGGAGAGCTGTTAGACCCACCCTTGGTTTATCCCCCAAACATTCAGCAGTACATTGAAGAAAATTAAAAACCCTTCTGGGGAACTATATTTCTGTCTTTGGCCATGCACTTATCCATTAACTACTGACAATCCTATGAGTTTTATTGAAAATATAGCAGAATTCATAAATTACATCTCTCCCAGTCAGCACACAATGAAAAAAAAACTGCAAGTGATCCATATCTCATCTTGTACAACAGATAACAAAATGATAGCAACATGAGATTTGTTCTGAGCAGCAGTTTAGCAAATGAGTAATGCCAGGAAGATCAGGAACAACTTCTTGGTTTATTTCATTTCTATCTGCTTGAGAGTACTGGTCTGGAGGTGTGCTACTCTGAATCTGGCTTTATATGCATAATTATCTACTCACTGGATCTAGGCCTCCAGGTAATGGCCCTAACATTCTCAGTCTTTGCTCCAACGAATAATTATTTCCCTAATAATAATTATATTATTGAAAGTGGAAGATTTTTTTCTGAAATGAAGTGTTATATCTCCATTTGGTCAAAAGTGCAAAAGATAAAAAGAGTAAAAGAAAAAAAAAATCCTCTAGATATGAAATCTTCCTTTCTTCAGTTTAATTTCCCTAGCACATGCATACAGTCTTTCAAGTGCCCAACTAAGTCTGGGATGAACAGAATGCTTAACTTTCATCTCCATTGAAAATTTATAACTTTTTCCATTCATATAACTATATTTAATATTCAGTCTTTTCCCCAAATGAGTAAATATATCTTGATATATTTGAATAAATGGCAGGTATGTTCTGCTCATTAACTGAATTGTGCATGTTAGAGACCAGCTAATGAATCTGTCTGAGGACTGTGTCTGCTCAGGATCTCATCAATTCTTTGCATAAAAGACCAGTGTAGGAGTCTCATTAATGTCTCTTTAACTGCTTTTTAATTAGCAATTATGGGACTTTCCTATGATTTTTCAAAAGTTAATACACAAATAATACAAAGTATTTTTAGTAAAGAATAAAAGTGCTTTAAAAAGAAAATCCCTTTGTGCCATAAATATGGTCCTGAAAAATAATTGCCAGCTGGCTTTTTTAATACAGGAGAGATGATGACAGCTATATTCACTCCAAGGAGACTGAATAAGTACAGAACTCTGCTGGGACTTTTTCTGTCAAACTCCCTTTTCATGCTTGTATTTTTCCTACACCCTATTGGAGTCCGTCAGACCACCACAGATAATTATTAATGGATATCATGTATTTTGCTCACTGAGACTTAAAATGCCTGCTACAGATTTGTAAAGCCAATCTGCTGTATACAAAGGGTGAGGGAATATAGCTTTAACCATGACTCAGTTAGCCCTTCTTTGAATTAGTGTGCTCATGAGAGCTGAAAATTAATACAAAAACATGTGCAGAGCCTCCTTTGAACACGTGAGCAAGCTTGGCAACTGGTAATTTTAGCCTCTGAAACACAGGGTTGATGGCCTTTACATAATTGGCCCCATGAGACAAACTGCAGAATGTATCTTGAGGCTTCTCCTCTGGGATTAAAGAAAACATTCACCCTGAGAGATTTATCCCGTAAAGAAACATTAAAATTAAATATATATCCATATCCAAGTTCAGACTAAATCTTTCCTATTTTTTTTTTTTTTTCGGAAAATTAGAAAACTTTGGAAATCAATAAAATAAAGGAAAAAAAAGCCACACTGACGAATTTCAGGAATATTTCCACTTATTTTAGATAGAGTTTTGAACAATCTGAAACACAAAGAGACTAATCTGACAGCTTGCATTTACCTCAATGGTTTCATTCATTTCTTCATGTTCCCCAGTAATAACCAAAGCTGTATCATGAACAGCAAGGGAAAGAGGTCCCATTGAAATCCACCTTGATGGGATATCTTTACTAGTAAAGCAATTGGAAGAGGCCATGACTTGCAATGAGCAACAGCTTTTGATTGAACCCATACTCTTAAAGAGTGGTGCAATCAATGACATAACCTTACAGTGTTCCTAAAAAGTTGTATGGAAGAAATTGTCATGATCAAGGAGGGGGAAAGAATTCTGCCACATAGACACACATCATGTTGTGTTACTTTCTGACAGGTTGACAGGATAGGATCTGGCCTGTTTGCTTTATTACAATTGTTTTAACTAAAATGTTAAAAGAAGTAAAAGTTGTAGCAGACAGACACACCTTCATTCCAATTGGAGAAAGATGAACCAGTGGTGCCAACAATGTCTATTAGGTATTATCTGTTAGTGTTTTACACTCCTATCTATCTTAAGAGATTCAAATTAATGTAATTTGCATCCCTCAAGATGCCTGAGGTACCATATGGTTTCAGGGCCTCCTCTTCCACCCCTCCTGCTGAAATTTGACCTACTGACTAACAAAGGATTCATGGAAACAGAAAGGAAACAAAAAGAAAACCAGAACTAAAACTAAATAAAAATAAAAACAAAACCAAAAACCCATAACCAAACCAAACCAAAACAATAAAAACCAACAACAACAACCAAAAAAAAAAAAAAACAACAAAAACCCAAAACCAAAAAACCAAAAAACCAAAACAAAAACAAAAAAAAAAAAAAAAACCCAAAAAAAAAACCAAAAACAAAACAAAACAAAACAAAAAACACCAAAACAAACAAACAAACAAAAAATAAATTAAAAAAAAAAAAAAAAGAAGAAGAAAAATAAAAGAAAAACCCCCCTCTGGGCAGATGGCCTCATGTAGCCTTTAGGTCAGCAGGAGTGTCCTGAACTCTGGTAAATGTTCCCATCACTGTTTATGCATTTCATATTAGGCAGTAACAGGTAAAAGTAAAAATAATTCTGAGAGCAGGAATCCAGAATTCAGGTTTCCTGTCACCTCCTTGATGAATACCTTAGCAAGCAGGCTGGTTTATTTTTAAAATTATTCAAATTCCTGACTTAGCTGGAGTAGAATACTATGTGTACCATGTAGTCCTGCAATGTTCTTCTGGTCAAACAACACAAATGAGTCTTTAGTCATTAATCAAATTACTCATTTCATATCATGAGGTATTAACTTTGCCAACTCACTTTTCACACTTCCTTCTTTACCAGGCAAGTAACCAAAATCAAGGCTCCTTTTGTGGTCCCAGACATTTCTTGGAATACCACAGGTATTCTAATAAGTAGAGCTACCTAACTGTTTTAATGATGGGGACTGTTACAGCAAGTCACTGAAGAAAAGGTTGTAAACTGTAAAGGAAGAAGGAGACAGAGACCATTAGGGAAAAAATATTCAAAACATTGGCAATGTTATGAAGAAAAATCTACCAGTTCTCTGTGTGTCCATTAAGATGATGGCATTGGCAATGTGCACTTTTGTGTTTGCTTTTCATTCTGTTTAAATATTCTTATCAATATGTCCTTGCATTCAAGCTAAAGTGAAAAATTTTTACAAGCAATCTCATTCTATCTGCCAAATGACAGATCACTGAAAAGATGTTCTGATACAGAGTGGTCTCTTTCACCTACCCCTTCTATCCAGTCCACTTAAGAAATTATGTTCTTCTCCCTGCAATGCCCTTCTTTTAATATCTTTCCTTTTATTTTCTGTAATGTTCCTCTTTTGTTCATCTGTGGTGGTTCTGAATGCTAATGAGTCCACTTCTGATTTAGCATTTTGTGAGGTCAGTTTGTGAGGAGACAAGAGCAGACATTGTATTTTGAATCCCAGATTAATTAAAGAAATCTTGAATGAGGACTCAAGGTCACTTAGTGGGGTAGAAAGAAAAGAAAATATTGGTTCAAAAACCTGCAACCAGCTAATGAAATTAGGGTGAAGGTGTCAAAAATGTTGCAGACAGCTCAGAGATTCTATATCTTAGGGAGAGACGAATTTCAGTGTTCATTAGTGCTTGCAAGGTATTCACAGATGGAGGTGATAGGGGAGTACCTACAAACACATATTTCAAAACACATTGTCCAAATGGATGTTGGTTCAGAAAGACAACCAATTTATCTGCATTTAATTTTTTTTTCTCATTATGATAATACCTAAAGAAGCCTACACTTCAGCATATGAATAGTATTACCATAGAAATAGGACTACTATAAGAGCCATGTATGTGTAAAGGTGGACATTTCAACATGCACAAGGAAATCTCTGTGTCTTGGACAAGCTGGTGGGTGGTAGGAAAGGAAAGCATCTGCTTCTGTTCACCTTTTAGTTCTATGGCTGTAGATAGATTGCCTGCAGAATATAAGGCAGAGAGAAGCAGAAAATAACTGTAAGGTCCTGAGGGTGAAACATCTTCACTAAAAAACTTTGTGTCCAGTTGCAACTTTAAAGGCTTTAGATTTCTGTTTTGCATACTTATTTACTGTGCCCTGGTGAGAATGGCCTCACATTTCAACTAGCATGGCTTGGAAGGAAATGTTTGTCTTTTAAAAACTGGATAAAAAGAGGTAAGTATTCATACAGTGAATTTAATTCTATCACAGACAACAAAAAAACCACCCCCAAAATACTCCAAACCAACCAAACAATAAAATAAAAAACCTCCCAAATCCCTTTTAAAAAAGTTAAACAAAAAGAGCTTTTGGTTAAAGCCCTGACCAAAACTTTAATTGTTAAGTTTTGATAAAAAATAAATCTTTTTTCAAAAATTCTGGCTGCAAAAACTTCTTCTGCAACCAATGGAGAAATTTAGACACAGGTTACCATTAGATCAACTCAGTCTTTCCCTGGAATCCCTCAAAAATGAGGAAACTTACATTTCTGTTGTGCCTTTACAGACATCGATCTCTTCAGAGGAGGAGTTATGCTGGTTGATTTTGGTGTTTATGTTGAACAGTTCTCCTTTGGACCAAACCCTATGACAAATTTAGAACTCCTTAACCCTTTTTTATGTTTTTGGGAACAAATGAAGAGAACATAAAGAACTTCCTTAAACCATATCTGATAGCACGGACTCCTTGGAGAATCAGAGTAGCTACAAGTGCTGCTGCTTTCCTTTCCTTCAAAGGAAAGTTAGGATTGGTAGGCCCCAAACAAAATATTGTGTCCAGCCATGAAACAATAAATGCAGAAATCAAGAAACCCATTCATAAAGCATCACAAGTGCACTTCTGCATGTGCAGAAGTTCCACAATCTGCATGTGTCCATGCAACCCCCCTGCTCAAAATCAAGGAAACCAAAGAACCAAACACAGGACACACAAAGCACAATTACTCACTGAATAGATAAACAGGTAGTTTCAAATATTGACAGATGAAAACAGAGCAAAAAGTGGCTTTGCCCAGACAGTCAAGTCTCATGAACAGGAACTTGTGATTTCTGCATGCATTAGCCAGAGCCTTCACAGCACCCTCATTTCTGAATCAAAACAATCCCTCCAGATCTACTCCTGTCAAACTGAGGTTGCTCTCACTACTGCAGATTGCTGCAGTCATTTTATTGATTTTATTGATTAAAATTGTCATGGAGAATTTACAATAGTCTCCACCACATTCTCCCAAATTACAAGATCCGGATTGGCCTTGTGAAACAGATACTTCAAATCTCATTTGACAAAGACAAATCAGAAGAACCTAAGTTCAGTCTGACCCAAGATTTTGCAGGGACAAAGAAGTAGACAACAATCTTCCCAATTAAAGACAAAACAATAACAAAAACAAACAAACAACAACAAAAACAAACAAACAACAACAACAACAAAAAAAACACAAAACAAAACAAAAAAGGCCTCACAGTTTTGACAAGTTACACGTTTCATTTGATTGAATTTTAAAGGTTTTGTGTTTAATATTTTGAAAAGAAATAGGAGAGATGGTGAGGAAGCATTATATTTTATTGGAAAAGACCATAGTTAAGGTATTAATTGCAGAAATTAAAAGTTCATTTCATTTGTCTGAATGAGCATGCTGAAATTCCCAGTCTCTGTGTAACTGGGTAAGGACTCAGGGTGGACAGTTCCAGCTGTATCTCTGTCAATTGGTGATGGGGATGGAATCCCGGAAAAAAAAATTTTCTTATGTTTGTATTGAAATAAAAACTCATGGGGTCATTCTCTTTTGCTTTTTGTCGGTGAATATTTTTGTAATTTATACCTAGGAGTATTTCAAAGAGAGCTATTTTGCTCTGCTGCACAGCCTGATGAAGGGTGGTTAGGGAACCTGTCTCAGAATTTCACAATGACTGTCTATCTGCTCTGCTCAAACCAAGGCTTCCCAATGCAGGAATAGTGCTCTAACTCCCAGGCAAGAGGTAGAGCTGTCACATCTCCTCTTTAATGAGCATTTAAAATACTCTGTTCTGTGCTTCCAGACAAACAAACTGTCACAGACTGTCATTATAACAATGTAATGAATGTATTTATATGCCAATGTATATATTCAGAAGCTACCTCTCCTACTGAAGAAAAAGGCACTAATCTGCAGTTGCTGCCACTTGAGCTGTAAGGACATTTGCATTAACTGTTCTCTTTTTCTCACTGATATGTTAATCCCTTGGTTTATAGCACGAGGCATTGTGCTGAGCAGGGACAGTCATACAGTCCTGCCAGGTGGCATGTTTTAGCCTCACCTATTAGCTTAATAAATCCCCTCTTTATGTACAGCTAAGACGGATTAAAAATATTAAAAGTCTTGGGATCCCATAATTTCAATCTTCTGATTATTAGGGGGCACTGAGGAAGGTATGTTATACAAACTATACATAAGTACATTTAAGTGGCTGTTAGGACATGCATCAAATACTTCTTCACAACTACAGAATGGCCCCAAGTAAAATATTGTTTGTCAGTCAGAAGCTGTTCATAACACTGTGTTAGTTGGACACACAACAGGATAAATCTCAGCTCATATCCCTGCCTCTTTATTTTCCAATGCAGACTACACATCAGCTATCCAGAAGAAAAGGAGCCTTTTCTGGCATGTCTGCACATCATGCTTCAGGGAGTTCCCAGCAACCCAGCGACCACAGCTCACAGCTGCTGCTTTTTTCTTTTCAGTTTTCATTTTTACTCATTTTCAGGGCATTACAAGACTCACTCATCTTCTTTCAGCAGCTGAACTGCTGTAAATGTTATGAAGAGTTTAATAACATATGAAGCATTCACTCAGAAACCACTAGCCAAGCACTGTATATTACAGACTCCCAGTGTTTTCATCTATAGCACAGAGCAAATGCTCAGGATGATGAAAACTGGACTCACTGGACCTTCCTGTATGTGCTGTGCTATGACAGATGGATTTCAGACATTAAATATCAAGAAAGAAATTTAAAAAATCTCACGTGAGGTCATATCCCGAGTTTTTGCTGCAGCAAATTCACATCAGCTATAGTTTGAAAGATATAGGGGAAGCAAAAATTGGCAAAGAAAACCTCAAGAGTGAACCTGAGGCAGAGATCTAAATGATAACATGTAGTTATTTTTCCCTTTCTAGATGCAGTACTGTAAGCAGACTTGTGATGCTGAGGGCACATCAATAGGTTATCATAAAAAGTATTTATGTATTGAGGAATTCGGGATCAAACCTTTGATTCCTGCACCACTTGCACTTCTGCTTACACTTTCTTTTATACTTCACTCTTAAAACTTTGATCCTCCCTTGTCCCAATATTAGAGTTTCTTTCAGTGCTGCTTACTGGTGTTCTGGAGATCCAGCTATCCTGAGATGCATATAAATTTTACAAGGATCAATGGTCCTCTCAATTATCATTGAATTGGAATATTTTATACTTCACTTGTGGACAGAGAAACATAACTATTAGCTAACAGCCCATAGCTATTTTTTTGTTTACCAGCTCTTTGCACTTGTCATCAAGAAAGCTTGATTCTCTTAGGAAATAGTCCCAGTAGAGGACCTTTAATCCTGGTTCTCTAAGCAGAGACTGTCAGAAATCTCATTGCACGTCCTATCCTACATGCGTATCTAGAATCCTAATTATTTAAATATTTATGCAGCTACTGGACTGAATTCATTAAACACTGACCATAAAAATATCCTCTAGGGAATCCAAAAGAGTTATCTGGTATTGATGTTTAGGTTATGTTTGGCTGGGCTGAAAAAGAAGTGAAAGCTTCAATCAGAACATACCAAGAACTCAATTCTTTGTTGCAGCAAGCTATGCATTCACCTTTTAAAACTCTGATGCTTTACACAATGCCATACCCACTTCATCTTAAAAATCATTGTTTGAAGTGAAGCAGAATGTTGGAAATTACAGCTGAGAAGGTGAAGACAGAGGCACTGAATGTTTTTAATCATATTTATTAATCGTAAGTTGGAAAAAGGGCTGAGAATTGTTGTATGCTCAAGAAATATGATGAGATGGGGAGTGAAGTGTCTGCATTCTAAATGTCTGCTTCACCAAAGCTCAGAACTACTCGTGCAAATGTACAGCTGGCATGTGGAGAAAATAAGAAAATGGGTATTTTTCTACACCAACACACTGAATAAACCCACTCATTCTTCTGACACAGTGGGAGAGTGGGAGACATCCAGAAGCAAGGCGGATGTGGGACTGTGAACTTGTATTAAAATAGCAGCCATCATTAAGTTTTCCTCATGTTTTCTAATTAACATAATCAAACAAAAATAATCAAATGAATCTGTCAATGCTTTGAAGTACCTTATTATTCACAGTGATTTGTTTATGATGGTTTTTTTCTCTTGAACTAATTTAGAGTAGGGATGCAGTGATGAGGCTGCTTTATTGCTTCATTTTCAGTATATCAGTGTTGAATGTGCAATCCCACAGCTGGGTACAATTCTCAGCAGTTCAGTCACATGAACAATTGGGTATACTGAAAGTCAAAATCAATTCTTGGTTTCTTTTTCAATGTGCATATCTCATTAGCCAAAGAGGATTGTTTAGAAGTAATTAATCAGGGAAATTTACATTACATACACTGCTTATGCTAATTTATAACAATATATAGATGCTATAATCCAGACAACAAAGGTTCCAGGTCAAAGAAAGTATGAAGTACATAGGAGAGCAAGTGAAAACAAACAAAATAATTTAGTCAGAGGTGAAAAAATTTAAGTATGGAAAGCTGCGAATTTTATTTTCTTAAAATTATTATTTCTAAGAAGAATAAATTAGATTAATCTGAAGTAATGACAAGGACTTAAGAGCCCATGCAAAGCTAGGAACTTATAAAAAATTCTTTTACAAATCTAGCAGCTTTGATTTTGGTGGTTTCTCTACAGAATTCAACTACTTTTTCCTTAGGGTTGCCAATGTTCTAAATTTCTATCATTTTTTTTTTGAAAAAAATTTCCAGGCAAAGGAATCAAAAGCTGGGTGCTTATCTTTGGCTTTGCTGACTGTCCCTTAGCACATCCCTTCACCTTCTCACCTGCTTCCCACCATGCTTTTCCTGCTGCTGCTGCAAGCTGTCCGGAGGACCAATAAATTCACAGCATCCACCCCAGGTTTAGTACATTCACATTGGGGCACATGGGAACTACAACACAATTATAATGTCCCTGTCTCCCCAGCCAGCAGGGTCTTATCATGTTAAATATCACTGAGAGTCTTCACCAAGACCATTCATAATAGTTTTTTCTTATTCCCAAATTAAACAAGCTGTATTTGTTTTCATTTTAAGGGACTAAAGAGAAGTGTTATTTCTGTAATGTTTCATGAGTATGTAATACCAACAAATGAAACACATCCAATAAAATCTTTTTGAGGGGTAAGTTTATTAAAAAAGAAATACAACTATACTGATTGTCCAGTTGCAGCAAGAAATGAAACTGCATCTATCATCAGCACAAAAGGAGACAAAACCTACCTACCACTGTATTCCCCTGAAAGCATGAGTCACAGACCTATTGAGAACAAAATATGGATGTCAGATGGTAGCCCCTCAGGCTGTCTGGCAACCTGCTTGCTACTCAGAAAGAGGTAGCAGCTGCTTCATATAAGACTAATAAGGATGATAGAAAAGCCTATGCTGGCTTTCACAGATCCACACCTGAAGAAAATAGGCAAGGCAGGCTGTATTTGAACCTCAGGAAAGAAGCAAATTCTAGTAAATGGGCTTGGAAGCAATTATTGGTAGGTAGCCTTTGTCTATGAAGAATCAAGAATTATTCAGTCCCCTGACTAATTTTTCTTTTTTTTAAATTGAACTTTAAATCCTACAAAAGACAGACATATTTAATGCTGTTTTATACTGCCCTACATTGCATTTAGGTTCTTATACTGGAGATTTAAAATGAGTTAAGAGAATTCAGCTGCCCACTTTGATAATCCCACTCAGTTGGTGCTGGAATGCTGTGAGAAAGGGAGGGTCATATGCAAAAATCCACCAAGATACTGCAGGAACTTCAGAATCAAAAACTGTCAGTTACTGGAGGCAAAAGGTCAGAACATAGACTAAAAGTTCCCTGTTATTCTACAACAGAGACTTCATGGTTTTCTTTGAAGTACTGAAAACAAAAGGGTCTGGGGTGGATTTTTCCTTTAAAAAAAAAAAAAAAAAAGGAGGGAAGAAGGAGCCTTAGGAGCCTTCTTGAGCAGCTACTTTCAGTTACTGGATCAGTCAGAAACAGTCTATAGAAGCACAAGTGAGTGGAGGAGAAGCAAAAGCAACCTGTGGCTGATCAATGGATTACTTTTAAAGAAAACTACAGTTGTGGGAATATAAAAAAAATAAATTCTAAAATGTGACCTGATTTCACAAATTAAGTTCATTAAGATATAACAGAAAAAAAAGTCATATAAGTCTGAGGCTAGAAATAAAAGCAATCACTGATTTTTCTTTTTTTTTTTTAATATTCAAAGTGCTTTCCATTATTATACTTTTGTTTTCAAGCCCTTTCCACTTAAAACAAAACAAGTTTTATTCCCTGTCAAAAGCAATGTTTTGTTTAAGCTAGAGTGTTTTTTAAAAAACATCTTGATTCACTGAGAAGCTAAAATAAATCTTGGCTTGCCCCAAAAGGTGCTTTGTTTTTGTCGTTTTCAGACCTTCTAGGAAGAAAAGAATCCTTTATTCATACAGCTGTAGTGAGGCAGAGGGTTGCTGATTAGAGGAAACATGCTGAAGTCTCTCTCAAGAGATGCTGCAGCCAATGCATTTCAAGGTCTATTATGCCACAGCTGTTTCCTTTGTCCTTCCTTATAAAACAAAAGAATGTGCTTCTTGTACTTATTTTTGCTCCCCCTGCATGTAAGACACCTGATCCTAAACATGGAGAAGCAATAACAGACCCTTGCAAACCAAGCTCTGGGTGTCTTGGGCCAACCCTGACAGAGCCTTCAGGTGTGTGCAAATAGAAATTCAAATAGATACCTGTGTCTGTAGGAAGTTTGTAATTTAGAAGGCTGAAAAAAATGAAGGAGTACCAAATCATCATTAAAATGATGGACATTTCTCACTCCTTCAGAAATCCAGATGTAAAGTGTACCTGGCACAACAATACTTCTGCCCAGGTATTTGTGTGACACCCAGAGAAGCTCTTCCTTTGAAGAACATTATTTTCAAACTGAGGTCAGGTCCAAAATATAAGATTCAATCTACATTAAAAGATTCAACTTGTCATGCTCCTTTCCATGATTTTACTTACTTTCTGTTATTGCTGACAAGTCACTCAGTAAAATTTAAATCTGCATAAAGAGTGGAAATAAAAGTTTGAACATTTAAATAGTCTAGGCTCCCCCTCCTGATCTCTGGGGAGCTGAAACCCTCCCTTCAGCTTCCAGCCTATAAGGCAGACACATTATAATAGTTTTTTCCTATATATTTTCTTTTCCTGCTTCTCTATTTGGTTTTGGATGTTATTTGCAGCACCCGCTATCAGGGAAAGTTTTAGACCACCTTCTCTAGAGGGTTCCTTAATTGCCTCAAAAAATGTGACAGCAAATGGCTTGTTCAGGCCCAAATCATGGCTTAAGCTCCTTGCAAATGTGTACATTTGAGAATTTAAATAAAAGCAAGCTTCTTGACAGTTCACCCAAAGCTGACAGAATCTCTAGAAATTGTTAAAATAATTTCTAAATCAAGTTATAAAAATATATTCAATGCAACTGTGTCAAAAAGGTGATAAAAATAGGGGAGTGTCTTAAATGTCAAAAAGTATTTAAATGCTAATGAATGTCTGTTTCACATATAAATGAACTAGACAATTTAGGAAATAAAAATTATCTTCTTCCATGCCCTATTGATTATGTGTCTGTAACACCCCAGTGAATAGGATACCTCCCACTTCTTCAATCAGGCTTTTTACTCATTATAGATATTCTGAGATATTTTTCAAGCATCAACATGTGTGTTTCAAATTTGCAAGAGCTGTGATGGTTGAAGGGCAAGCTTGTTATCTATTCAGATAATGAAGACAGTGCTAAATGCAGCCATTATATAAATCCTGGAAGAAATTCAGCATTGTCACCCAAGTGATATGACGTACCTTTTTTTTATAAAAATCTTTCAACACCTCTCTAAATTAGTTAATGAAGAATTGAAAAAACCTGACAAATTATAGCAATAGCACAAAAGTAAAAATATGTCATCCTTGATTTGAAATATCTGTAAAATATTATTCACATTAATACTTGTTTTAGGAACTTACATGTTCAAAGGTATCCTGGTTCTCGTAGCTGAGTAGAGGGTCTTCTTCCAATTGCCTGTCTGGGAAAACTTTGTAATTTAAAAATTTTATACTTTGAAATAAAACAAAAGTTGAAATTTTAATGACTCATAGTTTTATAGGACTTTTTCTTCTAAAGAAAATATTTTTTATTTCAGTTGGGTGAAATAAAAATATGTCCCAGTGTTTCTCAGCACAGCTGGTGGATCAAAGCTAAATTACTAAAACCATTTTGTGATTAAATGCGTTTTTGACTAGTAGATTCTTCCTTCTCTAAACTTTTTCTCTAGACAAAACAGAGGCAGGTGTTTTGCTCAATTAATTACAGAATATGCTGACTTGGAAGGGATCTACTGATCAAGGATCAGCTCCTGACCCTGCATTGTTCCATCTCCAAGAATCCCACCCTGCACCTGAGAGCAATGTCCAAACACTTCCTGAACTCTGTCAGGCTGGTGCTTTGAACACATTCCCAGAGAGCCTGTTCTACTGCCCAAGCAACCACTGGTGGGAAAACCTTTTCCTAATATCCAGCCTAAACTTCTGGCCATTCCTGTGGTCCTTGTTTTGATTCTTTTATGTTTTGAGGGTACTGTTTTCAACATAAAGATAATAATGTGTATATTCTAGTGTAGTCTTGTATACAAAAGGCATCTTGTTTAATGCTGGGTCAGTGAAGGAAAGTGACTCATCAGGGATTATGCATTGTGATAACTACTGCACAGCAATTCAAAACTCCCAGGTAGTATCAGAAGGGGCCACATTTATCAATGCAAATAAAATTCTTCTGAAATGTGTGATCAGCCAAAACAACATCTCTGCTCCACAAGAAAGTTTGGAAGGGGGTGGCTTTCTATGGCTTTCATCTCTGATACCTTGTTCCAGTAAAACCCAGGATTTATGGAATTGTGAAAAAAATAAAACCTTCCTGTGTTGTCTACAAGTGAATTAATAAATTAATTTTCTGTACACCCAAAATCTTCATTTTAGCTGCTCCATCCTGCAAAATAAATCAAATGCAGAACACAAAACCCCATGAAGATCATCAATTATGAATTTCCAGCCAAACAAAACCCACTGTGACTATTGTATCAGACAGCTGGCTTACAATTCCTAACATACCAGCATAACTTAGTACATCATACTATAGATGGATACATACTATGGATATCATACTATGGATACATAGAATTATGGAAGCAGGTATCAGTGAGGAATGAAGTTACTTTTCAGAATTAAGTACCTACAGCACTGTCTAGACATCCTCCTCCGTCTGCCTAGATGCTTTCCTCCTGTTACAGGCTCTGCAATCTATCTACTTGAATATCCTCAATATTATACAAGTTGCATTTAACAGTCAGAACGATAAAAAAAAACTTTTAGAAATGGAAACTGTTTCTCAAATAATTTTTTTCAACATCCTTATTTCTGCTGTTCTATGCTAATTTAAAGATGATTCTTGAAAACTTATCCTTTTTTTTACCTCCTTCTGCAAAACAAGCCTGTATTTCTGAATGTTAAAAAATACAAAGAAGACACCTTTTTATTTCTGAAGCCCAAACATCTGAATCTCAGCAAAAATTAATACATGGAAGTGTATATAACACAAAAGATCATTATCACAAGATCTAAAGCAAGTGAACATATGGTGGTAAGTCAAACAGCACAAAAATAGTATGAATAACAACACCAAGTCATTAGGTAAGCAGGGAGGAAAGGAAGGTAACATTGCATGAAATAACTGGTGACAGGATAGCATTTGTGAGCTGAGGTTATGTTTAATGATGTTTCTTTTCTATGGGGCAATCAAGGGTAACATATGATGCTGGTGATGTGGACATAATTTGGGTGCACTTTTCTAATTAAGTAAAATGCCCTTCAAAGCAATGCTGAGAAGATCACAAAAGTCAAATGCTGCTCTTTAGATTCAGACTTAGAGCTCAGGATAGTCCAAGGCACAGAGAAGGTTAATGTGCTGTCCTCCCCATCACCCACCCTTAGATGCTCGCTGTATCCAAGCAAATGGCCCACAGGACTACAGAGAGGTAGCTCATTAAACCATTGCTGTGCTCACCAGGACACCCAAGATCACAGAGTCACAGGAGCATGCTGCAGACTGATATTATAATTGACAGAGCTGCCCTAACACAAGTGCACTGCTCCAGGATTCTGGACACACTGGATTTGGGGAACTCAAGAGCTGGGCATTGCATTGCTGAAGTATAGGATGACATTACAGTGAAAGGATCCTGAAGCATTAGAGTATATCAAACACTTTGGATAGTAACCCTCTCAAATTTTAATCTGGCACAGGGTCAACTATGACTGCCAGCTCTGAGAAGGAGGAGGGGAAGGACTGATATCAGTAGAAAGGGTGCTGCTTAGAATTGTTTCTTGAGAGATAGAAATAGCATGAAGCTGATGGGAGCAGCTCCAGGGAGAAATAACATTCCCTAGTGAAATCTAACAGAAATAGCCTGCACAGTAGTTTCACCATGTCACAGAGTGAATGGTGACAGTGCACAGAGGGTATTTTATGCAGAAAATTACTGAGAAGCAGTAAGAGCAGGAGACATGTTACAAGATCAACATGACAAAGTGAGCAATTAGGCTTCCATGGAACTGAGGACAGAATTTTTCTGCACTCTGTCATCAGCTCTCAGGGCTAAGTCTGATGCTTATGACCTTTCAGAGGCTGATCACAACAGGCCATGCTGGGTTGGGACCTATTGAGTTGCTTCCTTCAGTGGAGGTGATGGAGTTCATTCCAAATGTAGCTACTCTGAGGCATTAAACAAATAAAACATAGTATGCATTAAACTAACATTATTAAGGTTACAAAGGTTACAGAGTCAAGCATTCAAAAGCTACTTCTGCAGCCTTAATTCAGACCCCATTGTGTGTTTTCTCCATCTTCCCGTGATTCTTACTAATACTTCTACACCATAAATTTGCCTTTTAGCAAATTTTGATCACTCGATAGTAAGCAAGAGCTTGTAGAAAATATTACATGTACAGTATGGAAGAGCTTATACAGGATCTGTTCTCATTTGTTTCATCTACTTCCACTCAAATGAGCAGTGGTATATTTCCTTCCCCATTAAGCTTTATTTTTGCCACAACTAGCACCAATATAAATGTTGCCATATGTTTACTGATATCAGGAAACTCCGTTATAAGCCAGTAAACAAGCTAGAAATCACCATAGTTATAACTTAATTACATCCTCTGGGAAGGGAATTGTCATCAGGTCAGGTCTTCTGAAGTCACAGAATTAACAAATTTCTATCATTAAGCCTTTCTTAACATAACCAGTGAACAGAAAACTCATTGGCAAAAGCTATAGGTACTGGTGAAAGCAGTCATGAACATTCACCAAATCAGCATTTTCCCAACATGTGACTGAGTTGCTGACTGGGCTTTTTGTCAGAGGTTTTATACCACTTTCTCTTATATTCTTGGGTCAAATCTCTCTCTTATCTAAAAAAAAAAAAAAAAAAAAAAAAAAAAAAAAATCCAAAGTTGAACTGTGGCCAGCTGGATGCTGCTGAACTCTTACCTCAGGCCTCATGGGATGTTTGGGAACTAGTCTGGCAACTCTGGTAACCAACATGGGCTTAAATTTGTTTAGTCCATGAGCCCAAATAAACATTAGCTGTGAATAACTTACAGGCAGAAATATTTGGTCACAATAATTTTGTAACACAACAAAAAACCACAGGAAAACCAAAAGCCAAAAGAGAGGACATGTTAATGGTTACAAGTCAAAGCATGTTTGTTGAAAGATTTTACTAACTGATTATCTACTTAAACCATTTGTTTCTTCTGATTTATAACATTGTGGTATCATCCCCCTGGAAGAGCAGAGCTTGGAAACTTATGCCTTAGGATCTTTACTTAAAGGAGCTTTTGCCTCTGTCCAGTGTAACTAAAGGCTCCAGGAATTAGGCACCTATTTTTAGCACTATGAAAGCAGATAATTAACCTCAAGAAGTTCAACAAGGCCAAATACAAGGTGCTGCACGTGGGTCAGGGCAATTCCCAATTGCAATACACACTGGGGGATGAAGGGATTGAGAGCAGTCCTGGGGAAAAGGGTTTGAACACTGGGGGATGAAGAGCTGGACGTGACCCATGTGCACTCACAGAAAGCCAAACGTGTCCTGGGCTGCATCACAAGAAGTGTGGACAGCAGGCTGAAGGAGGGGATTCTGCCCCTCTGCTCTGCTCTGGAGTGCTGCATCCAGTCTGGGCCACCAGCACAGGAAAGGCAAGGACAGGTTGGAGTATATCCACAGGGGACCATGGAGTGATCACAGGGCTGGAACACCTCCTGTGAAAACAGGCTGAGAGCGCTGGGACTGCTCAGCCTGGAGAAGAGAAGGGTCTGGGCAGACCTTGCCATTCACTTTCACTACCTTTCACTACCTGAGAGGGGCTTGTAAGAAAAAATTAGGACAAATTTTTAGCAGGGCCTGTAGTGACAGTTTTAAAGTGAAAGAGGGTGGATTTATATTGGACATAAGGAAAGAATTATCTACTATGAGGGTAGCAATACACTGCCACAAGTTTTCCAGAGAGGTGGTAGATACCCCAACTCTGGAATTGTTTAAGGCCAGATTGAATGGAGCTTTGAGCAACTTGATCAAGTGGGAGGTGCCCCTGCAGATGGCAGGGATGTTGGACTAGATGATCTTTAAATGCCCCTTGCAACACAAATGTGTTTATGATTATTAATAATAACTGCATTGTTCAGTGTATCAAATCTTTCTCTGTAAATACAGCACTCTGTGATCTTCTTAATGAGCTTTTTTCTTACATTGACAGCCTTTGTCTATCATATTTAGAAACATCTACTGTTTATTTCAGTTTTTATTATTTTATTTTTTTATGGGTTAGTATCTCTCAGATTTATGTGGTGACCACTAAGGGGGATATTGCACTAACATTGCTCCCTCCACACTTTTCTTATCTGGGTCAACCATGGTCTTTAGGACCTCAGTCTTGGCCCCCAGCTGCTATAAGGGTTAGAGATCCACAACTGCAACTGCTTTAAAACTTAAGAAAAAAAAAAGTCAAATACAATAAACTCCAAAACTGATGAATGTTTTATGGGATTTCCACTAAAAAAATGTATTTTGCTTGTGAGACAAATGTTCATGATTATTTGACTATGTCTTTACAAATTTTACCCCATATTATTCTTTATTTTTCCTTTGGGAATTTGACTCAAGCTGTCAAAAAAGTCGTAATTGCAGTGTAGAAGCAAATAAGAGAAATAAAGCAGAGAAAAAGAGGAAGCAACAAGGAAAAACAAAACTTTAGATACTCTCTTTCATGGCATTGAAGCTGTGTAAATTACAGGTTATATTTCAGTCCTTATTGGTCTACTTTCCTCCTTTGGCCTTGACTTTGGCAAAAAAGGCAAATTTCCTCAGTCCTCTTCCATCCATGCCGTGATGGTTTCTCCACCACTTCCAACCCCCAGCAGCAGCAGCAGCAGGACAATGCACAGATGCCCCCCAATTCTTTTCATAGGTATCCTGCCCTGATGACTTAATACCAGAAAGAATTTCCAGCCTCAATATTAGCACACCTCTTATTTGGGTGAAAACCTGTAGTAACAGGTTTTTTAGCCTGATGGTAAGCTGACATCCCTCTGTATTTTTCATTGTTGATGGTAGTGGTTAATTTTCTTTTTTCTCTGCTCACTTTTCTTCCTTTGACTCCAGGATCTTCAGTTTATTGGGTGTGTTCTTCTACCTGCAGAGGTTAGAGGTAGCTTCATTTCTTCCATAAATTGCCATAAAAAGTCATTTCAGGGAAAGAGCTGAGGGAATATTGGACTTGGGAGGTTCACTGACAGAGAACTAATTAGATGAGGTAAAACTGAAAAATGCCCAAGCTATGCAATCAAACTAAGACTTTTTTACTTATTTTCATTTAAATAAAGATATTTAGTTAATTTTGATGTTATGTAAGTCTTGTGCAAAATCATTCAGATTTTATTTCAGCTCTTGTAAAAATAGAGCATGGAGTGGAGTACTGAAATTAAATGTTACACATATTCCAAAAGATACTCCTTCTTTTTTTTCTTTTTTTCAGCAAAGTGTTTAAAGCACTTAGAAAATTTAATCCAATTGTAATAACTACTTCAGTAGTGCATTTGCATTTATTACCAGTGTTAAAATTTTAGATGTAGAATCAAACTACTGTTTAACTGCCATAAACTTACTGCTTTTTTTTTATGTGGAACATTTAGAAGGATTAGGATTTCATGCCTACCTGGAACAAAACCAGATATGAAAACCCTTTCTGAAGGGAAATATCTATGTCCTCATTGTTTTTCTGATTGGAGACCTTGCTCTGACAGTGTTAACAGTAAGCATATAGTTCGTCTCTGGCCATCTAATCCTTGCAAAGGAAAAAAAAAAAAAAATACACAAAAAAACTCCAACACATATATTAGCTGTAAATAAAGGTAGAGATTGTATCTGATACCACTGACTTTAATATTCTGACTCCAGTCTGAAAAACTGAACAGTTTATGACTGATTTTGAAAGTACCAGAAGTTAATAAGAGTGAACAAGGGTTTGGTTTCTCTTTGTTGGATCTAAGGGAGATGGGACTTTTGTAAGCTCAATATGGGCTGGTATACTTGAAGAAGAAAGTTTCAGGGCATTTTTTTGTAGTCAAATATAAATAGAATGTTGAGTTACTGCTATAATTAGATAATTAGGATAACAGAGAAAAAGAAATTTAAAATATTTACACTTGTATCAGTCGTGGAAGTTATATGCATTCTACCTTCCTGTTCCAGTCTTATGTTTGTAAATTTTAAGGCTTCTATATATGATGATGACAGATAACAGAGTCACTTTTTAAAGCAAGAAATAGTGTTTCAGCTGCTTTGGTATAAAGTTTGGCTGAAAAAGAAGAAAAGGAAAAAAAATAATAAAATTAATTATATCAAGATACCTAAAAATATCATGCAGCAAAAGGAGAAAGGCATGTGAGGAAGCAGAAAGTAACTCTAAAAGGCTGAACTAGCACAGTGAAAAGGCATAAACACAGAAACTGGAGGGTGGTCAGAGAACAGCAAATGCAAAATCTGAAAGAGAAGTGATGCTTAATTTCTGCAGCCTGGACAGGTTTACAAAGTAATCTATTAGTGAAGAATGGTGTTACTGATGTTAAGGAAAATGCAGAAATAAAAATTAAGTGAGAAACTTATTTAATTAATTTTAATCTGGACAAAAGGGCACTGTTATTTCTGTCTCATGAGCTAGAAACAAATGTTCCCTTTTTGCCCTTATAGACTCTCACTGCTCTGATGGTCTTGATTTTCCTCTTAACACATAACCATGGCTAATTTATGCCTGTTTATCCTTGTACCAGCATTGTTC
Organism: Muscicapa striata striata; assembly: GCA_030060385.1. Taxonomy (NCBI): domain Eukaryota; kingdom Metazoa; phylum Chordata; class Aves; order Passeriformes; family Muscicapidae; genus Muscicapa; species Muscicapa striata. Next base: position 2,227,962 of record JAREIS010000025.1, on the reverse strand, counting down.
ATTTGCTAAAATGTGCCTTCTCTCTCTTCTGTCTGCTCTTACAATTCCAGAGGAGTAGCATACACCTTCTCTGCCCCCAGCTTGTAAAAGCAAAGTACATTTAGTCCCAGGAACCCTGCTTAACAATTGTTCCAGTCTGAATTTATTTGTTTCACACAGTTGGCCAGAAGGGTATTCCACAATCAGGATGGGCTCTCACAGGCTATATATACATGTGAGTGTAAGAAACAGGTTCAAAATCACAAGTTTTTCACACAAGTTTTTCACCCAAAGCCAAGTGCTTTACAGGATCACAGAATCATTTAAGTTGGAAAAGACTTCTAAGATCTTTGAGTCCAACTGTCCATGGAGCACCACCATATTCACCACTAAACCACGTCCCTGAGTGCCGCATCCACAAATTTTTGAACACTTCCAAGAATGGCAATTTCACCCCCTCCCTGACTATCCCTGCAGTGAAGAAATTTGTCCTAATATTTAATCTAAACCTCCCCTGAAGGAAATGATACAGAGGAACAGAAAAGAATAACAATATAAAAGCAATACAGAGGAACACAGCCAGATTACAGGATCATATTTGGTTATCTCATATCTACATAATATTAGTGAATCATAGTCATTGTGTAAACAGTCAACATGAACAGCAAGTAATTTTTTCCTATTAGTCCCTAAAGTCATAATTTTCTTCTTACTCTGTTATTGCCATCATCATTCATCCTTTTCATCCTGTATGATGTTTAACCCTCCTCTATATTGGCAATTCCTTTGTGTCATCATTCAATTTTAGCAGATCAACCACATACCATGAGCCAAGATTACTAATGAAAATTTTAGATGAAATAAATCTCTAATCTAATTTTCAAGACAATTTTCTAATCAACAGTTTACTTCAATATTTCACTTTTTCTCTTTTAAGTCTATTCTTTACTAATTTTAAAATTCTTGTGCTAATCCCTGACTTCTCTATTTAGCTAATAATTTTCCTTGTGGAATTGTATCAGATGCTTTGTAAAAGTCTAAGTAGATTAGATGTATTTCATTTCCTTTGTCCAGAAAATCAAAGTAAAATAGAATCTTAATCCAGCACAATCAAGTAAGCCTTTGTAAATCCATGTTGTATTTTATTATTTTTTTTTCCTGTCTTAAATTACCACCAAAATCTATAATCTATAGAAATGAGGCCAGAAACACAAAAGAAAATATTTTTTTGTTTAAGGGCCATGTCATAACTGTGACATAACCATAGCTCTATCATCCTTTTCCTTAGCCTTATGGCATTACACCTCTGCTTCTCTCCTTTATGAAAGCAGTGAAACTTCTGGTGCTTGTTTTAAATCAGTGATTTTTTTGGCAATTGTAACTTTATTTATAAACTTTTTGACCTCAGCAATGCTGCTTTTTCTGAGCATGTTTTGCTAACTTCTAGCATCTCATTTGGTACAGCAGAATGGAGAAGAAATTAATTAATCATCTCTAGTTGGCAGGAAGCTCCAAATCCACAGGATGGATTATTTACATCTTCATCTGCTAAACTAGATACAAACAGAAGAAAACTTTGCTTTTGGGAAGCTGGACCCTTAGTGTACATAAGGCTGAAGCTGTATTTCTAGACCCATTCTCATCTCAGGATAAAGAGGTTCAAAGGTATCTGGTGAGCAGTTAAATACCTGGAATTATTGCCACTTCATTTCTTAGACACAGCAACATGCTTACTAGAATTATCAGAGAAAGACACAATCTCCTGTGTCGTCTTACAAATTCTTTGGTCACATTTCTCCTCCCCAAACATCTGCAGAGGTTCACCTTCTTCCTATAAACCCTATCTCCAAAATTTGACCTCTTTTGAAATATCCCATTCTTTTTGCCACACCAAAAATTCATTCCTACTTTGTGTTTACCTTTCCTTATTTATATCTCATGAGTTTTCAGTTGCTAAGAAGCCACTCTGCTTCTACATCCAAACATGTTTCCTGTTGGACTGAAAAGCCTGAGGCAGGGCCACTCTTCTAACCTGACCACAGAGTAAGGTGAGCTTCACTTTCTACTGCAACAGATGAAGCAACAGGTGAAAAAGAAGAAAGTATATATAATAAGAATAAACATTCTTCATATCAATAAAAATTAGAAAAATCAGTTATAAGGAACTATGATGAGGAATTAATTAGTTTGATAACAATAATAGACTTGATCTCCCTCCTGCACAGAGGCAGTTTCACTTGCTCCAGAAGGTGTTGGTAAATCACTGTCTCCTAAAATAGCAACAGTGCAACAAATCCAGAGAGGATGCTGACAGGTGCTGGCACTGGCACAGGATCCAGTGAAATGCTAACTTATCCCACAGGTGGAAAGAGGGCAATGATCCTCTCCTAAACACTGGATAAAGCACAATCTTCATACCCACAGATTTCAGACAGAGGTTCAATGTAAGACATAATCATTTGTTGGCTGAATATAGTAAACATTTTGATATCACAAATATACTGCTGATGGTTGCTTCCAGAGATTTTTGGGCAATATGTGTCAGTTTTCACTCTGCAAAGTTATATTGTGCAGTGTCCATCCTCTAGTACTCTGCTCCTCAATAGTTATAATATCTCCCAGCTGGTTTGGAAGGGTGAGCCAAAATATTAACCTTTAAAGCTGCTGTTCTGGAAGTAGCACTCAATCAAGTAAACATAGATCACACAATCACTTTATTTTTTCTTTGAAACACAAATTCTTCATTACTCATTTAACATTAGAGTTATTAAAAAAAAAAAAAACACTCTTTTCTTTTTCCTGTTAAGCAGATTTCAACAAATCAAACCATATTAGAAAATGAGATGAAACATGAAATGGATTGATGATATTTTAGCAACGTGGAGTATTACAATAATGAGCTTTCCTTTTTCACTGTTACCATTACAGCCTTGGTATTTAGGGTCACAGTTGAGTAACTGTAGATTGTATTGGAATGAAACTATAGCTCAGAATTTCTGGGTTGCCAAGAGTTTTGCAAATTAAGCTATGGGAAGAATCTTTTTTTAATTTACTTTTACTGGTTGTACATATTCTTCTTCATTCTTTTTGGTTGTTGTGAAAAAAATAAACCAGATTATTTTTTTTTTAATACAAAATGTTCTTTGTAAAAATTCTACATTTCTGGGTATTTTGTAAGCATTTTGTTTGAAACATTGTAGATTTTTCCAGTTCAAGAGAAAAATATCTACCAAACAGATGCACTAGCTATTTCAAAATAATCCCTCCTGCTACAACAGAAAACTGCACTGTTGATTGCCACTGCTTAATATTGTTTCCCACACATTTAGAAAGCCATGATTTTCAGAGTGAAATATCCAGGACAGTTCACTGAAATGAGGCTTGGCATCCAGATTGCCTGCCTGGCTGTAATCACCCTTGGAGTTATTGAGCTTGTAAATCACATATCAAAACATGGGAATACATCAATTAATGTTCTACTGGAAACAAATCAAGGGCAATCCTACAGTGTGACATTCTGCCAGTTTTTATTTTCAATAGACATGGGGAAGAAGCTGAAATGTTTGGTCACAGCCTCTATTTACCCAATCTGTCTTATATACTATTGCATAATGCTATCACAATATTAATATGCAAATTGCCTCTCAAATAAAAGCCATGCTTTCCCTGTTGATTTTCAGCACAGCTTTTATTACAAAGGAAAATACTTAGCACTTATACTCCTTTTTCATCTTCAAAACTCCTTTAGTATATTTTAATTAATCCTTTTCCTTTCAGTTTTCTGACCCTGCATTAGATTTTCTTCCTCTTTTACCCCTGTAATCTCAAGGTTATATGCTCCACTTGATGTCTCCAATAGACTTCTCATTTTTTTGAAAAAATAATCTTCCTCTCTCTTTTTTTTTTTTTTCATTCCTAGAAAACAGACCTCAGGAGACTGGCCAGAAGAAAGGCCTAGTCAAGGGCAAAGGAAGTTTCCAAAGTGAAAAAGAAACAAAGGAACTCTATTTCCAGGGTCTACTGATGGAATCTGGCACAGCTTTTCCTTAGCAGGCACCTCAGCCTGGTCTCAGGCAGTGACTCCTCTGCAGGACACCCTGCAGGCTGGGGCTCAGCTGGCCCCAAGGACACTGTGCCTGGGCTGCCAGCCCCAGGCAGCAGATGAGGAAATAGCAGCAGCCTCTCAGGGAGAGTAACCTCTCCTCAAAGAGGATTTCTGCTGCAAAGTGTTGTGTGGGAGGCAGAACACGCTTAAGGTCCTACGAGAATTTCCCAGCTCACAGGGAAAACATTGATTCGTGTTAAAAAAGGAAAACTCTCAGTCCACATTTATTCTCTTAGCCATTGAGATCCCTCTCTTTCCTATTACTCTATTTTAATGTTCAATTAACTTATTATACCCTGATATATTTTTATTTACTGTGTGCTTTATGTAGATGTTTGGATGAACATTTCAAACACTGGGCTACTAATGAATACACCAGTTGAGGTGCTGTGCACCCTTCTGAAGATGAATCACAAAATGGGCATCACTCTGACCTTAAATTGTAAACCCAGGATTTCATCAGTCCATATGCTTATTTAATTCAAAAAGTTTCATTTCACTCCCACAGGACAGACAAGTGCACATGGGACTTGGCAATGAGCTTCCATAGAAAAGAAAAATTCCTGTGGTACTCCTGGAGTCATTCATCTGCATTTCAAAGTGGACAAAAGGTTTTCTGTACTCAAGGGAGGAAGAACTGGACATTTAGTTGTGTTTTCTATCATAGCTATTGTTGGAAATAGGCTCAGATTGTTACAGTTTTCATATGATATTTTAAGAGTTAGAACATGATAAATACTATCCTTGAAAATGAATGATTTCTGTTATTTCAGTGTATCATCTTGAAATATCAAAAAAAATCTTGCTTTTTTTTTCACCCCTTGTAGTTTCAAGAGAAAATAATTTTTAATTTTTCAGTAATTTATTTACAAATCTTTATTTTCACTTTATTTTCTGATATGTGTAGGGAGTTAATATTAAACTATCCACATCTCCAGTTACCAGGACATTCTACCTGTTTTTAGAATACTTAACCAACAGCATGTGTTGAATGAAGACAGAATTTAGAGATGACTGAAAGATAACAGATAAGATACTTGGTTTGTTACCTGATATACCACATGCTTTGTTCTGTTCTTGTAAATACACGAGGCAGTGGAAACTGTATTTCAAATGCAGAATACACACTCATGGTTAATTTATAATTCACATAAGATATTAAATTTATTAATAAGTCTTCATAGAGATGTAGGTCTTAAGCCTTTTAGTCCTAAACCAGCATTGCTGAAAGTGTTTGTGTCTAGTAAATCTGTGATGCTGGACACATACACAGATCTCTGTTTGCTGGCACTGCATGCACTCTGACTTCACTGGGCTTTCTAGATTGTGCCAAAAATCACTAACTTAAAAGGATCAAGTGAGAGCAGACTGTTAACTTAAGTAATTGATAATTTAAAAGCTTGATATCTTCTAAAAACATTAATGTTCCTCTGTGTCATTACTTTTTGTTTACCTTGCACTTCTTGTACTGCTTAGGGTTTGGGTATTTATACATATACATATACATATACATATACATATACATATATATATACACATATATACATATTTATATAGGTGTACATATAGTCAGATTGCCTTTGTCCCCCTTTTAAGGAAAAAAAAAAAAAACAAAACCAACAAACAAAACAACTATTCAACTAGCTCCCCTTCACACCCTCTTAAAAAAAACCTCATAGTTACTATGGAAACAGCTATTAAATAGAGAGTAGCAGTAATTAAAAACATCTGCAAGTGCAATATGAAGTCTACAACACAATTAATTCCAGCATTTGGAGTGGTTTGTGCAGAGCTGCCCTTTGTTGCTTTGCATGGAATGGCAGACTGTACAGACCCAATTATAACAAGGGGGCTTAACATTACTACAGTGATATATTATGGCTCATAAAAGAGTTTGGACTGTTGAGGCATTATCCCATATAAATAAATTACAGCATTATTATACAGCTTAATGCCACATGATTCTGGAAAGAACTGGACCTATATAGATACTATAGGAAAATGCAAAAAAATTTACTTTACCCTTTCAAATAGAACAACATAAAAACCTCACTTGCTGCTGAAATGAGAGCAGAAGCTTGAAAAGTAACTTTTAAATCCATTCCTTTATTTGAATTATAGAAACATGGGCAGATCAGATGTGGAATCTTACCTACAAATACTTTTATCTTCTGACTTTTCACTTTAAAAGTCAAACTGGATTTTTTAAGAACAGCCAATTAAATATTTTTATTAAATCTTGAAAGAGATGAGAGAACTTATCTGTCTTCAGGCCTTATTAAAGAAGGAATGTTATAAATATTTATTTGTTTTTTTATTATCTCTTAAGGCTATTTGGCATATACTCTACCATCTAACCCCCCTGGCTTCTCGCATTAGAAACCATGAGTATACAAATCATAGTCGTTAAATCATTTTTGCAGCTGGTGTAAAGTGTGTAGCAGAAGCTGTTTTTCAGATTGAGGTATGCTGTGTTGTACAAGAGGGAGCTCTGCCTTCACCCTGAAGGCAAGGCTTGAGTCTTGTGCTCCTAAGCCAGGAGCTAAGTGGCCTTTGTCACCTGAGCTAATCATCTCTGCTTAGGGGCAAAGCACCTCAGACGGGGCCTGACCCCAGCTACCAGGGACACCTGGCTCTGATCCAGCACATGGCAAAGCCCTGCCAGCCTGTGCTCTGCTCCCCTGGCATAATGAACAATTAACTTATTTTTGCCATTCTTTTTGCCATCTTTAAAAACTAAGTGGACAAGTGCACATCAGTATGTGTAGACCATACCTCTCTTGGTGAGCTCATTCCTCTTTTTCCTCTTTGTTACCTCTCCTACTTACTGGCATCTTTTCCTTATCAGAACAGTTTTTCTTCCCTTTACTCTCTCATTTCCTAATGAATTTTTTCCTCCTCATATTCATTTTTCCTGATTCACTTTACTTTTCCTCACCTATTTCCTTTTAAAATGTTTATCTTCCTTGTACAATATGTAATGAAGACAATATGCATGTCTTTATTTCCACATGCATAACCTTCCTTTTTGATATTAACTTTCCTGTTCTTTTCTTATTTTTGCTCCAAATTCTTTCATTCTTTTTCTCCATCCACCTGCCCAGTATTCCTTCTAAGTTATTTTTGTATTTACTACTAGTTTATAAAGCAAATCAAACATGATACCAATGCCATCTCAACAACTCATATTTTAGGATAGGATGATCTGTGGAGGTGTTATGTTTATGCCCATTGACTACAGCTGGGTAAGAAAAATGAAACCCTTTTCTCATAGGCAGCCCATGAGTGTCTCACCAAATGCAGAAAGGGAACAGCAACAACTGTGTTCCAAAAAAAGGAAGATACGTACAACCTTCCTTCTAAAGTCCAGCTTACCCTGTTAAACTTCCAAAAGTAGCATCTGTGGCTGGATGGCACCACACCCATTCTTTTGCAGGAATATTGCTGTAAAATCTCAGCAATAACTTTGGAATGTAACAACCTGGTTAATTAGGTTAGATGGATTAAGTAAGTATGAGATGCTGAAATGGCTTAATTCCATTTGGCTGATAGTGGTTAGTTATCATTATTCTGTTGCCATCACAGAGTGCCTCTCTGTGGGTGCCTCTTTTTTAGTCCTATAAAGTCACAAGAGACCAGATTCCAGGAGAGGCTCACCCTTACATTTAGAAAAACATTTACTGGCATAAGAATATATCTCACAAGGTGAAAAAATGGGGAAAATTGTTAGATTTATGAGATTGAAGAATATATATATATATATATTTGGTTTCAAGAAAGAGCTGTGTACGCTTCAAGTCAGTGGAAGGGATGGAACAAACTAAGTTAAAATAGATTAGGACTTGGTAGAAAATACACAAGGTTGTACAGAAATATTGTGTCAATTTCAATCTTATAAAACATATGCTATTTGTATAAGATTTCTCTTAGAAGTTATATTTCTTCACAAGTTCAGCACATACCACACTTTAACATTAATAATTGAGGGTTTTCTCCAGCAAGATGACTGACATTTATGGTTTTCTGAGAATAGTGTCACAACAATATGAGATTTACAATGAGCACTTTTACATTATACTGTGAAATATTACACAGTGATTAATGAACAAAAAAAAAAAATTCCTTTGAAACATATCAATGATAATATAAGAATGAACACAGAGTGTTTCAGAACCAAACTACTATCTCCATATAGTGCTGCAGTGTAAGCTCTGCTTGCCAACAACTAAAACATCCCTGTGTTATCAACACTGTTTTCAACATAGCCCCAGAGCAAAGCTCCATACTAGCTACTCTGGAGAAAATCAACTCTACACCAACCAAAATCAGTACCTGATATTTTAGACCAACACTTTGTTATAAAATATTTTTCTTGGTATTCTCTGGAGAAGGTTAATTGTTCTTGACTCCAAGTTTCAATATTAAAGTACGCTAAAATTATTGTTGGTTTAACTGCAGTATCAAAAAACCCAAGCAAATAAAAAAAACTTTCCAGTGTGAAAATGCATACAGCCCTGCTCTAATGACTAGAATTAGAATGAATGTTTTCCTCTAATCTGACAATAACAAGAAAAGCATAAACAGTCATATCAGATAGTGAAAGTTTTGCTACCAGATCCAGCATGCTTACTCAAATATGAATAAAAGCAAGGGTGAGAACAAAACAGTGGGATTATCTTGCTGCTGGATGTAGGTCACAAAGTTTTTGCAATATAAATTTTATCAAATTAAAATATGTAAAACAATTCATCTCACTTGCATTAGGCTGGATCCTGCATTTCCATCTGGTGCAGACTTCAGTAACAGCATTTTCACCCCCGAAATTAGAAATTGAGATCAGGCTGTCTGCACTCTAGTTTGCACCAGCAAACAGAATGAGAGCTATTCAGCAAGATTACTCCCTCCTTCCCTATGTAAAACACAGATATAAAGACAATATTTTATGCCAGGATGAAAATAGTATGTGGCATTGATTATCATAGAACTACAGAACCACAGAATCATTTAGGCTGGAAAAGAATTTTAAGATGCTGCTAACCCAGCACTGCTATGTCCAGCACTAAACGATGTCCCTAAGTGCCACATCTACACATCCTTTAAATACTCCCAGGTATGGTGACTCAACCACTTCACTGGGCAGCCTGTTCTCATGCTTGACAACCCTTTCCATGCGGAAATTTTTTCTGATATTTCATCTTAACCTTCCCTTGTGCAACTTGAGGCCATTTCCGCTTGTCCTTGTGAGAAGAGACGGACCTCCACCTTCCTACTGCTTCTTTTCAGGCACTTGTAGAAAGTGATGAAGTCTCCCCTGAGCCTCCTTTTCTCCAGTCTAAACATCCTCAGCTCCCTCAACCGCTCCTCATCAGACTTGTGCTTTACACCTTTCTCCAAGGTTATGCACACACTTTTTGCTGTATTTCAGGCAAGAACATTTTGGCTGAACCCAGTAACATCTGAAGGTTCCATCTAGCAAAGTATGTATTACACCAAGCACAAAGGTGGAATGTGCTCAGCAAAATGTTGATCAAGGCTGGCAAGAATAAAGGCAGTACAGATTTATTGCCTATAATGCTCCCACAAAAGACATTTAGGGCACTTGGTAACTGTGTCCCATTTATTCATACAAACACTGCAATCACTGCACGAGAGGTCTTAACCTGTCACTGGCTTCAAAGATTTTTCTGAAAATGCTGATTACTGAAGAATGAGTTTATATACAAGCAAAAACCAGGTTAATAAAACTTTGATTCAGGTGCTAACGTAAGAAATTTGGATTTTTAAAAAGTGGTTAAGAGACAGCGGGCCCTGCTCTTTTGTCTTTTATGCTAGATTTGCAATGGTGTAAATAATACATGAAAACATAAATAATATATCCAGAAATTGAAATAAAAGAGAAAAGCTTGATCATGAATTAATACTTGCTGTGGATTAAATGAACTGAGAAGAAGCCTTTGATGCAAACTAAATTTTGTACTTTTGCAATAGGAATTTCTTTGTGACATATGGACTACCATGGTTGGTTGAAAGATTTCAAGTACTTTCAGTAGAATCATAGAATAGAATCACAGAATCTTTTAGGATGGAAAGGATCTTTAGGGTAAGTTCAACCACAAGCCTAACTCTGCCAAGCTCACCAAAAAGCTACACAGCAAACTTTCTGTAAGATGCCTCATTTTATCAATACCCATCACTCCTGGGCTCCTTCACAGGAAGGTCTCGGTCACATATGACAGGCAATCAATTTAGAATGAAGTAAAGTAAGAAGGAAGAAAGATTTACTTTTGTTGTTTGTCATTCAAGTGCTTAAAGAAAAAAGACTTGTCAGCTGTAATAGATCTTTAAGAATCTCAACACAGATAAATTATAAGAATTTCTGCAGTGCAATGCTACTGTGAAGCACAAGCCACATATTTAAAACAGTAACTTTACAGGAAGATAGTTTAATCAGCAAATGAAAATAAATTGATTGTTAAAGAGACTTTAATGGCTTTTTAAAACTTCATGATGGAACTATATTTGTGTTTCTTTTTTCTGCATTATGGAAGCGTGGACATACCAAGAAATTTAAGTCTCCTAATTTTACATTTTAAGTCGATCACACTTTCTCATTGAAGGTAGTGGGAACTCATTTGAGGCCTATTACCCATATAAATATACACATATGTATATATACATATATACATGTACTCATATACACATATACATACACACATATGCATACACGTATACACAGCTGTAGGATGAGGTCACCATTTCTAAACATTCTGCATCTTTATAAAATATCTGGGAAATTAAAGAAATTTTAGGCCACAAATAATTAGGTGAACCAAAGACTGGGTGAGTAGTAAATAACAAATTGCTCATGGAATGAGTCCGACTCTCTTTTCTTCGCTGTGCTTAAGGATGGCATTGGATTCTTGAGTTTCAAAATAAGGGAAAACTTCAAAACACGACTTCCAGCCTTAATTTTACAGGAAAACTGTTATTTGATTCTACCTTTTCTCAAAAACTGGGCTTCAGTTAAAGTTTATTTGTAAATCCTGAAAACCTTGCAGGTTGATCTTGAGTTGTCTAACACAAACATTCCCAGAACGTGACATCCCTTGTCAAGCTCCATTTTCCTGCCCTGGCTGCTCCTCCACTCCTCAACCAGATTGCTTGGAGCCAACCTGTGTATTTCTGCTCCATGCTGGAGCCACATATAGATAACTTCTCTCTTTCATCCCTGAGTTTCAGTGAGCTTCACAGGTATTCACTTACACTCTTCACAGTAGGATTAACTTGCAGAGGGTTAAAATTATATAGTTGTAAATAGCACAGTAGATTGGAAGCTTTGAACACTTCTTTATTAAATCATAACAGTATTTTCTCTAGAATCTTTTTCACTTTTCAGCTGTTGTTCAGTGTATTAGTACTGATTAATCCAGACCTTACAGAACTAGGTGGGGTGTCAACCAACCCATGCATTGCACAGTTCCATTGCTAGCCATGTGTTATTGTTGTTGGCACTATTTGCAGCTATAATTATTGCCCTAAGAAGCTCTACAGCATCACAAATGTAGACTTACTGAAAATTATACTAATGTTGAAAGACACATTCCTGTGTAAATCTTTACTTATCAGTTTGTTATTTTATATTATCATTCCCTGATCTTCTGGTGTCCTTTACACTATATTGAAACAGTACTTGTGAGTCAGAGTGGTCTCGCTTATCCTCACCTGCTGGAACCATTTCCTCTGTGTGTTTGCATAATTACTTGCACTCTCTCTTTCCCATACCAACATGTCAGTACTTTTCTGTTTGCCCACTCCAGGGGTTCTCCCCTGGGAGAGCACCTCTTTTCCAGCTCAGTGCCCATAGCTTGCTCTGTGGCCCTCGGGGGCAGCACTGCTGGGAATTTAACAAGAACACTTTCCTACTGGAAGAGAAGAAATGGGCATAGGCTCAACCCTTCAGGTAGGGAAGGAGCCAGATGGGGCATTCCCATTTATTCTGGAGGGGTGTAGCCAGTGTTGCCATTGCTGTGCTGCCCACTGCAAAACTGTAGGTGGTTTGGGGCACAACTAACTGGGGAAAATCTGGTTCCTGGTAACTCAGCACAGCTTAGGCATGAACTTGAGCCAAACTTGAGTCCTGTCGAGGAGCAGAATCAGTATTTTTGTTCAATATTCATGCTCATAACTGAATTGATGTTAACTTCATACTGATAATGCTACTTTTAGTATAAGAGCCCAAGAATGAGGACCGTCATCTAAGTAAATTACTTTATCTAAGTAAATTTGTCACAGTCTTGTGCAACCTGTACTAGTTCACATCTCTGGGCTCTGTGCATTTCTCCAAGACTTTAATCCACACCCCCGGAACTTTTAACCCCACATCTCCTCAAGATAAGTCTCATGTGATGCAGGACTTTTGTGCCACAGGGCCATGACTGTGCTGGTACCCTTGACATCCCCGTGGGGAAGCAGAGGTACTCAGGTGAGCAGTTACAGGTAAGCATCCAAATATATTTCATGTGGCAAAACAGTCAGGCCTATGGAGACTTTCAAAAGCTATAGATACTCTTCAGACTGTTTGAGTCTAAAGGCTGCAGAATCATTTTAGAAAATGCTATTTCAGACTTGCATCCAAAGCCTGAATCCTACGTACCTATAGGTAGGCGGATAGGTGAAGACAACTGGGAGTTCTTCCCACCAGCTCCCAAGTGCCAGCTCCAATCCAGAAACAATGTAGATGAGTGACTGCATGCTTTACAGATTGCAACTGAAATATCGTGCTGGCTTTGAGCCCAGGCAATGTGAGCACTCAATTCTTCATTTGTGCATCTCAGTTTTGATCCCCTTGCCACCTTTAAAATAGAGATGAGCACTTTCCTGTTTTATAGAAATTGTTGTGAGTTAATACATTCAAAATGTGATCCTCAAATACAAAGGATGTGAAAACAAAATGAATACTGGGTCTGCTCTTTCATTTTCACCTGTTGAACTAAGTAAAAAAATATAAATATAGAAAGCACATAGAAAGCAAAAACAAACAAAACCAACCCAAAGATCGAAAAGAAAATCAAATCTATCACTGAACTTTTAACTGCTTTAACAAATAAGCTGAGGAATATTTTCCTGGATTACTTTCTACATTTATACCGAGAGCGCATAGTTGCCACAGAGACTGGTGTGCGTGAACATGGGCAAACGAAAGGAGGGGAGAGGTAATGCGCCGTGTGAATTTGCAGAGGGATGTGAAATGAGTATCTGGGTTGGATGCGGAGGGCGCAGCCCGAGGGCTCCCGGAGGCTCAGGGACCCGCGGGCCCGGGACGCTGCGCAGGGCGGGGGCGGCTCCGCGGGGCTGAGCAGCGCTGCTCCAGCCGGCCGCGGGGAGGGAGCGGCATTTATAGACACATCCATGGAGCAGCTATTTAAATCGCAGCCCAGACTGGTGGCACACGGGCCGTGAGCCGCCGCCGAGAAGGGAGGAGGGGGCTGGAATTAAAATAAGGCACGAAGCGGTTTTAAAAATAGCGTTTGGGCCGCTCGGGGCGGGGCGGGGCGGCGGCGCGGCCCGGGGCGGCCCGGCCCGAGTTCCCTTGTATGGAGCGCGGCCGCCGCAGGGCCCGCGCCGCCCCCGCCGCTCCCCGGCTGTCCCCGCCGCAGGGAAGGCAGAGCCCGCCGCGATCTCCAACTCTGCCCCCTGCTTCCCTCCGCTTCTCTCAGGAGCCGCCACCCCGCCTGCCTCTCTCCTCCTCTTTCTGCTCTGCAATCAGTGGAATCAATCAGGGAAGGACGCGCGCACACACGCGCAGGGTAGGATCTGTTACAAAAGTAGCGCTGATGGCGGCGGATCGGATGAAGCTGGAGCTGCTGCTGGAGTAGCAGAGAGTGGAGTATCTCTCTCTCTCTCTTTTCTCTGTTTCGCCTCTTCCCCCACTCCACCCACAGATCTCCATCGTTTCTCCTCCTCCCCTCCCCACCCTCGGCCGCGCTCCCGCTTTTCCGCGCATCTCTGGGCTGCGCCTCCTGCGAGGGGGCGGGTGGGGGGAGCGGAGGAGGCTTTAAAGAACCACGGCCCCCTCCCGCACCGCCACACACGATAATTGAATTTATTATTATTGCCGTCTCGCCGACTTGGGCAAGGGGGATCGATCTTCGATGAGGAAGATGGCTGCTGGCTGGCTGCTGGTCTTTAGCCTGACACTTTTCCAGTCCCTGGTGATGAACCACTCCTCGGAGGGACCCTTCCCCTCGGCCACCACGTAAGTCCCAGCAGGGTCCGGGGGTCCGGGGCGGGGGCACGGCCGGGGCGGGGGCGCTCCTCGGCGCCAGGGACAGCGACAATACAAAGGGAAATCAAGTTGGACCGGGCGGAAAGTGACGATTTGAGAAAATTGTAGGTTTTGGGCAGCTTTTGCTTAGAAAAGAGTCAGGGTAGCTGAAGGTCCCGGCGGGGCGGTCGCCGGGAGGGGGAAGCTCCGCTGACGGCCGGCGGCGGGACTTTTGAGGTAAAGGCTTCGCCTGGGAATCCCGCTCCGGAGCGGCTCCCGAATACACCCCGTCAGGTCATCCTTGGCGAGAAGAAAGTTTCGAGTTACGCTGAGTCCGCCCCTTCCTCCCGCAGAGGTTATTCCAGCCTGGATGAAGCTCCAACATTGCTTATAAAAAAGCCGGAAAACTTTCGCAATTTTATTAAAATCCACGCGGAAGGCGGATTTCGTTGCCGTTCCGCGGCCGGCATGGGAAGCGGGGCGGGCGGGCAGGGCTGGGAGCTCCGAGCCCGAGCTGCGGCTCCTCCCGCCCGCGGGGCTGGGTGCGCTGCCCGGGTCCCCCCGAGGGGCTTTGCTCCCCTAAAGCCACCCAGCCGAAGGGCTGTGTCCTTCAGCCTTGGCCTTAAGGATCCGTGCTCCTCAGAAATACCTTAGCGAGAGCTGAAGGATGCTCGCGGTGCACGCAGCTCGCTGCCTTGCCTGGCCCTGAGATAGAAATCTTTAAAGCACTGCAGAATTATTAGCATGAAAGTGTTGCCCAGAGCTGTGCAAAGATCACATAATAATGATGCAATAAAAGAAAGGCAAAAGGAAGCAAATACATCATATTGAAGATTCGCCTAGAGATAGGAAAAAAAAAAATCCACTAGCAAAGCACTATGTGATCGTGTTTTCTTCCTTTTTCTTCTTTCTCACCTCATTATTTTTATATTGTTTTTGTTTGGTTGGTTTTTTGAAGCACTTACCTTAGTCTCCGAATCTGGGTTAAAGCTACCAATAGGTAACTTTAAAGTGGATGACTCACTTTAATGCATTTTACATAAGAAAAACAGTGCTAACGGTAGTCTTTCCTTACTATTAAGCACTGGGTAGAATTTATTGGTGTCGTTCATCCTGGGCAGAAGGATGCGTTGCAGTAATTACCAGCAATGCATTTTCACCAATTAGTACTGTTGGTAGGTTGTTATAATTGGATTCAGTTCTGAGTATCGGTTTCATTATGAAAGACTCAAAGGGATGCTCGCACTGTTAAATGAAAGGAATACAAAGATAAGTGTAGAATAAGCACTTAGCATCTTCTAAGTTGAATAAATACAGCCTTTCATAGCAGGAAAAATTGCCTTTTAAAACGTTATCGTGTTGCAGTTTATAAAGATGTGCCATGTAAAAGCAAGTGTAGCAAAATACAAATCTAGGGCTTTTTAACTCATTGTTTTCTTGTGTTTGAGCTCCCGTATTTACAATTTTATGAGCTCCTGTAGTTACAGTTTTTCACTGAGCTGATAAGGTTATCATACACAACTAATTACGATTTATCTTCTGTGTGGATTTTTCTCGATTTAAAAGAGAGAGAAAAATGGCACCCAGTGAAATTAAAGGAATATCATATAAAAGGAATATATATAATTTCAAAGAGAAGTCTAGGTCGCTTTTTAACATAAGAATATGTGATATTCTTTTAAAACTGGTTTTGTCTCTCATCTATTTTTTCTAATTTTCTTCCAAATTTACCTTTATAGACAGTCATGATAATAGAAATTGACAACACTGAAACATATAACTTTAATTATAACTATACCTATGATAAAATAATTCAGATTATTATCTTAGTCACCAGCATTTCCATGTTCTGCACAATCTGCTTGCTGTTCTCTCTTTTTTCTCATTGTTATTCCATCGAAATAGTGCAGAAACAATCTATAGCGACTGTGTATCCTTCATAGTAGTGTTTCCCCTTTGAAATAGAATCAAAGTGCAAGCAAGGCTTAGTTTGTTTGGAAGGCAGCACACAACAGGTTGATGCAGGGAGAGCTGCTTAGCAAAAAGTAATGATGTAACAGGTGAGGGAGAACACAATTTTCTATTCTTTTTTAAGACTTGACAGCAGTGTTTCATTTCTTACTAAAAATTACAAATGGGGAAGAACAAAGAAGTGACGCAAATGCTCTTAATGTAAAAGATATATATTAAGAATATTAAAAATAATTTAAAAATCGCAGGAAAGGAGAATAAAGGAAAGAAAGGATATGAATAATTGAAGAACTGGAGGTTTGCTGATACTATGTGCTTAGCTTCCTGCTTTCTCCCCATTATTTTCAGTCTCCTTTTTCTCTTAGTGAAAAAGTTAGTCTGAGGAAGCAGGATTTCCCAGCTGTTGTGTGAAAAATGTGCATATTCAGGGCTATAGAGAGTATGATTTCTTCAACAACTCGTTATTGTACAATCACTTTTCCTTCAGTCATCAGTTTCTTTTGCATTAATAAATATTTTAACACGTGGTTTTACTAAAATATTCAGAAGTCCCTATCACAAATATAGTAATATAGAAGCATGTAGTAGTCTTAGCATAAAATGCTGAAGGTTTATGCAATGCCTGTTTGATAGAATTTCAGTAATTTGATTAATTTTAATTCTCTGATATGGCAAAAAGGCCCTGATATGTTTATACAGCAAAATACAGAGAATTTCAGGTGCAGGTTTGTGTTGTATGAAATAGTAGCATTAATTTTTCATTGAAAATCTGGGCAGGTGGTATTGCATTCCTTGCTTTCAGTGTTGAAATATTTCACTGCAAATAATGAAGATTGTCTAATAAGCTGTTTAAGTAGAGTAGTAACTGTGTCTTAATCTGAGCTATAAGGCTTAGCTGCTGATTGATGCATATTGCATTCCATTTAAATGTATCATATTAATTGTGTCATGTGTTAGAGATCTGTTTGTTGGTACAGGATACCATGTTCTTGCTTTTAACACAGCAACTCCAAGTCCTTCAATTACACCTGCAACACAGCAGATATTTTGCACTTAGATGAGAATATTGTATATAGTACTCCTGGCACTATAACCACACTACTGCTATCACAGAATGCAAAGCACTTCTTTTTTGTAGCCATATATATTTATTTATCCTTCACATGTGCACAGACTTCACAAAAACATTCTAATAAATATACAAGGCTTGAATGTTGCCTGGCAATGGTAGCAGAGGACTCAGTTTATTTCTGTTCTTTACTCTGTACTGCATCAAGACAGATAGCCTTGAGTTTAAGTATATCTTGTAATTCCTAAGTATCCTTTTGGCACAGCATGTGTTGATATTGATACTGATAGTGAGTAATGTACTACATGAAGATACACATTCTCCTTTATGATAATAAACTTGTTTGTATCGAAAAAAAAAAAAAAACTAAACAAACCCAAACAAAGCATATTTTTATTTTTATAAAGCTTCAGATGAAGCCTTTTAAAATCAATGGGACTGTTTCTGTAATTACTATATCATTGTGGATATATCTTCTTAATATCTTTTCTTTTTATCCCCTCTCTAATTTTCCTCTGCCACTCCTTTTCTCTCTTTCTTTTATCTTTTAACATTTCTTCCTCCTCAATCACTATCACTTGTTCTGTATGTAGGTATTGCATTAACTATTATATTCAAGATAGATCTGCCACTTACATAAATTGTGTAAAACATTGTTGAATAAAAATTATATAAAGATAAAAATAGTATACATATGAGCATATATCTATATGTATGCAGACAGGACATTTTTAGAAAAGAAGTTGTGCATTCCCATTTTTTACTTGCATGAATCATCTTTACTGTTTTGGTGTCATTAGGACAACTCAGGGAAGTCTGTATGAGTCATATGAATTAGGGCTTGCACAACTGGGACATTCATATTTTTGGCTTCTGCACATGGACTTAACAAGTGTAGATCCTGCTGAGAGTGTGACTGGGCTTGGTCTCAGCATCACTTTCTGTCCGGCACCAGTGACCAAAGGTAGATAGATGACATTTATGATGTTTTGTTTTCATCTGTTTTACTGTCAGACTTACAGATTTTGATACCTCTCATATGCATAAAATCCCATTTATAGCTTAAAGTCTGTGAGTGAAGAATGCCAGTTTAGCTGCTGATGTCAATTAGAAAAGACTGTTGTATTAATGGATAATAAAATATCAGGCTCTTTCTCATTGGAAAATTGTTTTTTTTCTCAACCTATTTAAAAATATTCTTAATTAGGAAAAAAAATAAAGTACTGAACTGTAGCTTCATATCAGTGAATTGGAAAGAGAGCCAAAAGATGGAATCTACTTTGAATTCGGGAAGTGCAATATCACCTCTTAGTGTTTTCTCAGCAGCACACATCTAAATGCTGAAATTATGCAAGATGCTTAAACCCACTGATACTTTAAAGAATGTTGTTCCAATCCATTCTTCTAGTGGTAACATACTTAGAATATGTGTGAAACAGCTTGTTGATTGGTGGTGTTTATTTTGGTGTTTTGGTGGGATTTTTTTGATGGTGTGGTGGGTTTATTTTTTTGTTTTTTTTTTTTTTCTTTTTTTAATGTCCCTGTAAATGTGGTGATGATAAATGCAAATTGTTTGGATCCACAAAGCATTTTTCTGTTTTACATATTTTATGATGTAAATTGTGAATGAGCAATTTTTTTGTTTGTTTCCCTCCTAGGTATTTATGCTGGAGCTTCAGAATTAACAAATTCTATAGATTTAGTTTTAATTAAGTATGAAAATTCAGCTGAAAACATCAAAAGAGATACTAATCATAAAAGATGAAATTTCATTGAAATAAATCAGCATTGTAGAGGTTCTTGCCATCTTTCATTTTGCAGTGATACTATTTTCAGAACTGCATTGCTCATACCCTGCAAAATTATTTTATCCAAGAATTCAGCTGCTAGAAAGAGAGCTAGAACTTGGCAGCACATTAGCCTGAAATATATTCATTGTTAAATAAAAGGCCTGTTGTACAGAACTTAAAAATATTTATCTAGCAGAACATTTTAAATTGATGGAAGCATGGTCAAATTCTTACTGCTTTAATGTTTGGTAACAAAGGAACAACCCAGACTCAGGTTGCCCACTGGTGACTGACATGGTTGTGCCTTGATCCTCTCTTGCCTTCTGCGAGAATCTCCATCCAAGGGAGTATTATCTTCTAGACCAATATTTGACTTAAACCTCTGTGAGATAGGGATTGCAATTTAGAAGCATTTTAGTTGAGAAAAATGACTCATTCTCTCTGTTGCTGACCGTAGTAGAAGTAGATTTGAGCCCCAGACTGTTTTGTGCTTCTTTGCAGCAGTACCCCGGTTTTTGATCCTCTATGTTCGAGCTGCATGTTGTGTTTAGAGTGCTCATAATGACCTCTGTGACGAAAGGTGATCTTTTCAATGGCAGAAAATGTTGTTTTCTAGTGCTTTGTTAACAAATTTCCATTAATAGAAGAAAAAAAGTTACCAGAAAACAACCCTGGAATAAAATTACTGGACCATAGCTACAATTTGGTAAAGCCAGACGCCGTAATTAATTTATGTCTTTATAAATGCTGAATCAAACTTCTGAAGAAAGAATGACAGCTCAGTGTCCCTAGTGTTCTGATAAAAGAACCATAGCTAGCACCTGGAAAATGCACAGAAAATAAGAAGTACAAAACAAGAAATTCATTTGTGCCCCAGCCCTGGGCAGCACCTGTGTGTTCTGTCTCAGATCACTCTTAGCCCATTCCTACATCAGCTTTTTCATTCCACCTAAGCTGCTGCAAGACAGGTATCAATGAATACTTAAATGATTTGCATTTGAGATTACAGCTCTGATTTCTCTCTCTAGCTGAATCGATTAAAGAGCCTGATCCCACTCAACTTTCCTCAAACATGCATAGGGCAATCCTCTGTTCTGTAGGATCAGACCAAGAGACAAGTTTTGCATCAGTTGTGCCATTGCACAACTGATTGTAGGAAATCGGTCATTTCTTTTAGGGGGACTTAGGATGCTTCTTTCTCTCCTGATTTCCAATAGTAAGGAGAATTGGATTGAATATTGTTTGCAAAATAGCATTTTTGGTTACGCAGTGCTGTGTAATGCACACAGTATTGCTGCAGGAGTGGCTGACATTTAAGGTGAAAATACTGATAGTGAAATCACTGATAGTGAAATTACTGTCAGCTGCACTTCAGTAATATTCATGGGCTGTATATTCTCAATTTAGGGCTAGACTGTGCTGCCTGTACCCTGGAATGAAAAAGTCCCATTGACACTCAGAAAAATCTGTGCAAGAGGGAAGGTTTTTTTCACTTCAAATACACTTCAGCACTTTTTAATAGCTAAAATTAATGACATGTGCCTGCAGCTCTTCAGCTCAAGAGGGATTTTTCTTTTTCTTCTCTACTGCTTTCCAAACTATTTTTGACCTACTCTGCTTCTATGCAAACTCTGTTTCACACCTTCCTTCCTTTCCTCCTTCCTTCCAGACTTCGTACATTTTTGGGGTGAAATGTAAAATAGACTCTTTTTCACAGCCCCTCTGTGGCAAGATATGTTTGAGAATGTTACACTAATGATGGCAAGGAGAGGACCATGGTTTTTGGTTATGTCTGTCCTTACAACACCTTTCTCTGCATTTCAACAGCAAACTGACGATGAAGAGTGAATTTCTGTTCCTTGTATAATTTTTTCCTATTTATTTACAAAGTTTCTAACAAGTTTATGGAAATGATTGACATTATTTTGCATCAACAAATCAGCAAGCTTTTGCAGTTAATTACAGTAATTCAAAATCAGACTTTTTTTTTTTTTTTTTTTTTTTTAATCTGAGGCAGGCCTGAAATAGCCATAGAAAGTGAATGTGAAGTTGTAATACTGCTGACTACTATAAAAAGTGATTTATTGGATTTTCACCCTCTTTAAATTGCGTTCTCACTCCCTCTCATTTGAGAGTTGGGTAAGGTAAGAATAAAGTCTGATTTTGTAATTGATATTCTACATAGTGATTTAAGAATTTTCCTTTTTTTTGAAATTTCCTTTGTTTCTCCAGGACCATGATGAACATTCAAACATCCAGAATTGCAGAAAGAAAATGAGTTTTTTTAAAACATGTCCTATTGATCCTATGAACTAAGAATAATTTTTTGCACAGCCTTTATTAGATGTAACATGGAAGTATATATTAGATTAGTGGTCCTTTTTTTTAAGCATAAAATGCTTCAGTTGAAATCTGTGAGCAAAGTCTTTCAAATGAAGTCATTATAATAAAATCTGATTCACTTTTGACCTGATTTGGGAAGTAAGTGAGAACATAAAGGAGTTGCTGAGTCCACAGTCTAGTTTTTGTAGCAATGAGATGATAAATTATGTGAAGTTTTATTTAAAAGAAAAGAGCCAGAGTTGATTCATCTAAACAATACTTGAACTGAAATGCTTCTGTTTTCCTTGGGCAGGTTCCTACTAGACTGATCTAGATGCTTCAAATGTTCCCCAATGATATCTCTCCCACCCTTATTTTTACTCAGATTTTTATTACATTTTTATAGCATGGACTAAATAGTCTTCCAGGTAGTAAATAAAAATAAAGTTACAAAAGATCTGTGGCTAAGGGTGGTGGCAATACTAAGAACCTAAATGAAATCATGCCACTGTTCCAAATTGTCACTATTAATACCGTGCTGCATTTTTCTTTCTACACTAAGGTAGTCTTAAACAAACCAGTAAAAGTTTTCTTCATTCTTCAAATGAATAGAAATTTGCCACACTAGCTATATGTTGACTCTTGATTAGAAATTCCAACCTTTTCCATAGGAGGGAACTGAGTCACGGGAGCTGTTCTGTTGAAGATTGTCAAAGAGAAACATTTTGCAGTCTGAAATGGATGAATTGTGTTATCAACACTGCAGGAAGTAAAAGAGTAATGAAAAACTGATGACAGGAAGTATGACTTACAAAATTAGGGTTCTTATTTGTCCTTCCCTGAGTCTTACAGGCCACACATGTTGATCCAATATCCCATGAGACCAGTCAGAATGTTGAGGGGTAAGTACCACAGTCCACTAAAAGGCAACTTCTAATTAATGATATTCTGATGTGGACTAGTGTTGAGAAAAATGATTTATTTTGTAAATGGCTAAATGAAGCCTCACAGTAATAATTTTCCCCCAGTGAGGATTGGGTTAGTCTATTTGGTAGAAGTCTTGTGGATCCTAAATACAGCTCTATACTGGGAGGCAATGCTTGTTATTTCAGGAATGCTCTGCACCTAAAACTCAGTTTTGTGAGTTTGGTCCAGAAATGTGGTGGTTTCTCATGTGGATGTTAATGCAGAAGTTCCTTTTTTTTTTTTTTTTTTTTTTTTTTTTTCCCAGTATATGGCAGTTTTCTTGTAGTTGGTTTGAGTAGAATAAAATATAATACATAATATACTATTCATTGGTAAGTAGGGTAGTTTCTGCAGAGCTTATTGAACATTCATTTTTTCTGTTAGCCTCACTTGTAATTTTATTATTTTTATGTATGGGTGTAACAAATTCTTTAGATTTTTTTTCAAAGACAGGTCAAAGTGAAGAATAATCCATGTAGGGATAGAAACTAAGTGTATTGAGCAATGAACCTTCTTGCATCCTCATCTTCTGTTGAAAGGATCCTGTGTTAGGTTGGTTACTTGTGTGTGTGTTTCTTAATACAGGAAGTATTTCTTGATCTGTGACTTTTCTTAGAAATGAATTCAGTGGCATCAATTTTTGAAAAAAAGAAAAAAAGAGACGGTAGACTGTAATTTATTTAATCACAAATATTCTTAATTTTTTTCTGTGATGTACATCCTGAATTGTGTGTATCATGGCTGAGCTTTTTGTCATTAAATGCCTCTCTTTAGTATTATCTGCCTCACCTTATTTCTCAAATTTTGTACCTTATATTTTGGTATTAATTTCTCTCAGTAAAGTGGGAAACTTCAGTATCTTACTATTTAGTCAGGCAAGGGTTTATTGTCAAGATTAATTTGCTAGCTAATTCCTCTAAAGCCTTCTGTAGCTGAAAAGTGTTGTTAAGCTGTTGAGCCTAATTTATTATGATGTGTGTTTGCTATATTACCACTTTACCTCAGAAACATGCATGACCAGTCCTTTCCTGGATGGATGATACTTCTGGTTTACCTGGTTCTAAAAGTGGTTTTTAATAGAATCTTTGTAGAAAAGTTACCATCATATCTGCTTCTTTTGGTAACTTGTGATCTGGAGACTTGAAGAAGTTAATCCCCATGATCTGTACTTCTTGGATGTACACAGATTGCAAAACATAAGCTTAACAGCATTTTTAGAAACTAGCAGGAGTCAGCAAAAATCTGCAGACAGTATGGTGAGGAGAAGCCAGTCCGTGACTCATGCCTACACTGCACTCCTCTGCCAGGCGTGCCAATTCCTCTTCCACTCTGGAAAGCACTGGGAGCTGTGGATCCAGGGATTTTATGGAATTTGTACTGTGAATATTATGTACTTGAAATACTAGGCAGGGGCTTGTGACATGAGCTCGTTAACATGATCTGTTGCTTCTCTTGCAGCACAGGCTACTGCTGGTTTTATTCCATTTCTAAAATGGGAATTACACCCAAATTGTCATCCTGCTAGAATCAATGTGTTTAATAAAGCAAAGGTGTCCTGTTTCTATAAGAAAGATGGTAAGAAAAGTACACAATTTTTTCTGTTTACAGACTAGTAGCAGTAAGATTATCATCAGCAATCACTAATTACCTGACAATCACCAAGACTCTTAATATTTCAAGCAGGAGTAACACAGTTTTCAATGCAATTACTTTTGTTTGCTACAGACAGTAGTAATAGAAATATAGTTCTTAGAATTTTTTTTTTTTTTGGTTATTTACCAAGCCAGTTTTTTTGCCTTAGCATCTTCTTGATTAGAGTTTTTTTATCTGTTGTGAACATATTTTAGATTATGTGGTAGTGTATAAGCTGGGAGAGAATCACTAATATGTGCAGGAACATATCTTAAGGAGATTTCACTGTAATATACACATGGGGAGAAGGTTTGTGGTAATTGAAGACAGAATCTGGTCTCTTTTGACTGATTAGAAATACATGAGGGATCTGTGCGTGACTAAGAATATGTCTAGGATATACTCTAAAAATGTCTTTGGAAATGGTTTGGTACCCAATTTCATCCTTCTTTCCACCAGTGTAATTTCAGCATAATGGGTATCAGTCCTGTATCATTTAAATCCTCAGTGCAAGGATGAATCCATATAAAATAATTTCTGATTAAACACATACAGGTTTCATTGCAACAGAATGAGTCATCACTGTCAAGGCCTGATTGTGAAAATTACATAAAATAAAATGTAATACGTGATTGTATTAGGCTTTGGAGAGGGGAATAATAAGATATCCCAAGGAAACCATGTGTGATATCAGATGTGGTAATTTGTCTTTCCTTTAAATGATAAGTTCTGACACCACTTCATTGTCTGTGCCCCACTGAGCAAGTATCCATGTAAAAAAGAAGTTCTTAATATGCTGGAAGGCACTGAAAAATGTTACCCCAGATTAGGAAGAAACCTGATTTTATTAAATAGAAGTATGGAATTGTAAGGCAGAAATACTGTGCTTTTAAAAGTACTGCAATGTCTAGTTATGTGCAGGTTTACTCTAAGTGGCTTTCACGAGTGTACTTTTTTGTAGTTTTGTTTTTAGTTTTTTTTTTTCTTCTTAAGCAATTAGTTATATAATTTAATTGGGAAAGATAGGAAAGATAGAAGTAATTTAACTTAACCTCTCATTATGCACAATTGAGTAATAATTCATCTTTGTGTATGAAGTCTTGAGTTTTTGGGTAATTAGAATTAAAATTAGCAAGAAATTAACAGACAAATTTGTGAAGCTGTATTTGGTCTGAAAGATCATACTGATGCTTTATGGGGACACGAGGTGAAATTCTGGTATGATAGCTGCTTTGCTAATAGAAGCATTTGGCTAGTGTCTTAACTTTTATATATGTTCCTTGTATAGATACACTCTCCCAATCTAAAAAATTAGGATTAAAAGCACCCATCACTTCCTTGCATGGTTGATGAGAGTTTTGGTTAATCAGTAGCCATAAAGAATATTGTAGTGGATGTATAGAGCAATAATTTGCTTGCAGGTATTTTGCTGATAGCACTTTTTTCCTTTCATAAGTCTATATATTGATAGAATAAAGTACTTTTATGGCCTGCAAGGCAGTCTTGGACAAACATTCTCAGTTATTCTTGTAGGTATCCATGCTTGTACAAACATTTTATATTTTCGTTAGTGATGCTTTCAGTGTTGCAAATGCAGGTTAAACATTGGTGATTGAAGATTTTGTTCCACCCGTCTCATTAACTGGGGCTCTATCTCATTTTAGTGAATAGCATTCTACTCAACAATTGTCCCATTACTCTCTGTGGGAATAACGTGTTTACAGAATAAAATGATGATCAATATTTTAAAAGTCCTTTAGAAAAACTTTTTAAAAAGTTTAAAGTAAGTTATCCAGTTATAAAGCTTAAATGCTTGAAAACTAGGAATAGCAAGATAAGAAACTCTGTTAAGCCTTAAATTTTTTTCCTTATAATATCTTCATTGTGATCCTGTCTTCAGTTGCAAAACCAACTGTATTTTTATTTCTTCTGGAAACATATTTCATTGAGAATATCACTCAAAATGCAGCCCTACTCTAAGACTGGTGGATTTTGTAGATAACTTTGGTAGAGCTGCAAAGGACATAACTTGTCTTTCGTAATGTAAAATGAGTAATAGTTGCCACTACATGGAGAGAGTGTAGGAACATCTGTTTTTGGGAATTGAAAGTAAACTATTAGCCAAAGCTATTCTCTGAACCCAAAAGCTGTGATAAAGATATCTTGTTCAAAGAGATATTTTGAGATGTTTGGATTTTTTGTATCGCTAGGACCTTGTTTCACTGCAGAAAGAGAGAGTGCTGGTGGCTGCCATGTTTTTTGTGCTGTGTGATCTCAGTAATTGCTGCAGCCTCTGACTGGGCAGGAATTATTTTCTAACCAGAATTTTTCCTAAAAATTAACAGTAAATATCAGCAATATAGGAGAGAAATACTGGCTGTTCTGGTTACCTACATGGTTGAAAAAAACCCCAAACTTCTGGTGTGTCTGGCTGTGTATTTTAATTGTGCAGTGATTTTTTTGAGCAACTATATCCAAATTTAACAAATTTCAGTACTTCACATGTAAGATTTCTTGTGTACCAGATCCAGATTTCCTATACTGATACTAAGGGATGTGTATTGGGATAGAACTTACTCAAGGCTTTCTTAATGGCCAAAAAAGTTAACCTGCAAGCCAAGATAATCTGCAATATCACTCAAAAACTGCTTAAAATAAAGCAATTCTTCATTACTTATAATGAAACCTTCCTACAGTGTCTGCAAAGTAATAAATTAAACCCTTTTTTTCTTAAAAGAAAGCCCCTAAAAAAACAAAGAGAAAAACCCTACAAAAAAAAAAAAAACACAAAATTTGCAGTATTTTAAATGTGTTTTACATCAAAGCTCTTAAACAAATATTTGGTAGGCAATCTAGGCTGCATGAGGTACACAGTTTTGTTTGTTGCTGTGAAATGGAGCTTCTAATTCAACAGTAATTTAGATAGATTCAGTTTGTGGTTTGTTACTATGTGATTTGACACAGACACACACTCTCCAAGCAAAATTTCTTTCACCTGGGAAAATTGGATAATGAACTAATGAAGGTTTTCTTGGCTGATAATGCTGTCTGTTTTCAAAGCGCAGCAATTACACAATCTTTTTAGCACTCAATGTCTATCTAAACAAAATCAATGCAAAAATAAGGGCTATTTACAGTGAAGTATCATTATTTTATATTGTTTGGGTAGTTCTCTGAGAGTCTGAAATGATATTGAAATGATACAGTAAAAAAAAAAATCTCAGGAGCTTTAAAGCCAGCAATCTAAAGGCCACCTGATTTTCCTCTCAGCTCAAGTAATTCACCAGTGCTTGTCTGCCTCTGTTCAAATGTAATACTGATCATTGCTGCTTACCTTTTCTTTTTAGAAGAAAAGCTCAATTCTATGCATCTCAAATCTAGACTTAATTTGAATTTACATGGTTTCAATGTTGGACTCGATTAAAGCTTCCAAACCATTTATTTAAAAATAATACATGAGTTTTGCGGTCTGCTTTTTTCTTATCCAGTTTTCTCCTTCATCAGTGAATTCTTCAAAGGGACATGGAGAATTGCTTTACAGTTGTTTGTAATATGCTGTGTAAGTGCTGATTTTTGCTATTCAATATCAAAGCAGAATAAAAGGCTGAATTCTTACTGCTCTTACAATTATGAAGGCATATTCAGGCTACCAGATACTTCATAGACTTTAGCCTGCAAGTTAAGGTAAGGAAAATTCAGATTAAATATACAAAATGCTTTGACATTACAACTAAGTATCATGTGGATCCATTCTCTAAAAGCTGTCCCCGTGCTTCTGAAATGTTAAGTGTCTAAATTTATACTGAAGAGAAATCTGAAAGAGCAGAAGCTCTCTTCTGTATTACTTGAGAACTGGACAGTACTTCTTCCTTTTCCCAACTTTCTTATTTTCAACTGGTGTATTTTTAAAAAGGCAAAAGCTAAAAACCTTTTCATTTTTAAGTTCACTTAAAAGGTATAAGTATGAAATGGTGTCATAATACAAGATGAAATAAAATATTTCTACTGTAGTCTTTCAGATTTTTTGATCAAATACTGAATTAGCTACTTGATCTGAAGAAAGTATTACAAAATAACACTGATAAAGCATATTCCCTGGAAATAATTCAGATCAGTTTTGACCAGTGTCTGTGCAACCTGATCTACTTAAAGATGTCCCTGCCCATTCCAGGGAGTTGGATTAGATGATCTTTAAAAGTTCCTTGTGACCCAGCCTATTCTAGGATTCTATCTGTTTGTACATTATTTCTGAATTCTTTTAGTAGAAGAGTTGTGGATTATTTTAAAGGCTTCTATAGATGTTATCTGTGTTGCTGATCTACTCCAGAGAAGCATGGTGATGTTGACTAGTTTCACATTGTGTTAGGTAATACCTTTTAATGATATTAAATTTGACTTTTTCCATTCCCATGCCATGAAACAAAATAATGCTAAACCTCCATGGAAATGGTGTAGAACCCTTGTTTTCTGAGTGGTGGTAAAAAAAAAAAAATCAAAAATTAATAGAAATTATGTACAGAATATAATCTGTTGCATAATTTTTTATTTTTTTTTTTTAGTATCTCTGGTGTCTTTATGGATCTAATATGGCTGAATCTGCTGTGTACAATTCAGTTTGACATATGTGAATGAAGTGTGTCAGGCTAGGTAACTGAGTTTTCCTGTGTACACCTCTCAAACAGCAGCACTGTACACATCATATCCTTGTGTCTCTGTTCTTATTAACCCAATGCTTGAAACCTCCAAACAACAGAACAGTCTCTGTATCACTACAGATGCAGTGTGAGGGAAACTTATGAGAATGAGGCAGAGATCCTTAGAAAGAAAGTTTTTCAGGGAAACAGCATCCCTAGTAATGATAAAGCAATATATTTTATATCTCCTGAGGGTTTTCCCTCATGATACCTGTAGGGGAATAAATAATGGCAGGAGCAATGTTATGTGTTCTAATGTGTGTACACCTCTACCATTATGCAAGACAGCCAAATCATTCTATAGTTTGTTTTTTTTTTTCTCGTATGTTTTATTGCATTTATCAATATAGGAGAGACATGGCTTAGTACCTTGGATAATGGTATAATGTCTGTTATAGATGAGTCCATTAGTGACAGGTAGGACAGAGCAGTAGTTTGCTCCATATTTACTACAATGTTCTTAGTGCTTTGTAAATGTATGTTGCCACCATTTAGGACTTAATAAAACTTCATAGATCTCTCTCTTACCATTGTTATGCTGGACTTGTTTTTGCATGTGAATATTTCTGAACAGTCAGACCATGCAACAGATAGGAAGGAAATATTTGTAGGACTGGGCAGAGCTAATTTTTTAAAGGAGCTACATTATTTTTTAAAGTACATCCAGTATGGACCCATTTTGTCTTCAGATTGTGATCAGTGGAGGAGACTTAAGTTTCTGTACCTCACTTTCAATGAAACATTGATAGCTATTCAGCCTCACATCCTGTGTATGGCTACACTGAGGTCACTTGGTTTGGGTGGGAATAGCCAGTGTGATATATTGTAATACGTTTTGCTGTATTTCTCTGTGCTGGCAATGTTATTGAGACTATACATTGAGACTCAATGTTATTGAGACTATCATACTTCCCCATTATGAAGCATGGGATAACTAGTAGAATATTCTTAACAGTGGAATTACAAAAGATTAAATATTAGTCTGCATGTCCTCCAAGGAAAAAAACAAAAAGCACAAAGAAAAGTTTTTAAAAAATATAAACTCGGCTTCAGACCTAAATTTATTAAGTCCTTTTATAAGCAGCTAATGACTGTGTGACCTTAGATGTATGGCATGGTTATCTCTGCCTCTGCTAATTGGTCTGCACCACACATGTCATTGCCACTCTGCACCATGCCAGGCACCATGACATGCCCTTGCTCAGAGTTCTGTTTTCCCCCAGGTATTCAATCATTTAATCCTCTGTCTTTTAAACTATGGGGGGAATGCATGGATGTAGATAGTAAAATGCATGTTGATACCAGCAAAACCATAATTTTTACACTATACAGTTTGTAATTATTCCTGTGACGTTAAGGTACGTGCATGGATTGTGCACAGATTTCCTCTGAGAGCCTTTAGCTCTTTATTGAGCTGAATGCAAGCAAGTTCATTATCTTCCACGTGTTCTTATATTCATTTGCTTCTCACCTCTGTGTAAATAAAGTTAATACCTATGTAAAAATTTGTTATGTACACTTAGCTGTAAGTGTAACTATTGACTAGTGGTTAAAACTACTACTAGTGGTAAGCAACTAATTAGGGTTATTTATGAGAAGATTCAGAGGTATTTCTGCAATTGCTTCCCATGCTGTGTGTCCAAACTGAAACATACACATTTAGAAGTATTTAACATTTTTCATGAGGATTGAGCATATTCTCACACTTCTACATACACTCACATCATTAATTTTAACAAATAAGTATGGATTTCATCTGCTATTGATGGGAAAAAAGCTTTTCCATTTATTTTCTCGAAAAATAGTAGTTACTGAAGCATAAATTAAGCTTGGCCAGCAATAGATATGGTTTGTTGAGCCCTGGGGAATACTTAAAGGCCATTTGGCTTCCTTTTCCTGAAAAAGAATGCAGGCTGAATCAGATATTTTTTAAAAGGTTATCTATATTATTATGAGTCAGGGAAGGTAGAGTGATGTTTAGTTTCCTTGTTTAGGAATCACCATGTAGCATTTAGAAAGGGATATATGTGTCAAAATAGCATGATTTTCTACACTTCCCAGCAATGCTCTTTCTTTATCCCTAATCAGTATAAACCCAAATATTTCTGTTTACTGGGAGATCAAAAATTTGAAAGGAGTGATGCATCTGAGGTGGGAGGAAGGTATTGAAAGCAAGTTCCTGCTACAGCTGAAAGGATGCTTTTCCATTTGAAATGCAGTAGTTTCTCTGTTAAAACAAAGAAAGGGATCTGAAGCCTTTGTAATATGATTGTTTTATTAATTGGTTGCATAGTATTATTTAAAGAAACCTCCCTGATTTTTCTTATGTTCACGTATATACTTACGATTCATCAATTTAGAAAGAAGTGCAGTCAGGTCAGCTGAGGAGGAGCATCCTGGATTCAGACAGATGCCAGTCAAAGCTGGAAAGCCCATTTCCAGTGCCATTGCTAAGCACAGGGATGGATGCTTGCTGGAGTTCACTCTGCAATGCAAATGTTGCTGCAAAGGCCTCAGGCTTTTGGCTAAAGAGCAGCAGGGAAGGGGATCCACCTGAGGAGCCCAGGTTTGACACAGTTGGATTGCAGCCAGCTTGGAGTATCACTGTGCCTTCCTGTAGAAGCTGGAGCTGCTGATAACTAATGAGGTCTGTAGCCTGCTCAGAGTGCTTGCTGACAGCATGTCACAGAGCAGCAGTGTAATATAAATAATAAGATCTTGCTGTGTTTTCTTTATTGCTCTTTGTTTCTTATATTTTTAGCTGCTTGCTGCAAGAGATGGGTTTCTGCATTGCTTGCTCTGGTGCACACACTTTCTTTTTTTGCTGGCTGTCTCTCTCTGTCTCTTGACAGGTGTAAGGAGGATCCTAAATATAGAAGCCACCCGTCAGTTGGCTTCAGCAATCAGCAAGCACTGATTTAGTATTTCTCTTAACCAACTAAGCTCCAGAAGGGTATTTCTTTTAAACATTTATCAATTTATTCCACTGCAAGCTTTCTTTAAAATTATTAAAAAACCTGATTATCCTATGAAATGAATGAAGAATTGTATTAGCCATCATGTTTCAGAAATTATGATCCTCAAGAATGGCTCTTGCAATGAAAAGGAGAAAAAAATGCTTTTTGAATAATTCCCTTGTTTTAGCAGTTTAGTTAATGCTTCTGTACCTCATTGGGGAAAACACTGAGACTAAGTGTAAGTACAGTCTCCAGTTTTTAGATGAGCACGCTTTCAGATATAAGAAGCTGCACACCTCCCTATTAATATATCCTTATGAGAAGAGACTTTAATGCAAATGTACTGATTAGATTTACTTTGCTATACAAGGAAATAAAGTATGTGGTGAGAAATGGACGTGTCTTAGTACTGAATATTTATAGTGCTCGCTAAAAATATTTTTAACACAGAATTAAAAAGTATTTTTAACAGAAAAAAAAACGTTAATTTCTTTATCCTGTGGTTGAGTTCAGCAAATCACACAAAATACTCATTCTCAAAAATTAGCTGGCCAAATTTATTATATTACCCCTGCAAAAGTTCTAAGTAGAATATTTGGGGAAAAAAAGAGCTGCAACACTGCATTAAAGACAACTTAAACATTTTCTGTTAGTTTGTAGGCAGACGTCTCAAATTTTTTTTCTTCCTTGTGACCAGTTGCCATTAATATTCATAGAAATTGTTCACAGCCTACAGGAGATACTAATTCAGTATCTAATTGTGACAAGTGAGTTGCATGTGATAAAGACCCTTTTTGATATTGATGTGCTTTGATTTTTTATGTTTTGTGATTGTGATGCACTTCTATTATTTAATACAATTCTAATATTCTAGTGTTTTAAAGGTGGTGTTAAAAATGGGCACAAGAGAAGTCAGTGCCTTTATGTAGCTCAGAAAGGCAGTAGTACTTTTTTGTGATAGTTGTAGTTGTTACATGTGGTCTGTCTGGTTGTGAAAAATAAGTAGCAAAATATAGCATGTGTTTGTTCTGTTTATGTAAAGGTTTATTTTTGGCAACCTGTGCTCCCTGTACCCAGCCATGAGAAACAACCTGTTTCTCTATTTCTTTTTTCACTGTTCCATACATTGGTATAGTTTATTGGAAGCTTCTGCCATGTCTGGGACATCTGCTTTGGTGGTTGGTGGAGCATGATTCAAAGCCTAGAAAGAAGTAAGAGGGCTGCTAGGTGAAATAGCAGGACTGGCCCTGAGAAAAAGAAAAATGGTTTAAGATAGAACATGTTTCCAATAAAAGGATGCTTTTTTCAGATTTGGCACAAGGGATTCTGGGGTAAGTCTAACTCTCTTAGCACAGGTAGTCTCAAGCTTTATACCTGAAAATCCAAACTGCATCTAATGCCCCTTTTGAGTGGAAGATCTTTTACATTTCACAGATCAGAATTTGAACCCACCGAAGCCTAGTGAAAACTAAAGCTTATGAGCTTCAGTTTTTACATTTAAGAAAAACTGATTATTCTTCAGTGTGAGCTCATGTAATCTGACTGTGACTTCTCAAAGGAGCAAACCAGAGTTGCCATAAGCTGATCATGCAGCCACCAAAGCTGTTAGAGTTCCAGCTGTAACCAGCAGTTACCTGTGTAAATGTGTCTGCTGTGGTATGAGCCACCAGGTTGGAAGGCAGAACTGCTTCTATAAAAATCTTTGTGCATCTAATAGCTAGAAGTTTAGTCTCTCCTCAGTGTTCCAAATTTATTTTTCACTGTAGTACTGGTTTTTTTTAGCTAGAAATTTATTCTCTCCTCAGCCCTCCAAATTTATTTTCACTGTAGGATGATTTTTTTTTTTAGCCTGCTAGAGACCTGGCTAGATGCTTTCTGCCTTTGGCACATCATTTAATGAATACAGTGAGAAGAACTTTTCTGCTGAATTTTTTCTTACCAGCCTGGTGTTTACTAGACAGAAAAGGTGGTAGTCTCCTCTCATGAGCATTGTCACAACATAGAGGAGTGTGTTGTGGCTGTATGTCTATATGGTTCTTCTTTGCCCTTTATCCAGGGCAGAATCCACATATTCTACTTTCACCTTTGTTTTCATACTCTAGATACATTTTATAAATAGAATAAAAGATTGAACTGAATGATTTTTCCATTAACCCCTCAAGAACATTAAATCAGGCCCATATCAGAATTATGACATTATCACAAAAAAAAATTATCACCAAAAAACAAAAAAAAGCCAAAAAACAAACAAACAAACAAACAAAAACCAAAAAACAAAAACAAAAAAACCAAAAAACCAAAAAAAAACCAAAAACAACAACTTGTTCAGGAAAACTCAAACTAAAACAGCTCCTAGCAAAAGATAAAGGAAAAAAAAAAAAAAAAAAACCACCCAAACCATTTAATTGATATGAGTTATGAAACTGTCTTTCTAATAAAAAATCTTTTTATCTGTCTATCTGTCTATCTATCTGTCTATCTATCTAATCTATCTTTTGATATTTCTGTCCATATATCTTTTTACTGGGATGAAGCTGGGGATAAGAAACAGTGCCCATAACTGGATTAAGGATCTAAGAGGGTTACAAAGAGGATGTAAGGGTACTTTGTGAGCAGAATGTTTTTATTGTTGATAAAAATAGACCAACTGGTCATGTTACATGCTTGGTAATATGGTGCTTGAATTGCAAATACATGGAACAGAAAGAATCACTGGCATTCTGTAGCATTAGGTAGGGATGGTTTGCTGTGCTGATAGTGACACAAATATATTTATCAAAATGAAGAGAGGAGGAACTCTAGAAGCAGAGTGGATAATCTGTTTTGCTGAGCTAGTTTCTGAAGTGAACTCACTTTTGTATACACATTTTGGGTACAAGGAATGTTTTCCCTCCCTTTCCCTCCTCTATGCTGGTCATTAGAACCTGGCCAGAGCAGTCGGGGGGATTATGCAGAAGCCTCAGGCTTTTTCAGACAGCAGAGTTAAAGACTGGAAGTATAAATCTTGACAAAAGCACAGTCAGTTATGATTTTCCCACAGAGAGAAGGAGCCCTTCACTGTTTTCAAAACAGACCTGTGACTAACAGCTAGCTGTATAAATAATGAAGATCTTGTATCTTATGTGATACATAAGAATTATCCTCCCAAGCTACATGGCAGTTCCTTAAGCAAACAAAGTGTTTGCTTTTCAAAGGGCTGGATAGTTTTTAAAAGGTTTTCTCTACTCTTATTTAATAGTACTTGCATTACTAGAATTTACATTTAAGCAATTTCACACCTTCAGGCTGGGGGAATATCAAGTATTTTATTTGTTAGCAAGAAAGTAATATATGTCCTCATTGCTGAATTCTAGTTACTGCTTTTAAACATAATGGTGAACAAAATCATCCTCTTGAGAGGTTCTATTCCCATACTTTTAGCACAGCAGTATTTGGGGTTTTATCCCATAAAAATTCTTCATGGCAAGAGTTCCATGGAAGAGGCCAAATTCAGTGCTGCCAAAGTAAAAGGTTCAGAAAACAGATGGGCTGGATGGCAGTTTAAGAAGCAAGGGAGAACTGTGATCCTCATGTCTGAGTGCAAACCTATGCTGTGGCAATTACATAGTATCATTTTTTCTGTAATTCCTGGTTTAGGATGTACAGGCTCTCAGAACCTGTAGGTCAGACATATGCCTCCCATTTTCCTTTCCTTCAGGAAAAAAATCAATTTTTTAAAACTCATGTTTCTAAATGTTTTTCTGTGTGTTGAAGATTGAGACTAGTTTAGCTGTTAGAACATTACTCTTTGGTGAAAAATCCCTACCCTCTGTCTCTTCTGAGACCTCCCTTTGTTCTTTTTTGTAAAGCTATCATTCATACACAAAACTTTTTTCCATTCCATGCTAAAACTCAGGTACTTCTAAGAAAATTAAAGAGTTGTTACTTCAAGAAAACAGGTCTTACCAAGTGAAATTGTATCTCTATTAAGAGAAACCAAATAACTGTATGCATGTAATGTAATTATGTGTGATTAAAAAAAAAAACAAAACAATTTATAGATCCAGAGTCTTCATTTTTTAACTTCAGTATTTAACCAGTGTGTCAGTTGATTAGGCTGCAAAAGGCAGAGCAAGTCTGGTATAGGTTCACATCTTTCTCCTATGAGTATATATTCATATAGGTCATCAGGACATCTCAAATGCAGTGTAAACTATGCTTTCCCCAGCAAAACTTTACAGGAAGAACCCTGTCTATTTTTAAGAGAAGACTTAAAACTAGAAATGCAGGCATCAGTTGTAATTGACACCTGTGTGCCTCTGTCCTGGGGAAACTACTCAGTGCAGTATGTGATGCTAAACATCAGCACAGCTATAAACCCATCATGTAGAGACACAAATGCAGAACAACTGAAATACATGTATATAAACCTTTTGGGCCATCAGGGAAAGGAAATTGAGAACCACACAGGGAAGTACTCTGTCCTGAGTAGCCACTCACCTTAAGCCTTTGATGGCCTTTATAGTTATTGCCTTGTTTGCAAACTTCTCTGACCACAACATCCCGTTTCCAGTTCAAGAATTAATCCCTTGATGGCTGAAGCACAGGAGTGGCAAATCCTCTAGTAGCATGATCTTAAGAGTGCATATGGCAGAGTTGTGTCTCTGCAGAGTGCTTAGTGGGGCACTCACAGAGACTCCCACCTCTGGCTGGTCTAAACACATCTGGTTTTATTACGTACCTTGTAAGTCTAGGGATAGGAGGGGGAGGATTAAAGGGACACTTGCTAGGAGAGTTACCACCTAGCAGTGCATCAGCTTGAGCATCCCAAATTTGCAATTAGTCTTTCTAAGGAGAGATTTGTAAGATCTTACTAATTAATTGTGCTCAAACTAATCTTGGGTTGTTTGATCAAGGAATTTAATCTAGATTTCTGAATTTGCTAAGAACCTAATCGTAAAAATATAAGTAACTTCTGTAATTCAACTATTTAGATTTTTTCACATTAAGAAGTCAGATTCTTAAAGCTAATCACACAGCAGCACAAATGCTTCATATATATGTCCTTTGTGGAAGATTTGATTGTCCATACGTCATGATGTTACAGCAGGCAGCAGACAGTAAATGTATTTCTCCCAGGTTTGCAGGCCATGTGAGGACTGCCTGAAGTGCAGCCCTGGCACTCCAGAACTGTAACTCTCAAAGGACAGCTGAAAAAGGGTGGCAAGACAGCACAGCTTTGTGTTCACTGCACTTTATGTGTTAGCTTTTGGTGTTGCACATTCAACTTCTGAAAGAGGTGTCAATGATTTTTCTATTCCTCGTTCCAGCAGGAGCCCCAAAGAGGATCTCTTCAGGAGCTGTTGATACAGTGTGTGGCTTAGGGTGACATGCCAAGACGTAGCACTTCATAAACAGTCACCATGTTTTTAATGTTTTTCATCAGGAGACATTTGCTGCTTGTCAAAGTGTCAGTGTGACGTCTAGAAGGACTGAAATGCACACTGAGAACAACAGCATTGACAGGGCTTCGTCAGCTGTTTCCATCCATGCTTTCTAGCATTGACAAAAGTACTAATTTTAGTGGCCCCCAGTCCCATTGTAATTCTTAAGTCCTTCAAGAGTGAAGTGTCAGTTCTGGACACGGTGCAAGTGGTGTTGATGTTGCTGGAGAGCAATCCCAGGGCAGCTGTGAGAGTCAGCTGCAGTGTGTGATGTGCACGTGGCCACCTTGAAGGATGGTTGGAGGCATTCCTAAATACTTGATAGAGGTGTCACCAGCTGTCTCTCTTGATCTTTTCTGTCCTTTTTAATGTGCTTTGTCACCTCTTGTAGATGTGAGCTAACTACAGCCAGCCAGACTGTGGCTCTATTTCTGCAGTACTGTTGCTGTTGCTCTCACTGCTGCTCCCTTCTCCTGCACAAGGAACATAAAACAGTGCACGGCTGAGGGGGGATGAACCTTGGCTTTGTCCTCAGTGCATTTGTTGTGCAACTTATCCAGTGAAGGGAGCTGGCAGATGAGATCCATCCCTGAACTAGCATGTGACATAGAAAGTTGAATTTCACAGCAACTGTTCTTGCCCAGTTCTGACATTGAGCATCGTGACAATAAAGTCGTGCACTTCTTTTGTGCTGTAAGGACATATTTGTTCTATCTCTGCAAGAAAGGAGTAATGACAACTGCCTGAATCTGCAGAGATCCAAGTCTTTCTCTGTAGCCTTAGACTGGAACTTTCCTTGAGTCTCCTGAACTACAAAGACTAAAAATACAAGGTTGTTAAATTAATTTCAGATTAAGATTTTTATGAAGATTTCACAAAGATTTTAAAGTAGTGGGCACTATTTAAGTGTTTCATGGACTACTGCCTGTATTTATATAAATATTTGTCTTTTTCAATTCCATTACAACCAACATTAAAAATCTCCAACATAAAATATATTTATGACACAAACTTTCCTTAGCATTGGGGAGAATTAGTCACAGTGTGATTCAGGTGTTACTAAACATAGAGATTCCCATACAAACTGCCACTTTTTCTCTGCAATCTCTCCTTGTCTTTCAGCAGCTGGAAAGATTAAACACCTTTTCTCCACAGATAAATAAAAGCGAGAAGAAGCACTCTGTTTGATTTACACTGGAAGGCAGTTGATCATAAAACCAGTGTTCTGCTACCTAGTTATGGATTTATTCACTCTCAGCTTGTCATCTTCTTCAGGCAAGCAGTGATACTGGTAATTCTTCTTGGAGTATGCTGTTGCTGCTAAATTCATGACAGTTCCTCGTGGATCAAGACTGATAGCTGGCTGTGGAATCCAGTCAAGAGAATGACACCATTTTTTAACAAAATACTGTAAATATAATCAGATTAGCATCAAACTGCGAAGGAAGCAACTCGTGATCTGCTTTCAATTTGAGCCTGGATCTAGTAATTCATTTACATATAAAAAGATTTCTTTTGGAAATAAAATCCGATACAAAAAACTTGCCAGGAGCTTTGTCAAACTAAAATCCCACCTCAGTCTGAACAGGTCAATAGACTCAATGAAGACTTAACCATTACACAGAAGCATTCAGATTTTTTGTAGTACAGAATTCAAGAAGGTTTTTTATATGAATGTGCTGCTATGGTAAAGACCATAAAAATAATATTTCTTGAATGAGTGAGCCATAAATGCAACTCAGCTTTTTTGTTTGTTTAAGATGTATATTCTTTTTTTGAATGTATAAACTTATCCCCAAGGGGCATATTTATCACACTGATTTTAGTAATCTGTAAGAGTTTAGAAACAGTATAGATTATAGCTGCACATGTTTGACAGTTGACAAAAAGACTATACAGAAAAATTTACAAGAAGTGGAGAAAAGAGGGAAAGTAAAGGAAGGAGATGACACATTATCATAGCAGTCAAGGAATGCAAAAGGATTCAGATACCATACTTGGAAAATGTCAAAAAAATGGTAAAGTAGTATTAAAAAAAACACCCTCAAAGTGACCCTATAGCAGCAAAACTTAAAAAAAAAAACTTGGTCAAACAGAATTGTGAAAAACTAAACACAAATTCCAGCTCTTTTGATTTTAATATATGTCTTTAAGACTGTGGGTTAATAGAGAAGATTACTCAGTTTTCATCAGCCAACCATGTCCCCAGCCTCAGAACCTTTGAACTTCACTATCCCCGAGCAGTTGTCAATCTGTCACCTTTGCATATCCCTGAGGAAGCACAAGCAGAGTGTTAGTTAGGCTTACACAGTCTGTAAATGTGCAGGTCCAGTAGATATTTCAGAGCTCTAAAGGGACAGCCTCTGAATCTGTGGAATTTATTCCTATGGTTTAACCCCAGCCAGCATCTGAGCCTCACACTGCCCCTTGCTGGGGTAGGGGAGAGAATCTGAGGAGTAAAAGTGAGAAAACTCATGGGTTGAGGTAAAGACAATTTATTGGGGGAAGTAAAAGCTGAGCACACAAGCAAAGCAAAACAAGGAATTAATTCTCCACTTCCCATGGGCAGGCAGGTGTTCAGCCATCCCCAGGAAAGCAGGGCTCCATCATGTTCAGTGGTCACTTGGCAAAACAAATGTCATGACTTCAAACATCTCCTTTTTTTCTTCTTCCCCCTTCTTTTTATGCTGTACATGAAGCATTTTGGTCTGGGATTCCCTGTGGGTCCATCAGAGTCAGCTGTTCCAGCCTCGTGCCCTCTCAAATACCTGTGCTTCCCCAGCATCCTCTCTGAGAGTGGGGTGAGAAGCTGAAAGAGCCTTGATGCTGTGCAAGAACTGCTCAGTAAGAAATAAAATATACCTGAGTTCACACTGTTTCCAGATTGAACCCAAATGACCAGCTGCTATGAAAAAAATCAACTCTAGTCCTCCCAAAACCAGCACAATTGAAGTGTCTGAGAAATATTTGATATTTTAAGGGAATGGGAAAAACATATAAAAACCAAACAAAAATACAGAGACTGATCTTGGGGGATACCAAATCATTGCTCTGTTCTGGAAAAAAATGTTTAAATGGTGTCAGGAGTTACTACAGAATATTTCAATTGAAATTATGGAAGTAACTGGAAATACTGTTAAGGCAAATATTTTTAATTTAATTTAGTCATTTTTAGCAAAAGAAAATGGAAGAAGGAATTGATAAAAATATATATAATAAAAGCCTAAAATAATCCATTTTAACAGCATTTAGGTACTGTGAGCATTCAGGCTGTACCAAATGAACAAAGCTGATCTTGCTCACAGTGTCTTGGAAAGTATAGAAAAAGATCTGTGCAATGTTCTCATTGTTAATTAATTAAAAAGAATCATTTTGAGAGAAGAAGGTAGAAAAATATATAAAATAGTTTGGGAGAAGAGCTATTTGGAAACTACTGACAGGCAAAAAAGGGGGCAGGTTATATGAAGAGGGTCAGCAGCCACATTACAGGAAACAAACATTCTCTCAGGAAGAAAGAAAAAGTCTCAGAAATGAAACGTGCTTATCATTCAGATAAACATCTCTGCATTTCTCAAAGTGCCTCTGGGCTTCTATGACTGAGGTTAGACTTTTGTAAAAGCAACCGTTCAGCCAGTATGGAAATAAGTCTATTTTGCCATGTTTTGCATACCTTTGCAGAATAATTGCACTCTTAGAAAAAAGTCTTGGTCATAAAACATGCAAATATAGGACAGTAAATATAGACCCGTAGCCACCTTTTATAGTGCATTTGGTTTCTCTCTGCAGCCTGTTAGGAAGGATGTGAGTATGAAGGAATTGGAGAAAAGACAAAGATCTCTTTAAAGATCTAAAAATTGGGTTGTAAGTCTTTGGAAAAGGTTAGAAAAAGCTAAGTATATGTAGTTCAGAAGAGGGAAGACTCTAGTCCTGCTCTGTATATAAACACCTTCAAGATAATGATATAAATAGTGAAAAGGGATTTACAGGTTCTCAGAAGAAAGTAGTTAAAATATGTCCTTAACTAAGGAGCAGGGAAGGAGGAGAAATATATTTACAAAAAGGTTTTAGATCGTAAGTGAGAATAGAGTGGAATAAACAACCACTGGCAAGAAGAATTTCATTTTATGCAAAATAAATTCCAGTAACCATCATCATCTTTATTATTGCAATATTTTATGTTAATTATTCCCCATCTGCAAGATCAGAGTAGTTCCTTGCCATCTCTGGGTGCTGTGAAACGGGGCACCCTGGTACCACAAAGATGACATAACTGCAGGCAGGGAGCAGCAGTGTGGCTCATGGCTCGTGAGTGTGACTTTGTCACAAAACATCAGGAATGATAACAAATGTAACATAATTAGCAGCAGATGATTATTTTCTCCTTGGGCCATGTCTTCCTTGTGAGCTCATCAGGGTAAGAGCCAATTGTAGGTGAAGATTTGTGTTGCAGGTATTTCATAACAGACTCTGTACTACCATCACAATGACCCTATAATAATTTTCTTGGAGGATGGGATGAAATTCATTCTGATGTATTTATGGTGTTATGGTGAAGTTCATAATCGTATGACCTGAATTTTTTCCTTTCCTGGAAAAATTATAAAGAACTTAAAATACTT
The DNA here is from genome assembly GCA_030060385.1 of Muscicapa striata striata. Taxonomy (NCBI): domain Eukaryota; kingdom Metazoa; phylum Chordata; class Aves; order Passeriformes; family Muscicapidae; genus Muscicapa; species Muscicapa striata. Next base: position 2,186,171 of record JAREIS010000025.1, on the reverse strand, counting down.
GTACCAGCAGGCTTCCAAGACTTGCAGTAGGTAATATAGTGACCTGGAGCACAGATTAGTGTGGCTGCCTGGTTTCACTTTCTGGTTCATGTGACATCCTGCACAGGAATTTCTGTAGTCAGCATGTGACCCCTCTTCCAGCTCTGGGGCTATGTTTCATTAGAGAATTTCCTGACCAGCTGAAGGACATAATTCAATAAGGACTCAGACTCAAAGGATGAAGAGAGCAGTGATTATCCACATGGAGTAGGCATTTTATTTCCATTCATCCTCTTTAAATAAGATCAGTTTTTCATGCCAGTCTTGTGTTGAAGAGGCTGAAAGAGAAGAGGCCAATAATCTGTCCTGATTGTTCTTCTTGTTCTTCTGGCTGTTGGAGCCTGACCACCACAATGCCCCTACTTATCCTTTTTTGTTTTTGGTTTTTTTTTTTTTTTTTTTTGTTATTTTGTTTTGGTTTTTTTGTTTGTTTGTTTTTTTTTTTTTTTTTTTTTTTTTTTTTTTTTTTTTGGTTGGTTGGTTTTTTTTTTTTGTTTTTGTTTTTGCATCTATTTTATTAGCATGTTTTCTTTTATCTATCACTGAGCCTTGCAGAAGCTGCTTATATATGTTCTTTTCAGAATGGTGATACAAGTTTGCAGTGTCCTCGGAATCAGAAAGATCTAACTTGTAAATGTGTCTTAACTTTGATCACAGGGCTTTATACAAGACAAGCATTCAGTGTGTAAGACACAAAGCTTTATGTGTTAGACTGTCTAAGAAACAGAAGTTAATTCTGGGAATTAGAAATTACTGGGTTGTCACAGTAAAGACCAAAACTTTTCTCCACAGAAAACCGATTAACTTCACATCATGTTGCACAATCATAAACATAAATAAGCAGAAGCAGTTTGTCTTTTATTTTCTGACAAATTATGAAATTGTATCTTTTGTATCAACTGGCACGGGAGTTAAACTGCTGTGTAATAGTAACTTGAAAAGAATTACTTTGTTGTCCAGAGAATTTTGTTGTCTTCAGCTATCTCTCCCAATTCAATTTTCAGGTTTCCTTCCTTAGTGAGAAAAAACCCAACTAAATGAAAATTGTCAGTCCAAACTGACACTTAAAGGTGAATAGGTAACTTGTTTGAAAATAGTAAATAGGGTAAGATAATTTTTTTTTTTCAAACTTCTCAAAAATATTAAATTTCTCTTTAGATTGATATGCTTTACATTGCATATAATCAACCGTAACAGGGACTGACAGAAAACCAATGAGGCTAGAAAGGAATAAACACAAACTTTAACAAGAAATTTTAAGATTTAAAAACATTTAACATTTAAAAACATTTTTTAAAATCTGCTTATAGCTAAGACATAAAACATTGTATTTTTTCATAATTCTTAGTTGTCTTTAATGAATAAATAATATTTCTAAATTAAGGACTTAGAATAAATTTTTAAACCTAAATAACTTTCAGAAATGTCTTGGTGCAAAGGCTTTCATTAAATTAGTGTCCACATACTGCATGTTTTTTATAGTGTGCTAATGAATTTTTGTGACATTTTTCCAAGCAAAACCTGATGTATCACTTCTGGAAAAATTCCTGTTCGAAGGCAGAAACATAAAGAGCGATTGCCTATATGCAATAGAGAGCACATTGCTCTTCTGAATGTGATGAAGATGGAAGATGTGGCTATTTCATATGACATGGAGGCATATTCTCTCTGGGAATCACAACCATGTTTGTCCTTGTGCTAAATCCCTGCTGGTTCCACCCAGCTGCAGAGGTAACTGGAGGTCTGCATTAACCCCATCAGTCCCATACTGGTATGGATAGCACTGGAGCTGGAGGGCATAGCATGATTCTCTCAGTAAATAGACTAAAGAGTGAACAGCACTGTGATCTGAATGTCCCTTTGCCTCTAGAAATGGTTTCTCATGCCATAGGTTTGGGGATATTGACAGGGCCAATATTAGAGAGTCACAATGTCATGTCTTCACCGATAAAGAAGCTGCTGGTTTCTGAACTGGTTGAATTGATGCCAGAAAGACAAAATTAAATGGGTAGAGGTGATGTTCACACTTAGTCTCCTGTAACAGGTAAAACATTGGCACAGGTTCTAGAAAGACATAAAAAAATCATACTGCTCTTGAAGTTTTATTCTGCACTCAGTAGCATTTCAGTCTGGGGACTCTGGCTTGCCAAGACACTTGACTGCACTGCATGAGGGTGAGTGTATGTGCCAGGCAATTTGCTTGAAGGTCATCTTCCTAAATATGGTATTTAATAAAAGTTTTACTCCTCTGCTGCAGCATTAGGATTCTCTAAATCCCTCTGTGGCTGTCCGAAGCCTAAATATCAACAAGTACTGTGCAAGCAACATATGGTGAGGTTCCAGTGGAGTAATTTGTTAGCAGAGTAGTTATCTTGCATGAGGTACAAATTTCTGTCAGGATAGTTTATTTTTTTCTTTTTTCTTTTCTGACTTTGAATGCTATTATATCCTCCAAGAAAAAACAAAACAAAACAAACAAACAGAAAAAAACAAAAACAAAAACAAAACAAAACAAAAAAAAAATCCAGAAAAACAAACACAAATTTGCTGGATTTCTATTTGACATAAAGAATGGATGAAATATCCTCAGTTATCACTTCTCAAGGTTGATAATGTTTGTAATAATTAACAAAGCTGTGAGCCTGCAGGCCAAGCTCTGATCTGAGCAAACCCTTTGCAAGCATTAAGTTTTGTGTGGTTTAACATTTTTTTCCTAGCTGCTTAACATCTGCGTTGTTACTGATATCTGTTTGATTCCTTTTGTTTGATGTCCAGAATCCCCTGCTGAGAGGGTGGAATGCTGTGAGACATTGCACTGGCAGAGCTGCTCAGGTGCTCCCCTGTAAGGACACGTCTGCCAGCAGGGATTGTGCTGCACATGGCAGCTCTGCTCTGCACCTGAGCTGTGAAAAGCTGACAGCAACGGGAGAGTTTCGCATATGACCGAGGTGTTCCTTAGGCTGTGACCCTGTGTGGGCAAACACAAGCTGACTTTGCTGGAGCAGAGAGCTCCCTGGCAGCCTGAGTGTGCAGAGCCCAGGCTCAGCAGAGCTGGGCTGGCTCAGTTCACAGGCAGGGCTGACACTTGTTCCAGGGTGGAAATGGCTTTCTCCAGCCAGCTGGAAGCAGAATTTCTCAAGAAGATTCACACTTTTACTGGTGACTTGTTGCTACAGAGATGATCTTTGTACTGGTTTTGTCAGATAGCATGGTTTATGGCTCCACGTGTTACTGCAGAAGAAATAATTATTTCCAATAAAATTCAGTATTTGCTGCAGTAGCATGTTGTAGAACCCCAGAACAATATCTATCCAAGTCAGCAAGCTGCTTTTTACTACCATTGTGTTTCAGATTCCTCAAAGCCTCCTTCTTGCAGCTTGTCTCATTTATTTCTGTGGCTTATCTTCAAACCCTGTGTAATACTTGGGTTCTCATTCATATAAGTAGTCAGCCTTCCTGTAGCACACCTTATCTGCTTCATTATCTTAATTTGATAATCTTGTAAGATGTCAGTCTTTTTATCAGTACTTTGCTGACGTGGAGATTAAGTTCCTCATCCTTTTAAGTTCTCCACATGAAAATCAGCTATGGGTTCTCCTCAGTATTAGATGTGGAAGATAATGATAATGCTTGAAATCCCTGCATTGATTTAAAGGACCCTCCTGGCCATGGAATACCCTTGTTCTTTTCAGGGGGCAAATTAAAAGAATAATGATAAAGTTTAGGTTCTTCCCTATCTGGCAAAGCTTTATCAGCTATAATACAAATACAACTTATTCTGGCTTTTTGGATCACTGTTTTGATTTCTTACATAGATACAAATTTTATAGTAGTGTGTTAGAGATTACCTTAGCAAAATTTTTATAGGTAATTTTATGCATGCTTCAACACCTTTGTAAAGCTAGTTCTTTTGAAGCATATAAGAGCTCTTCCCTTTTCTTCAATAAGGTAGTATATCACAGCTCAAACTTTTCATCTAGATGACTCTTTTACTTATCAGAAGAATCTGTATCTGCATGAGAAAATGCAGGCTTAAACAGTAGCAAAAATCTCTTCACCAGTCTGCATTGCAGGTCTCTAGGTCTTGCCATGGAGCTCGTGTTTGCACTGGATTTCTAATGCCTTGAGTGGAACTTGTATGGGATGATAGGAAATACACAGTGGGATGATGAGTAGATGCATGCACTGCAGTGTAGGAATTTGGCCATTTTTATAGTGCAGGGAAGCTGATGCTGCCACTTTCTCTTCTTTGCTGTATTAATTGTGGATTTGGTCTGTAGTTCTGTGTTGAGTGGGAAGGTGCAAGTTACTTTTTCTCATTACCTTTTGAGGTTTCCTTGCAGATACATGAGGCTTCTTTTACAGAACAGTTCACAGGATTAAGGACTAAGTTAAGGACAGGGAAATATTAAAATGGATTCTTAATAGCCTGATAGAAAAATATTAGATCATTATTCTCTTGATGAAGTGATGTATTGAAAGGTGTAACTCTCTAAATTACCCTCCCTCTTCCCATAGAAATTCACATGGGTTTATTTACAGGAGTGGTTTGACATTAAAAAGTAATAAAGACATGAGTTTGCTAAGTACCTTCTATAAGAGTAGAGAAAAACTCTTTTCTTAAAAAGTAAGAAATAGTGGAACTACATCCATTAACTTCTTGTATTTATTTCTAAATAACTTCCAGAATAACTGTGATTTGGAGAGGTATAAATATTGCATTCTTCTGTTACTGCTAAAATGTTTGGGGAATTAATCCTTTGATATATCCATGAATCATTGCAAAAGGCTTCTCTGTAAAGTTGTGTTTATATGTCAAGTTGTGTGTGTATATACAGATACATACACAAACATATGAAGCCATTTAAAGAGCTAGGAGATTTATTTAAAATTATTGTGAAAATACTAACATTCCTTACATTTTTTTATTTTTTTTTTTTGCTACTGAAAGTTAGAAATATTTTTTTACTTTTCTGCATATCATTGCATCACATTTAGAAAAACTTTGAAAAACATCTGTAAGAGCTCTTTTATGGTTTTGTAATGAGCACCGTGTGCTGGATTCTTATATCCATCCAGTGGCCACTGTCCTACATAAACACTTGAGAGCAAATATCCATATCTATAATTTATCTTAAAGGACACAGTATTGAAACAGGAGCTCATCAAATTCCCCAAAATATTTTCAAACAGAAGCTGCAATTACTGTTATTTGGTTGTTTCCAGCATGTCAAGCTCCATATTATGAATGTCTTTACTTCAGGAAGTGTTCATTCTGTTGCAAGGAATTCTGGTTGTTTTCTGCTAACACCCAAAGACTATGTTGAACATTTTTGGCATGTGCTGTGACTTTCCTTGAGGAGCTATTTAATGGTGCAATTTTAATGTGTACCATTAGTTAGAGTGGCTTTTTAGTTAAAGTAATTTATTATATAGAGTCATGGAAGTAACCATGATTGTGAAGGCAGTAGATAACCAAAAAAAGTGAACACAGTGAAAGTGTTTTCTAGCTTTCCATATTCTGGAAACAGAGCTATGTTGAAAAAAAAAAAAAAAGTACAGACAACAGAGAAATTATATGTTTGCTTTCAACAACATGTTTCTGTTTCTCTACTACCAGGTTTGAGGTTTTTTGTTAATCTTCCTCTTTCACTTTGTTTAAATAATTTTTAGGGAGAATGAAAATGGTTAGGTTTTGCACATGTGGAAGTTCACTTTAACATTTTCAAAAATATTTTTTAAAAAATAAAAATAACGGAGAGAAATACCTACTAGTAACTTTTTTTCTCTCTCTCTCTTTAGATAGGCTTCAGTGAGTGCAGTGAAAGAGCCCTATAATTTAAGCCCTTAAATGATGGAATTATTTGCAGTAAGATTTTTACTGGATCAGTAGAATTTGACTGAAAGGAACCTGTCATATCATCCACTTTTTCTTTGCTTAAGGCTAAAATGGTGTTATGTGAGTCTTAAAAAAATGTGAAGTCTGCCATATACATGTCTCCTAAGTAATGGAAAAACTTGAGTATGTGGCTGATTAAACAGTTCAGCTGTTAAGTAGACTGTGCATAGTCACAGAAGTGACTATCAAAGGATTAACAGAAGTCCAAACAAACCACCTGTAACACAAACCATCTTTAGCAGAAGGTGTGTGGACCAAGAGACATCTCAGTAGGAATATAAAAGCACACAGCACAAAATAAACTCTTGCTAGTAAGGGGAGATTGGGAGTTCTTGGAGTGGGGTTTAGTATTTGGCTAAACCAATGAACTAAGTGGTATCTATATGATAGAAGCTGAAAACTACTGGAAGAGGGCATGAGCCAATGCATGAGGAACTTCATATTTTTGTGTAAAACAGAACCATAGTTTGGATTACTCAGATCAGTTTATACAAGAGAGGTTACCTCAGCAATTCTCCAGTTTTCAGGCTTTCTGGCATGGTGCCATGAATTAGAAAAAGCCCTGTATGAGAAATCAAGTGTTACATTTTCTGTCTGTGTAAAGAGTGGTGTTTCCCTAGAGGAGGTGTGAGTAGACAGCTCTGGAAGAATTAGCAGGGACCACTCCATGAGATCCTCTGGCCTGGAGTGCCTGAAGGTGGCATGGGAATATCAGAGAACTGTTTGTCTCTGAGGTGTCCTGTGCTTGTGGGAGAGGCAAACTTGGAAAGGAGCAGGGAGCACCTCGTTTTATCCATAATCAGATAGCTTTAGAAAGACATAATGACTTATTTCGATATATCCCCATACAAAGCTATTTGTTGGCTTTTCTTTTGAAATTTTAAATGTCTTGTTGGTTAATGTCAGTTTTTCACACTGGAATAGTAGGACTTGGCTTCTGAAATTGCCATGTCATGATTGCTGTGGAAATTGTTAAACCAAATCAACTTAATACCAGAGTGAACTGCAAAATAATGTAGCATAAGGTAACTCTTTTACTGCATCAACTGAGTGCTGATTTGAGTGGATGTGGTGGTACAACAGCTCTGAATTGCTTTGCTTGCTGCTTTGCTCTGAATATCAGGGAATTGAAGGGGTTAGAGGTTTGCAGAACTAAGATATTTCTGTTCCCACTTATTTGCTCAACAGTCTAGTGAATCCATGACCAGGATGGTGATTCTTTTCATGGTTCTGCCATGATTTCCTTTATGATTTGGTAGGTCAGTTGTAATTTGTTTAGCCTTTCAGGAAATACCCATTTGGAGTTTGTAGTGTTGACAAAAGGCCAATAAGCATAACAAAGGGGGTGGTCCCTTTCACTTGTCCAGATGACTGATAACAAATAAAAGGTCAACTTCACATTTCATAGGTCACTTACTTTTTCTTGTGGGAACAAAGTCAATCTGCCCACTTTGCCTCCTCGAGATCACTGCCAATGGACTGTGAATGATGATGTGACTCCTTGTGCTGACATGCTTCTTGAAAGGACATGGTAAAAGTCAACAGTCAAATGCATAAATGCGCGTTTGCTAAACATTAAATAATTTTAGGTGGAGCAAGAGACAACTTCAGGGTATCCCATCAGAAGTGGAGAAGACAGAATACTGCAATCTCATTATAACAGTGAATAGTGACAGGTTTCATAATTTGCTAGTCCAGAACATGCTACTTGATTATTTTTTCTGGTGACTGAGCTGCCGATACCTTGCTTGCATAGTAAAGCTGATAGCCATCAGATACTTTTTTTTTTACAACATTTCCAATATCTCATTATTCTGTACTACAAAAACGGAGTGTGTATTGAGAAACCCTTGTATTGCAATATTAAAGTTTGTAAACATGGACCTTTCTTCTCAACTAACACTACTTAGGGTGCAGATACCCAAATATGACACGACCTCTAAGACTTTTATTACTTTTGTGCTTAAATCTATTAACTCTGTTCTTTGGCCTTTTCATGTTTTGGCTTCATTTATTTTATCAATAACTGCTATTAACTGTCTCAATAAAGGATTTCTACAGTGTTGAAGCACATTATAATAGACCAGTACTGTGTGTTCAGTAATGCTTCTCTTGGTGTCTGACACTGGTGCTGTTTCTGTACTGGAAATTATGAGAAGCTAGTGTTTTATGATGAGTTTTTATCATAAACCATGGTTTGTAAATGTCTGATTTTGTTGTTGCAACGTGAAAGTAATTTATTCAGAGAAACCGGAGAATTATGAAAGATTTATACACAATTAGGAGTTTAACTTGACTAGAAATGTCAACATTTTTCTCCCCAAATACTCTTCTGTGAAAGTACTCTCCTCTTTTCCTTTGAGGACATAGAATGGCCTACATAAATCAAAGTATTAAGTTGATGCAATATTAAACACAAATTCTAAACTTTCATTAAAGTGGTCTGTTACCTTTGTAAGACTGAAAGCTATCTCATCCTTCTTATCTAAAGTATCATCAGTTGTACTGCAGGCAACAGATCTCACATAGCACTGCACTCTCTTCTAAATGAAAAGAGGTTATGTTTCAGCGGTGTTTAGGAAGGGGAATAAATTGATAAAATGTTGATTGTGCCACTTTGTTTTGTTCTAAGGGCCTTTTAAATACCAGCTGATCTCAGAATGCTTTCAGGATAGCCTTCTGCAATCATGATTGCCAGTAAACAGAGAGGATGTGCTAATTCTGCAAATGGAAGCCGATCAGATGTCTCTGTTTACCCTCTTCTATAGGCACACAGATCAGGTGGTTGTGGATGTGTCAGACTCTCAAACTCTTACTTGAATTTGGGAGGGGGATTTTGTTGAGAGAGGCAGATTGACAGTTTAGTGTAGGAAGGGGTTTTTGTGCAAAAGAACCACGAGGATTTAGACTCTTGTGAATGCTCCTGTATTGTGTACCCTGTGATACAGTCCTGAGGCACTGCTCAGCCCAGTTCAGGCGCTCGACTTACCCACACAATGGCAAGAGGCAGAAACTTCTAAATAGGAAATTCAGAAAACCTCCAGCAAGAATCTAAAGTAGATCACACAAAGGTCCCTTCAATAGTTGTTAATGTAATGGAGGTTGGGTATAATAATATCTCAATCTTGTACTAGGAAAACATTCAGAGATGTCATCTGTGCTCTGTAGCACTAAACATTGTGTAAAGTTACATTACAGATACAGCCTCTATCTGTAATCATGTAACAGAGAACTAAAGGTGTATCAGTCAAACAAACCACTCTTAGTTCTTGCCACATTAACATACCTTGTCTGCACACACAGCACCTGCCTGTTACTGCTGCTTAACTTTCAGACAGTGAAACCATTGAGAGGATTGCCCCTGGATCATTGATTGGTTGCCTTTAGTACCTCCTGAAGCTGGGCTAATACTTAAAGGGCCATTGTCAGTTCTCTCAAATAACCCAGTCAAAGCCAAGGTAAAATAAAAAATATTCTGAATATTACATGTAAGCATAAATACATTTCAAACCCCTTGAATCTTAGGCCTGGTTGATGATTTCTGTGTGATCTAACTAGAATCTTTTACAAAATTCAGCTAATTGGGTTAGTGCTTGGTAGCAAACAGTTTTATTTGAGTTATGCATGTTGTGTAAGGTATTCAGGTATTACAAATCCATGAAAAATACCTCTGTGTGAGAGAGTATTTTGAAATAAGCAAATGGCACACACCTTATCATGCTGTGAATTTTGTTTTAACATGCATGTAATGGAAGAGAAAGGAAAGAAATTTGATATAGAAAATGCCAGCCTAACATGTCAGATGAAGAGAAAAGTAAAAAGGAAATTATGAGAAACGCACTTATGGAGAGGGTAACTGTACAGATTGTGACACTGTGAATGAGTGTCTGGCAAAGATATGGATGGCTCTGGTGTTTCAGAGCTGTCTTCATGGTGAACATAGTTGTACAAAAGTTTTTGCCTTCCCTCCCATCTGGAAAATGTTACATATTCAGAGCTCTTGAGGCATTCAGTGTATCCTTGGAATCTTGTGTGTTGCCACAGCAAAACTGCATTACAATCCTGACAACGAAGAAAAATATAGAAACTGCACCTAACTTAAAAGATTCCTTTATCTTCCTCTAGTGATATCTTTTGCACTAAGCAATTTGGAAACTGCCTAGGGTAGCATTTTATAACTAAAATTTTTAAAAAAAAGTTGAAATGCACTTATTCACAGAGGTCTGTCTAAATTAAGCAATTCAATCTTTTAGTTTGTGCTTTTATAATGTAAGAGCTGTCCCTTCATTCCCACTTTCTGCCCTTGCCATCTATTATTCCCTTCTACTTACTGACACCCAGCCAGGCCTAAATAAATGCAGCATGACCCCCCAGAGTTGACATTTTCCCTGCTTGTCAAGCTATTTCTTATTTTCTCATTTTCTCTTGCCTGAATACTTCCTATCTGTGTCTTTTAAATATTCAGTAGCTACTTCTGATAACCCAGGTTGGAACCAAGGCATCTCTTTACTTGTCACAGTGCAGATTGCAGCATGGGAGAGGCAGCCTGTGGTGGAGGCTTGTGTTCTTTGCATGATCAGATTCAAATTACTGTTGTTGTTTCTGTTTTTAAACCCTTATATCTTCCTTCCTTCCTTCCTTCCTTCCTTCCTTCCTTCCTTCCTTCCTTCCTTCCTTCCTTCCTTCCTTCCTTCCTTCCTTCCTTCCTTCCTTCCTTCCTTCCTTCCTTCCTTCCTTCCTTCCTTCCTTCCTTCCTTCCTTCCTTCCTTCCTTCCTTCCTTCCTTCCTTCCTTCCTTCCTTCCTTCCTTCCTTCCTTCCTTCCTTCCTTCCAAAATATGAATTCAGTACTTCCCTAGATCAGTATCAGTGAATCTGTAATCACTAAATTGTTGGCAGTGCACTTCCTTCAGAACAGTTAACACCAATATTCTGGCTTAACACTTTTCTTAATCAAATACTGTTTTTGACTTTGAAACTTAAAACCCCAGTGCTTTTGACTCGGAATTGGAAACAGAGAACAAGGTGCTAGAAAAGAAAAATGAAAGCACCTTCCTGACGTCTGTTTTGTGTAACACAAAAGGGCATTACTTTAGCAGTTGACTTTTTTCCTTAGCTCTGTGTAATGACTGCTAGAGATACTGATTTAATCAACCAACCATGCAAGTGCAATGATTGTGAACCAGATCGTTGTGAAGCAAACAAATGTTTCACAGCAAATTGCCAAGGGATACCAGCTACTCTGCTCTGGTTTTGCTCAAACAGATTGTCTTTTAAACAGCTGCCTCATGAAAAGCCTTTGTTATGTATGGACCTTTAATCAAAATGTCACTAAATCCTGCATTCTGGGATGCCTCATTTGAAACACATCCAGTGCTCTTATTTATTAGATTGTCCAGTGTCAAATCCAGCCACCATTATCCCTAGTAAGCAAAGATGGATGAGGGAGTGACAAAAAGCTTGTGTCACAGCTGAGATCAGTTGTTGTGTGTGTGATGTCTTGATCTGTTTGTACAACCCTCTTGGGGACCATCGGGCAATTAAGTTCACCCATTTCAAACATGGCCTTTTCTGTACACTCTGATTTGATAGGAGAATGTGCAATTCTCAGTAATGACTACTACATCAATTATATTGCATTGTATTGATGCTTAATTAGAGAATGTGTTGAAACTGGGGAAGGGGACAACTGGAAGAGAGGAGGGTTGGCTCCCAAGTAAATGTCAGAGACCTTTCCTTAATAGCCTGTCTTTTTAATGTGCATTGAATGCACTGACAAGCACTGTGGCCTCCTGACCTTCAAGCATTTACCCCAGCCTGAGAAAGGAGAGCGAAGCCGCTTTGAGAAGGAATTGTTTTAGAGCTGAATTACATTTAGTGTCATTCTTGTTCAGCTTTACTGTGAAGTGACCCTTACAGCCCTTTAGCCCCGTGTGCACAGTTGGAAACTATTTCTATGCCTGAGCTTTCTGAATCAAACACTTGCAGTCTCTTCAAACAGCCTTTCTGAAGTGAAACCCAAACATCATGACATGAACTCTTATTTTTCTAAGGTTTATGTAAGTAATCTGTGAGCTATCTAAAGGAGCTCTTTAAAAGAAAAAGAATGCAACCATAGCTTTCGTATCGCTCAAATAATGGCATTAAACACTATCCTTCAATCTCCAGTATCTTCAGATTTAGAAAAGTGCTATAAATCACAAATAGAGGATTACAACAGAAATATAAGACCTGCACAGTTGTTTATGGCTGAACTGGCCTGCAACACCTGACACCAGCCATTTCTGAAGGTTAATTTTTCTAAAGGAGAAGATTGCAATAAGGTTTTGGTTTCTGCTGGTTCTTTACAAGGTTATTGCATTGAAATTTTCTGGTAATTTACAGTATGCTAACACTTCTGATACACAGCTGGTCTCTCTAACACCCTGGAGAAACAGCCATGGGTTTAATTCATCTGAGGTTCTTAACCAGCCTGTGCAGGCATTGTCCAGGTCCTGTGATCAGGAGTCCTGACCTTCTGTTTTCAAGACAGCAAAATGCAGTGTGTGTGATGGGGAACACACTGACAATCTCCTGAACAGGAGGAAAAGAATATATTGCTTATTTCTCATATACTATTATCCTTTTCACACAGCCATTAATATGCATCTGCATCCCAGAAACAATGACGTGCCAGCTGTGCCTTTAGCAAAAACTCTGTGCAATTCAGCGTGACTTTGTGAAATAGAAAGAATTTTAAGACAGCTTGGCTAATGCTAATTTTGATGTTAATTTCTGTAGGAACTTAATATTCTGTGTCATTCTTTTGCCTGTGCAATAACCTCTGCTTTGCATCTTCTGTCATGATATTTTACTTTTTGTTTTAAATGGCAGCACTGAATACAGATTGTACATATCTTTCAGAATATGGAGTCAGTTCAGGTCTTTAAAAAAAAAAGTCTCTTTATTACTCTAAATGCTATTACTGCACACTCCACAGCAGTGGCATATTAGGATGGGGACAACCTTGCACGTTGGAGGTCAGGCTTTGAAAGAAAGAATATATTTGCAAAGGAAGCAGCTTCATTGATTTAGATGTGCAGCTTTCAAGTAATATGCTTTGGAGTACACTGTAAACAAATTTTTTTTTTAAGTATTCGGCAATTTAAAATAATATAATAAATTAGAAGAAGAGTAGCTTTACATTGATGGTGTATATTTGGTGTGAGGTGAGTTTTTTTCTTAGACTACATAGGTTAATCAGAAGGTGACATTCTGATATCTGATGTAATAGATGTTTTATTTATGAAGCCTTGGCATTATTAAACAAGAAGGATGAACACCACAGAAAAATACATTTCAAAGGAGGTTATAAAATTTGAAGCTTGGTAGCAAACAATTCACAGTTGTGTAAAAAACCCATACACTTATTTTATCAACCTTTATTCCTTTTTTAGTCCTTAAATGATCATAGAATATTCTCAGTGTGAATTTCATATTAAATAACTGTTACAAAGAATGTATCTTTTTAGTAATTTTAACAATTTTATACAAATTCATAAGGAAGATTCTCCATATACAATCATGGCCCATCTTTCAGAGCACATAAGCATGTGTTTGTCTTTAAGCATTTCTCAGTTTTTACTTTTAGCTTTTACATTTAGGCAAGTGGCAAACTCAGAAGAGATAGACTTGCTGTCCAGGATCTGAGTGCAGCCTCCCAGTTCTGCTGTGTACTTCAATTCTGTGATTACTGTGACTTGCATAGGGGGAATTACTCACCTGCTCCTGTATCTCTCTGTACCAAAGCACAATCTGGGTACTTCAGGGTTTTGCTGGTGCCAGTGTCAGTCCTGTGAGCTGGACTTCTGCTGCGATATTCAAAACCTACATCAGACAATCAGATAAAAATAGAGGAATGAGTAACTTGGCTCCCTGATGATGCTGTCATCACCTTAGTTGCACTTGCCTAATCTATTGTATGAGAGGCAAAGTACTTTAATACTATTTTTCCCACTAAAATCCCCCCAAAATAACAAAAACAAAAAAACAACAACAACAAAACCCAAAAAAAAAAAAAAAAAAAAAAAACCCTTGATTTTTAATAAGGGTGCTGATTTATATCTCAATTCCCTGAAAGTCATTGAGAAATACTGATTGATGACTGCATCCATGTTTTGCATTAAGGGAAGCTTTGCTGTTCAGTTCCTCAGAAGTGCAGGTGATGACATAATGAGATGAACATGGGGTCATTTTTCTCAAAACTTATCTTGTCATTCCTGTAAGCATAACTTAAACCAAAACAGCAGATCAAACTAACTGCATGTTTTAAGGAGATAAATGTATGTGTCTTATTGTGGTGGCCTGTACAATTTATTCAGTATGAAGAACAGACAAGTCCAGTCCATATGTGCAGCTTCTGCATTATATATATGTGAAAACAAGATATTGAAGTGGTTAGGGCATAAACTGGGTGGCTTAGATGAAATACTCACTCAATTGAATCGGTGCATGTACGTGATTATGAATATATTCCTGGTTTGAATCTCAGTTTTTTCCTTTAATCTCTTCTTTACTGATATCCAATGTATCATATTTTAATACCTTATTTTTTTCTGGTGTTAAAATGTAATGCTTATTAGTGTGGGGAAGAAGTAATTTCAATATAAATTATGGTTAGAGTGTGATATGTTAAACACAACTGATAAAATAATTGTTTGCATGAAATGTCTTAGCAAAATTGTACTGTTAAGCACTTTGTGAAATTCCATTACAACTGAGATTTATTTTTCAATCATTTTTAAGACATGCTTTTTTATTCTCCAAAGGCATTATGCTATTAACAGATTTGCCGAATTATACAGAACCATCAAAAATAGCAGCATTTACATCTTAATTTACATAAGGACCAGTTTCTAATCCAGGTTCCATTGTTGAAGTACTGGAATAACTGCAGTGACGTATGTGAGATTCAATTTCAGTCTCCTTCTTACCACACTGCCTGTATCATTATAGTAGAATAGCTGTGTTTTTACTGGAGAAATTTTACTGAGACCAGATAGCATTTAAGAGTGTCCAGTTGCATTGGACACTCTTTAAAATACTAGTTATCACAGTTAATATAATAATTATCAGACTTACAAACTAGTTATCAGAGGTGAAGCAAAGAGATGATGAGAGGCATATTACCAGCTCTTTTGGAGGATCACTGGTGGCTGCAAATCCAGGTCTCTCTGGCAATGCCTGCTCCTCTGTGAGATCTATATCCTTGGCTATATGTTAGACCATTGCAATTTAAAACTAAATGATTGCTTTTAATCTGGTGCAGATTAGAAACAAATTAGGGAGTCTTCAATCTGAATTTATATTGCTTAGTCACAAAAAAGGTCACTAGATTTAGAAAGTTTGCTTTTTCAATGGTAAGCAATAAATGGTACTACGTGTATATCTTATTGTAAAAGCATTTAATGAAACATATCTGAGCTCTACTGGCAATCATTTGAGCTGAAAATTTGTTATGTCTTCTCTGTTGAACGTTTTAGCAGTATAATCTTTTATAATTAAAACATAATCATTTTTAAGGAGTCCTTTTTACAGCTTATAGCAATTTTGCAGCTGACTGTGTCAGGCTTGCATTAAAGATTGAGCTTAAATTATTAAATGATATTTTGTGCAACTGTAATTTCCATGAGAGGATATTTTTCATGTTATTTGCTAGGAAGCTTTAAACTGAAAAAGAGCACTTTTGGCAAAGTAAAGGGAAATATTTGTGAAGCAGAAACTATAATTATGAACATGTGTACTTGGCTCACTCAACAAGGTTATTAATTAATAGAAACATGCTCTTGAAAGTGGACGCCATATTGAAGAAATTACTTGGTCACAACTTCTGGTTGCTTTGAAGAATCTGCTACACACTTGTTAAAATGTAAAGTGAAGTTACAGATGAAGAGTTGAAGTATGAGATTATTTCAGTGAGAATGAGCAGCAGTCAGTGGGTCCAGCCTCTGGGTCAGATGGAGCTCTTCCCAGATCCATCTGTGAATCAAGGTATTTAGGCAAGGTTTTGTTGGAAGGTGAGAGCAAAATAGACATTCAGGCTGTGCTCCGAAAGAGATGTTGGGGTGAAGGAGCTATTTTGGCTGGAAGTCCTGGATGAGAATGGAGAAAGGTTTCTGCTCCTGTGAGCAATGGGGGAAGGGCTAAGCAGCTCATGATGCCATTCACAGTTGACCATTTCTATCTTGGAATCTGCCACTGGGACTCAGTATTCTTCTCAAAGCAGTGTTTTCTCAAAAAACAGTACATAGAAAAGGGTATGCAATGGACCTGCCCTTCGTGTGCCGTGAACAATTGACTTGCCAGTGACCACCTCATGGAAATTGGTGGTGGAACTTAAATATCCTGAGCTACTGGCCAAGTCAAAGGGCCATTCCTTCTCCTTCTGTCTGTACCAATGCTGCATCTCTGGGTTCCTTGTTCCCAATTTATCTGTGGTACAGGGGGAGTCCTTGAAAGAAGAGTTGGTAAAGCAGTCATTCGTGAATGCTCCTGAGAGCTTGTTCTGTGAAGAACTATGATGGAGATAAGCTGTGTTCATATGGAAAAGATGTGTTTGGGGGAAAAAATGGAAAAATATTATACCTTTTGTGACTGGATGGCCATGTAAATTAAAAGCTTAAGGCCCCCAAGTCTCAACATTAAGATGTCTACTAAGAATCAAATGTATCCTGAAGAGGTTTCTGTCTACATTGACATTTTCTGTCAACAGAATGTCAAATATGACAGAGAAATTATGTCTTGCTTCCCAAATGTTTCCATTTGAGAAATGTAAAATAACTATTCCAAGCAAGGGTTTTACACTTTGGAAACAGGAAAGAACAAAAGGGGCCATCTGGCCCTGACCATTAGGGCTATCTTATCTCTGTAAGATCCTTGCAGACTGCATGGCCAGCAGCTTACTGTGTTTGGGAAGATAAGATGGTCAAAGAGGGCAAGGAAACAAACTACTAATTTTTCTTCTTGCCAACAAAGGAAATATCTTTGCCTATGGAGCAGAAAATGCAGAAGATTTTGTGCATCCATTTTTTATGTAGAGAGGTCACATAGCTTCTATATTTTCCTCACTCAGTACAGTCAAATGTCATTAATTAATCTTTGCTTTGCTTTTATTACACAAACATTTTTCCAAACATTTATATAAAATTGTATGATAAATTTTTAACAGATAGTTAGCACTTGATATATATTCCTGTATCATTATTGCATTGGAATAAAAGAGGTGTCTTCAACACTTGCAGAACACACCTCTTTTAACTTAAATTTCTGGATCCTTACCTTAATTTCAAACTGTTATTTACTATGTAGAGTACTTACACTTTATAGTTATAAGTACATTCAAATAGCACATTAGCAAATTTTCAAACAACAGAAAAGGAGTATTGAAGGACTGTATGTCACCCAGAGGTGTTCATAACCATAGAAGTCATAAAATGAGGTGAGTCTGTCTTTGGGTGATGAAATAGAATCCCCTCCGTGGAATCTAACTGGACTATTGCAAACACTGTAGTAAGATGTGGAAAATTCACAAAACCTTAGATGGACTATTTTGCCTTCATGTGTTTTTATGTCACATCTAAATTATATAACCCTCTTCTATTCATTTCCTGGCTGTGGAGACAGAGAGGTTGATCTGGCAACAGTGGGCTTTTAGTAATCTTTGCATCAGTTTCTTCATATCCAGCCCCTTTCATTCTGTTTTAGAATCGGTGGAATTTTGGTACATTGTGAACATTTCTTCAGTATTTCACAAAACTTGCCTTTATTTCTCCTTCAAAAGGTTGGTTGTCTGTAAACCTATCCATTTGTCCCTATACCTGAAAGATGAGTGTTGTCAGCTTAGATAATAAAAAAAAAAAAAAAAGAAAAGTGGTATTTAAAATCCCTAGTTGTGAATGAGGGGTGTAAATGCAGCAACATGGGTAATTTCTGGGTAGAAGGTTAGTAATTCTATTGTAGCTTCCCTTCATATGCCTTCTATAAATTACTTCAAGAATTTTTATTTGCCTTTTAGTGTTGCCTAAGAGTGACAAAGAATGGTTTTGAACTCTGATGCTATGATAATTTTGTGCCCTTTTGCCCCTCCTTCACTAACAGCAAATCTTCTAAAAAATATCTAAACCTGAAAGTGAAGATTTTTTCTGAGCAAGAAAATAAAGTGGGGTTAGCCTGAAAAAATAATAGCAAGGCTTTATCTCTCAGTTTCCGAAACTAATCTCATTTATCTTCATTTTCTGAACACCACTTTTCAATTGAATCAGGAGAAGTATGTTGAGTATATTTTTTTTTTCCTTTCTGATAATCGGAGAAATATTGACCTATTTTGAAAACATTTCTTCCTCTCACTGCTGGCAGATTTCATTACTTCAATTGTTGCTGTTTTTATACACAAGAACTATAAAGAAACTTGAGCTGAATGTAATCTAAACTGTAGAGAACTGGATTTGGATCGCCAACATAGCAAGTGACTTTGATTGTGAGAGTTAAGGTTTATCCTTGCCTCTTTAGATTATAGTACATTATCCAAGCAGAAGTCAGCTAATGGACCTTAAATTAGTGTAAGTGGTCTACAAAGATATGGCATATCATTACATGAATCTACTTTCCTTGAAGTCAGCAGAAAAATAACGCATTTGTTTCAGCAGGGAAAAAAAGGGTTATAGCCAGGATACTCTGCATCAAGATGTCTTAGTTCTTTTACCTATGTAATGAAGCACAGCTTTGTTCTGCAAGTACAGGTTTAATATAAAAATAGATTTTAATGAAATAAAAAGAAAGATTTTTTTAGTCCACCACCTGCTATATTTAGTTCTTCTTGGAGTGTGGCTAGGGGTGTACCTGTGAAAATCCTTCGACTTTAGCAAATATAACTGTCCTGTTTTTTTTTTTTTTTTTAAAAAAAAAAAAAAAAAAAAAAAAAAAAGAGAAAGAGAAAAAATACAATAAGAAATGTAAGAAAACAAAATCTTCCTGTGCTGTCAAAATAGCTGTTTCACCAGGTTGGCTAATGATGTAATGTGGATGGATGACACTTTAGTGTTTTGGCTATTTTATCATCAATCTGATCACAGCCCAGGTGACAGGAGCAGGGTTGTACCTTCTAATCCCCCAGTAAATGACCCATGTCTGTCTATCTTTAATCAGACAGCTCCCTCCATCATTCAGATCACTTGGAAGTTGCTGTGGGAAGGCATGTGCACATTCCTTTGTCTTGTCACTGCCTCATACAGGGACAACCTTTGTGTGGGAGAAGGGGGTTACAGTCAATTGTCCTGCAGAACATTGTCACCTTTCAATAGGACATCCACTACAATGTTTGTGCCAAACTAATAATGATAGGAACAAACCAGCTTTGTACAGGCTTTGTCTTGGTGCCCTTTGCAGAAAAAAATGACTGCTGCTTCTTTAAGTCATGGGGACTCCCATTTGCTGTGACAGCTTTCCAATTGTTAAATAAACTATGACCATGAGCAGCTGTCAGACAAATATTGCACTGCAGGCTTCAGTTAAAAAGAGCACCAGACAAGCATTTCAGTGCCTAAAGGCCCTTTTTATTCTTTTTTTAAAGACACACTTTAAAAAACCCCAAAACCAAAATGAGATAATGTGAGTAATTCACTGGGAGGAAAAAAAAAAAAAAAAAAAAAAAAAAGCTTTATTTTATGTACGCTATGCAATTTTCTTGTAAAAGTTATAGAATGTGAATGTGTCCATTTCTGAAAAAAGGCCTATGTGGAGCAAGAAATATCTTAAATGTACACTTTTGTTGGGTAGAAAGGTAGGAAATTGAGATGCAGAAATCCTGACATTAGACTTTATAAATACTACTAATCATATTCAAATTCTTGTGGGAAAGCAAGAGGAATTATACTGAGCTTCCTCAAAGCCATAGAATGTCATTTTATCGTTTGTACTTCTGACAGTAATCTAGCTCAACACTTCTGATGTTACTGCTTTTTGCTGTCTGAACAACTTGAGGTAGTTGAAGATGTCCTTGCTCATTGCAGGAGGGATTGGACTGGATGACCTTTAAAGGTCCCTTCCAATCCAAACTATTCTATGACTCCATAATTCTGTGATGATGTTGCACCCTGATGTACAGGAAAAAAAAAAAAAAAAAAAAAAAGACAGTTTTCACTACAGAAGGCCTAACAGGCTAACTCCAATATGCAAGCAAATCATCTTAAGGTAAATATATAGTGAAGATATTGGAAGAAGCCTTATTATTTACATTATAATTACTGTTGGGGAGGGAGATTGCCATTAAATTAAGAAGAAGGTGTACTTCCTCTTACTCCAGTTTACAGACTGATACTCTCTACCCTTATCTCACTAAAAGTCAAGCTAGAGAACTTGGATTAGGAATCAAAAGTTTTCCAGAGCTCCTGAGGAGAGAGTCAGTCAGCTGTGGACATGGCTCTTCCCATTGACAGTGAAGCAGAAGCCTAGCTCAAACACAAATTAAAACCAATCCAAACCAAACCCAAAATAAAACAAAAAAACTAGTAATGGCAACTAATTTAAAAAGGCAAATTGTGGGCTAATTGTTTGGAGGCAGGAGTTCTAGACAATATATAAGAAGTATTTATTAGAAAATCAATATTTTTTCATGCTAAAGAGAAAATATGATTAATATTTCATTTACAAGTAGTAGTAAGTAATTACTGATTTTAATTTCAAATTTAAGTAACTAACAAGCTAACTAACTAATTAACTAACTAATGGGTTAACTAATATATGGTTTCACCATTCCAATTTTGTTTAAAGACAGAGAGGAATGTATCCAGTAAAAATATGAAGGAGTAGGAAATGGAAAAAGTCAATTTAAAAATCAATCCTCCCTGATTTTTTCTATCGACTCCTGTTAGAAATAACACCCACAATTTTTATACCTGAAATGGATCATAAAAAAATCTCAGGGTGTTCAATTATTTATTTCATGCTTTTGAAAACACTTTTGGGTAATGGCTTTCACTTTTTCACCTTTCATATACCTCATTCTTTCTCACAGAAAAACGGAAACCATTCAAGAATGGAAAATGATAGCATTTTCTTGTTTGTGCTTGTACTTGGGCTTTTTGACTTGATATGCTTCGCACAGATACAAATTATGGTCTTCAATGCATGGTAAATATAATGCATCATGGTTTTAAACAAACTGATTTCTATACAGAATTAATATAGGGCTTTGTGGAGCCTTGAACCAGGAAATTAATTAATTTTAATTCAGTTTTTGAAAAACAAAGTGTAGAAGGGAAGGTTTGGGAGCACCACACCGGCAATGGATTCAATTGGTGTAGTCAATGCAAATGTGATTTCCATGTGTGAAGGAAGCATGAGGAAGGGTCCTTTAATAAAAGTAGTCACCTTGCAACCATAATAGACATGGTATCCTTTGAAGATATTGGTTGTGTATTAGCAGAAAATGTATTCATTAAAGCTAAGGAAAGAAGGAGAAAAATCAGTCATGATTTTCCTCCTTCTTTCTATGCCTTTAATGAATACATTTTCCATAAAATCAGATGGAAATCTTGCTTAAATTCAAATTTTCCATTTTGAAGCAAAAATGGAATTTCCCTTTTCCCTGTCTTTATTAATGAATTAATCTAAGTTTTTATCCTTGCAGTATGAGATTAGGGCTGGGATATGGCTAAAATAAATATGTTTATCTGTTCTAGGTTTCAGAGCAGAAAACTGTCATAATGGACGGGATAATGTGAGAGATCAGTTGGACATGAAACTTACTGGCTAGGCAAGCAAGACAACCTTCTTTTGAACATGGGTCTTAACTGGAATAAACTTTAACCATGGCTCCTTTCCTGCTATAGAATGTGACATGGCATAGAAACTCTGTTGGATCCAGTGCTTTTCCTGAGAGTTGGGTTTTCTGGGCACAGGGAGCAGAGCAGGAATCACTTGCTCTCTGGTGACAGCAGCCAGGAGCAAATGTGCCCTTCCAAAAGAGCTTGTGGCCACTGCTGCCTGTCCTGTTGTTGCTTCCTTGAAGAGAGGTTTCAGGTCAGAAAATCTAGTGTGGTTTGTGAACCAGCTTCCAGCTGCTGTTTCTCTCTGCCTGCACTCTGTTGGGAGAAGGATCTTGGGGCTCTCAGGAGAGGCATTTCTGGGAGTGAGCTGCAGAGTAGGCAGGCTGTCCTGGCAGGTAGTGTGCCAGCTCTTGTGGGGATCTTTGCTGCAGCTTGGCTACAGAGATACAATGGCACTCTTGGGTTTTCATGGCATAGCATGGTGGCCATCACAGACAGCTGTATGAACAGATTCAGGTCAACAGGGCTGGGTAGAAGAAAAACCTCAAAGACAAGTCTTACATATCTTGTATTCAACTTTATCCCTTTTATTTTCTCCCTTTTCTGTGTTACATGCTTGTATACCTTTCCACCTTTCAGTGATCTCATAGGATGCCTCTGTTTTCTTTTTTGTGTTCTGCAGGATAAAAGCATGGGTGGATAAGATGCAGGAGGATCTCGTGACGCTCGCACGAACTGCAAGCGGAGTGGACCGGCTTGCTGAAGTAAGAAGAGGTGTCCTAGACTGCTGGAACTAGAAAGTGAAGTGAAGGGCTTGCATCTTCTAGGCTTTACAATCATTTCCTCCTAACATACAAAAATGATGTTGGGGGATTAAACTCTGCAGTGCTTACTGAGAGAGAAATGAAGAACAGACATCCATCAATTCACTCTCAGTGTTCAGCACTTCCCCATTGATAATATTTAATCAGTGTCTGATATAAGGCTTGCCATTGTTGCAACACCTCCACCTGAAGCAAGCACTTTTATGTTCTGTGTTTGTCAAATACGGTATCCAGGAAGCAACCATTCACATTGGTGGAGAATTCTGCTCTCTATTAATGAGAGAACCTGTCTTTCTGACACATATTTCATTAAATGAGGCAGCTTTTGGTTAGCAGAAATGTAGATGAGAATGAAAGCTACTTTTATTCAGCTGTTCAAATTTAACTCCAAGTTTGTTAAAAAATTCACAAATTTCTCATTGAGCTTTTTTTTGTGTGTTATTATTCATGCAACACTTGCGCCATTGCAGAAAAATGAAGGCAAAATTAAGAACATGTAAGAATTACACTGCCTATACAATTTTGTGTGTAATCCAGAATATAATCATATGGTCATACATTTTCCTCTCTCTATCTCTGCACAAGTGCTATGGCTCTTTCTTTGAAATTATGGATATCTGATTTAAGTTGAGGGTTATTTTGCTGCTGCATCAGGAAACTAAGTTATTTTTTGCCAGCAAAACTCCCTGGTGCTGGGGAACTGAAGGTGAAGCCTTGAGATTTGTTTTTCAGAAAATGATCCCAAATGATCCACAAAATGGATAGCAGAGGTTTTGAAGCCGTTAAGAAACACACAGAAAAAATAATGTATGAAGTTGTCAGATTTAGCATTGTGTATTAATGTATTCCTTTGACCTTAATGACCTTTTTCCCAGACATCCGTGTCTTGTGTGTATCCTGTCCCAGAAGGACATTTTGTCTTTACTGACTATAAGGGGAGGTTAGATAATTAGCTCAGATGTCCATTAGCTCAGATGAGATCATCATTGTCTTATAAAAGGAAGGGCTGTGTCACTGCAAGCATGATGAACATCAATGAAGGTTGCAGAGTTTATTTTAGTTCTGGCCTTTCCTAATATTCGACTGCATGTTACTGTGACACAATTTAAGGCAGATGCTTTAGATACACATTTCAAGCTTTAAAAACACTAAACAAACTGAAAACAAAATCTTGAAATCCTAACACAAATCATCAGCTTTGCACAAGCATAGGTTTCCAACCCAGAAATGTCTAGCACTTGAACTTGCTGAGGAAATGTAAGGTTTGGAAGCTGGGAACTGTCATTGGAGTTTTTGTAGGTGGATTTCACACACATCTGCTGACAGGAAACAACAAGACTTGCAAATCATCAGTCTCCAGGTTCTGGTGGGGAGTTTCTGCCATGAGTCCTTTTTGCTTATCTAATTTAGTGCTCTGGTCTATCCTGCACTTGCTGTGTCTCTTTTTTTCCCTACCATGCAGCATCTTCTTGCTGATTCACCATTCAGCTTTCAATTCTTTTCCTCCTGTGTTGCTTGGCTGTCTTTCATTTCTCCTCAACCTATGCTGCTTCTGTCTCATTTCCTGCCTTTGCTGCTTGGCCAGTCTGCCTTTCTGTTTTACACTAGTTTCTCATCTCTATTTTAGGATCTTTCTCCTCAGCTTTTTCCAGATCAACAGCTCTCTCTTAATTCCTTTGTTTTTCTTAGCATTTCCAAAACATTCTGTCCAGGTGTACATAGTGCCTGTCACAATACTCTCGTCTCTTCTCTTCCACAGGAATTTCTCTTCCCCTTTCTCACATATCCCTCCATCACTAATTCTCAATCCAAGACCTGTAATTTTCTCCTGTATAATTTTTCTGTTTCAGCTTCCCTTCCAGTCTCATTTTCTCCTTACTCTTTGCTTGCCATTTTCCAGTCTATTATCTCCTGTTTCCATGTCTCGGTCTTTGCCCTTTGTCTTTCATTCAGTTTTACTCTCCTTCTTCTCCCACTGTGTAGACCTGAGAGACCACAGCAAGTCTGATCTTTAACTGCAGAGAAGGTGGGACATTCTCTAGAGTGATGTTCTCTGAGCTGGAATACACCTGTGTTCTCTACAATTTACCTGATGAAATCTCTGCAGTGGTCTGCAGGTCCTTTTCAGGCTGAAATTTTTTTTAACACTAAAGACTAAAATATATCTTTAGTACACAGTGTGGAGATATTAATCTACAATGAATAGGCAATAAGAAAATATGTTACACAGGATTTCTAACTGGAGCAAAAACAATGAGTTAATGTCTCAACCATTTTGCTATGCCTTCCTGTGCAAGGACCACATAGTAAAATAGATAATGAAAAGCCAAGAGATTGATGTTGTCATTCCTTTTTTCCCTGAGGAAAATGTTAGTTTATGTAGTTAATATTTGGAAAATTTACATGCTGCTAAACAGTCTTATAATGAAAACTGCTGGGCAAGCCTAATAATCTGTAGTGCTACCAGCTTTGCCACAGTGACATTCATGTGGATAAAAACAAAAACATGAGTGTTGAATATCTCAGGTAAGTTTGTTTTGAATATCCAGAATTTATAATAGACTTCAAGCAAATGACGTTATCTCAGAGGATATTCACGAAATGGTCGATATGTGCATGTAATCCTAGGATTAAAAGCATGAAAGGGGGATGTTTCCATGTAAAATATATCAAAGCCATGTGTTTGACCTAAGTGGCATGATGTCTTTCTCTAGACATGAGATTTTAATTAGCTCTCTTGGCTGCAAGTGAAAACTCAAAGCCCTGCAAGGTGTAAGCTATGCACTCTCCCACTCTCTTCTTGTTTACAGGCTATTGTCACTTTCCCATTTCTGAATGACATTTTTTTTTCCTGCTCACTGCCTATTAACATTTAGGTAGATCTCTTCTGAAATGAACCACTGTCTTGGAAAAATGGACACTACAAGACATGAAAAACAGCATGCCTGCATACTTGTCACTTCTATTCACAGAACTTGCTTTCAGTTGCTCAAGCTTTAAAAATGCTTACAGTCAGATTAAATTTTCAGCTTTTTTCTCTGATTTATTTTTTCTTCCAACTCGAGAATTATTTGGACTAAACCTGTAATCTTCATGTAAACTTGAAAAAAGAAATAATTTGTTTAGGTTTTCTGCCCCTTCTCTGTCTAAAAGAAGAATGAATAATATAAAAAGAAGGAGCAGATTGCTCCTATTATAAAATAGTAAACATGACTTTCTGTTAAAAGCTGTAATAATCAGATTGGTAGGAGAAATGTCTTCCCTTGTTCTAGGGAAAATTAATATTAATTTGGCCGAGTGTGATGTTAAGGCTCTTAGCAAGAACACGTAACAGATTATAACCATTTCACAGCCTGGTCAACCTCTCCTGGGTTCTCAGGGAAGAATTCCCACTGATTCAGCTGAAGTTACAATCTGTGTCTCCTTTGTGTGATTAAGTCTTCTGTGATGATTTCTAAAGTGACCAGTATTGCTCTCAAAGTAGCACAATTAATATTGTTCTCACATAGAGTGAACTAATTCTCTGTAAGGCAGTGCTTTTTTCAATTAGCTGCTGTGCTAATTGTGCTCCCATGGCTTGCTGAAGGTGTTTTGGGGTTCATCAGTGCTGTTTGTGCTTGGATGTGCCTTGGATGTCTGGGGGGTCTTTGTGCTGCAGGGAATTACGCTGTGGTCTTTTCTGGAGAACTATAAAATATCTTTTTTATGACCATGAGGGAGGGAGGTAGGAGTACTGCCTTAATTCTCAATTAGTTTGATTTTAGACTGGGAGAAATTTTGGCCAGAAGGACTGTAAAACTCAGAGTGTAATATGTGCTTACAAAGGAATAAAAAATTAAAATGTCGATATTTATTAAAGTCAGGTGAGGTGTGTGGTAAGTGGACAGCTGTTCTTTTGAGATCAGTACCTTGGTAGAAGTCTAATTTATTCTGCAGTGTGGACATAGATAACCAGGAAAATATTTTCTGTATTTAAGGTATTCGCATTCAACATGTACTAAATTTCATGGAATCATATTTAAGGAGAAGAATCTCCTCAGAAGAGGATTCCCTTTTCTTTGTTCATTCACAATTTTCTTACAGTTATTTGGAGTCTCAATCTTGTCCTAGTGACTAACCACTCTTTCTTTTGCATATATAATATAGCCATTGTAAACCATTGTAGCTCTCACTAATCACAACTTTTGAAAATATCTGTATAGAGAGGATACACAATAAGATATTAATTAATATTCCACATAGTGTTTAAAAAGACAAAATATTAGGGGGTTAATTAGTTCATTAGTGATTCAGCCTCTGAAAATATAAATATGTTTGTGCTGATGCACATTTCATACACCTTTTCTCTTGTTAGCAATGGTGAGAGCAATATAATGCCTGTAGTAAGAAAAAATTGCAAAAGAAAGCTTGGATGCCATTAAAATTAGGAGTTTTACTTTGAGGGTGCTCTTATACATAGCCTTAACCAGGCAAAACAGTATAACTGGAGTAGAAGAAATAAGGAGCTGGAGAGGCAGGTGAGAGGTGTTTATTGTGATGCCCAAGGGTGGGATTGGGGTGTCCTGCACAGGTCCAGGACTTGGACTCGATGTTCCTTGTGGGTCCCTTCCAGGTCAGCACATTCTCTGGTTCTGTGATGCTCTTTGGGAATGGTCTCAAAATAGTCTTCCAAAAATAGATTTAAAGCACATATTTAAATCCTGCTTTTTTGGACATTACTATGAGCTTAGGTGAGATCTGGGAGAGCTCCAACTTGGATGTAATACCAATGTAATATCCCCATTACAGTAATGCAATGATTGCTTCAACAAGGCAGGAAGTTGGTATTCAAGATGCCAAAATACTCAGCTGGTTGAAAACTGGCAGAGCTCCACTGACTGCAGTGGATTACACTAATTTACATTTGCTAAGAATCATGACTAACAACATTTAATTTACATGCCAAGCAGGTAGAAAGAATTTTAAAAATCCCAAAATATTTTTACAAAAGAAAAGCAGAGGCTGTATCTTAACCTTAATTTCTGCTGTAGTTTCCCAGCTGAAGAAGGTACTGTTTAGTCCCTCCTAAGGAGTTTTTTCCCCTAGAAGAGCAAAGGAAATGTTTATAAGGAGATGGTGTATGTACAACTTGAGACTTGAAAGCAGGAATACTAGGTACACAAGAAAATCTTGTCCAGTGTGCTTCTTTAACTGACTCTCAACAAAGCACAACTTAGTATATTCTTTTTAGTTTTTATGTTTTAAAACAAAACAAAAAACAAACAAAAAACCAAACAAACAAAAAACAAAACAAAAACAATATCAGCAAATAGTCATGTAATTGTCATTTCAACTTAAGAACGTTCATGTAACTTTGTCTGACCCATGAACTCTGTAGTCTCTGTGCATTCAGGCATTATGAAGCTGCTCTGATGTGAATGATACATGCTTTCTACAAAGCAAATAGATGTTAGGAAAAAAAAAAATAGAAGGAATATACAGCAGCTTAATAGAATTTTAAAATCCATGTAGGAAAATAAATATTGAGGCTGATCTCATTAGCTGCATTTCTCAGTAAGCATTTTGTCTTTAAAAAGACAAAATATGTTTGAAGTTCAAAGTCACATTCTGATCTAACATTAGATACCTCAGCATACAGTAAAAAAAAAAAGGTGAAGAACTTACTGAACTATAGAATTTAGTAAGTCATAGTTCAATTTTCATGGAAGTATGCACAACTTCCATTTTTACATAGACTGTTCACAGCAAAGACTCATGACTAAGCTAATTGACAGCTCATTTAATCTAATAAACTACTGCAAGTATGCTTCTGGACTCCAGCTCCTAAAAGACCTCCAGGGACAGGAGAGAGAGAAGGAGGGGAACCCTGCAGTTCCCAGAGAGGAAGGCCTAGGATTAGAGAATATGCCTTACAGCAATGCACGAGCTTGTCTGTTCCAGACTGATTGAAGAGAATCCTCTTTTACAGAAACACTGAATTTTAAAATGTGGGTCTGTGTAAAGAGCTTTGATGTGACAAACACACTGGAGCTTCACTATGGCTGTCACAGCAAAAAAAATGCCATCTTGTGCAGTGTAACCTTTTCAGGCAACAGCATAATTGAAGGAAGCAGCAGATAGAGAGGCAGTTCCAAGGAGCTCTACTCTCTGTTTCCTTTTTGATACATCTCTGCAAAAAACAATCCATGCATGATGTTCATAAGGCATGCTGTTATTACAGTTCCAGGAGCTGTAGAGTGAATCCATATAGGCTGACTTGGCCTTTAAATGATCCTGAGATAAAAATACTGTTCATTCCTACAAAATAAAAAGAGAGCGAGCTAACTATGGGTATATGATATGTGGTGATGAGTTTCATTCACAAAATGAGTCCGCCAGCAATTCTTAGAAGATTTTTATTTATTTTGTCTTTTGAATGCTGTTTTATAATAATTAGCTCTTCCTTAGAGAAGAGCCCAGCTGAGATTGTGCAGGAGCACATTTCATCCCTTGCTCAGAGTGAGGCCTGTGTGCCTAATGCACAGATGGTGCCAGTCTGCTCAAGCACTCACATTGGCAGCAGCTTCACAGGCCACACTTGCAGCTTTCCAGGTCTTGGATCAGTCTCTAGAGTTTAACTGAGATGAGTGACTTGTAAGAGAGACTGGTCTCTGATTTGAACTGCCCTGGAGCAGGGATGTTCAGGAAAGCTTCCTGCTGCCAGAAGGAATTATAACCAGAGTAACTTTCTGTTGGATTCTACAGATTTTAGCTAAATTGGTCTTGGAAGTTCTGTTCTAGAAGCCCTACAGACACAGCACTGACTTGGAGGCTGTCATATAGTGCTTGCCTTGCTCATTCATTATCTGTGTAGAGGTCTGTGCAAGGGGGGACTTTAACAGCTTACTTAAAATTCGTGTAAGACTTATATTTGGATGATCTTCCTTATTGCCATAGGAGCCTGCAATTCCTGCTTAAGAGGGTGATTTGGCAGGTAACTTAGCAGCTAGCAATTTCATTGTTACTATTTTTCTCAATGATTGCCATGATATTTATGTGGTTCTTTCTTTATAGTCATAAAGAAAATTGAATGAATTAACAAAGGCTTTATAGAAATGTGAAGGTATTTTTTGAAAACATTAAACATATACATGGAGTTGAAACTTGTATTTGTTTATACCAGCTCTATTTTATTATTTATTTATTTATTTATTTATTTATTTATTTATTTTAACTACTACATCTATCAAGTTGGATTTGATTTGTATGTGCTTTAGCTAAAGGCAAAGAATTTTGTACCACATGCTATTCTCTGATGAGCTAGCAGATGGACTTAGGCGATTTATGGACACGTTCCAAAAGATGCAACATTCACCCTTGTTAAGGTTGAAGTAATGGAGAGGTTTATGGTTAAGAAAAGTCTAAAGAAGAAATGTAATAACTGGATTTTTTAAAAGACAGTTTATTTTAAGAATAAAAAAACAAATTAATATATTTGGTGGACATTTCTCTGGAGCTCCTGGCTGTGAACTTTGTAAGTTTGATTTTCATTCAAAACTAAATTTTTGATTGAAATGTTGTAATTGCCATAGGTTCTGAGGAGTTTGTCAGTATTTTGATTCTGGATTTCAAGATACTTCTGATACTTAAAATAATAATATATTGTGCACTCCATTCTTCTTCACCCCTGAAAATGGAAAATGTAAGTGATACCACAACACTTGTAGATACAACTGCTGTAACTATGAAGCTGTTTCCTGTATGTCCTGGGTGTATTCTCCAGTGCTCTAAGAAAGGAATGCAAGTGTTTAAATGAATTAAATCTGGGAAAAAAAGAAAATTTTCTATTCATTCAAATTGTGCTGCTCAGTGAGGTTTACTATGACTGATCTCAAAAATCATAAATGTGTTACATTCTTTCTTTTCTCCTTTTGTCTATATTTTTTGTCTTCAATGAAACAAAATACTAAGCAACTTCTTTTAAAACATAGAGAAGACTTTTTACCTATATAAAAAACTCCTACATTTTTATATAATCTTGAAATGAAAATTTAAACAAGTCAACTATTTTTAAGTTGTTTAAGCACTTTTATTCTTATTGGATCACCAGTTTTATGTCTGCTGAAATTTTCTTGAGTTCAGGCCACATTTATGGGTGGTTCTGGTCATCTACAGTTGAAGTTTTTCACTAAAATGTAGTTTTGTTGTGTTGTTTTTCTAAGGAAAATAAGAAAAAAAAAAAAAAAAAAAGGGAGAAACTCTATTTAATTTTTAAAATTACCTTAATAATGTGTAATAAAATAGACATCAGAAAGTTTGGCTGTGTGAGAGTGTATGAAACCAGCCTCTGAACCACTTGCATTCTTTCTAAGCATAAATATTTGCACACTATTCACACTTCTTTTTTCCCTCATTCCTAAGGCAAGGACACCACTTTGCTGTCTCTGAGAGGGGTGTGGTGAAGGGAAGAGAGGTCAGGATTGCTTTTTAGAATGGAATTACGAAGGGGTTGGTACAGTGAAACATGGTTGTTTCAGATATTTATTGAGGAGTCAGAGTCCATTTACCATAATTATAATAATGTATGAGATGGATTAGCCTGGTTAGGGACTCCCAAAGTTATTAACAGTTTTTTAACAATGTATATCCATTTGAGGTATAGCACTGCCACTGTTATGTTCTGTGTGCAACCAAATACCAAACCTCCAGGCATTAAAAGTAGAATTCTCCAAACTAAATTCTACTGAGTTTACACATCGCTGACCAATGTTGAGATGTCAGGAAAATAAAAATCACTTTAAAAATGCAAGCTGGTAAATAGGAATACATATCTGCAAGTTTTCTTTGTAATCTAGATGGAAATTAGGAAATTGTCAAAACGCAGGGAGCCTCATTTACTGTTTGCAGATGCCAGTCTCTGTCTACTCCCTTAGCAATAAACTGACATTTTGAAGCGTTCCTTCTTCCAGCAAACAAAAGCAGCTGTAAGTCACTAAGAATAGGTGGCTGTATTAACAAAGCTTGCTCAAGCTCAAGGGAAGAGATGGCCTAATATTACCATAGCTTTAATTACTGTTTGATGATCTGGATAATCTTTGATCAAAGCACTGTTCTTGTTTAATTTATGATGTTCTGTTGGCTTTAACAATAATAAATTCTGTCCTATTGGTACTTACATTCAGATGGTTTTTGTAGAAGTGGAGAATAAAATTAAACATTTTCTTTACAAAAAATTCACACACTAAACCAAACAAAAGCCTTAACATTGGAGATAATAATTTTCCAAGTCGTGTGGTTAATAAAATGCCAAAAAACCCTGTTCAAGTTCCCTGAGATTTAAAATTACTTTTTCGGAGATGATAAATTGCATTAAGAACAGCTAAGGCAGGCCAAAATTTCCTATGAATAAGTCAGTTTGAGAAATTACATAAGTGCCCATCTCCAAATATACCAGAAGTGCAGAATAAATGTGAAACATTTTCTTCCTATTGTTCTTCTTCTGTTACAAGAAAGATCCACTTTTACTCATGAATGGGGACTTTTGAGTTCTTACTCAGTCTTTGCTAAAAGTCTGAGTTAAAACTGCCATGAAACCAATAAATGATGTCATCTTGTTATTTAATACTGTATTTTTATCACTAGGAAGCAAAACTGAATACCTTAAAACACATTTTTCTTAACAAAGGGGGATGTAAAATCTGCTTTTCATGTTTGTAAAGTAGCAGAAGTACAATGCTGAACTTCTGTTTTATGAAGGTGTAGATACAAAGTGGCAATTACAAAAATTGCTTCTTAATTTGAAAGTCCTCTGAACTACTCTATTAATTATCAACAGTCAAAAGGAGCTGATGATTCCTACAAAGTGTGCCTGATTATATGCTTCCCTTTGAGTAGGCACCTGAGTGAGCCCATTGACTCTGCACTGCTTATCCTCTCTGATGTTAACTAAGGCATAAGTGTTCCCAGCATCCTGCAGAATTGTCTGAGTGTTTTACTTAAGAATGAACTTGCTCTGATAATTTTTTTCCCCAACATGCACGTCACTGCTCTGATAAGTCACAGTTCTCAGCACATCAGCTGCTCTGTTACTTGTCCCAGACCTTTGGAGCAGTCAGTGATCAGGAAAGTGATTCTGAACAGCAACAGCTACAGTAAACTATTGGGGTGGTTTCCTCCTTTGTGTTGTTGCCATGAATTTCAGGAATGAAGGCATCTGTGAGTTGCTAGGGAGCAGCTGTAATCTTATTTATACACTCTATGGAGCAGAGAGTAAGACGTATAAAATACTCAGACTGATTTCTTTGAACACACAGAATGCTTCTTAGAAATGAGCATTTTTCAATGTGTTTCACAATTAATTGCTTCTGATTCAAAATAAAGAAGTGTCTTGTGGGAAATAAAAAGTGTCTGGCATGTATTAGAAATAGAAAGTATTAATAATAGCTTTGGAAGTAGGATACACTAGTAAGAAGATAGAATTTTCTTATGTTGGGCAGATCATATTGTTCTGGCTACTAAAATCCAAGTTAAAATCCACAATAATACTATAATGTGGAATAGAATAGAATAGAATAGAATAGAATAGAATAGAATAGAATAGAATAGAATAGAATAGAATAGAATAGAATGTAAAATTAGAAAGTGGTTATTTCTTTTTCCTGACTCTTTCTGCTCCCAAGATCTCATCATATGTTTGGACGTCTGTCACATGACCTCTCTGCTTTTCTCTCAGAAATGAGATCATGACATGACTTGATGGCATTGGTAAAAACAAAAACTAAAATTATTAAATATATGTGTCTTATTAGTTGATATTTTGTTAACTAAGAAAAGTTATTAAAATGCAACCTTTTGTTCTTTAAAGCATTGAATATTATTAATAAAACCAGAATTTATTTATTTATTTATTTATTTATTTATTTATTTATTTATTTAAACATTACCCAAAATTTCAGTAAGAAATGAACTTTTTGTTCAGCTGAGGCCTGGGCTGAAATGGACCTAATGGCCCAGGGTGCAGGTTCCTGGTGAGGCATATCTTGATCACTGAGGCCTGGTAGTGCCTCAAAGTGATAAAAAGCAAGAGATTGCAAGGACTAGGGGGAATTGGCAATGGGAGGCCCCTTCCAAGAGTGAGGATTGGGCAGAAAGAAAATACTTCACTCATCCTTTATTTAAGTTTCACTCTCTTCAGAAGGATTTTTAAAATTTATTAAATAGGTTAATTACTTTTGTACACAAGTTTATAAAACCTAGGTCAAGATTACAAGAGTACAAGTACTCTTAGTAGTTTGATGTGGTTGCTTTCAGGAATGATGGAGGAAAACCCACCACAAAGTTTTGGTTGATTTTACTGCAAGCTCAGCACTGCCTTTAGCAGCAGTTTTTGCCATCATGGTCTCCAGCTGGTCTACACTGACAATGAAGCATTTGGTGATTGTTGACAGAGATATCTCAGCCTAGTTGAGCTAAGTGGTCTTGAAAGGAGAACTGAAATAATAAAAATGCTCATAGATTTACCTTGTACAAGTAAGTATTACTGGAATTGTTGAGCTATTTTATTTCTCATTTTCAAAGCTGAGAAATTGCAGTGATTTTGGTTGACTTTTGAATTTCTGGGTTTGAACTTCTGAAGACATTGGCTGGTATGATTTCTATGTCCATGGAAGTGTTCGGTGATGGAAATGAGATTGGCATGTTCTTGTCCTGTGTTTGGGCCCTCAGCCAAGTTACCACTGCCTGAAGGAAAGGCTCTGTTGTTTTTTAAACTGGGAGACTGACATGTTCAGAGCAAACAAAGAGGCAAAGGAGTTCTACTGCAGATGAAAAAATATATTTTTTTTTTCTGAGTGTGATACAGCATGAGGGCCATTTAAATAAATTTTCAGTGCTAGGGCCAGCCCCAAATGCCTGCCACAATACAGCAAGAGCTGTGTAATAACATCTTTCATTCTCTCTCAATTTGTGCAGAAGTGTTTGACTTGCCCTGGCAAGCTTTATAGGAAGCAAGGAGAATGTCTCTTTGTGAGAGATTTATAAACGTGTCCTTGAAGGCTGAACAAAGAGGGGCACATTCTGCTGAGGAGCTGGCAGTTTTTCTAATCTTTGTCACATTCAACTCTTGTTGTGTTGTTTCACCTTAATGTGACTGTCTCCATCATGTTCTCGCCCCTAAAACCTCGCAGTTCATTATGTGCAATTTAAATACAGTCTTTCCTGAATAAATAAGTGCATGACTATTGACTTCAGAAAAGAATTAAAGTATTTTTGTGCTGTGACCTTACAGGTTTTGCTTAGTCATGCAATGAGGCTTTATTCTGTGAGAAGTGACAGGGTTGTACTGGCAATTTGGAGATGTTTTAGCAAAGTATTATTGATTAAAGTACTAAAAAGTATTTTAGATGTAAGAACCAATCAAAACTTGCAATCGTTTAGTTAAAGCAATTTAACAAATTGTATTCAAATTAGCTCCTTTTAACAAGCTGTGGAGCCTGCCAAATTGTATTTTGTAAGACAAATGAGCACACCTTTGCCAATAACACCCTTTATGGTTATTTGAGATTCTCTAATTTTGTTAGACTTCTGGGTGGGAGGCTTGGAGAAGGAAATGTTTGTCCCAGGGTGCCATATCCTGGAGTGTATATCATTTCCCTCTGTAGTGTTGTGCTGAACTGCTGCAGTGCTATGGTGGATTAAAGAAAAGAGTAGTAGGCAACAAATAAATTATGTACACAGCTTCTAAATAATTAATGAATATTAGACTGTTCCTTGGTAGTTGAGACAGGTCTCACACTTCAGGAAAAAAAAGAAGTGTGTGAAGTTCCAAGTAATTTCCGATGCTCTTTGTTTAGAAGCTTGCAGGATAAATCTTTCACTGGCAGTAGAAGAAGGGTAGATTGATGCTCCTAGCCCTGCCATGAGGTAAAACAAAGGAGGGGGGAAGGAAAGTCACTGACTCAGATCTGTGTGGAATCTTGTGCAAATCTCAAAGGGTTTTATTTTGGGTGGGGGTTGTTCTGATATTTTTTTTTTTTTAATCACCGAGAAATACAAGTTGTGAAGTCAGCCTCAAAGTCAGGCTTTCTTGGTGGTAGGACCCACAATGCCTATTATAAAGGTTTAATGATGCTCCTATCTCTTGTGGTGATCTCCTTATTGTGTGATTCAGGGTTTTGAATTTTTCTGATAGCTGGTGCTGGAGAAGGAAGATGAAAATGTTTATTTTTTTTCCCACTGTCCAAGACTTTGATAATCTCCAGCTTTCAAACCATTCAAGCTTGAAGATATGGGAATAATTTCCCCATAGGAATTGGATATGTGAAAAACATGAATGCTTTCAAATTGGGGTTTGTAGGATCAAACATTTGCTGGAAGAACAAATTGAATACAGGGACAAAAGTGCAAATTTTCCATCCAGATTCTCAATTCATTACCATTGTGGTTTACTGTAACTTTGCTCTACATTCTGCAGAGCACAAGAAGGACAACAGACCTGTTGGAGCGAATCCAGCAGGACACAAAGATGATTAGAGAGATGGAACATCTCTCCTATGAGGAAAGACTGACACAGTTAAGATTGTTCATCCTGGAGGAGTTTGGGGAGACCTTATGGTAGCCTTCCAGTACCAAAAAATGGCTACAAGAGAGTTGGAAAGAGACTTTTTACAAGGGCACATAGTGACAGGATGAGGGAGAATGTCTTTAAACTGAAAATCAGTAGGTTTAGATTGGGTGATTAGGAAGAAATTTTTTACTGTGAATGTTGTGAGACACTTGCAAATGGTACTCAGGGAAATTGTGGATGCTTCATTCCTGACAGTGTTCAAGAAAAGCTTGGCTGGGGCTGTGAGAAAGGTATCCCTGCCTGTGGTTGTGAGGTTGGTACCAGATGATCATTAAGGGCATTCTGTGATTCTGTGATTGAATCAAGTAAAAGATTGTCTTTCTGGTTCGTGGTTGTGTGAGTGCAGTATGGCATCCCCTTAACTTCTACTGAGGCTATTCAATCACAGCCTGTTAGAAACCAAATTTCACTAAGTGCTTAAAAATGTCAGGGAATCAGCACTACAGCACTTGCCCTTATATATCTGATAAGTGCAATCTCCAAATGATCCCTGTCATCCATCAGCTTCAAACCTGCTTTAATTGAGTACATATTTCACTGTCTCTATGTGAATTTTCTTTTCTTGTGACGCTCTTAGTTTTTGTTTATTGTGTTGAGTGAAAAGATTAATTGGTATTTTGGGCATGAACTGGCATGAAATGGCATTTTTGCAATGAACTACTTCTTTCTCCAAATTTTGTATTTTTTGCTTAACTGAAACTCCAAATGAAAAGGGTTTATACAAAGTTTTTCTTATTGCTTTCACCACTGAGTAGGAAATGAAGACCAATTGTGTAAAAAAAATCCAGAAAAAAAGAGACTAGAAATAATTGAACAAAGGAAACTGAACATTCAAACATTTCCGAAAGTGAAATATAGGAATGCTTTAAAATTATTTTTAAAACTACTATTTTAAAAATTATGATAAAGTTATTTTACATTTTTGAGCCCATTTGCAAAATCTTGTTTCCATTCTTCTGTACATTTAGTAACTTTTGATTAAGGTGTGTTTCAAGCAGTCACAAATGAAGTTTAAAGAATTTGCTATTACATTTCTCTTCAAAGAACCAAGATATCAACACCTGGTATATTGCATTGTCTCTTCATTGTGTGACCAGGATGGATATTTGCTGACAATGAACCTGAAAGTTGTACAAGATTTGGTGGTCATTCCAATTTAAGTGTTCCTCTGAGATTTCTAGTTTAGATTCAAACCATCTGGATCTATAAAACTGATTTTTACTCTTGCCTTGTCTGTAGGACTGGTCACAACAGTCAATTTAACTCCAAAATTATTTGCTGACTGCAAATTAAATGTTTTTTAGAGAAAAAGAAATGAAATTCTGAAGTGATCTATTGTAGAATAAAATGTCTTTATTTCCAAATTTGTTTGATTAATACTTGGCTTATAGGCCAGTTCTACTGCTAAGATATGTCCTAAAAAATACCTCCCCCCCCCCAACACCCCCAACCCTCAAAAATAAATCCAAAAAACCTACAAACCCTCAAAACAAGATTTTTTGGATTTATCCAGAGATAAACTGTTTGAGTGGCTATTTTGAAAATCAAGCACCTCAAAAGTATCCAGACTACAATCTGAGTTGATTAGGATCTGTCATCTGTTGTAGCAGTTTTCTGCACTGATTTTTAAAAATAATCATTACTGTATTAGGAATAAATCTTAATCCAATTGCTCAGTTACTGGTGGAAAGGAATAACTGTACTTCTGAAAGAAAATAAACAGCAAACCAAGATCCAACATAAGTTTTGTAAAATTTGATTAAAAGTTGTGGCAGCTTATGGGACATGCCTGATAAAATTTTGCATCGATAACTGTAGTTGTCAGAAACGTTTTTGTGGTTCTTATGAGCTCCAAGCACCAGAGCTACTGTGGTGAGTTTCTTTAAGGTCTCCATGGCCTTACCCTGGGGAGGCTGGCAGGGCTGCTGGGCTCAGAGTGCTCGGCAGCTTTTGGCTCTCGTGCTGGATGGCAGCCAGTGCATTAGTGCTGGACTCAGTCCTGCCTGTGCCTGGAATGACTCCCCAGGAGACAGCACAGCCCCCACCAGGCAGTGCTACAGAGGCAAAGTACTTGAGTAAACTCAGGCCATCTGTTGGCTGCATAAATTAGTTTTCCCCGTTTGCCCATCTAGCTATAAGATATCCACCTTTTTCTTTTTCTTTTTTTTTTTTCCCCCATATTTCCCCTCCAAATAATGTATTTTTTCTTTATCCACTTCTAGTAAGACAGAGATAGTGCATTTTTTTTTGCATCTTTTTTCTTCCTTCCTTCTTATGGTTACATGCTTTTCACTGTAGTGTCTTTGATTAACAAATAAAATTATCACCTTCATATACATGTTCTGCTTTGGAAACAGTTAATGGCTCTTATATAGAGGAGAAACACATTTGTATTTTCCTTCTTTTCCTTCATATTTTTTCCCCATTTCCTCTTTTGTATTTCTGCTTTTCCCTTTTTTCCTCTTATTTGTTCCTCCTTCTCTTTCCTTGTGAATACCAATACTATCATATGAATAAATAGATAAGGGACTAAACTGATTAAAATTGCATAAATTAAATGAATTAATTCAATTGGTATGTTTGTATTTCAACTTTCAAGGAAGAATTCAATTCAGCAATAACTATTGTATTTGAAATTTAGTAATTCTTAAGGATCTCCATTTTACTGCTTGCTTAGCACTCTGTGGAAATCAGATTCCTTGAGCATTTTGAAATTGGTTAGTTTATCACTAAAACTGGTCGATTTTGAAGATTTAATAAATGATCTTTAGTGTCAGCTTCTACCTCTCAGACAAAAAGGTGAAGTACTTCTTTCACAGGGACCATTTGGATTTTCCTAGCAGTAGTCTTTATAAAGCTCCAGTAAGAACAGATGCCTCTTCTCTCAAGTCACTTGGCTTATTTTGAATGTGTGCTGTCATTTTGAT
This sequence comes from Muscicapa striata striata, assembly GCA_030060385.1. Lineage (NCBI taxonomy): Eukaryota > Metazoa > Chordata > Aves > Passeriformes > Muscicapidae > Muscicapa > Muscicapa striata. The sequence continues at coordinate 2,147,078 of JAREIS010000025.1, read as the reverse complement.
TTATTTCCGTTTTTTTCCTTTTGCAGATTTATTTGAAAAACACAGCATTGTATACTGTAGAAGCAAACAACCCTCGTCAGCTAGTGGAAATTGCAGCCAGAGATATTGAAAAACTTCTAAGTAATAGGTCTAAAGCCTTGGTGGTGAGTACTAATGGGTCAAGTTTTCTATTTAGTATTTTAAAAGATCTTTATTTACTATTAAAGCATGCTTTCATTGTTATTTTTACTGCCTATACACTTAGAGGCAGTGTCAGTGTGATGTGTATAAGACATGACATGCAGAAAGATGGCTCCTGACTTCATGGTAAAAATGAACTCGTTTGTTGGCACAGGGCAGATGTTTATAATATTGACCGACAGAGAGGAGCCACTGCCAAGTAAGAAATCAAGTTATAAATAGATTGGAAAATATTCCTCTAGGTGACGCACATGAATGTTTATGGCTTGAAGATCACTGTACTCTGTAGTCAGTAACGAGCTTGGGGAATCAAGAAACAGTTGTTTTTCATTTTTTTTTCTTTTTTTTCTTTTTTTTTTTTTTTTAACCTGATTTGCTGATTTAACCTGTATTTCAATCATGTTTTGTGTGCAGGCCATGCTTCATTGTGGCCTCACAATTTTTTATCCTTTAAGTAAGAAGTGTCTGTTCCTTTAAAGTGCTTTTGTCAGCAATCCCTTTCTCTTCTATCCTGAGAGACATCAGAGCTGGGCAACTGCTTCGTATGGCTCCTACTCACATCACTCTCACCAGTATAAGAATTTAAATTGCTTTTCAGAAGATACTTACCAAACACGCATGGAGGGATCTGGGGAATTAGTAAACATACTTCGTTCAGAATAGAGCTATTAGAAATAGGCTTAAAGGATGGAAAAGCAGACTTTGGAAAAGCCCAAAGGTTCCTTGGACAATTACATATTCATATAGGCTTGCAGATGTTTGGATGTGTCATTTAAAGTGAAAAAGAGGAGAAAGAGTGATTAATTAATCTAGCTGTAGACATCTTCTTAGCTGGCCATCCTAAGCTCTTTTATCATTCAGTGGAATAAAACAGGTCTCAGTGAGGACTGACCTCACATTTTCTGAGTAAGACTTTAAAATGGGATGAACTAAAGCTGAGAAGAACTTACTTCTTTCTTTCGCAGCTGGAGAAGCCTCAAATCTAAATGTCTGTATTGTAAGTGTGTAAAGTTGGGGGAGATGAGTCCCACCCACCCAGTCCTTTTATCAGTACAGTTTCATGCAGCTGAAGAATCAGTGTGAGTGAAACTGCTGCTGCTGCCCTGAGGACTCACCTTCTTGTAGGCAATAAAATTTTGCACAGTCTATTGCCTGTGCATAAGTACCACAAGAGGTACCCATTGTCCTGCCTTTGGTTCTTAGCAGGAGTTTGTTTTTCCAGTTGTCAGTGTTTACCTAATGCACAATGTGCATCAGTGTTATCTGGGCCAAAGCTTCTCTAATTCATTAAAATTACTGGAAAACAGATCCGATATTTTTCTTGTTTTCCTGTTTTACCTCTGTGGGCCTGTGCTTATGTGGCATTCTGTGGACTTTGTATTACCGTTGCAAAATACTGTAAGTAATTTGTAGATCTTTGTGAATACACAATTTTTCTCACTGTTTTCCCTTCAACCCATATAAGTTTGATGCTTTTAAGTAATCACAGCAAAGGTTATATTTTCTCAAGCCTCAAGATTATTGTAGGAGTTTTTGTATGTGTCTGTGGTAGTTTGATCTTAAAATTTTAAGAGATTAAATAAGTGTCATGCTTACTTTAAGAAATATTCCAGAACAGTTTTTCTGTGAATGTGGAAGAAAAGTGCTACCTCACTTCAGGTAAGCACATCTTGAAAAGGACAATATGATTCAGTTTCCTGAGGTAAAAGAAGACTAAATTAGGAGAATTCATCCAGTAGCTCCTAACAGCTCAGATATTTAAACTCACTTTTCTATTTGCAGTTATCACAGATGTATAATAAAGTTTATAAACTTTATGTAATGAGGCTGAATTATTTACCTGAATTTCAGTCTTCTTAAGTCTCATGGGTCACATTTTCTCTGAAATCAGGAGTGGACTTGAATAGAGCTGCTACTAATGACTGCATAGATGGTTTTACCATTGGGGTTAATATGGCTCCAAGTGTTAATTAAGACCTGAATCCTGAAAAGAGTATAATGCAAGGGCATCAGACATCCTCCAGTGATGCCATGAGGAAGGTGCCAGTGGATTACATCAACAATGTTACTGTTCAGAGACTGGCATACCTCAGGGGTGCAATGGTTTCCTCTAGGCATGAGACACAAACAACCTTTGGACAAGGTTGCAATAAACAAATATTAGTGATGACTTTTCTAACAATAGGTTGCCTTCCCTTGAGCCATAAGAGCACCTTTAAATGAGAAATATCTCCTGCACTCTGAATTATTTGTGTTTTCATTTAACTGTGGGCTAGAAAAATCTCACACAATGAGACTAAAATTACTAGGTAAATCGGTTTCTGTTTGACAGAAGCTTAAAACTGGTGGTTGTAATAGGTACCTAGCTGAGGAAGGAGGAAGGGGGGAAAGATCTGAACTCACAGGGCTTTCCTAGGCTACTCTTACTAGGAAATATATTGCATGGAAAGAAAAGTTAGGATGAAAGGAAAATGGAAAATTTTCTAGCAAAGTGCACTGGAGAAATAGTAACGTGAGTAATAAGGAGGGAGACAAGCAACAGCCTTCTAGTGAAGGATGTCAGACTGTCTTGCAATGGAGCCTGTTGTTCAAATGGTGAACATTTCTTTTATAGCTTTCTGCTGTGTACTGTTGTGTATGTCTGGCCTAACCCTACTGAACACCTCCTATTTCAGTATAATGGATTCCCATATGCAAATGGTCCTGCAGGGAGTCCAAGGAGTTGGACTTGATGATTCCCTTCAAACTCAAGATATTCTATAATTCTACAATTCCATGATACCATGGAGAAGCTAATATTCTGTCTCAGTGTGCCCTGCTAAGTGGTGGGTACAGATGAGCTGTGCTGCATTGCAGGCTGCATCCCCAGGTGTGTGCTGGCAGATGGGAGGAGGTTTCACTGACAATGTATCCTGCAAATAGCTGTTGGCAAAACTCACCAAGCCTTTCCAAGAATACCTACAAATAGTTTGCCTAGCCAGTTGGGCTGTCTGGCACCCAATTTCTTCCTTTTTGGTAGACTTAGCTTCAGTTTTAGCATTCCTACCCCATTCATGAGTGCAGTAGATTTCTGGAGGTATGTAGGTCCTGCTAATAGATCAGAATCTTTTTATTCAAATGGAAAATTTAGAAGGTATTAATACTTATTTGATGAGTATCATTGGAAATAATAGAGTACCTAACATTGTACTATATTTATAAAATATGGTTTGAAGAATTACAAACATTTCCTCATTGACTATATAAAATTAAACCCTTTTAAAGTTATTAGTATACAAGATGGATTAATAATACTTTTTATTGCTCCTGTAAAATATTGTAGTAATCTTAAGATTTGCAAAGATCCTAATTATTTTTTGTCATACTATAAAATTAGGAAGGTATATTTTAAATGCTTCTGGGGTTTTGTTTTATGTTTATGCATTGTATCATGATTTAAATTTAAACAGCAACTTCACAACTGCAGTATGAAGTTGGTAGCTGTGCAGCCCTTGGCCTTCTTCTCCCCATTGCTCAGTACATGTCAGGGAACATCCTGAATCTTCTACAGCAGGCAAATCTGCAGTTTTACTGCTTCTCATTTTTGCTCAGATATTTGAAGATAGTAAGCAATTTGTACCTTTTATGTAGAAGAAAATTAAAGAAATAAAATTAATAATAACAGATACCTAGTAACAGTCTTTTCAAGCCCAGACTGCAGAAGTTTTAGGGAAAATGATCGAAACATTGTATTTCTTGCTTAGCTAATATCCTTTTCTGCATTTGCAAATCATTTAATGTTTGATTGTTTGTGTAATAGTTTGAGATTAATACTAATTATCCTCTTATCCAAAATTAGAATTGATGCAGATTCTCCTGCAAGTCTTTTCCACAATAAAATACCTCTTTCTGGAAAGCTTCAGTGTCTGGGTATTATTGCCAACACCATGTTGTACACTCACAGTGCATTTATTAATACACTTTTCTTCCATTACTGCCCACACTGTAAGGCAACAGCATAATAACCATTAGTGTAAAGCAAACACTCAAGCTCCACTAAAATACATTTCACTGAAGAAGGAGAGACAGTCATCTTTTCACTGCTGAATTCCTGCCTGTGATTTATTTGTTTTGCTTTGGGGTCATTTGTGTCTGCTTTTAACTAACTCATGTTAGGGTTGCTCTAGGGAGGGCTGCAGTCAGTACCCTTGGCTTCTTCAGCTGTGTGGAGATAAAGATGAATTACATGCACATTTGCACTATATTGTCTAGATTTCTTCAGACATCTCAACCAGAGGCATAATATCTTCATTCTAGCCTCCTTGCCTTGATTTCTTAAGAAAGCTGAGGAAGCTGAGTTTCCATGGAAACTGAGGCACAGATTGTGTGCTAGGAGACAGGATCCCTCTGCGTGCTGTTGGGAAATGTCCAAGGTGCACAACTGTGTCTCTGAATGAGGAGCTCAGAATGTTTATCTGCTGCTTTAGATGCAATTTCAACACAGCTGTGCAAGTGTGTCCAGATCTTTCAGTATTTCCCTGTCTGCCTGAAATAAGGCTTCAGTGTCTCACAATAAAACTGGGAAGCTTGAATGTGTTATAACATATTTTTGAGGTTCCCAGGCAGAGATCCTGTGCACTTTAAATAGAGTTGGGAATTTTTGTGTAGCCTGAAAGACCTATCAAAGTAAAATAAATTTTGTAGATATGCTTGATACTACTGTTTTTTGAAAGGTATCCTCACTCTAGCTTGAGTTTTGTTTTGATATCCAAAACCAACCTAACATTCTCAAAACCACTCTGGGACACCTACCTTCTGGTCTGCTAATCTTAAATTGCCTGTAGTAACTTTACATAGTATTAAAGTAATACCTGTAGTAACTGTAGCTTTCCATTCTTTAAAAATACTCTATAGATAAATTTGAGCTGTCCACTCATTTAGTAGAACTTTAACTGGACATCATCTCTTGCTTTTGGGCTCTGTTACAGCTCAGTCACCAGTCTTTGAGCTCCACTGAGAATTCCAAGAGGCCTAAATAGTCACATCTCATAGCTGAGTCCACCATTCCTGCATGCTAATCTAAAGTTTAGAGCTGATCACTCTGTGATGCCTTGGGCCAGGCCTCTAAACTGAAAATATTTGTGAGTACATGTGGATACATATCTGGATAAGGACATTCTTTAATAGATGTGTTGAAATTCCGAAACTAAATTCCAGTATCTCTTCAATTCCAAATGGCAAGTCTATTTACTTTTATTCTCAGCATGTGAGGGCTAAAGTCCCTGCCTGCAAATAAGGTCATTGTCAGTGATGTAGTTTGGATTCTCCTAAAGTTGAGGGCAATCTATGCTTCTGACCCCTCATTACTTTGCAAACAGTGACACAGTAAACACTGTGCTTTTGTCATTAGGAGACACTGATGAGCTAGGCCTTGAGTTGATAGAGGAGTCTGATGTTTCCTGTTGGTTATTACTCATATGTGTGATATCCCATAGAATCCACAGAGATAGTTTTCCCCTGAGTTGTGGTCATATCAGAGGTTAATCAAGATAAAATGCCTTTGCCTTCCTCTCTTTTCTAGAAGATTTTTAAGGATATAAGGATATAAGGATATAAGCCTTGTTGAGAATTGATTTGAAAACTGGTATCAGTACAAAAAGCATCACCCATGTCTTGGTAGATATGCTACTATTCAATTTTTTTAATTTTCAGGTGTTTCTGTTCCTTTAACTGCCAGTTACAGGCAGTGTTAGACAATTTAATTGCAAAGGGCTCAAGCTGGAGAAATTCAGAGGAGGAAAATAGCTTGAACTATGCTTAGTCTCCCAGCAAACAACAATTTTTCACATTTTGTTATTATTTTTTTGTTAGCTATGAGGAAACCTGAGCATCGTAAGGAAGCTGGCAGTGAACTGTATGGGCTGGGTTGTTTGCCAAAATAATTTTAGATATGACTTTTGAGAAGAGGAAGTCTGCAAAGATGGAAAAGAACAAATTAACTGGAGTAAATTACCAGTCAAAAAAGGAAAAAGGTTTTGTCTATACATGTTTTTGTGTCATCCACAGAGGTTTTATATTATTTTTCACTCTAACGTTTTAATTTTCCCCTTGAAATTTTTTGGCTGTGCCTGTTTCTTCTCTTTAATTTCAAAATATTTTATTTTATTACCTTTTAATGTCAAGCTGGATGTTGGTCTTGAGCTATAGGGAAAGATTACACAATGGACGTACCAGCATCATAAAGCAAATTATTTTAATTGTGGGGATCCTTCCAGAAAAAATGTTTACACTTTGGAAAAATACAACTAAAATACAGTTTCCTCTATCTGAGGACTGTAAGATCATGCATGCATGCTGTATGTTTTTACATGACAATATGTTTTGGTTCTTTAATTCTTTTCTGTTACGTATTTGGTAGAATTTTACAGTGTTAGGACTCCAGGTCTATTCACATATTTACTTTTTGTATCTCCATCAGTTCTCTACATACTAAGTAGCTCACTGAGGGGGAAAACTTTTAAATTTTGTTTCTGGATGCTTCCTGTGAATATTTGAAATAGACACTGTCATCTCCTTGTTGCAGCATTAGATTTAGATTTTGGTCCATGGCTAGAGTTAGACTAAATAGCTTCTTCAGATATGGCAAGAGCTTCACAGATGAGTTTAGGATTAATGCTTTGCTATTTTTGAAACTACCCTTGCTGGAAATTTACACACTAGCGGAAAAAGTTTTACGTATGCTATTTTAGACTATGGTACAGAATCTATTAGCCTGTATGAACATTGTTGAAATCTATGTAAATGTATTTTGAAAATCAGCTGTAGTTGCTGAAGCAAATGTGTTTTGGAATGACAGCTAGTGAGACGCAACACTTGTGAAGTCAAACATTTGTCAACTTGTCCACATGTCAGATGTTTGAATTTGTTTCTACTTGTCTTGCCTAGAGTCTTATTTTATTAACGAAAATCCAGGTTGTGTGGATGCAACATTATGCCTCAGAGGATAGATTCACATAACTCACATACCTTGCAAGGCATCATAAAATTCTGGACAAATAAATCAGAGTGTTTGCAATGAAAGTTCTTACAAATATTGCCTGTTTCCTTGCTTTTCTTTTCACAGTTGACTTGATTTGCCTTCTGCAGATCTTGTACTCTTGTTGACAGATAAAGAGGGTCATCCCTCCAACTTCCCATGTCCTCATAGATAGCCACAGTCATAATTTTGATTTCTGTGGCCCTGAATTCTACATAGTGCTGCAATAGCATCAAGTCTGTGAGCTTAGAGAGACACCTGCTGAATCTCCATCCTGACAGCACAGTGCATTGCACTTGGAGCTTTAACTGTGGCTGAGACAAAGAAAACTAAAAAGTGCTTGTGGCAAATAATGTTATTTGATAACCAGCTCTACAATGTGACATTTCTTTCTCCTTACACAGTAAATTGCCACTGTTAGCATAGTTTTGTTGCATTCACATTTCATATAGAGAAAAAATACAGAGCCCTGATAGCTGTAGCAGTTCTTTCCCATTTAGATCCCTTTATATATTCATTTGTCCAAATTCACTCACTTAGCAAACGGCCATGGTAAATATTGGAGAAGTTTTGTTGCAGATTTCTTTTACTCCTGGAGAGAGATCCTTCATGGGTTTCTTACAAGTGGGCTTTTTTGTCTAGGTTTATGAATACTGAAATTTTATTTGTGAAAGATGTTCTGCTCTGAGGAGCATGGCCTCATTAATGCCAACATCACCCGGAGCTGGAGGTTTGACTGTGAAAGGTGAAATAGTGCTTAAATAAGTCCTGGTTTATTTTGGTTTTAAAGTTTCTTTTTTAGCTTTAGAAGCTCAATACTGAAAATAAAACAATGCATCCGAACCTCTGTAGTTCTTTTTCTTGGATTAGTTCCAGTTTTTGTCTCAAGGGCTTTGCTAGTCTTCTTACCCTCAGGCAGCTTCTTCTCCTGAAGTTATTTTTGTTTTCCTTGTATGAGCTTCTGCCTGATAGGCAAAGAGAGCTGGTTTCTTCCTTATTTCTTAGTCTGATGACTTCCATTCAGATCATGCCCAAAAACACATTGGTTTTTTTCGTTTTGTTTTGGTTAGTTTCTTCTTTGTATGTGTGTATACGACTGATTTTCTCTGTGGCTAGCTGAAAATTTTCCAGAAGAATTATTTTCCATGGTAAACCATATTTTTCAATTCATGATATTACATAGAAGTAGCTTAATTTGCAAGTGTTGGCTTCCATCCTCTTGTGCTGTCTGGTCAACCCTCTCAAGACTCCTCATTTTTTCTTCAGTTACTACATTTACATATTCAACTACATTTAAATAAAATTAAAAAAAAAAATTCAATCCTCTGTGAAATGAAAATTCCACTTACTTGCTGAAAGCTCTATTAAACATTATGGAGAAGAATGACTTGCAAGTGTTGTTTTTAGAGATGCACACTTGCCCACACACATATTATACATAAACTGTGGTACAATAGTTGTGTGTTGTACACAACCCCAAGCCTGTATTCTGCCTTTGTGAGGCTTTTTTTTTCCCCAAGACTGGGTTAAATTTGAGTCTCTTTAACTTCTATTGTCTTTCAGAGTCTTTGCTTTGAGAGCATTGATTCCTGACTGAATTCATAATTCCAGTATTTGTCTCAGTGGAATTCTTTGTACTCTTGTCTTTTTCCACATTCTCCATATTAAAAATTCAGATTATAATGTGTTGCTGCAGCATCACACTAACTTGTGCTGAATTGTTCACCCCATTCGATTTTAAATACTTTCCAGAGTACCTGTGTCTGAGACAGTATTTTTTCAATATGCTATGAAATCTCTACATTCCTGGGTAAGATAGTTTTAGTAAGTTGTCAAAACATTTGAATTGTAATTCAGTTCAGTTTTCACTTCAGAGGACAGAATTAAAGCACAAATGCAAAATTTAACCTTTGTTGTTTAAAATGGAAGCCTTCCTAATTGTTACGTACATGTCATGATAAAATGCTCAAATGTTTTTTCCCACCTTTTCTGGGTCAAATTTTTAGTGAGATTGAGCTGAGTGCAATACTTGGGTAAGACTAATGCTGAATTTAGAAGAAATGCCATTTCTGACTGATGCAGTATATAAAAACATCAGACTTTCAACTTCAGTAGAACCCTTGCTGCAATGAAAAGCTATTGAATTGCATAATGAATATCAGAATCTGCCCTTTGCACAAGCAAAAGATAAATCCCCGCTTTTGGGTTGGTTGCTGGTCATATAATTTAAGAAAGTAGCATTCAAGAATATGTATCTTCTTTCAAATAGGCTTCTTAATTATTTTTTCATTTCTGTAAAGGGCTGTGCTTTCTGAGTGTTATGGTACCTGTCTACAGTATGGGCATAATGCTTATTCAATAGCTGCAGTATCCTTAAATGCACTGTTAGATCTAGGTTAGGTGTGTTCAGTGTAAACGTTTCCTGGAATATTTGAGTTTTTCTTCAAGCTTTTTGGTAGCATGCTTTCTGCTGGTGTTTCAGGAGCATGGTTAATTGGATCCCTCAGAAAAGAACTCTGGTAAATCTGGGGCTCTTCCAAGTAAGCTTTAAAGGGATCACATCAGCTGTTTCCAATCCTTGGACATAGCTTGCTGCAGAGGTAGTTAAGAAGAAATACTGAACTTCATGAAAGTATGAAGCAGTTTCACGGAGTGTGTTCACCTGACATCTTTCTTTCATGTTTTTCTTCCTTATCGCTTTAAGATGTCCACCTGCCACCTTTGTCACACCTTTCAGGCTTTGTAGTGAAATTTCCATGTTAAAATTTTCTTTAAGAGAGCTCCTGTCAGCTTTCTTTGCAAGACTGACTTTTGATGTACTTGTTAGTACAAAAGGCAAAATTCCACAGAAATCCAGCAAGTTCATTGTTCCAGAAGTCTCAGTGGCAAAACTTAGAAAGCAGAATATGCTGAGGGAAAGCATAAACTGTGTTTTGCTATTTTCTCGAAGTCTAAATTTCTGTGATCCAACTGTGCATTTGCTGATAAACAAATGTTCACCTTCAAAAAGCTGTATTAATCAGTAGAGGCTGAGGTACTCAGTATGTGTTTTATGTTAATCCTTTTGTTGGATTAAAATATTCTCTTTGATGGGGAAGCATCAAGAAACAAGGTGATGACACGTTTTATGATGTGTCAATGTGATGACACACATATGAAGATATGGTTTCTTCAAAGTCCAAGGACTATCCAGGAATATATTTCACTCCCTTTTATGAAGCTGCTTAACAGATACCAATTGATGCTCTTCAACTAGGTTTCTAAAGGGATCAGATTTATTATATAGTGGGATTTGATTTAAGAATTCACATGGAGGTGGAAGGGATTCTTAGTGGACCCTCTATAAATGTGTTCACTTGTCTCTTCCTACAGCACAGTAGGAGAGGAGACACTTTGCAGGAGCTCCAAAGACTGAAAAGTCTCCCATATATGCTTGATTTTAACACAGCTCACTGTCCTTGTGGAGTCATCTAGGTCCAAATTCCACCTTTGGCATTTGGACATATGAGGAGCACAGCTGAAGGACAGATATATATGTGCTAAGCACAAGATGTCTTACACAGATGAAACTGAAATCCTCTGTCTGGAGCATTGCATTTGGGTCAGTGTTGCAAGACGATACTTTAATTTCTTTAGGATCAGAGACTGAAATCATCTGCTCAGGATTGGTAGCTACAGAGATCTTGTGTGTGTTTCGTTTTGTTCAGAGTTTTTTTGGTAGCTTTTCTTTTTTATATGTTTGAAAGAGAATTCCATAGCTCAAAATGGCTGTGTAAGAAATCAGGGATGTGAGATTAAATTTATTTTCAGTCTAAGAAAGTTTATGTTTGTCTCCTAGCTCCTAAAAGACTTTCTGATGGCTTAATTGCAAGCTAGATGGAATGAAAATGCCCTGCTTGTTCTTGGTTATTCCTTCCCCTTACCAATGCAGAGCCAGTGTGAGGAATGGAGGATTCACAGAACCAGGAGGCAGGGTAGCACTGGAGAGCTTGGATCTCAGTTTTTACAGCACTCAGGTATGAGAGTAAAATATTTTCCCATTGGTCTTGTATTGTTTCAAACATCATCACCATCTTCTTTACATTGCAAGATGCTTCAGAAAAGTGTGGCAGTGGGTCAGGAGGCAGGAGAGGCAGAGCACCTCAGTGTTAGGCACTGCAGATGGATATTTGGAGTGTAAGCAACTGCTCTTGCACTTCTGCTAATGCCCAAAAGTCAGGCGTACAATTAACCTCAGGGAAGCCTCTGCTCAGCTTCTTTGAACCTTTGATGTTCAGTTTTCTCAAGTCAAGTTTGTTTCGTTTTTTTTTTTGGCTACCTTCTCCTTAGTCTTGTTCTAGTCTCTTAATTTCTATTTTTTTTTTAAATGCTATTTTATTCTTTCCCTTTATAAATTATTTGCAAACACAAGACCAGTCAGTTTCTTATTTGAAGTTGATGAACGTGATCTTTGTCAAACAAAACCACTGTCAGTAGAAAGTGCAGAGCACTAGCTCTCTAGGGGGTGGGAAATGAATCCCCAAATATGTGTCAAAGGTTTGCATTAGATTGTGACTGTCAAAGAAATTCACTTTTATTTAATATCAATTTTTAATTGTTTAAAAAATCAATATTGATTTGGAACTAGTCTCACAAACATAAATCATTTAGAAGCCACTGCTGTTAGGTGGTCACAGAATATAACAAAAAAAAAAAAAGTGGTGATATGTAGTTTAGCTATGACAAAATACAAAATTTGCAGTTTTGTTTAATAGTTCTTTTATGGTCTATGTCTTGCATAAAAAAAGCAGTTTGGATTTCAAGTTGGGTTTTGGGTGTTTTGGTTGGTTTGTTTGCTTATTTTTTTCCTTATTTTTAATTCTTTTTTTTTTTTTTTTCTTAATTTTTCTTTTTTCTTTTTTTCTTTTTTTTCTTTTCTTTTTCCTTTTTCTCTCTTTCTCTTTCTCTTTTTGTTGGGAGTCCGTTTCATTCCTTGCAAACTGAAAGAAATGCATTGTCTGAGGTTTTATCACCTTGCCCATGTTTAGTTAACAGTGACATCATTAACCTATTTCAAGCCTGCCTTTCTTAATAACAAGGGAAGTTCTGCCAATCTTTAGGTTCAGTATACCCTGAGACAAATGCTGGTTTTTTATAGAATTGTTTGGGGATTTAATTTATTTTCAATTCACTATTTCTTATTAAAACTTCAATCACCCTCCACTTGATTGTAATTAAAACTGCCCCTAGGCAGTAAATTTTGTTCTATGCAAATATGACAGATATAGTTATGAAAAAAAAAATCTAATTGTTCATCAACTGCTCGTTTCCATGTGGTGTTTAAATAAGTGATGAAGTAATTAGATTTTTTCCCCTTCAAATATCAGAACAAAAAAGAAGAACAGAATTTGTACTTTTCCTTGAGCCTGGGTTCAAAATGCACACTCCTGGTTCAGTAAATTCTGAAAATTATCTTCAGACCAAAGATAGGAAGTTCTTGGTTTGTGTCCTCTTGAATTTTTAGAGGGAAAATGTTTCTGTGTAGTGGGGGACTTACAAGAGCAGTGTGAAGAAGAGTGAGGGCATCTGGGTTTGGTCCTGGAGTTTGGCAGGTCCAATGAATGGGGCAGTGGTGTTCCTCTCTAGATTCTTCCATTAACATCTTCATTACATCCATCTCTGACTTTTCTAAGGAAAAATATATATCTTTCTTAGCATTTAGTTTACAAACCTGAAATGGTTCAGTGGTTATGTTTCAAGGGTATTTCTTTATTTTTATGGTGCAATCCATTGCAGATGTCAGCAGGTTGCACTTCATTGTGAAGGGGATTTTTCCCTACCAAGAAGCAGGGAATGCTTGCCAAAACTGAAAGAGAGAAAAAGCTGGAGATCCTTTAGGTCTTGCCCTCTTGTACAGAAACCCCTTGCATAATCCTTCAGCTTCAGTTGCTGCTTGCACACTGGCAGTGGCCGTGTTCTGCTCCTTTGCTCATTGTGCCGTCTCCAAGTTTGTTTGTGTTGCAGCAGCAGTGACTCACTAATGCTCAGTCCGCTGGAAAGTACTAAACAGACAGGCTCTGCTGCTAAATTCAGTGGCTATTCCCCGAGTACCTCCTCTGAGTCAGAGAGTGGAGCAGTGATTTTGTTTTTGCTGGATGTGTTTGGGCGGATGGTGCAGGTGTGGGCGGCGGTAACGCTCCCATTGCTGAGCAGGCAGTGAGCAATCCCCCTTGACGTTTGTTGTGCCACTTTCCCTCCCTCTTCCCTCGTTTTTTTTTTTTTTTTTTTCTTTTTCTTTTTCTTGTAAAGGTTTAGATGTATTCTTGAGTTGTCAAGATATATTTATGTTTTACCACGTCTTTAAAAAAATTAATGTGAATGAACAGAAAATGCTAGAGGAGCATGTTTACCTGTTCCCAAGATGATAAAAACAGATTGAGCTGAAATCCTAGGGGTCAGTATTTTCAGGTCGATTTCAAATAGAATCAGCCTTTAGCAACAGAGAATATACTGTGTAAACTCTGTGGTCCCACCAGGCATTTCCTCAGCATTTCCAATCCCTCTTCTCTTCCACAGTATTGATGACACACCAGACTTCCCCCTGGGTCAGCAGAGCTGTCCTTCCCTTCTGGCCCCTCAACTCTTTCCTCCCCCTGCTTCCCCCTGCATGCACCTTAAGGGCATTTCTTTCATAACCAGTGGAGGGGAATGGAAGTCAAAGGATTAGTGCATGTCATTTTCCAATTCTAGGGACAGTATTTATCTCATAACACATTTCATGGGCTTCAGTTCCATGTAAAAAGATGTCATCATATACAAATGTCACGTGATATTAGGTGCAAATATGTGCATATAATGAAAGTAAAATAAATTCAATTTTAAGGTTATAATCTGAAAGAATTTTCATTAAGGATTTATTGTTATTTTTTCTCCCAAAGTAGAAATCCAGATGGTGTAATTTTACCCTCAATTATTGTTTTCTGTTTCTTCTGGATTTTCTGTATATTTTTCCTGTACTCGGTATATTACAATCTCAACTCTTCTTTTTCAGTATGCCTTATTCTTAGACTTTCACTTTAAAGCCAGTGCTTGCTACAGCCAGCCTTTTCATCTGCTAAGAATATAGTAAGGAGGTGACTACAGAGGATGAAAATGAGGAAAAAATAACATTAGGAAGTACAAACTGTGGTGTAACATAACTATAACCATGTAGCTGGGAGAATGGAACATAGGTACTACTATAGGTGCTTTAGCTTTTTGATTTTGTGGTTTTAATCTTTCAATGAAGCACATTTTTCTTTTAACTGTTGTTTTATTGTTCTACTATTTCATAAAAGAGCTTTCTGTATTTGCAATAAATTCACATAAGACATGTATTTGCATAGGTAATTATTGCTGTATTGTAGGCAAAGTTTATGGCTGCAGGCTATGTTCCTGATCCTGTTCTGAATAAAGTACGGACTTAGTGTTAAGCATGTAATAGTATTAATGAAATTTTATTCCTTGAATCAAAGTTTACAGTATGACTTGGAATTGGAAAGAAAAAAAAAAAGCAAACACAAAAAACAAAAAACCCTATAATAGTGAATATAATAATAAGCGTAGTGGAAGCATGAAATGCAATTATGTTCATGTAGTGCAAGGAAACAGTCCATCATCTGCTTTATTCTAGACTTAGAGCTTCTATTAGTTTATCCCTGAAATCTTCTGTGCACAATAAATGTGCACAATATTTCTAAAGATGTATGTCTGCAAATGGTTTGAGTATTTTCTGCTTGGGATTACTTTTTGCTTATTCACCTTTTTTTACCTACTGTTAAGAAATTTACTTTAGCTTCTGTGAAATCACTTCATGTAGGAGACCCCTTTGGTCTTCGTGTTTAGGGTTTGGTATTTCTCAGCTTGGTGATCTTGAAAGCAGGTGAACATGGTTTGTATCTAAATATTGGTCCTATTCAGAATTGCCTTCCCTATTAGTATAAAATTTCACTCTCAAGATAAGGGAGGAGTGTAGGTATGATGCATGTCCTTGATGCAGTCAGGCTTTTTAAAGTGACATCAAAGGAGTTTATATGGAATGGAACTAGAGATGTTTTAGTCTTGTCAGATTGTCTGGATCTAAACTGAACAAGCGGTTCATAATTTTTATATATATCACAGAATCACAGAATCAGCTGAGTGGGAAGGGACCCATGATGATCATAGAGTCCAACTCTATGATCAGCCCTGCACAGGACTATTCCCAAGAGTCACACCATGTACCTTAGATTATTCAGATACTTCTTGTAGTCTGCCAGGATTGGTGCTGTGACACACTCACATTCTTTAGAGCAGGTTTGAGTTTTGGAGGCTTGCAAAAGTTGCTATAAAACAGCTCACCAGCTTTGTCCTTCTCTTAGCTTCAGCACAACACAATACTGTGCTTGTTTTTTCCTGGTTGGTGAGGGTTTTTTTTTTATCTTGGTGTTTAGTAACACTATGCACAGCTTAATGAATTACTAGTAAAATTCTTGATCATGCTGTTTAATAGAAGTACTTCCGTTAAGACATCCTGATTGTGGTCTCAGCTGTAACTGCATCTGCATCAACTATTGGCCATGGATTAGAATTTGCAGGAAGGACACAAAGGGGGCAGAGATGTGGGAACAAGATGTGCTTTTGCAGAATGCTTGACTACATGCTCTGATTTATTATTTAGCTGTGAGCTATGTTCAGTTCAGCAGGGGAGCTTTTCTTCCTGCAGTTCCATTGAGATCTCTGTGTGTCAAGTTACTCTGCTGCAGTGACTTGGAACATTGTTCCCACTTATATGCTGCTACTGCTTCAACAATGTATTTGCAGTGGCCTCAATGCCTAGAAAAGACTGTTCTACATTTCTGTTTCTGTGCTGTCTGATACCTTGTATGTGTTCACACAAACATTAAACTGCTGATATTTTCTTCACTGACAAGCATTGGTCTGCTTGAAAGCTATAGAATTCCACTCTGCTGCATAGAATTAGATTAGTGACAGTAAATAACTATAATTAGAAGCTCTTTTACCATGTCAGGGTAAACTCCTGTACTTTCAAACTGCATCTAAAGTTTTCTGGTACATTTTTGATGTATTTCAGTAAGGGTCAGGCAGGTGAGTGGAGAAAGTAATAGATGTGGATGGAAGCAAGTTTTCATTTATTTCCTATAGGCAGAGTGTTTGCATGGAGCACTGATATATATCACCCTATACTAGAGAGATTTCTGCATCTGTGCAAATTTCCTGTATTATGAATAACAAAATGTGATAGTAATCTTGCTAACTCTGTAAGGCACTTAATGCAAGGGAAAATGCTGGTAAATCAATATACATAGAAATGCAAAGATTAAGTAGTATTGAAATAAAACTTTTTTTGATCTTCATTGAAAATCATTGCAACATCTACATAAAATTCTGTCTCTGATATTTTCCCAAGCTGTTTTTTTTATCTGCAATTGTAATGGCCACAATAAAAATAGAGCACTACAGTAAAAGACAATGGAAAACTTTCGTGATCAGGAAATAAATTTTGTTGGCAAGGGCCTGGCAACTGCTTAGAAACTGTCTGTAGCTGCCTTATCCCATGTGCAGTTTTGCCTGGAAGCATTTCACAGCAGCCCAAGGCGTATTGAAGGTAGGGGACACAGATAACCTGACAGAGAGGAAGATTACAGATACTTTTCAATTTCTCACATTTTTCAAAATGAATCCTGATATGCCACTTGTGTCAGTACTCGTGCTCCTGCTGAACCATTGCTATGTTGTGGAGTCCAAGTCCATCTATGGCATCTGCAATGCATTTTAGAGCAGCATGCAAGAAAGTATAAATCCGTGACACAGAACATGCCAGTAACAGGTTCATTTTTACAGTTCTGCCCATGAGCTATTCTTGAATTCACTGTTTTTGCTATTTCTTAAATGCTTAATACAAAGTGATTAAAAAGCATGTTGCATGATTCATTTTGCTTATATTAAGTTTCAAAAAAGAAAGCTGTGTAGTTTAAGCTAGGATTCTAATCTAGGCTTCCTCTGAGCCTTTTGGAAAGTAGGTTCTGCCACAATGGAGTGGAGGATTCATTTCACTTTCTTTCAGTCCTTTTGGTGCTATTTCCTCTTTTGCAGCAAAGGAAAACATATGATCCTTTTAAATTTCTTCACAGCTTGGCTCCTTCTTGCTCATCTACCTTGTGAATTATTTTTTTTAATGCCAGCTGTGATCTGCAACCCTTTTGCACCCCTGCAAACCCTTTGAAAAGTGCAAGCTCATATGTTCAAGTACAAACTTTCATTTATTTGATGGATTACCCAAATTGTCAAACATCTGCAACCCAGCATTAGTTTTCATTTGCATATTGATAGGTAGTGGACACCATTTACATCTGTATAACCTCCCGATGCTCAGTAGGTTTTCCGGATTTACATTTTGCCCTATTAATTGCAAATGAAAGCTGTAAAGTCCTGCCCATCAGAGATCAATTCTGTCACTGGCAGAACCAAAGGAAGCATTCTCTTTCGTCCTGCTCTATTGAATAATAAAAATGGTGCCAGTTGCAACAGATTTTTCATTTGTTATTGGCTAAACTTGAATGTGCTTCTTACGTGTAGGTCTGTGTCAAGGCACTTTTATGACATCTTTGGATTTCTTGGGAGGTTTTTGATATGTATTTATGTGACATTAACTATTTGAAGTGAATGTAGAAGACTGCAAAAGGTAGCTCAGGTATCTTCTTTGTAAGTTGGCAAAATCATACAATATGTCATGGAATGGTTTGGGTTGGAAGGGACCTTAGAGATCATCCAGTTCCAAAACTCCTGCCATGGGTAGGGACACATTCCACTACATCAAGTGATATGGATTTTATTTGGCAATCCCCTACACATTGTTTTCGTGGAAGAGAGTTCACCTGCAGAGGCTAAAAAGAAGGGCCAAAAGCCTTTTACCAATATGAAACACTCACATATGCAAGAAGTTACAGAATGGGATTTTTAAAGCACCAAAGACAATTTGGCCCCGAGTGTTCTTTTCAGTTGGAGGATGGAATCCAAACTCTTCTTACACTTGTGTATATCATCAAATGTTAATCTTCAGAATCAAAAATCTTGGAAAGCTAACCCAATCTACTTTTCAAGAAGAGGCTGTTGTCACAAAAGAAGGAGAGCTTATTCCTATTTCAAAAATAATAACGGTTGGCTACAATTTGCAATTGCATGTTAATTAAGTGCATGGAGCCATTGGATGTATTGTAATCCACTGGTACTTGCCTGTGGCATGTGTTGCTATTTGAGAGGCAGGGTTCCCTCCTGACGAGGATTTTGGTTTTCAGTCCCTTCTGAAGCATGCAATCCACAATGTGGATGGTGAAGGGAAGCATCTTGCACAGATGTTCTGGTGTGAAAAGGCAGCAGACGCACACAGAAACACAAACAAGGAGTGTTCAGCAGGGATTCAGCTGTTTGAACTGCAGTGGATGAAAACATCCATGGGGCAAACACAGTAACAACTGTTTTGTATTGAAAAAAAAAACCAAAAAACAGGAAAAAAAAAATTGTCTGGATCTGCCTGCTTTGTAGGAATTTAGCTAATAGCAAATTGGTCTCTTTAAATGAACAATCTAGCTATGGCAGGGATGCAGGAAGTCAGAGAAGGCTACTCAGCCATACACTAATTGATGAGCACCTCAGGCCCTGGGGACTTGCTCTCAAAGCCATGTTCTGGAAGCTGAAGCATGTATCCATGCTTATTGTTGGTGTCCTCAGATGAAGGCGCTATTTTAGTGAAAAAGGAAAAAAAAAACCCCACAGTGTGCAAAGGACAGGCTTAGTAAGTAGCAAATGATTTGTAAATTAGTTGACATTTTGATGTTTTTGCCCTTCTCCCTCCCAGCTAGCCAGGCTGTCACTGCTCTCTGCCTGTGCTGCCCTGAGAGCTGGATGTGCTGTGCTGTGGCACCTGTGGGTTGGTCAGATTCCCCCAAATTAGCTGAAGGGACCTCATGCCATCTTTGTTTGGAGCAAGGGGAGGTAGGATTGATCTCCATGGTCAAAACCTGAGCACAGAAAGTATTTCTAGCCATTATTTTAGCCTAAGGCACATCATGCCATCCTTGTTTGGAGTGGGGGGAGGTAGGATTGATCTCCATGATCAAAACCTGAGCACAGAAAATATTTCTAGCCATTATTTCCCCTCATTGTTTTTCTCTACATATTTCATTAACTTTCTCTACTGTTTTGGGATGGGGCTTTGGTTGTTTTTTTTCCACTCTAGTGGCTCTTGACAACACTCAAATTAATATTATCCAGCCTGAGGACTGTATTTCCATTCTACACCATTTGTATTTTTCAGATTGCTCAAAATAACTTTACAGAGTGGATATGGGGAAAATGAGCTAATATTGTCATTTGGTTTATTTATTTTAGGAAATAGAAAGGAGAAATGGCATATTCCCCTAAATGTGCATATGAATTATATTTATATATATTTTATTTTTTTGTGTCTAGTATGAGCTTATAAAATGACTTATTGTTGAAGAGGAACAATACTTTCCTCCTGTAAATTATTCTTTGGTTTCTGAATGCCCCTAATACCAATCGGTTAAAAAAAAAAAAAAAAATCAAAGCTGTTTTCATGGCAGCAATTCGTGTTCACTTTTGGCAATCTTATATAAAAGTAAAAACCTTGAGTGTTGTTTAATTGAAACAAAGATCTGGATTCTGGGAATAAGACAGACCTTTGCAGCAGCACCAGAGACCTTCAGGTAATTTGTTTCCCTTCTGTTCCTGGAAGTCAAGGACCAGTATTATCATGAAAACGACGATGTGCATTCAGACAACTGAAACTACAGTGAGATGCTAATTAAAGAAATTACAGAAAGGTATCATGCTGTGGTCTTTTGTTCTGTAGAGGAATTCAACCTGTAGAACCTGTAGTCCTTTTTTTTTTTTTTTTTGAAGTAAAAGTCACAGAATAAATTTATTTTACTAACATAGGAGTTAAGTAAATAGAGAATCCTGTGGCAGAAGGACAGTACACCTGACTCTTATACACAGTGGTTTTATATATCAATCTCAAATTAAATATAAACAAAATTTGTCCCAAGGGTCTGCAAACTGCCAGAAAAGTAGAGGAAATGAGCAAAAGAGAAGCCAGAAACATGGACTGAAAACAAAGAGGGAACTACAAAAGAAGTAGTGGTGGATTTGGGTAGAAACAACAGTTAATTGGTGTGCAAGGAGAGCAAGATGAGACTTGAAACAGAAAAGATCAAACCAAAAAGATGAAAGAAAAAGAAGAAGAAAACACATAGAAATTGATTATTTTGTTCACGTTCATAGTAGTCCTGATCCTCATGTTCTGTCTTTTATACTGATCAGTAAATGATTCTGTATTAACTTTTGATTGCAGGCTTAAAGGTTTTATGATTAGGTTTGGGATCTTGAACTTGGAAAGAAATCAGACTTAGGACTGTGTACATAAACCTTAGTGAGATGGGCTTGAGATGGGTGAGAAAAGATAAAATAATTTCTGTGTGGCATAGGGGAGGGCTGTTGGTGGTTCACCTGCAGATTAGCACCCAGGGGGTTTCTGAAGACTGCAGATCAGAGAGATTGCAGATCAGCAAACAGTTGAAAATCTGGCATTGACAAACTGGTACCTGAATAAACTGTGCTTTGCACACCAGAAAGACAGAGGGGCCCATGACATTCTGGTTGACTTGACTGATGCAGTCTTCATGGAGGAAGATGGATGATGGATTAGGGAATGACATGGTTTCTGTTGGCATAGAGTAGATGCTCTCAATACTGGTGTTTCTTGGTTAGAAACTGAGGAATAAACTCAGTTTTATACCCTTTAGGTTAAGAATCTTTTATTTAGTTCACCATAATTTGATAAGACTAAACACTAAATCAGAGCATATTCCTAATACAGACCAAAACCTTAACCTGTAATGCAGAATAAGTGGCATGACAGTACTTAGTTGATGGAACTGTAAATCTCATTAACTTTAACAGTGAGTGAGCCTTTAGCATGTTAATTAGTTTTTGATCGCTTTAACAACAGACATCAAACACCCAGCAAGCTCTTTCTTTCAGTAAATGTATTTTGAAGAGGAGGGATATTTTGAAGAGGTAAGAACTGGTAAGAACTGGAAGTCTTGTTTGTCTTCTCTACTGCAGCTTAGATGAAGGCTGTGGTACCAATGACCAAAATAGTGCTTTAAATCATTTTTTGGCTTATCTGGATTTTGTGATTTACTAAATGCTAGTAACTCATTCAAACCTGAGAAAGTCACTACTAGAAAAAACAATAGAATATTAAACATCATAGTTTCTTACTGATTTCTGAAATGAGGATTGATGCTGTAAGGCTTCAGTTCCTATAGATAAATGTTACAGTGATTTTATATTTCATAAGAGTGGGCATATTGGTCCCTAAAGGGAGAATGTATTGTAGGGAAACATAATTACTCCAGCTCATTTTTTGCATTCTTTTTTATTTTTTTGTTTTGTTTTGTTTTGTTTCTGAATTTAAGGAAACAAAAAGTCCTGCTCAGCTCAGAGCTGAAGTTAAAAATCTGTCAGAAAATTCGAAAAAGAGAAACATAGAAATATGTTAGTATTATGGAGGCACAAACAGTCAAAGTTTGTTAGTGGAAGTTCCAGAAAAGAGTTTGTATATATCCTGTTTTAATGTCCATTTAATGCCCAGTTAGTCAGATTTTTACTTCAATGTTTTCCTTATGGTCAACTGAATGACCCTTCTGGATGTGGTCCTGTGTGGATTTAAAGGCATATGCCATTGCAGAGCCTCATTTCTTAGGGAGATTAAGACTGTTTGCTTATACTTTCTTGTGAAGAAATTCTGGTTTCTGTTATATAGTTGTCTACTTGTGAGCTAGTTGTGTACAGAAAATTTGCAAGCAGTAGAGAGGGAAAGCATTTTCTAGAACATAATACATTTCGTCCAGTTTAGATACTTAATTAGAGAGGGGATAGAGAAAGCCAGGACTGCCTTGAATGTAGATCCCTGGTGAGATGAATATCACCTTCCCTTTTTGTCTCCCCCCTTTATCCATTCTTTTCTCTACTAGTAGACTGTAAGTCAGGAAGATAGGGAGGTATGATGGGACACTGCTTACTACAGCCCAAGAGTTTAGGAACTGACTCTAGTTTCTTTTTTTCTTTGTCCATATAGAGGAGATGTTATAGGAACAATAAATGAGCCAGCAGATAAGCCTAAGTGTCTTTCCATACTAAAACTCCTCTACAAGATTTTATGGGGAAAGAGATGATTATCAGGCACTGAAAGTAATGTTTTATTATTTTAGGACTATGTGAACTTGCCTTGTCTGTTTGGTGCTGCTTTTTAATGCTGTGGATACTGCTTTATCAAGGGTGAAATATGCGGTGTCGGAGTTGGAGTCTTGGCAAAGGAACACTAACAAAAATGTGAATGATTTATTTAGACTGTGCAGTGTTGGGCAAGTGCTTGTGTTTTAAACCCACTGTATTGGTTTGGACCTCGTGTGCCGTCTGATTAGATGCCATTCTGAAGAAATTCCAGGTTTTTGTTTTTTGGTTTTTTTTGGGGCAAACCCTATTTTATCATAGGAGCGTAGAACCATGGAATAATTTGTGTTGGAAGGGACCTTTAAAGGTTATCCAGTCCAAGCCCTCTGCAATGGGCAGAGACATCTTCAAGTAGATCAGGTTGTTTAGAGCCCTGTCCAACCTGACCTTAAAGGTCCTAAGGTTAGTCCATCCACCACATCTGGGCAACCTGTGCTAGTGTTTAACTGCCATCATTGTGAAAATTTTCTGTCTAACATCTAGTCTAAATTTCTGTTTCAGTTTTAGACCATTACCTTTTTGTCTTATTGCAGCATGTCCTGCTATCAAAGTCCCTCTATCTTTAATTACTGTTTTTCCATGTTTAAGTGCTGAAAGATCACATTATGATGTCCCCAGAGTCTTCTCCAGGTTGAACAACCACAATCTTTTCAGCCTCCCCTCATAGGAGAGATGCTTCAGCCCTCTGATCATTTTCATGGCCCTCCTCTCTGCCCTCTCCAACTGGTCCACATAATTCTTATGTTGTGGGCTGCACATCTGGACACAACACTCTGGGGGAGTCTCTCCAGAGGGGGAGAATCACCTTCCTTGAATGCTGACCACACTGCTTTTACCTTTCTTATTCTACCCTAAAAAATGCTACCATAGTGTACCACAGTATGGCAATAGAGTTCAAAACATTTTCTGTTGCAGGAAGTATCTCTCTTTCCGTGTTTTTGTTCTTAAAGTGGAAGACCTATAAACCTGATGCAGTTTATTTCCCATCATAAGACAGAGAATGTACTGTTGTGTCTTCCTGGAATTTGTATTGCAATTTTCTATTAATAAGGATAATCCTGATAAATATTAATCTCCTATAGACTTCACCTTTCATCTGCAGTTCCCACTGCTGATGGTAAGAACAGTCCAGTGGGTTTGGAGCAATAAAGGTTCCTGCAGCATTATTAGAAAATAGTCTGGGACATACAGTTGTATATTAAAACAATGAGTTGAGTAGAACAGATTAAATAAGTGAAATGTGTTCAGAGCCAGAGTCACAGAAGAGCATTAAACCTCAGTCCTGAGCAAATGTCATTAAATGCTGTGTCTTTATGGGAGTCAGCCCTGATGAGATATTCCCCTTGCTGTCTGTGACTTGTCATTTTGTACCATTGAGAATCTTTCCTTTCATCAGTTAAACAGACTGAAGTGTTGCCTTTGGAAGATAATTACAGGTTTTCAACAAAAATGGCAGAGTTAAATCCTGCTAGATGGTACTAGTCTTGCTGGAGAGTGCACAAAAATCACAGAGGCCATGGTTTTCTCTGCACAAGGGCCCCTTCCTGGGATAATGATACAGCTCTGTGTAGGAATGATAGATCTGGTTAGGAAACTGGTGTGGGATCTGCAGTTTTACCTTATGTGACTGGCTGTGTGAGCCTTTCCAGGGAGCTGCAGGGCTAAAAAGGAAATGCTGAACAACAGGCAGCCTGTACCAGCTCCTCTTTCTGGGGGGAAGCCTTGCATTCCAAAAAACTCTGATTAAAAGGGATTTGTTGGCGTGGAGATGTCCTGGGAAGTATCCAAAAGTGTTACATTCTCCACTACTCTTTCAGAAAGCTGCTCTGAGAGATACAAGTCTCTTGCTGGAGGTCCTTTGTAAATTCTCATGTTTAATTAACGTGGTGAGGTTTACATTGCCTCTTAATTGGTCTTGCCATTGAGAGCTGTCTGCTTGGTGGCTAGAACAGAGTGTAGTGCTTGTGTGGGAGTACATGGCTTTGTTAAAGCCTGATTTGTTATTGTTAGTGTGATCACACTGCAGGGATGCTGTTACTGAGCCAAATCTTCAGCTGATGGATATCAGGATAAGTTCAAATGAAATTAGTAGAACTTTCTGGACTTGACCCATAAATTGCAGAGGATATTAAAGTCCATGTGTGGAGTACTTATTACTTTCAAAGTTGCATGAAACTCTTTCTGTATTTATTATTATTACATTCGGAATTGGATCCTCAAATCAAAAAAGCTGCAAATACTCTATTTTTTAATTTAAGAGAAAACTTCATTTTATGCTTTCAGTATTTCTTGCAATTTTCTGAGTCGACAATACAACATAGTGTTGAAAATCTGTTGTTGCCACAAATTCAGAGAGGTAGAAAAATTGTAAAGCTGCAAGTGCAGAGCTTTGATTCTGTAAAATTCTCTTTAGGATTGAGCATTTTTCTACAGATTATTATATACCAATAATTTACCAGCTGTTTGGTTTCAGAAAGCATACATGAATTTAATATGAAAAGGGAATGAATCAGTACAGAAATTATGAGTACACAAATAGAGAATTTGACAACCAATGATTAGCTTTTTTTTTTTTTCCCCCAAGAATCTGTTACAATGCAGGAAGGGCAAGGAAAAAAAAATAAAACAAACAAACAAAAACAAACAAACAAAAAACAAAACAAACAAGAAATGAAATCAAAAGAATCACTGCCAGGATGAGTTGGTTGCACATTTCTGGTATGAATACTGGCAAAGGAATTCTCAGTTCTGGACAGACAGACAAGAAGTTCCCTTTGTGACAGTACGTGAAATGGCAGCAAAATCAGAAGCAATCTTATTAGTTCGACAAGTTGTCAATTTTCACAGACTGTCTTTCCAGGCAGGGAGCGCTGATGGGTTTTGTGTGTGGAAGACAGATGTTCTATTTACAGTCTGTACACAAGATAATAAAAGTTCCCTGTCTTGGCAACCATTTGCCAAGCATTTGAGCAAACCTAGAGAGATAATAATGTGTTGCTGCTAATTCTTTTGTACCAGAAGTGAGAAGGCACAGGAAAGGGGAGTCTAATAACAGTTGCAAAGGCCTTTGTGCTAAGTATCTGTGTTTGTGCTACAGAAACCTTGGCTTTTCTTGTTTATTTTGTGATGTTACCTATCTGCTGATGCTTATTTTGAAGGAAATGTGATAAAAAATATTTATTATGGGAGTATGTGTCAGGAGAAGAAGACTGGGCAGTAAGAACAATCTCTACCTTAATCTTCTCATGAATTATTTAGCGAGGTTTTTCAAGTGACAAGATGTCAGGTCAACCGAAATAACAAAAGTGCATATGACAAGAGAAGGGGAGAGAACAGGCAGCATTTAGAGCCAGACAGGGCTAATTGGTTTGAAATGGCAATGAAATATTTGTATTCAGTAAAGAATCAATGCCATTGCAAATCCATACCTAATGCTACCTCTACTTGACCCTCGAATCTAATGACATTAAATTTTTTTTTTGTTGAATTAATTGAATTGATCCTCAAGCATTAAGATCTATCACTGTAGATTCACGTTTCAGTTGCAGTCGAAACAATAAGGAATAAATGGTCCTGGCTCTCATCTGGGTGCATGCTGTACCTCCCAAGAGCAGCTGTTTTGCAAGATGCACATCTCAGGTTTTCAAAACTTTGGTGTAAAGATGTGGTTGTATGTGTTGCTTGGGGCTGAAATGTTAATATTAAATGAGTTCTTAAATTAGCAAAAAGTTGAAGATTCCCTAATTTGGTACTAACTTAAGCTTCTTGTTAAAAAAAAAAAAAAAAAAGATGAGTAGACACCAAAGCTCTGCTCCAGGTAATGTGAAAAAAAAAAACAAACAAAAAAAAAACTTTCAGAATTGAAGAATAAAATTAATTGGAAATAACTGGACATATTACAGGTCATCTGATTTTAATTCAGGCCTTTGCATCTCTTGCCCCTTGTGCAGCTTCTCTAGACTTCAGACTGTCACATCAGCTCAAGGACACAGGAAGTAGCTAGAAAAGATGATTGAAAAGTTGCAGACATAATGCTCTGCTACTGCAATTTCTATGAGGCTGAAGGAATCCAACAAAAGGAAAAATAGAAGCCAAATCTGTAGGGTTTATTTCATCACAGCAGAAGAATTAAATTAAAGGAAAGGAGAAAAAGGTCCAACACCATATTATCAAAAACCTTCACAATACACTAGCACATGGCACTATGCCCCTGAAAATAGCAAAGGCACTTTTGGGTACATACTTCAGTAAATTTCTCAACAGTACTTAAATCTTGTCTGTCAAAAGCAGTTTGAGAAGCTTAAGTTTCTCAACTGGCTATGTGACTTCGGACTCTAATGAAAAAATGTAATGCAGAGTTTCTGCAAATCTTATTCTGTCTTGGAAACAAATAGTACTTAATAAAATCACTCTAAAAAGCCAGTCTTTTGCCAACCATCTTTTAGAATTAAAAAAAAAAAAAAAAAAAAAAAATCCATTCCATACACAGATTTAGATCAAATATGCACCCTAAAATCTCTGTTGCTGAGTTAAATTGGGCTGTCTCATATGCAAAGATTTTCTTGGGAAAGATTAGATCCTGTGGCCTTTCCTACAGGCATGATTTTAATAGTCAAAATAAATTCTTTCTCTTTGATTAACTTGCTTAGAAATTCTGACTGATCATTTAGGAGTTTAGGAAGAAGTAATTTAGCAGTCAGCAGTAGCTCTTAATTAATTCTTCATCGGTGTCTGTCGATTTATATTACTAACAAAATGTAAAAATTGTTTTGCAATATCTGCTTTGACACATTAATTACATGTTGGCTTCTTCTGGGTTTTTTGTTTGTTTATTTTGAGCTTTTTTGAAAGCTATTGATTCATTGATCATGACCGCAGTAGCATTTAAGGTGGGCAAACAAATCCTGTCTTTAATCATCAGCTTCCATCTGTGTCTTGCCATATAAATTTTTTCTTTATCCCAGGCACTCTCTTAAACCAGTTCTCTTGGTTCTCTGGAAATCACTCACAGATTTCACTCCCCACATCATCTACTTTACTTCACACAAATCCTTGCTCACAGCAGATTAGTGAAACTTGTGAATCTTGAACTCTCCTCAGGACTCTATAGGGAAATGTGTTACTTTAGGTAGAATGTCTTTTGCCTAATTACTGCCAGATATAATTGGCACTTACCTAGCTCTGCTTGTCTTTATTTATTTTTTCTCTCTCCCCCTTAACCTGCCTTCTCATTATATTTCTGTTTCTCAGCATAGAAAATCCTGCCTTTCCCTTTTATGCTGCTTATCCTAGCCTGAGTCCTCATGATCAGAAGGAATCTCCAGAGGTTTCCCTCCATCTGCCTCCATCAACAGTTCCAAATCTTCCTTCTGGCTTATCTTCTTATCTTTTCCCTTTTTTTCCAAGACTTCTGTTCTCCTATTTCTTCTCCCAGAGATTTCCATCCTTTGTACTCACACAGTCTGAATCAGTACTCCCATGGCACTGTTGCCCCTTCAGTCCTACTTTTTTCTCTGTGCCACTCCCAGGTGGCAGCTCAAGAGTGAGAATGCTACATGTTTCCCTAAATGCTGCTGTGAAACAGACCTCATTGGCTCCTTTCCCTGGGGGTGATTAATTCATAGATTAAATATTTCTGCCATATGCCAGCATATCTATGTTGCAGTGACTATCAAATCACAGAAATGTTAGTAGGAAGGGACCTCTGGAAGTCATCTAATCTAGGTTCCTGCTCAAAGTAGGACTGTTGCTAGTATTACAAGCAGATCAGCCATGTCTCAAAACCTCCAAGGATGGAGATCCAGTAGCTTTATTGAGTGACTGCATTCAGAGCTGCACTACTCTCTTAATGGCCTGCCTCCCCCTAATGTTTATTTTGAATTTACTGAGCTGCAGTTTGTGTTCACCGGCCCCTGTTGTATTTGCCAATATGGCAAAGGGTTGTAGGATTTTACTAGATCACTCAGCCTCTCCTCGGCTGGACTGAAAAACCTCGCTCCCTCCTCCTAGGTCACGTGCTCTGGATCTGTGACCATCCTGGTAGCCCTCTTTGAACACTTTCTAATTAGAAACTACTTCCCTATTGGACTGGGAAGTGTGTGGGTGGACCTAGTATTTCAGATGCTGCCTCATCTTTGCTGAGCAGAGAATAAAAGCTTCCTTACATCTACTGTCCACATTGCTCCTGGTGCACTTGACAGCCAGGCTGCTTTCCATGCAATGAGAGACAAGTGCTGGTGCATTTTTGGTGTGTCCTCTGCCCCAAGTCTTTTCCTGCAGTGTGCTCATAGGCAGTAGCTTCCCACCTGGTGCTACTGCATGGTGTCATCCCATTTTAGGTACAGACCTTTGACATTCTTCTTGTTGATCCAGAGGAAATTTCTTTTGATTCAGTTCTCAAGCTTCTTTAGTTTGAAGCTCAGTCATTCAGCATGTCAGCCATTCTGCCAAACTTAGTGTCACCTTTGGATTTGCTGAGGAGGTGCTCTGTCTCATGATCCAGTCTGTCAGTGAAGGTATTGAACAACATTGGGCTCACTATGAACCACTTATGTGCTCTGCTTGTTACCATCCATCAGTTAGATGGCAAGCATTAGTTCTTGCCTTTCAGCATGGCAGCCCCTCTCTTTGCTGCCCAGCAATACAATACAACTGTTCTTCTCTTCTTCACTCTCATTTTTTTGTTTTTGGAAGGTATAAGTTCAAAATCCCCGTGGAGAAGGGAAATGCGAAGAAGTTTTGAAGAGAAGCTGTGAGAGACAGAAAACAGAGTCCCAAATCTTGTCTTTCAACCTATAATAAGAAGAGCAAAGAGGGACAATTATTTTTTTCCCCAAGGAGCTTGTAACTACAAGGGTTTGTTGTTTTGTTGGTTTTTTCATTGTTCTAGAGACATTTTTCAAGGAAACATAGGCTTCATTTCCACAGCAGATCAAGCTGTTATTAGCCCAAAGCACTGTAAAAAAATCTTGCTCAGTATCAATTGTTTTTTTGACAGAATAATAAAGTAAATAAAACCCTCAAAGAGGCATGCCTTAAGTTTCAATGGATATGTTGGAATTCACGGAGAATTCAATATGAATTATTTGGCCTTCTTCATTCATGATCCCTAATTTATAGTTTTTGGTTATATCACTGATTCTTTGTAAGAAAAGGACTCTGTCTTCTTTCCCTGTTCCTAGAAGAGCAGGCTAGACCAGTGTTAATTTTTTTATGCCTGCATCCAAATAATTCTCCACTCACTTCTAGTTTTAGTTCTTAAGCTTTAGGGTCCAATACCTTTTTCTTGTGCATTCATCAAGAATGTACTTCACTTGTTCACAGTCCACCTTTTTTTCTTGCAATTAATGAAACTTTCAGTCCTTGACTTTTTTTCTGGGATACATGTGTGGTGGATTGTTTAATGCCTATTAAGTCTTTTCACGAAGTTGAGTCGTTCATTATGCCACACTCCTCAGGTGTAGAGGGAGTGTGCTGCTGTGCCAGACTTCTCATTCTGGAGAGCACATTAGGTCAAATTCCATGATTTCTGGTGTCTCTCTAATGAAGGGTTTGATGTGAAGAGAATTATTCTTGTTTATAGTGGTCTATGATCTCACAGGATTGTGATCTGACAACCTTCCACAGAGAAGGTGAACTGTATTATTTGGAACCACTATATTTGTAGGATCTCATTGCACATTTAAGTATGAGATACTATCTCACACTTAAAATAAAACCACGGTAATACAGTAGAATGGGATCATCTTGATAATGTAGTGTCAATCAATTTTGCTAAGCTTCAGTGCCTGTTTACTCTTCCAGTTGTAAGATAATACCCAGCAGACTTTGTTACTTGAATTATTGATAAAGCATTTTGTTCCATGTAGGAATGCAAACCCAGCTTTGAATTGCAAAGGTAAGAGAATACCTGGTGCTCATTCCCAAGGTGTTGCTGTGACTGTGTAGCTTGGAACTTAATAACAAAATACAATTACTTTTACTTCAGCTTTGCAAAGAATTATTAATGAATGAGATCATTAAAGATTAAGTTAACAGAAGCTTTTATTTTGGACCTTACTCAAAAGCCTTTCTGTCACTGGTTTATGACAGCTAGCCATGCTGCAGAAGGAGCAATTACAGTTTTCAAGATGAAAAGTATAAAATCTTACAAACTCTGCTTTGTAAATTCAGCCTAAATGGTCCTTTTTTATTTCAGTGCAGAATTGAATTTATCATTGCTGCCAAACAGAAAATAAGAAAAAAAAATACATTTGATTTCACATTGAAAAGGCAAAGCTCACTGGTTTTGAGTCTAAATCAGTCCTTTATGATGGCATGGTCCCAGCCCAGCTCATAGCAGAAGCTTTAGGGTCTCCCTTAACATTTTCAAATGAAGTTCACAGCCAGAGGCCAAGAGTATCCTGTGGAATATGTCCCAGCTGCAGGCTATGCTGCAGAATTACGCAGAAAGAATAAACATGAATCTCAAGCTAGAGCTTCTGGAACTGAATTAAAGTGAATGAAAAATAAAGAAACTGAATTTGCTATGACATATAATTCAAACGTAGTTATTACAGCTATTTTACAGGAAGTGGTTCTGGTGAAATAATTTTTAAATTTGGCACTTTTTGTATGTGGTCTGTATTTTCTTCAGAATATGTCTTTCTGTCATTCAAGTCGAAATGGGGACTATGTGAGTTCCTGAGAATGAGGTCTTGCATGGTGTTTGTTTACTGAAGCAATAGATTGAGAAAAAGACGATGGTATAAATCTGTAAAAATTACATTATTTTTCTAAAATGCACTGAGGCCCTTAACCTTGTGGGTGAACTCAGGGATCTGTCCATGTAGATCTTTCAAGTTCATTCTCTTCCAGTGAAACATGTGCCAAGGACAGTGCACAGTGTCAGGACTGCCCTGCACAGCGTTGCAGCCACTCTAGGTGGGAGAGCAGGGACAGCAGCAGAAGGATTCGTGTGCTGGGGGATTAATGTTCCCAGATTGCTGCTGTGAGGCAAGTGATGGCTCTGCCCTGGGAGGATGGGTGAGAGCAGAAAGCAGGAGACAGTTTTATGAGGCTCTGGTCACTGTGTGAGATCTGAAATGTCAGAAAACGTGAAGGCCATCCTGGCAGGCGAAGGCAGGCAGCCGTGCACTTGTTTTACTCAGCTGTTCTTCTGTGTCTGAGCTGTTTAGATACCAGTTAGATAATGGGGGAAAAGGAGACTTGTTTTTCTTCTAATGCTAATGCCTGGTGAACTTGTCAGATGGCTGACTGATGGAGCAGGGTTCACCCAGATGGGGGATGTGGTTGTGGATTTCAGATGAAATCTTTCATTTATTTTCTTGTTTTAGAAGATATATTTACAATTCCAAATATATTATTTGGCTTAGGCACATGAAAAGTTGTGAAGAATTATTTTCTTTCCACTAAATTAGAATAGCTTCTTAGTGAGTACATACACTTTTTTTGCCTTTTTCTTCAGTTTGCATGTTTACCTAAAACCAGAGTTGATGCACCAGTCACATAGCAGCTATCCCTGTGTCAACCACTGTGACAAACGTGCTGTGACTTTCCAGAATTCACAGTTGGCAACCTGTGAACAGAGACTGCAGAGGCGAAATCCCTCTGAAGTGTGAGTCCTGCAAGAACACCAGCTCTGGTACAAGCCCCACCTCTGAGGCTTGTATCTCAGTAATAGCTCTGCTACTGCCACAAAACTCCCTTCTTATATTGATTTGTACACATTTTAGTCTGTTTTGCCCTTGTAATCATCCTGCCACTCTCCATGCAATATTCAGTATTGAATGGGAGCTGAAATGTCTGCTCTTTGTGTGGTGGTTGTGTTGTTCCCTGCTTCTTGGGCTGTTATCATTTCAGGAAGGCCAAGAAATTCAAATAACTGTTTAAAGTGGGTTCTTGTTTAAATGCTTTTATGTTTTGCATATTTTACATTAAAATTCATTATTAAAAAAAATAAATAATCTGCTTAATTCTGCATTTTCTCTCTGATTTTTATGTATTTTATCTTAGTTTTTTCAATATGTCTATTAGCAAAATCCTCAATTTTTTTTGAGGCAAACATTCTAGGTAAATACTGACATAATTTAAAATGTTTGCATTACAGTAAGATATGATTTGACTTACATTTTTGCCTTTTAGCTTTTTTGAAACCAGGAAGCATTGATGAAGGGTAGCAGTAGCCAAGTGGGTTTGTGGCAGGTGATTTCTTGGTTTTCAGTGGTTTTTGCTATGGTTTTCAGTGTGATTCTGTGGTGGATAAACCCAGGGAGACTGAGGAGGTTATCACAGAAATCAGTGTGTTCTCACTACTGGGGGGAATATACTCTTTCCCAGGTTTATGTTGTATAAGGTAATTGCCTTAAAAGACTTACAAAGTAAAAAATAAATCAAATAATAAAACCCAGAAAAAGAACATGTTAACCATGCCTACTTTAATTCTGTCTGGATGGATGTTGAACGTAATGTAACTTATCCACTTTAAAAGTAGCCTGGAGTCAAGTTTCCTTTCTATGTCTGTGTAAACAAGCTCAGATCTGTCTTTACAGATTTTGGTTTCACGTGAAGTGAACGAGATTTTTCTGGGGAGAGAGAGGACTTGATTTAGACACATGCCTCCAGGGTGCTGCACTCTCCTCACCATCTTAAAAGTTAAAAACTTAAAGTTTTTGCCATTTAAAGCTGATATTTTCTGAACAGATGGTGAGACTTCAGCCCTGGGTAAACCTGACCCGTGTGGAAAATAAAAAATTCAAATGCTGGATCCGAAGCTTGCTGGGAAAGTTCACATACACAAAGGAGGACACACATGGAGTTCACCATTTTCTCCTTAAATGACTTGTACAACAGTCTTGGGTGTTCTCGTATTTTAATAATGAAATGAGAGGAACTTTTTCAGGAACATGATCTTCCAGCCAACATGGTATTTATATTCTGGTTTAACCACTGAGCTTTGTAGCAAGCTCTTCCAGAGTGCAAAGTTTATATTTACCTTTACAGCAATAAAGTTTTAATGTTTGCAATGAACTTTCAGGACTGACTCACTGAGACAGCTCACAAAACCACAGAGTGTCTATTTGCTGACCATTATTGGAAAAAAAAAAAAAAAAAAAAAAAAGTGTTGAGTCAAATCTATAAATGCAGATTAAAAAGCATCTTTTCTCCTCCATGAGGATTTTTTTAATGAGTTTTGTTGCTCTAAAATCTAGAGATTTTAATTCTGCATTTATTGTTCTCTGAAGAGTAAATACTCTTCTGTGTTACTTTGCAAAGATTTGGTGAGGATTAGTGCATTCAGCATTGTCCCAAGGCACACAGCGTGCCTGGGCATGAGTGTGTGGTGTGACACTCCCTGCCAGTTGTATCCTGTTCCTTTTCCTAGGAGTCTGCAGGTGATGAAATGGCAACATAGGTGTAGATCTGGCTCCAGGACAGATTGGGACATGGACCAAAGCATTTGTAAGTGTTCCGTGTCATCAGCTTAGCTGCAGCTTTAATTACTATGATGATTGGCCATATGTATCACAAGATTCAGCAAAACTAAAGATGACCAACCTGTGTATTTTTCTGGTTTTTATTTATTACTACAGTGTTTGGCTGTAAAACAAACTGGAGAAGTCAAAATATGTGGTCTCAGATGAACTGTGTTTCCTAAATGAAATGCACTGCCCTCTGTTATACAGGGCATTCCCATGACCTTCTGATTACTAAATGATTAATAAAATTGCAGCAACTTATCATTATCTTCTATAAAATACCGTTGCAGCAATTTTGACACAATGAGCCTTGGCCTGTGTACAGTGTTGGCTGAATTCTCTAACCTGAAGTCTAAAATTAGAATCATGGAAGTCCACAAGCTCTGCATATGGTAGCAATGTACAATACTGTTTCAGGAGGGAACCAAGGCAAACCAAATAAATGCCATTCGAAGTAAATCTTGTTGATTTTGGACAAAAGCCACAGTGAGTTTGAATTGCTTGTTATTTTTTTAAGGAAGTTTTAGAAAAATGCATTAATATGCAAAATAAAAATTCAACCCCACAGGTCACAGAAAGTTTGCAATTTGCATGTGTTTTAGGAATACTTGTTAAAGATGGGAGAGGAGGAGGGGTAGGAAGTGTAAGTAGGAGAAATAGTGCTATAGTGCTAATGAGCAGATGCTCTGCTGTGTATTGAGAGACCTCCTTGCAATTAAAAAATAGTTATAGGTAGGAGGAGATCATTCAGCTGTCCGTGTGCTGTCAGTTGTACCTTGACCAGCTTTTCGTATGGCAAATGCATTTTGTTTGAAGCAAGAAAAGAGTTTTAGCAGCAATTTTTGCTGCAGTGCAAAAGTGAGACTGGGGTGCAAAGGGAACTTCAGAATTTCTCTGTGAGGAGAAGGCAGGTGTCATTCATGTGCTGTTAATGGTTTCCTCCCAAAGTCCTGGCCAGTCTGTGCCTAAGGGAAGATGAATATTTCCTGGAGGAGGGCAGAGGGGCAGCTCCAACAATGAGTTGTAGGGGAAACAGAGTAGCCAATACTGGATTTCCTAGTCCCTATCAAAGAGTTCAAAGAGGAGAAATAAGGAGCAAGAATCAAGAGTAGAGGTTCTTCTGTGGCTGGTTTACTCCCTTCCAGTGTAGTCAGGGCAATGTGCAAGGACAGGGGGCTGGTCCCAGCAGCATAGGAGGGGTCAGCATCCTCAATTCACCCAGAGTAGGAGCATCTCAAGCATGTGTGTACCTTGAGGAACAGGGAAAGTAAGGGGAAAAGAAGCAGATTCCAGAATTCTTGTCTCAAACTCCCAAATTTTTATCTAGTTCTGTAATTTTTATTAGAGAATCACTTCAAGGTTTAGGCAGGAAGTATGCTTTTTAGGGCCAGAATAACTAAGTGTAGCTCAGTTGCTGCAGGCATTGTTTGATCCAACATGCACACTTTTCCCTTCCCTTTTCCCTACCTTTCTACCTTTCTTTTTTCTTCTCCAGGTTAGGGGGCTTACAGCATAATTAGAAATTGAATTATTTATGAGGAATCATTAAAATGGGTGGCTTGCAGATTAATCAAAGACAAGAGACATATGATATGAAACTGCCTTTTCCTCTGCTGCTTTCACCCGTAGTGGCTGCAGGGAAGTCTATATAAAGCATCTCTAGTTCTGTGACAAAAAATTGAATTCTCTGCAATATTACCTTGTGTGTGTGTGTGTGTAAATATCCATCTGAGTGTTGGGGGAAATTTGAAAATATGGGGAAGATTAGCCAAGAAAAGGGTATTCTGAGACAACAAAGGGAAGGGATAGGTCATGATTCATTATGCAGCTTTGGAAATCGGAAAATTTAATTTCTCTGCCAACCAGAGGAGTTCATGAGCTTAATGAAATTTAAAATTAGTGGGAGCTCATTGAATAGCAGTAAGACATATAGTATTCTACTGATGTTATGAGAAGTATGTCTAAAAATAACATAGGAGGCCTTTATTTATTTCCTGCTGTAATACTAAGTGCATATCTCTGACTAGATAAGATCTATCACTAAATGTGATTCAAGGCAAACCAACTTGAGTCTTTTTACTGCCCTCCTGTTTTTGTCTTTATAAAAGTTACTTATCTGAAGTTGTTCTGAGAAATAATCATTGATGCCGTTGAAATAGTCTGTTTAATGCTGACTTCTTGCTTTTTTTGGGGTGCAATTTGGCTGTTGCTGTTAGTCCTTCCAAAGCTTGTTCCTTAAAGTGTAAGAAGTCATGGGGTTTTTGCTATAATTCCTGGTGAATTCAGCTCATTTAAATTAGTGAAGCTAAGTGGTCCCTACCTTTTATTAGAGGTACTTCTGGTCTTAGTCATAGCTTTACTGGATATGGGTATATGATGAAAGGAGGAAAAGGGAGCAAGAATAAACTTTTTCTCCTAATTTATGGAGTAAATAGCTTTCCATACTTTTTTTTGTTTAATTTTTTTGTGCATTTTCCTATTCTGAGCCTGTTGAGGGAGGGTTAATAAAGACAGCAATAACAGCAACAATGACAAATATAAAAGGGCATAGGGAGGAGCTGAGATCCTTTCCATTACATTAGGTTCCCCTTCTTGCTCAGATTGTACATAGTAAGTCTGGTCTTTCTGGCCAATAATTACAGTCCATCCCCTATGGAAACAAATACACCTGCTACATTGGTGTTTGGAATCAGCATGAAAATGGATCATACATGATATCATCTAGAAGGGACATAATTCCATGAGTAACTTGCTTCAATGCTTGTAGTTCAGACTTCCTTCATTTCTCTTTGAGTGTGCACAGATCCATGTGCATGTGTAGGCTGGCCAGAAGGTACAGGACCACCCCTATTTCTTTAATCAGTTTTTTAAATTCCGTGTTGGGCTGTGATTGATACAAGCTTTAAACCTCTAACATCCATTTCAAATGTACTTCTGCCACTATACTGGCACAAGTGTATGAATGTACATGAAGAAACTCCAGCATGAGCCTTTAAGTTAGCTGAGAGGTAGTATTATTTTGTGCAATAAGAATAGAATTATTACACATAATACACATTAATACAAATTGTATAAAGTCAATATTAGGATGCACAAGTGAAATAATTTCTGATGGTCTTTTGTTGCATGCTCATGCAATGATTTACAGTGAATTCTCCCATGGTAATTAATGTTTTAGTCTATATTAATGAATAATGGCTGCAGTGAACTAAAAGTTCACTTCCTGCTCAGGTGGTGTAGTACTCATTTTCATCAGTGAGAAGTTACCATAGTATTCACAAGCTGTTACCATTTGCAGCTAATCAATGTTTTCAAGAATGGCTTGTGCTTCGGAGTCTTTATGGTCTTTGGATGTCTCACATGCAACAACATTAAAGGAACTTGATTTTCAAAAAGAGTTAGAGAACTCTATTGATAGCCACATATCTGCACAAGGTGTACCACTTTGGTTATCCCTGAACCAGGGTTTGATGAATAACCACTTTAAAATGCAAAACAAAATAAAATAACTAGAGCCTCTTCTATTTACATCTTATTTTTCTGGCACAGCTCAGACCACATCATCTTCTGGGGTCACTAATATCTTTTTAATGCATCAATATGGTGTAAATATAATAGTGTTTTTCTCTCTGTAAAGATACTGGGCCACGTTACAAGTAGGCCGGGTGGTTTTTTTGCATCTTTCTTGAGAGATTTCTTCCCCCAATATTTTGCACTTAGGTTCTTGAAATGCCATAGTGTATGGTACTTTTTTCTAGAAAAAGCTAGTAAAAAATTGCAGTCCTTTTTCTAGCTTAATAATGATATAAGATGAAAAATAAGTTGATGCAGTAGGAAAAGATACAAAGAAAAAGAAGAAGGGAAACAAGTACAAGGAAAACCAGTAGGATATTCTAAAAATTGGTTGGTAATTTGGAAATGGCCAGTAAACATATTTTGGGGTTTTATTTTGAATAAAAATTCATATATATTTAGAATATTTGCTGTGTCTTTATTCTAGTACCCTTCTGGTTTTGGAGCTGTGTAAAGTGTCTTGTCCAACCTAACAAGCCTTTAAATATGTCACTCTTGCTTGTAAGCAAATTATTAAATTTATAGATGTTAGAAAAGGCTTTCTGGCTTTTTTTTATGAGCTAGTTCATCCTTTCCAGGCTTTGTGCCAGAACTGTGCCTTTAACAAGTGGATGACAAGTAGTGGATATTAGGAAGATTGCATAGTGCAGCTTAATGGGATGCAATCCCTGGAGTCCTCAGGGACAGCACCAGCATGAATTGCATTGCTCTTTCAGAGACTGGGATATGGCCTACGATATCTTTTGTCATATCTCTCCTAATTATGTGCTGGTTTTCATGTGAGACAAAACCAGCTGCTTCTTTGCCCTATGTTTCCTGCTCAGAATCTTTTTTTTTTTTTTTTTTTTTTTTAGGAAGCTTAGAGGTTTACAAATGAAATTAATTTACTGAATATGAAGCAAGAGGACTTTCTTACTTTACTGCTGTGTAAATGGAAGGACTTGAACATCTCTGGTACTTATTCCTGTTTTTCTGGTCTACCAATAGTATATAATTCATGAATTCTTGTCCTCGTTACAAAAAATGCCAGAATTTCTGTGTTACACTCATATTTTTAAATTATTCCTACAATCTGTCAAATTCATTTAGGTACATCCCACATTTGCTTTTATTTATCTGCAAAGTGCAGCTTCCTTATTCATTACAGTTTGTCTGCCAGCATGGATGGAAACCATCCCAAGACGTATATGGATGTAAATGGCACCAGAATGACTGTCACTAGATATGTGTTTTTAGTGTCAAGGCTCTGGTAATGTATATCATTAGTTGTTAAACATAGTCTGCTGTCGGCTCGGTGCCAGAGCGCTCTCACAGCAATGCCAAGCCTTGCTGGGAGCCTACCATGTTCTCCAGCTCAGTTGCATATTTTATCAGTTGTAGCTGCAGAAGAGACACCAAATGTAGTGACACAAAATAACTTCTGAACCATGGAAATGCTGTATTCCATTGTGACATGGAAAACAGTCTCATTTTGGGCTGCTTTGTTTTTTTTTCCTTTTGTCTTCATTTATCCTTACTCACCCATCCTCAATGAGTAAATGGGAGTGAAACCATCCCTGAGTGTTTTTCTCAGGTTGTTGCTGATTGTGAAAGTCTGTAGTGGCCTCTTGGCAGGTACTTCCCACGATCACAATAGGATTATGCTATGGGAATGCAGGGCATGAGGAAAGTTATGCCACAGGTATCTCTTGATGTGGGGCATTTCCTATGAGATGAGGGAATAACAAAGTCTCTGTCACCTTGCTCTGTGCTGCTTGTCCACCTCGCTGCTCCATTTATCTCTGACAAATGTACAGGATAAGGGAGATCTCTGAGTGCTCTTCCCACCTTTGCTGCAGAGGATGTGTAACCAGATGCAAAGAAAAGCCACTTCATGAAAAGTGTTGGCATAATTTTTTTCCCTTAATGGTAGGACTTAAGAAGTAGGATTAAATAGTGGCTCATCTCCAATTTTCTTCCCATTTTCTGGGACATCTCTTAACTATGGGTGAGGTTACAGCCTGGCTCTTTCTAGACTGCCAGTGTTGCCTACTCTGAAGTAGAAGACTTTGGAAACTTGACTATTGTTTCCACACGTGAGCATATAGTGATGCATGTAGTGACAGCCTCCAGTTCCATAATGCCCTTTGGCTTTAGATGTTGGAGTATTCTGTCATTCCTGGACCTAAAACTTATATATATATATATATATATGTATATTTATCTATGTGTTTGTGTACATATACATGTTCATGTACATATACATAAAAATATACATATACATATGCATATGCATATACATATACATGTACATGTACATGTACATATCCAATACGTATCTATATACATACATGTAGATATACATATATACATATATATGTGTATGTATTCACACATGCACACACATTTATTTATGGCTGCTACAGAACCAAATTAAACAAAGTGAACCCGGAAGTAATCTAAAATTAATCAGAAGCACATTATATGCAGGCAGAGATGAGACAGTTTGATCTGTTTAGCCTCAGTAAAAGAAGTTAATAGGGGGTGTTATACATACTAAGTATACTATTTTCTCTGTCTTTCCTTACTCTGTTTCATGAAATATTTTTCTTATAAACTCTCAGGTTTTTTTGGATGCCATGTAATTAGATTTAAGTAAAAAAAAAAAAAAAAAAAAAAAAAAAAAGAACTATAAAAGTGAGCTAACCTTTTATTTAAATGCATTTTATGGATTTGTTGTGTTGTCAGTGCAGTCATAATGTAAAATAAAAGACTGGTATGCAGCAAGAAGGAATGACAATTTTGTTCATATAGGCAAGTATTTAAAAAGAAAAAATGAGTTAAAGAGCAAAACATTTTTGTAGGATGGTTTAGTTTAGTCATTTAAATCTCTGAATGAAAATATTAGAGAAATCAAGAAAATTTAAGGGATCTAGTAGAAGCCACAGAAAGGAAAGAAGCAATTTAGTAGCAAGTTACAGTCTGAGTGATGCTGTAGCTGAGTGCAGATGGGAAATAGGACTGCAGAGAGGGGTGAGCTTGTTGGAATAATACCTAATAATACAGGAATAAAAATCCAATTTTATTTGTCAGATAGTAGTACTTAGATTTAGTTCACTCTACAGACAAATGACCATCCCTATCTCCTTCTGTTTCTGTAGAATTATTTGTCAGACCCTGAGATGAGAGCAGACAGAAAAAAAAAAAAAAAAAAAATAATTGCTAGTTTGCATAAGTAAAATTTACTTGCTTTGTTGGTTATTTCTAAATAACTCTTTTTAATTATGGGTTGCCTTTATCATATGGTTTGCTTAGAGAACCTGAAAATCATCCCGTATTTTCATGCTGTTATCAATTTTTATAATGATTGATTTTCAGTTGTGAATTAGACTATATTGCTTGTTTTGTTAGTTTTTGTTGGGGTTTTTTGGGGTTTTTTTGGGTTTTTTTGTTTTGTTTTTTTTTGTTTCCCTGTCTCTATAAAAAGAGTCATATTTTTTTCTGAGGGTATATTGGACATTTAATCTGGAAAATTGAAAGAAGATGTAGATGCTATAAATTCTGTAGCTCTCACAGTTGAAGTGTGCAAGGCTGAGTGTCAGCTACTGTCTGATGGCATTAGAACTTTCATTAGTGATCACTGCAAAATGGCCATAGATTGTCTGGTGACCAGGGAGAACTTGACATAAAAATAATCTCTGAAACAGCTGCAAATAAATCTTAACATATTACATAGGTTAGCTTTGATTTACAAATTGAAGTTGTAATTGAAGAAGAAATAAAAGCTTTCTGATGTTATGAAGAGAAAAAAAATATTTTATTACAAAACATCATATAACTCAGTAAGCTCAGTCTTTGGTTCCAGACTGAAGCTTCAAACAACTCCAAGAAGATAGCACAGGTGTCTCCTTGGGTACATACCTGTTTTTTTGTTGATGCAGAATTTATTGGGCTGCCCCATAACACCTCTTTGCTCCAGACTCAGCAGCTTTGTGGCTTTGGTTCATCCTTAATTTAATTTATATTGAACAAAAAAAGCATTTTTTTCTTTTTCTTTTCTTTTTCTTTTCTTTTCTTTTCTTTTTTTTTTTTTTTTTTTTTTTTTGAGGGAAAGGGTGGAGCTCATCACAAGCTGTTCCACTGCACTGTTGCAGCACTTATGCTGAGTGCTGGTGGGATGATGTCCTTCAGGGAATGCCCTTTCCCTGTTCTCCCTGACCTGTGCACAGGAAGGACGTGGGTGCAGTGCAGAGCTGGAAGCAAGGCCAGAGTCAGGGGTGGCCCATCTAACTGGGCTGCCAGAGAAGGGGTTCAGGAAATGAGGCTACTTCAGGATGGTGGAAATGGCAGGATGGTTCTGTAGGAGAAGGGAGGAGGTGGCCATGAGGTTATGAAGCCCAGTTGCAAACATCTCTCCCTGCTTTTGCCTGTCTGGGTGCTCAGCACTTCCCACATGGTGATCTGTGCTCAGAAGATTCAAATAATCAGTGTCCCTGCACCCTCAGTGGCCGTGCTGTCAGAGGTTAAAGAAAAGGTTGCTCATGCACAGTGACAGAAAACTTTGTGTTTATTTGTTGCCCCTCACAAGACTTGAGAACTCCTCACTCTTCTAGAGATTTCCTATTTGAGTT
Source organism: Muscicapa striata striata (assembly GCA_030060385.1). Taxonomy (NCBI): domain Eukaryota; kingdom Metazoa; phylum Chordata; class Aves; order Passeriformes; family Muscicapidae; genus Muscicapa; species Muscicapa striata. Next base: position 2,104,884 of record JAREIS010000025.1, on the reverse strand, counting down.
TGGGCAAGCCCTTTCCATTTGCTCTGTGTTTGGACTTTCACAAGCTTGAAGAATAATATTATTTTCCTGCCTCCCAGGAGAGGTTAGTGGGGAATTGCTGCTGAATAGTCCATGTCAGTACTTACACAGGAATGCCCAATATCTTTTGGAATTAGGCCGAGGTCTTAATTCCATGTTAATTTGGTGCAATGAGTTCCAGCAGCTAATTACATGTTGAATGAAAATATAATATGCATCAGAGGTATTCACTGGGGGAGGTTGTAAAGTGACACACTTAGACTTAGGTTTTTATTTTAAGGCTTTTGTGTGTTTGCCTGTGGAGCCTTAATTTTACAGTGACATCTGTTTTGCTCTGGTTTGTTTTCAGATTATATTTTTTAATATTTTTGAAGCCTTTGTGATTTTTCAGAATTAAAAGAGTAAAGTGACATGCTGTTGCCTCTCACTAAGAATTCAATTTTTTAATTGAGATTTTTTTTTCCAGGAAATAATTTTTTTTGTTTCCCAAGGTTTTTCCACACCACCTGAAGGCGTCTGCATCTTGTATATGGGGAATTCACCATGACTTTGCTAAGGACTTTGGCATTCATGAACTAAGTTTTGTCTCCTTCAATGCAATCAGCATCCATTAGGGCCATGGATATGGGCATCCAGAGGGGTATCACAGAAGCACATGATGGTTGAGGCTGGCAGTGACCTCTGGAGATGTCTGCCCCACCAGACTCAGTTGACTGGAACCATGGCCAGATGTTTTCTCAATATTTCCAACAATGGAGACTCCACAACCTTTCCTGACATGAATGGTTATATTCAACAATCAAACAAAAGCAAGTTATGAAAGGCTTTTGAGGAGGTTTCCTGTCTCTTGTTAAGTTGGATAATAAACCGAAAAAATGTGGGATGCTGTGTGGTCCAAAGCTTTGACTTTTCATCTGTATATTTAATGTAGTTCTCAGGTTAAAGATGGCTTCTAGTTTTGCTGCTTGGGCCCTGTGTCTCCTGGATGTGTGCCTGCAACTGTTCCCATCCACAAGAGGAGGACTAGAAAGTTCCTTTATTTGAGTTAGACCTTAGACAGCAGGATGGAGCAGTCATGAGACGTGTGGGTTTGTCCTTCTAAGGATTGCTGAGCCAGCTGGATCCCAGATGAGCAAGGAGGCAAAGTCTCAGTGCAGGCAAGCACAGTTCATACAGGTAAAGTGTTCAGCTCTAGAGATGACAGTGCAGCCAATGTAACAAGGCAATTTTATTGGTTGTTACAGGGTTGTTATTAGGGTTGCCTTCAAGAGCTCTTTGGTTGCCTATCTGGGTTTTTTTTTTTTTTTTTTGTGTGTGAAATGAATTCTGGCAGAAATATTAGGTAAGCCAGATCTCCCGTCTCATCCTCATAGTTCAGATTTATAAAATTACAATGAAGCAGAACCTGAATTATGGGTGGATTGAGTTTCATCTAGGAGTTTTATACAGATTTATTGATATATGTATGGAATTGAAATCTTCCAAGTTTAAAGCAAACTAAAAAACTAATCCCCCTTTCTTCTTTCTTACACTGCTTTTTGCTGATTGCAGCCTGATATAGCTATAACACATAAATAATAAACTAAATATCCGGAAAAGCTTTTTTCCTAAGCAAAAAAGAAAACAGAGAAAGAAGGTTTGTGCTGCTTGATTTTTATTTTAATTTGTCAGGGAATGGATGAATGACATGACATAAACAGCTTTAAATGGATCAAATTGAAACATAGATTACATTTTCATCACTCAACAATTGTTTTGCTGCACTTTGTATCTTCTGTGATGCATGCACATCAATTTACATCATAAATTCTGTAGGGTGTGTGACTCCATCATGTCTATTGATACATGTTCTTAAACAAATCAAATTACATTTTCAGCTTGGTATAGTCACTGAAGGAGCAGCAAAATACAGATCCATTTTCCCTGGAGGAGGAGAGAGAGGAAACTGTAAAGTGGACCCAAGGCCTATATCCTTGTTGAGTTGATAAGAAATCAAGATCTTTATTTTTAAATTTAAGTCACAAATTTTCCAAACCTTTAAGTTTCTGTGAATGAAAATTGAAGAAAGTTTCAGAATCTTGAATGTATTTTATATATTTGATGTTGAAAATGAAAATACAATACAATGAAACTTTTATAATGCAGTAAAGGAAGGCAGGACAAGTGAAGCAAATCACTCATATTTCCCTATTTTCATTAGAACAAAATCATCACTTCCAAAAAAACCCAGACTCCCCCAAAAAAAAAAACAAAAACAAAAAAAAAAAAAACCAAACCAAAAAACAATCAATGAACAAAAAAACCCACAAAACCTAATAATTTTTTTATAAACTATATAGTTTTTTTTGCACTGGGAAGTATGTTGATCGAAGTTCTCACCATCCCCACCATGATGGGCTCACTCAAGACCACTGTAGTGGCAAAGTGGAATTCTCTGCATTGGAAATCAAAGACTTTCACTTTTCTTCTACTACATATAAAATTAGAATTGAAACATATTCTCAAAGTTCTCAAAAAATCTCAGGTTTTATACTGAATTGCTATTTCACAGATCTGTTACTTGACTTAAAAGCTTGAAATTTTATTCTTTCCTTCTAGGGAGTGTTTAAGTATGATATTGGTTGCCAACTTTCTAAAAAGAAGTCAAATTACTTGCTGAAGTGGCTGAAGGGAAAAAAGGCGTGACATCCAATAAATTACCATGTAGTAATAACATTTGTATTGAAATTTATTGTGTTTATGGTGTTAACTTCTGTTGCAACTAACAATGCCACTTCTAGTTTTTGAAAGTAAATTAATAATTGGAGCCTAAAAAACCTTTTTGGGCATGTAGCACATTTTCCAGCTTTCAGAATATTAGAGAAAAACACAGTAATCAGCAAAAAAAAAAATTTATGGGATTATTACGAGTTTTTAAATTACTGTTTAATTTAGTTTTATTTTACTTTTTCTAGGGTTGTTTTATTACTTTTATTGAAAGTCTGATCAAAAAGGTGAAATTTTCCTAAATTTTATTACTGAGAAGGTTTGAAATAATCTTCTGTCCTAGAAAAGACTAATATTTTACTGAAAGAAAAAATTATAGCAAGAGTTGAAAGACCCCTGATCTAGAATTTAACTAGGGAGGAACAATTTTGCATTGGAGAATTACATCTAAAATGTACTAACAGCAAGAGCTTCGCAGAACTAGAAGTGTCACTACTTGAAACAGCTTTTAAAATTTCTCAGTGAAACGTGGCTGGCTACATTTTAGACTTACTTAAAAGTATTATGAGGTCTCCAAGGTCTGGCATATTCATTCTTTCACTTGTATGAAGCCTAAGTGCAGTAACTGTTAAAGGTGTTTAAATTTTATAGTCTTGTTTAGCCTTTGAAAGCCCAGTACTAGAAGACATATTTGTGTGGAATCTATCAAACCAGCAATTAAAGCCTTTTTCCTTCTCACTGCTTCATTTGATTTAAGCCGTGACGTCTTTGCAGTTCAAATGCTGCAGCAGCCTGCAGAGGAACTGAGAAATGAAAGGATCTGCAAACAGACTCAGGTAGTTTAATCCCTGAGCACTGACTTCCAGAGTCCATGAACAGGAAACAAAAAGATCTCACCCAGCAGCTGGACCCATCCACACATAGAAAGTCAGTGTTTTTAAGATTTAACTATGGCAATTTTAACTGTACTTTCCAGTTTTACATTTGAAAATAATGTGGACACATCCAGAGTTCAGAGAAAAACTGACAGCCAGAAGTAGCCTATCTGAAATTAATTACTACTCTCATTCTGTCTCATGGTAGATACGTGTCCATCAACAAAAATTTTGCCAGGTCCGATTATCACTAATTGACAGTTAATCTGACAGGGAAATACAAGACTAAGTATTTTGGGGCCAACCCTGCACTTCGTTGACAGAGGACAAAAATACTAAAAATACTAGAAATGAGACAGGAGAGTAATATAAATGTATCTCTATATTGGCTTCAAGCAATTGGTTGTGGATCTGATGGGGTGAGATAAGGGTTACTGTGCTACTAAGAGATCAGGCCAAAAATTGATGTGCAAGAAATTGAAGACCTTGAGCACTGAAGCTATGTGTGAAATTCCTTGGGAAATGGATTAACAAAAGGAATTTACTTTATTCGGCACTTAAACTTCCTTTAGTGATACAGTTTGTAAACTGTTAACAAATAGATGCAGTTCCTATGGTGTATATGGGAAGATTATAGACTTTGTGAAAGGGGGTAAGAAATACCTTTTTTTTTTTTTTTTTTTCCTGAAAGAAATCTATTCCTTTTTGTATTTAGCAAAAGAAGCCACAAAATAATTGCAAATGGGCTGGACAGTGGCTTTGCACAGAGATAGACCTCTTTTCACTGTATATTAAATGAATGTCTCTGCGTAACAAAGGGCATGGGTGAATGGGTGATGTTTTATATTTCATTCCTCATTTTCCTTTTTCCTCTGGCAGAACTATTTAATTGGTGGTTAGTGAAACTCTCTGTGCTTTAGAGCTTCACCTCTTTTAATTGAAACAGATACTATGGCTGCTCAGAACTGCAATCTACTATCTAACTACAGAACTACTATCTGCAAATCTATTCTGTGTTTCACTTTGTGTTTGAACAACTGTTTTCCCTTCTTATCATCAACATGAAAAAAAAAAAAAAATATTCATTGTTTCTGTGAAAGCTCCATTTACTGACCCTGGAATGCTTTGTGCATTACCATGTTGACAATGGACAAAATGCTTGTCCTAAAGGAAAAGAAGAACTACTTCATTATCTTTTATTCTCTGGACACTTTGTATTCTCTGGACTCTTTTGTATTTGACCTAGAGTATGTCTTTTAGAGTCCTTGAAGGAGTAAAGTAAAAAGCAGTACATGAGCAGAAGTTGAGAAGAAGGATTGTGAATCATAGAATGGTTTGGGTTGGAAGGGCCCTCAAAGCTCACCTAATTCTAACCCCTCTTCCATCTTTCACTAGACCACATTGCTCAAAGTCCTGTCTTGTACTTTAAACGGATTTTCAAACGTAAAAGCTATTTAGTCTGTAAATTGTTTTCATAATAATTATACTAATAATTGGATAAAATGACATGGTTTTGTTGGTTTGGGGTTATTTTGTGTACTGTTTTTGTTTAGTTTGGATTTTTTTTTGTACTTAAAATATGTTGGCATCTTCCCCCACTACCTTTTTGCACCTCTCTTGATCTTTTTGGTACATGATGATTCCAAGGAAGCAGATCCCTTCCAACTGCTGCTTGAGGGGTCACATCCATCTAGCATCTGTGCAAACTGTGCAGATGTGGTAAGAGCAGCCTGTTTATTCTCCTGGGAGAAGCAGGAGGCATCATCTGGAACCATCAGAGACAGGCTGGGCTGGAGGAAGGAGACAAGACCCTCACAGAGCTGTGCTGGCTCTCATGGCTGCAGATCTCAGAAGCACCTTTAGGTGACAGATAAAGGTGCTCAGCCAGTTCATAAAGCAAAACCCATCAAGGCTCTTAAACAGCAGAGCACCACATGGGGCTCGGGCTGTGGCTGAATTGCAAATTATTGACAGTTGCAATAAATGCCATAAATTGAGCACTTGCCTACAAATAAAAGGCTGATGACAAAAGGAAATGGGCATGAGTCATTGCTTACATACTTTGGTGCAAGTTTTCTTATTCATTGAAATTAGCCTTTGTTTATAACAAGAGTAAATTTGATCAGGTTTGTTAAACTGTGAATAAGTGTCTAATGAAGTACCACAGGACAGATTTTAATTTTGGTCTGGATTAACATAATCTTTAAATGATTTGGCAAAAGGAACAGGCAGGATGTACATTAAATATGTATGAGATATAAAGGTTGGTTTCAAATACTACTGAAGGTGCAAAACCACTGTGGGGCTGAAAGAGACTTCACTGAACAAATCCTATAAAAAAATAAAAACCACCAACCAAACAAAAAATAAACCAACCAAAAACTCCTCAACACCCCCCCAAAAAAACTAGAAAGAAGAGATTCAGCTCAGCAAAATGTAGGTTGATAAATGTAATGATTAATACTCAGAATTAAAATGTAGGAAGGAGAAGTTCAGGTAGTGCAGAGGGAGTTGAAGATTTCTCGTCTACCAAAAATAATAAACAGATTAAAAATCATGTTTACGTTCTTATTAGTGGGATCACACCTCTGATTTTTTAAAACAGGGAGATATACTTTGTAGGTTTCTGGAAATGTTAAAATGTTGAGAGATTGTAAGGAAATCAAAAGAACAGTTATAAATACATCAATAACATTAAGTGAAAGGGGGTTGATTTCAGAGCAGAGGTTTGAAAAATGTGTACAAAGTAGCAGAGGTAAGATATACTTTCAGCAATGAGTTAAGGTGGTGGGAATACTGTGGTGCATATGTGAAAATGGCTGATGTGTGTTCAGGGTGACACCACTGGAGCAAGGGGAATGGAATCACAGCACCAAAGATTCAAACTGAGGGTCAGGAAAATAGCTTGGAAGTAAAATCCGTTTGCCTGGAAAACAGTTTCCTCAAGGATAGTTAGGATTTAACATTTCTGTGCATTTTAGTCTCTCTATTATATCTTACTTCCCAAACTGCTGTAAGATAGGCAAAGGCTGTTTATTATCCCTGTTTTCCTGATGGGGTATTAAGGATGCTTCTAGACTGCCACTGAGTTGACATGGAATGTTGCAACTGGCAAGGGATGGCTCTGGGGGAACATTTTCCTGTAAGAGAGAAAAGCAATTGTAATTGTGCCTTCAGCTTTTTTTTTTTTTTTTTTTTTTTAATGAAGCCTCAAATTAAAACTATTTGTATTTATTGCATCAGCCTCAAATTGAAAATACTATAGTTTTTCTTTTTTTCATCTTCTTTTTTAGTGTCGAGGATCTGGTGACTTTACTTCATTTTACCCTGAATGAGGGAGGTATCTCAAAATACTAAATGTTTCAAAAGACTACTTTGCCTCAAGAAGGCCTTTGTAGTGTCCAGTTTTGCTTTCTGTTTTGAATAATCACTTTTATTGGAAGGAAGCAGGAAAATATTTTATTTTCTTTAATCTTGTTGAAATTAGGAATAAATGCTTCAGAAACACTACCAGTGTTTCTTTTATTCCAGAACAATTTCAGGATGATGGATATTATTGAAAGAAATATTTCTTCATTAGTATCTTCTGTTTGGTGATGGCCTCATTAGCTGCTGTAGTGAATTTAGTGAGTCTTTTTAATTTGTCTGTATGTTTCAGTTCAATTAATTTTCTTGTTAAGTTTTCAGTGATGAACATTTCTAGGAAGGTTTGATGGAAGTTAAAGATAAAATTCCTGCTTTATATACCCAGCTTGAATACATTAGCAAATCAAAACAGCAGCTATTACTCACTGTCTTTAAGGTTTTTAAAATAAATTTTCTTTGGTATCACATGGTCCTTAAAGCCTATAAATTGTTTTCTAACCTCTTTAAGCTGTAATTACTGTATCAGGAATGAGAACTGTGGGGACCTTTATTTGTATAGGCACTTAACAACTGAGTGTTAGCAATGTGTGGGACCAGTAAAAGGATAATTTCTGAGATACTGTAATTTATTCAACACTGTAATTGAATCAATCATTTTCATTTAATCACAGAGTCACAGGATATTTGAGGCTGAAAGGGGCATCCAGTCCAACCACCCCTCTGCTAAAGCAGATTCACCTAGAGCAGGTTGCACAGAGTTGTGTCCATGTGGGTTTCAGTATCTCCAGAGGAGGAGACTCCACAGCCTCTCTGGACAGCTTGTTCCAGTGCTCTGCCACCCTTAAAGAAGGTTTTCCCTATGCTCAGGTGAAACTTCTGTGTTTCAGTTTGTGCCTGTTGCCCCTTGTCCTGTGCTGGGCATCACTGAAGCATCTGGACCCATTTTGACAGCTCTGCACCTCTTTGCAGCCCTTTGCTCCACTTCAAGTGGCCTCTTCTGGCTTCAAACTCTGTATTAAGAGTAGTGGGAAGGATTATCATGAATCTACTGGTGTGTACAAAGAGCTTTGTCCTTTGTTTATGCAAGGTGTCTCTTTATCAGCATTTCTAAATAGTTGTGCCTAGCTGTAACTGTGGAAGCACAAAGCATCTCAGCACAGAAACTGCTTTAGGTCAACTCTGAAATGAAATCTAAGATAATGGTGAACCCTTTAAAATAGTCACTATCAGTTACTTCATGTGCCTGCCGTGAAGTGATAGCAATGTTGAGTGCAGGTACAGGTAGAAAAAATGTGTCTACAAAAAGCTGGTTGAGTCTGTCAGGAAAGGAAAGCCTGTATTTCAAAAATAAAATAGGCAGAAAAGAAGCATTCCAGACAAATCACATTATGATATGTCCATAATATAATTAGCCTGTGCTTCAGGATTGATGCTTTAATTTTATGGTGAAATAGCAGTCAGTGTTTTCTTTCTAAATTCAAAGCATTTGGAAATATCTTCTCTGCCTTTTTGATTTGTATTCATTTGCTGTTTTTTTTTTTTTTTTAAAACAAGTAAATTGAGCCCTGGTAAGTTAATAATCCTGAAAGCAGATTACGTACTTGTAATAACACTTCATTGCACCTATCCTGGCAAGCAAGATTTAATGCTTGAATAAGTCAGTTTCCATAGATCTGTAACAGGCATTTTCAGAAATAGTATTGAGTGGGTATTAGAAGGCATGACCTCTAGGAAATGGGAATTTCCACTTACTTAATTTCTAAATAGCTAACTTTGGTATTAATTACTTTTTATTGAAGATTAAACTGGAAGATTTTTGTTTTGCTAAAGAAACAGTGTGTTTATACAAAACTGTTATTTAGGATGGGAAGTATCTCATGTCTCCTAGCTCTGTTATTGTTGTTATACAGATATGGTTTTCATAGGGAGTAGTGCTATTACATGTTTAAAAACACATCTGTCATGGGCTGTCAGAGCTAGATCAGAGACAAAATGGGTTGTGTATTACAGGCACAACTCTTTCATGAGAAGAAGAGGTTTTAATCTGCAGATACAGCATAATACCTATTCCCAGGTCAATTTCTGCTTTGCTCACTAAGGTAAATGGGGTAAATTGATTTAAATAGGTGCTGGAGTTGAAGTGACAAGAGTAATTTATACTACCTGAGGTTGTGTTCCCTCCCTTAAAAGATGAAACAATGTGTTAAAGCCTATGCAGACTGCTGTAGTTGATCAGGCAGGGGGGGATGTTAAGGAAGTTTCCCTGAGTCCTGCAGCTCATTTTGCAGAGTCTGTGGGCAGAGTTCTGCAGGACAGCTGGGATATCATTTGCCTTTCACCACAGTCTTTGTACTGAATTCCTTTCCAGACTTCACAAAGGGTTCAGACTGGTTTTGTTTTTACCACTCTATTATTAAATATTGAATGTGCTCTTTGCACTCACAAGCTATCTTTAGTGCTCGGTAGTGTGTGAACGTTTTGGCACACAGAAGTATTTACCTTAAATCCTTTTTAGAGATGATGTCCAGTGGTCCTGAGACATGCAAAATTGGCATAAACTGCAGGTAACAATGTTTGATCCACGAGCTATGCTTATAGCAAACTGTACCTCAGTCTCAAATATGAGATATCACAGCGTCAAAAGAATGCAAGTTTATGTTGGTTTATATGACCCTCACTATTCAAGCAAATATTTTGGAGCAATGCAAAATTTTCTGCTGTAGAATTCTTAGTCAGTGGAAGAAGTGTGGCCAAGGAAATTAACAAACCCCAATTTGTTCTTTTTATTCTTGAAAGAGGAGCAGTGAAGTGTCAGTTGAGCACTCTTTCCTCCAGTGTCTTTCCCAGTAAATTACATAGTTTCTCTTGCATGCCACATGCATCATTAAACATTCTGCTTAACTCCCAATCTTCTCCATTCTAACATGGAAGAAGCCAGTAATAAGATTACTCTGTCACTAAGAATTACTTGCAAAGCTATAAGGGAGGAACATTATATGTGCACATGTACCACAGGTGTCAAAGGATAAGCTGAGTGTTACTGAATTAAGGGCATCTATCACTACTCAGTTTTCTCATATCTCTTCATGTATTCCTGCAATGCTGTTATATTCAAAAATTTAAAAGCTAATGTAGGAATCAAAATAATTGTAGTTAGCAATTGGCACTTAAAATAAATAATGATGGCAATGAGAATGATGTCTGTATAATTGGCACTTAGAGGAATTTCTTCACACATCCTTGAGGATCGATGTTTTCTCTTCTGAGGTGGCCCCAGCTCTTACCTAGAGCTGTGAGTTGAAGGAAACAGCTGTCTGGGCTTGCCTGAGACCATCAGGATGCAATTGATCCTGCAGACAATCCCAAACTTGTATGGTTGTACTCGAGGAGGAGGAGCTAATGTTCCTGTGTTGTGGAAGTGCTGAAGCAGAATCCTGCAGCTCCCATGGAGACCTTCTCTTTGCAACTCTGCTCTTCTGTTGCTGAATCCTGCCAGAATTATGACCTCTAGGAGTTCTGTGTTGGTGACAGCCCATACTTTGGTCCTACATTGGCAATTCAAAATACAGGATGGTTTAAAGAGGCAAGTGCAGTTGGGTAGAAGGAGGCTGCATTCTAAATTCATTTTTTGTGCATTGCATCACATACTTCTTTGTAAGTAGTACCACAGTACTACGTAGGTACACGTGAATGACACGATGTCAGTCATATGTTAACAATCAGTAGGTTATTTTACTTCATTTTGTGTTTCTAGACATTAGAAAATAATTAAAGCATTGGCAGGCAAAATTGTGAGTACTTACTTTATAGTGACCTAGATAAGCAAGATATGTTTGGGAAATGTTAATAAGCATTTCACCTCTCTGCTCTCTTTCTGCATGGCTGATTCATCATTTAATACAGCACATTGCTATGCAGATATCCTTTTTTTTTATGACCCTGAATTCCACCTAATAAGCCCTACCTTTAGCTAGGATTGTTAGCACAAGCAGTGTGCAACATCTGTAGCTGTTCCTGTGTTCAGTTCATCCCCTAGCTTGGCCATGGCTGTTATGGACAGCATCTGTTCTGAGTTTGAGATGTGTCCTCTGAACGCAAGTCCTGCAGCTCAGAAAAAATAGATTTGGAAATAAAACAAGCTCCCTAATCTTGACAAACCAGTGTCAGGTTTCTAGGTGCCAGAGATGCAATTTTCAGGCCCCCGAATAAAGCAAGGTGCTAAAATGGTGAGAGGTTAGGGCTGAGCAGGGAGGAGTTCTCCAATTTTAAAGTTTATGTTGCACTTTAGGAATTCTTCAGCATGTAGAAGGTGATAAAATGTGCAAAATAAGAATGTGGAGTTTATATTCCCTTTTACTCATGCCTTAAAGGTAGTCATTTGATAAAGAAATTCAGTCCTCAAGTATATTCACAGTGTCTCAAGTGTGTTAAGTTTATTTACCTGGTGAAATATTTTGACAACATAGGTATGTCTGAAACCTTTTTCTCTTTATTATTCAAGTAAAGCCATCCATATCTGCTGAAGGAAGTTTTCTATATTTCTTTCAGAAAAAAAATCAAAGTCTTTTTGTCTGTTTTCTGCTAAGAAAAATAGCTTGAAAAGAAAGGTGTCTTTCATATAAAATAAAATCATAGGACACTTTCCACAGAGGTGCAAGGTAAGGTGTGAGTTTAAGGTGTGTGTAAGAGGAGTGGGAAGGATACCCCTGTGTCTTGCCAGGGACTTCTGGGTAGTTGTTAGGCTCCCTTTGGGAATGCAGATGGGTGAAAGTACTTGTGATGATGCTGAAAAAGTATTTAGTGTCTGGATTTTACTTAGGCTTACATGTAAGGTCAGTGCCAAGCTATTTACCATTGCCAAAAGCAAGGAATTTCCTGGTATGTCCAGAAGCTAAACTTGAACAGCATATTGATTTCATGTGTCCATAAAAGCAAGGTGGCAACAAATTCCAGGAGACTGAGGCTTCAGTTCAGTCCTTTTCCAGACTCTGTTTCCCTCCCTATTGAATCTGACTATTAGTAACTACGTCATGAAGGATTTCCAAGCCCAAAGTAATTAAGTCTGAAAAGCATGTTGAGACATTCAGATGGAAAGCACTGTCTAACTGCACTGTCATAATTATACACTGCATTACTGATCCAAGTACCGAAGAAAAGTGGAACACGAAAGAACAGCTAAATTTATCCTAGAAAATGGGTTCAGCAGTTCAGCATTCAGATTTAGATCAGTAGAGCAGCAACACTGCTGTTTAAAGCCATATCAGCTAACTTTGGCTGATGTAGGATCAGTTGTTGTGAAGAACTTTTTAATATGTGTTGATTTAGCTATTAATTAAGAGAATTTTTATCATACAATTAACCTATATTTTTGTTTTTAAAATGTTCTCTGGATAAAACATTCATTGGTTGATTTTAATTCTCTAACACTTTCCATCAAATTCACTGTACTTTAATGTTTATAAACCATACCTAGATCATAGTATTGATAAAGTATTTTTAGGATATTAAAATTAAAAATTTTGCACATATTTTTCACACTGAAACGAAAACTGAGGAAAAAAAAATCATGTGATGGTATGCAAAGTTTCTCAGTGGGCTATGGGAACAGTATTTTTCACCACCAAGTTATAGAGCAAATGCCAGCATAATCTGCCAGTAATGTAATCTGGTTTGTAAAATGTGCCAGTGTGCTACTCCCCAAATTCTGAGAGAGTTGTGCTTGCGCAAATTAATATTTTGTAGCTCACACTCATACATGTGCAATGAACTGTGTTAGCTGAGAGAAGTGTGTTTTTATTTTGGTTTGGGTTTTTTTTTTTTTTTAGTTGGTTTTTTTTTTTGCTTGTTTGTTTGTTTGTTTTTGGTGATGCCACAAGCTTAGAAGGTTCAGTGGCTTTTACAACTCTTTTGTTGGTTTTTTTACTTTTTTTTAAGTGCTCAACCTGTTTAGTAAAATAGGTTATGTAGATATGAGTCTGAAATTTATCCTGATGTTGCAGGTGTGCTGCAGGTGTGTTGAAGTAGTGCTGCAAAGAAACTTTGACTTAAAAATAGAATTATAAAGGCATCCACCCAACCCCAGGAACACATGCAGGACCAAATTTTCAGTTAGAGTTAATTGAGCTAACAGTACTGGTATCAATGTAGATGGTAATTTATATTGGTTTATTTATTGGTTAGGTAAGGTGTGAGTTTCATGTTTTTCCAGCTCTTCACAGCAAAAGCAAGCAGAAGGGTCTGTCCTCAGCTGGTGGCTTTGTGTCTTGGGGGCTAGGGGACAGTACAAAGAGCTCTGCCAGGCTACACTGGGGGATAGCCAAGTCAAAATGTCCAGCTTGGAAAAGAAATGAAGTATTGTAAGTAGACTATGCTAGACTATGCTGCCCAGGATGCTGTCCTGTTGCAGGCTTATGCACAGGGGGAAAATCATTCCCATATGCAACATTAAACTCAGTGTTCTCAGTTCTGCTGCTTAAAATGTGCATATTCTTTATTGCTTCTGGTGATTATTAAAAATGCTACATACTTAATAGCAGTGAAAGTATAATTCAAATTATAATACATTAATGATGTTCGGAATTCTTGTTATGGTCCCAAAGCCCAGTGGGAGTAGTGTATCTGGGTGATGTTGTGGGTGTTGAGTTTGGAGTGCTAAAATAAATGCTGCAATTACTGCTGGGTAATGAACAGATAGCTGGGCAAGTTTTGCTTTTTCACTGGAATATGCTTGTTGCATGAGTGATAAACTCAGAGAAGTGCTACTGCTGCTTATTCATGATGCAGAAATCAGAATCTTCTCTTTCTACTGGATACAGAGAAATCAGGCATAAATGTTGAAGTGCTTACCTAAAAATTGCTGTCAAATGAAATCTGCACTGAGACTCTGGTAGTAATAACACCTCCTAGGGAAGAGAAAAATTCATAAAAGAGAATAATGATAAAATTGAAAAGAAAATTATAAAATAAGTAGCAACTTATTCCTCATGTTTCTTAATGGAATGGGAACGAAAATATTTTTATTTCTATATATAAAAAAGGAAATAATTCTAGATTATATATTCATTTTTGGCATCATTCATATAATAAATGGTATTATCATTTTAAATTGCAACTTAATGCTTCAAATTGAGAATAACTTTTCAAGAAAAAGGCATTACACCTGAATTGTTCTGTTTTAGTGAAATTTTCTAACTGAAACTATGTATTTGAACAATTTGCAAGGTGATATTTCAATTAGAGTACATTGGTATGCATACTCAAAATGGACTTTAAAAAATCAAATACATAGCAATGTTTTGGGTTGATTCCACTGCTTAAAGAGTGATTGTGGGTATACACCATACTTTGCTAATGTTACTTTGCAGTGTTACTACTTGCTTGCTTATGTAGTACAGTGTTTTATTTATTAGTGATTTGGCTATTGTATTATAGTGATTTGTTTATTTATTTGTGATTTTCTTAGAAATTTGATTTGATCTATGTTTGATCTTTAATTCTCTCTCTCCAGCAGCAGTGCTCAGGCTGTTTTTCCACCCCTCTCCAGCACCAGGAGCAGCTGGCCCTCTGCTAGCTGTGACAGTGTGAGGATGGGGGGGTTTGGCCACAGATTTTCAAACAAACTTAGAATGGTTTGGTTGGGAGGGACTTGAAAGATCTGACTACTTCCACTAGACTAGGTTGCTCAGAGTCTCATCCAGCCTGGTCTTGAACACTTCCAGGGGTGGCAACCCACATCTCTGAGCAACCTGTTGCAGTGATTCATCAGCCTTAGGTTTTGCTGAGACACCCAGAACCAGAGGTGTTATTTTATCTTTGAAAAGTGCTTAATGCAGAAATTTTGGCTAGAGGGGACAATAAGAGACTTTGTGATTTATTCTGGTTCTATCACTGAGAGAAAAAGTAGGGCTAGCTCATCAGCCTGGCATTCCTGGGAATAAGGGCCGGGGCAGGGCATGGACTATGGACACTCAGTTCTTGCCTTGGTCTGGCTGGTGATATTGCTATTATTATCAATATTAGTTTAATATAATTATGCTTATTCCTATTTCTTTTTAATTTTGATATATTTTCACTATTACTATTTTTATTTGCTTTCAATGTCTCTGGCGATTCTGGTGGTGTCGGGGGCTCCACGGGCCGCGTCCCGTGGGCGCTGCCGGCAGGTGGTGCTGGCGGAGCGCGGCCCCGCATCCCCTCATCCCCCCCATCCCGGCCTGGCCCCGCATCCCTGCATCCCTTCATCCCTTCATCCCTTCATCCCTGCATCCCTTCATCCCTGCATCCCTGCATCCCTTCATCCCTGCATCCCTTCATCCCCCCATCCCGGCCTGGCCCCGCATCCCTGCATCCCTTCATCCCTTCATCCCTTCATCCCTGCATCCCTTCATCCCTGCATCCCTTCATCCCTTCATCCCTGCATCCCTGCATCCCTTCATCCCTGCATCCCTTCATCCCTTCATCCCTTCATCCCTTCATCCCCTCATCCCCCACATCCCTGGCATCCCTGCATCCCTGCATCCCTGCATCCCTTCATCCTTGCATCCCTTCATCCCCGCATCCCCCCATCCCGGCCTGGCCCCGCATCCCTGCATCCCTTCATCCCTTCATCCCCGCATCCCCGGCCCGCATCCCCTCATCCCCACATCCCCGCATCGCTGTATCCCAGCATTCCCCCATCCCCACATCGCTGTATCCCCGTATCCGCGCCTAGCCCCGCATCCCTGCATCCCCACATCCCCGCATCCCAGTATTCCCCCATTCCCACATTGCTGTATCCCCGTATCCCTGCCTGGCCCCTCATCCCCGCATCCCCAGCCCTGCATCGCGCATCCCCGCATCCCCCATCCCCACATCCTTGCATCCCCGTATCTCTGCATCCCCCCATTCCCCCATCCCCGCATCCCCGCCCAGCCCCTCATCCTCGCATCCCTGCCCGGCCAGGCGCGCGGTTCCCGGAGTGGCAATCCCGCACACCGGTCGGTGTCAGCTCTGCAATGGGATGTGTTTTCCCGGGAGGAGTGGCCCGTGCGAGCCGTGCCGGTCCCTGTGCGTGCGGTACCCGCCGGCCCGTCAGCAGCGCCGGAGGCCGGATGATGCCAGGCTGTCGATGCATCACACACCCGCGGTGCTGCAGGAGCTGCACACGCAGCTCAAACGAAGGCTGTGCCCGGCTGCGTGAACTACAGTGAGCAGATGTTGTACGAAGGATGAATAAACCAGTGTCACCAGGGGCAGTGGGATACTGCCCGAGTCTGGCTTTTGTCAGGGTTTGGGCTTTTTTCTTTGTTGTACTTGGAAGCAGGAAGTTTGAATTTGATTTTCGGCACTGAAATTGAGCCAGTTGTCACTCACCCACAGAAAGTTTGGACAAGTTACAGGTTTGTGACTAACACATAAGATTGTGAATAATCGATGGTAGTTGGTGATTCACAGTGGAACGTGCAGCTATGAATAAGGTAACCAAGAGGTATAATTTAGAGGGGAATAATAAAAATACTGCAGTCAAAGTTCTATAAAAGTCCTGCAAAAGTCCTGCAGAAGAAATGACATCTTGATGTAGCAAAGATGAGTGTAGTGGGGGGAGAACAAGGAAAGGATGATATCAGAGAAATTGGTAAAAAATACTCAAAGGAGACCCTTCAGTGCTGCAAGTGATGCATTTGAAAGATGAAGTCTGAAGTGGGATTTTTGAGACTGTCTAATAAGAAATTATTAAAAGAATTAAAGTTGTTATGGTGAGCATATTGCAAGGACCAAATCTGATTACATCTGTCTGATCACCTCGTTAATGAACTGTGCTTAGCTCACATGATGTGGGTTTTTAATGTTCAGAACTGAGTGTCCAGAACCTTTAAAGCACCTTCCTGCAGTCTACAACCTTGATAAATGTGGCAAGGTTAGACAAGAAAATATTTATTCATAAGTGTCAGAGACAGTTAGGAAACTAGACAATTGTTAGGTTGTTATTGCCAGTCACAGACCCTGAAAAGATTGGCATATGATAATGTCATGAGACAACCAGGTTGGGAGTTACACTGGTTTGGGGTCAGGCCTCTGCTGGTGAGAGATGACTCTTCCTCTAACTTTGTCCTCTAGAATGAGAGTCATTTCTTCCTCTGGGCTTTGCTTTCATTCTTTAGGTAAAAATATGTCTTTTTAGGTGTGAGCCTATCTAGCAAAGGCAATTCTGAAAGTAGTATTTTGATCCAAAAATATAATGTGGAGAAAGACCCACAGTGAAAAAAATGCTTCAGAAATTACAGTTTCATTTTTTATTTACTTGCAACTTGAAAATAAAGACAGAATAATAGTAAACATATTATGTCCTTCCATCTGAGGAATGGGGTTATTAAACATGTGCTGAGCATGTGCTCCAAAACACTGTTAGCATTTAATAAATTACCATGATACTCGAAATTTTGTATTTCATCTACATATTTATGATGCATATGCATTTCACTGACTGTGTACTACAGCCATGGAGTGGTTGTTCGGCTCTTGAATTAATTTGTTTTCTGGTTCATGTAATAAGAGGTGTTTGGCCTTCACTCTGAGTTCTCTTTCAACTCGCAGTCTAAATTCTCACATAAATTGAAAAGCAATGACTCAGTGTGTTTCAAGAATAAGCCTTTTCCTGGGAAATCTGTGGAGAGCTTGGAGTGGATGATTTTATATGCTAATGAGATGAGTCAGAAAAAAAATTGTTAAGAATCTCTTGTAAAGCATGTTTTGGATAGGAAATTGTCCAAATAATATAAACAGATTTCACTTTGCATTTGAGATATTTCTATGCTTGATATAATGCAACTCAGTATTCTGCTGCTAAATCAATGACTGGTCTTAAAAGACGCAATGTAACAAATGGCAGGAAGGATAAAGTTGGCAAAATCAGCATCTGTTATCTGTTAGCTAATCTCATGATTTGTAAAAACAAACAGCTAGTTAAGTCTTCAGTAAAATGTATAAACCCCCTGTTAATTAACAGAGACACATTGTGGTTTGAGGCAAATTTCTATCATGGTTAGCATACTGTGTGAGAACCTGACAGAGCAGAGCAGCCCCTCTGTTGGTGGGAAATAATGTATGTAATCAAAATCAGCCTTAGCAGAGAGACTTAAACCACAAGAAAATGAGAGACCTAAAATAAGAGCTAATAGACAGAATGTTATTCAGAGGCTATCAGGGGCATTATACACAATATTGAGCATGCTGAGAATTAATGTTAATTGCATATAGGCTGGCTGAAATACTAATTATTATCTTGTATGTATATTTACATTTCTTTCCTACTCTGCAGTGCTGTGACTCTAAGGTGACTGAGGATGTCAGTGCAGTTCTGAAATAACCATTTTCTTGTTTCAACACAGAGATCTGACTAATAAAGGTAGTTTAAACTATGGGCATTGAGAAGGCCACAGGATTCACTTGCACAAGCAGAGCTCCATTGCCACAGTGCAGGCTCAGGTCATTGACTCTTCTGTCTTCCTTACTGCACCTTTTTTGAGCTTCATGAGTCTATACTTTCTGGAGGATTGCTTCTTTGCACACCTGCTGCCCTATGTTTTATAGGTTTCTGAGAACCAAAGCAACAGGTATATTTTATTTCAAAGGTGCTTGCACTTGAGAAGATAAAGGGTCAGGGATGAGAGTAATCAACTTACTATGTAAAAAACTAAGGGGTCCATGTTTTAGGAAAATTAGTGATGTGCTAATTACAGTATTTTATTGGTTACAAACTAATCAGCTACTGTGTAGCTTAGCATCATGTTCCCACTACAGCTTTACTAGTCAATCCTTTGTAGAATCTCTGATAAAATGCTGCATAAAAGCAAGGGGAAGCCAAAGCAAAGACCAAAGAGTTAGATTTGGAATGTGGACTTAGCTGTGCCTTATGGGTCTGACAGCTTTTTACTGTCCTGAACTTACCCCATTGGTCTTGACTTTGAATTCATCTTTTTATGATCTGTGTCAAAAATTGTCACTCAATAAAGCAGGAGGCATTTATTGTTTTGCTGATGCTCATATTTTTCTCAAATTTGCAAGTCTTCAGGTTTGTGGCAATGATTTAGGAATGCTGAGGTCTGAATTTGTTTATGTGATATCATATTTATATATTGCTAGCTAACAACTATTACTAGTTATTCTAGTTTGCCCCTAGGAATGAGGCAAAGAGGCATAATCTGGGTCGTGTTTTTCTGTCATTGTATTTTACCTGTTCCTACCTGGGTGCAGAGAAGATGCAACATATTCCTGCTGAAAAAAGAACTGACCAGAGCTTAAATTCTTCATTGTAAGACAGAATTACCTTACGTCTTCTTAGCCAAGGTCTTCAGAAAAGAGATTTTGTTTCATCTGGGTCGTTTTTGGGTTTTTTGTGTGTGTGGAATTTTGTGCATGGAAAAGATTCTTAGGGCATGAAGGCATCCTTTTTGGCTCACAGAATTTTTATCAGTATCTTTTTACTACATTTTAACCCACTGAAGGATGAGTATACAGGTATGCCTGTTGGATTCTCTCAGTCCAAGATGATATCCAGGAGCAGTCTCACAGCCCATCCCTCAAAAGCTTCTCTCCAAGGGTCAAAAGCAGATAAACCAAAACGGATATAGAACCAGAAGAGATGCAGTGGTACTTCCTCAAAATGCTCTCCTCACCTCCAGACATTTGCAGTCCAGGAATTTCTCTGATCACATATAGTTTTAATTGTATTAATAACCCTCAGTGGATTTCCTACCATGTCTGGTTTGTTCTAAACAGATGTAAACTTTTCATTCTCTCAGTAATCTGTGCAAGTTTTGCAGCCACTATGGTGTGTGAAGAAGGTTTCCTTCCTCCTCTTTCTTTCAAATCATCCCCATTTAAGCTTATAGTGGAAAAATCAGAGGTCAAAAAGTCTGTGGCCATCCTCTCCATCCCAGCCATATAGGCTTCAATAATATGTTCAATTAGTTGTCTTTTACAGGTTTGTAACAACACATATGCAATTAATCTTACAACAGCATCACTAAAGCTATCTTCTGTGATGTGATAGCTTCCAATTGTTGACTGGACTTTCCTTGTTTTCGGTTCATAAGCACATGAACAGAAAAGCTCACTGAAGTGTCTTGTGATGTCCAGTTTTAGTTTGAAACCAGGCTTGTGTGTGTATCTTTATGAAATGTTACATTTTGTCTGTAAACAATATTGTAAATCACTTTAAAATTAAATATAGCATGAGTTGTGCAATCCATATTAAAGTAAACAAGATGTTTCAATAATAAAGATCTATTTAGAATTAGATCTGGGAGATTATTTGAAGATGCTTAATGATAGAGCGGGTTTCAGGGGAAATGGGCAGATATTAAAATGAAACTTGTTAAACAAGCCAAGTCCCCAAAGTTTCTCATTTAACATGGCCACTGATTCATGGGCTGAGTTGTAATTAACAGTCCAGGATTCTTCATCTGCTGAAAAGTGATGCTCATCTGTTTAGATATATCTTTGGAAAACTGTTCTAGTGATGATTAACTCTGAAAATGCAGGAGTGAGGGAAAATAAGATTTGGATGGAAGGCAGCTGAAACTAAAAGCCATGATGCAGGATTTTGAAATCTAATCTCTAGACTAATTACAGAATTTGGTTTTGCTAGGATGAGGGTTACAGTTAAAGCAGGTACTCAGATCTCATCACAGCCCAGTGAAGAATGAAGCTTCTCCAGGGTTCTGTATTATGCTTTAGGACACAGCCTGATGTAAAGACACAAAGCTTATCAATGCTGTTGATTTCTCTGTAGTTTATTACCACTTTTATCAATAGGTTCAATATGGTCTTTTCCTTATTTAAAACTTTGTAGCACAACCTTTCCAAAGGATGCACTGAACCTGAACAATTCTGAAAACACACTGAGTATTTGTGCTGCCCATGTCCCTAATTACAGTCAAATACTCTCGCTGGTCACCACAATATATGCCACAGGCTAAATTTCCTAAGTTTTGGGGTTATTCACCATTTTAGTATGTGATAGCCCAAAGGTAGAAAAACAGTTATAGAATGGTGGCATCCTTAAGCACACCTGTGGAAGTGGTACTAAGCCTAGCTATGAGTTTAGTATCCTTTCCCTACTGTGGTGCTCTTGGTGTTGCTCTCATAGAGTCGGATTTGTTGCATCAGTATCCTTGTCTGCCCCTTGGAAGAAGAAAGAAGTTTACAGTGAAAATGAGCTGTTACTGGCAGATAAAAAATCACTGTGTGAGCATTACAGAGCACCTAAGGAACGTTTAATGACTTGGCAATTCCAAGCTTTTTGTCATTGTCAAGGAGAATGGGAAAATTAATTTAATTGGGACAATATTTCATTTACAGTTAAGCTTAATAGGCATTTTCTTGTCACTGTGAGTGTATGGTATTTACTGGGCTTGTGTTTTCAGTGTTTTATCAGCCTTACATCACCTCACCTGACTAAAAAGAAGCTAAATTTAAGTTCTACCTACTTAGCTTAGATGTCTCTACCAAATTTATTAAGAAATAATAATGGAATGAAAAGGCTAATTAAAAGTCAGTACGTGTTTATTTGTTTGTTTGGTTTTTTTTTAATCAGCAAGAAATATAATTAATACTGGGTAAATTTGTTATATTAATATGCCTTGGTCATAAAGGTAACAACATGGAAAATCTTGTCTTCTATAAAGAAAGTGAGCAATGTATCCCATTAAAACAAGCTGTGAAGAGTGTCAAAAGCCAGAGGGAGTTTAGTAACAAATTAAAGGGAAACTGGAATGTTTTAGTAGGATAATAAAGGAATAGAATGGAATAGCTTGGAGACAAAGTCTGGAAAATAAATTTGATTTTTCAGAAAATTAAGGATCTTCCTTTTAGTTTTTAATTATGCCAGATAAGCAGTGTGTCTGGTTTTATCATATCTGAATAAAAATCCTGTGGTGAGGGGGAAATTTTATTTATAATGAGTGCTTTACTTCCTAAGCCACAATATCAATTTATCCTTGGTTCTGTTTGCATAGTATTTTATGAGTGTCTGATTAAGCCTTTATTAAGCCTATTTCATGAGTCTTAATACATCTGCAGTAGGTTCTGCCTGTGAATTGAAGCTGTTGTTGGAGCAGCTATCCTAATTTTCATGCAATTAATTTCATTTTAGAAGTAATGTTGGCAGACAGATACATGTATATTTAAACTGCATAAATAAATTTTTTCTAAAAACTGAAAAAAAAATGTTTTTTTACAAGGTGCTTTTAATCTTACTCCAGTCCTTTGGCTGGGAAGAGGTCAATATTAAAGTCTCCCTATCTCCTCAATGTCCATAGAAGCTGAATAAAAAAATACACAGAAAATTCCAAACCTGATTCTTCAACAGCATTGCTTGGCAGCAGCTGCTCCACAGTTAACACAAACTAAAGTCACCAGTTAACACCTTTGGGAAAACTGGTTGTTCAGAGAGAAGCTTTTCATTCTGTTCCTGTATTGATGGGAAAAAAAATTAAACTAGACAATAAAATTATGGAAGTAGTGGGATGCTATGTTACAGTGACTTCACAGGTACAGGTGCTCACCTTGGTCCTCTTTATTTGATCATGTAGCCTAAAGGCTGAACACCATCCTTAGCAGTATCCTATCAAGGGCAGGGTTTGAAACAAGGGAGCTGCTCTTTTGCTGTCAACTAGGGTCAGAGATGGATTATTCCTGGTAATTTGTTTCAATACATAAAAATAAAATACAAGACGAAAAATCTCGTTGGCTTGCCTCTTAACAAATTCCTCCACCATGAGATTTGTTACCTAGATACTTAGAAAATCAACAGAATACTTGGGATTAACTTGTAGAATCTTCCCTACTCACACAGTATTGCAAATTTCTCTACTATTCAATGGTGCTGGGAAACAATTATTCAAAAAGAATAATATATCATAAAACCTGCTGTTAAAGCAACAATTGTATTTACTTTTCCCAAAGCTGGCATGCTGCCAATGCATTGTTGCATGGAGCTAGGTATATATGAAAAAGGAAAACATGCACAGAGAAACTGGTGGATAAAACAGGTTTTGCTGGTAGCCACTTCGTCTCTATGCTTCATGAGTTCTGGAACAATGTTGTTAATTATCTTGGTTGGTTTCTTATCCTAGTATTTCAGTTTGGAATTTTGTGCATCATAAACCATGCTGAATGTTCCTGTAGTACTTACACACTGTCCAGCTTAATTCCACATTCAGAGTTATTCTATGCATTGCCAAGGTCTGGCTCTGAATAGCTGTCTAATTAAAATATTTGTGTGTCAAACCAGCTGCATGCATAACATGTATTTTTTGATCTTGACCCTCTCCTAGTCTAACTTGTATGAAAAATAATGAAATGCAGAATTTAGTGGAATACTTAACACAATATTTTGGTGTCAGTTGTGACACTTGAAAATGGGAGAATAGATGCTCATAGGCAAGTCAGAAGATATTGCTGTCATGCTTGATTCAGTCACTACACTGTGACACTGCTGGGAAGAAGGATTCATAAGTCTGAGGAAGAAGACATAGTCTTACCTGGGTTTAGCCTGGACTACCAGAGAATAAGGTTATTACTTTTATCTGGAATAAATGATACTGAATAAAATATCAATTGTGAGAAAATTGAAAGTAACATTTTTCCCCAAAGCTGCATAATTTTCATTTAACCATCAGATAAAAACTCTTTAAAAAATCCAAATCATTTTGGCTCCAGTAAGTGTATGCTTAAAAACTCTTATTGATTATATATAAATGAGATATGGATTTGCAGATGCTTTGTACAATTTATTCTGGCTTTCTTTACTCATGTATTTTTTCTCTGTTTTTAAAACTGTTTTCCTTAACATCACTCTTAGCAGAAAAAAAGGAGTGCTCAATAAGAAAAATATGAAAACCTAAAAATGGTTTGCCCTGTATTTTTTCTTTGTTTTTTTATTGCTTTTTTAAAAATGTGAAACACCAATATTTATTAGGACTGGTGATCTTCCTGGAAGTCAGACTGAGGAAGGATTTTTTGGCTCTAATGTTACACAGGTGTCAGTGTTTATGTAAATTTGATAAATATTAATATTTTATATATCCCACAGAGAATACTTCATTGGTTTCCTATGACACATAGTTAAGATAGAAATTCAGTGAATGGTGTATGGAGATCTCCCTCTATATAATTTAATAGGCAATACCTTTGCAATTTGAATAGTTTTCAACTTTGATTGTACTCAAAAGCTTCAGACATTTAAAGTTATTTTAGTCAAAGACATCTTAGCCTTTCTAAGAAGTGTGGAATCATTTAGGACACATGGAATTCCTTAAGATATCTGGTCCAGTCTTGCCCAACTCAGGTATTCTGAATATAAAATAGATATATGGCTAAATAAAGAATTTAACTTTTGTTTTCTCCTGTCAGTCAGATTCCTAGTCCATCATTAGGTGATAATGGATGAAGAATGAAGTGTCGCTCTCTTAATAGCTAGATGAATTTATTTCATTCCTACTGAATGTCGATGTTCAGATCGACAGATTGAATGGAGATGTAACAACAAGAAGTGGCTTGTTGAAATTAGAGGACTTATCAGTTTTTATCTTCCTGTGTGTTACTCTCTGTTTATTTGCTGTGCCTGTGTCCCTTGTTGTTCTTGTATGAAATTAGAAAATTTGACATGGAATATTCTGATCGCAATATAATTACAGCATCTAAAAGTATTTTAAAGTTTCTTTCAACTTTGTGCATACTTCCTAGTTTAAAATAATATTATATTAATAATTATATTGATTATTGTTATAATAATATTTGAATAGTTTGTTTGGATAAGTGCTGCACAAAATCTACATTACTAGCAATTAGGAAAAAAAAAAAAATATTTTAAATGTAGTTTTCGTTTTTTTAAAATCAGTTTTTCTTCTGATTGTTATATCATGGGACATTATGGATGATTGTATTTTGAAATAAGAAATATTAAGTAATGAGGTGATGTATTAATAACTTTCAGAGTGACTGGGAAAATCTAATTGCCTCTTCAGGATTTGGATCATAGGTGGGAATTTTCAGACTAAACTGTGGCGTCCTTTCAAGGATTCTGGTTATGCAGCATTCTTTGCCTACTGCTTTTCTAAAGGAAAAACGTGTGAAAGGATAGGAGCAGTATCAGTTTGTTCAGGAATTTTCTACCAACACCATTTATAATTAAAATTATTTGCAATTGTCTAATAGAAGAATCCCTTCTTATAATGTTAATCTTTAATTCTTTCTGTATAGTCTCTCCAAAAAATCCAAAAAAAGCTTCTACATTTGAAAAAGTCAAACTTCATATGTGTATGTAGTGAAAAAATAGCTCATTTTTATTAGGAGTAAAAAGATATTCAAATATCTCTTGCCCTACCTTTGTGCTCCTACAGGCAAGTCCTTGCTTCCATGCTCAGTTGCAATTCCCTTGGCATATCATATTGGTTCGTTGATGCTCTGTTAGTCCATTCTGGTTCCTAAGAGGTATCTTTTGTGTCAGAGGCCTGTCAGGCTGCTCCTACTCCTCAGTGAAGTTTCTCAGCCTTTTCTGGAGCATTCATGATAGCTGCTTAATGCTGTTTCTCTCTTGCCTGCTTCACTTGGTGGTTTGCCACTGAAGAGTGCTCACATCTCTCTCCCTGAGCCTGCTCAGCTGATCCAGAAGAGATGGAGTGGTCACCTCCCTCTCTGGAGGTTGCATCCCACCACATATTGTCAGAAGAGGTTAGGGCACAAACCCAGGAATTTCCTACCAGTTGAAGGTTTACATTGAAGTGCTTTTGGAGTTGATTATGTTGAAGCAGATGGAAAGAAATGAGATTTTGGATTTGGGAATGACAAGGCTTGCTCTGGGGACTGCAGAAGGTTCAGAGACACAACCATTCTCAATTTTCTTTCCCTTCGTCTTTCCCATGCCTTCTTGAAGATATTTGCTGTTTGAGCAACCATGTGTTTTTTTTTTTTTTTAAATCAGTGCAGATCTGATAGTGACTTTAGGTCCACCAGTGTACATCAAAGGTGTCCAAAGAAAGTTGATATTCTCAACAGTACAGAACCCAAGCAGGCAAAGTCTAACTCTTATTTTTAGGCATACAGGCCAAGACCTGTAGATGATACCAAATGGTTTTGCTCTGTTGACTTCAGTGAATGTCAGAGTCCATAAACTCCTAAGTGAAATCAATACATCCATAGTAGGTTATACACAGGAGAATTCACTCAGCAAGTTTAAATGTACTCAGTGCCCTTTTACTGCTGAATGTTTAAACCTCCTTTGTGAATTTGTTACCAGACTACTGCCTCATGCATTTTCCTAAAATGCTTACTGATACAAATGAGGATGCAGAGAGGTTATTGCAGAAATTAGCTTTATTTTCTGGTGCAAGCTAACTGCTATGTGTTTATCAGATATGCAGTATTATATTCCTGTAGAAAATGCAGTAATTTTATTGACTGAAATCAGTTCTAGAGTAATTAAATTCTATTTATTTCCTTTCCTTATTTCCTGTGATACTGATTTTGCCTCATATATAAAATTAGTGAATACTGAAAATTGCCAGTATGTTATTTGAAAACCTTCTTTCTCCTCTCTTTCAGTTTGGTCACTCAGCTCTTTTAATTTTTCTGCTTCTTAGTCTGCAGTGTTGAATTATCATCTATCTATCCATCCAACCTTCCTGAACTTTTTCTTGTTGCCTCAATACTTCAGTTGTTTATTGCTGAAATGTTGTTCTTGCTTTTGTTTGGCCTTGCTCGCTTCTAAACTTCCTCCATCATTCACTTTGCTTTTCTTCTCTCTAACAGAAGTAATTTTGTCAGTTTGGGAAGAAAGTATAAAATTTTCTCCTTAGTTGCTCGTAGTTCTGGTGATATTTTATTACCAGAACAGAAACAGAGAAGGAAGACTTGTCATGACTCCACGGTCCCTTTCAAATGTGACCATTTGCAGAGCGTAGCTAGAACAACAGCAAAGGAATACCGTGCTAAAAAAGAAATTCAGTAAATTAGTTTCTTGATGGAGAAAAAAAAAGGACATAAGCCTAAGAGGGAGACTTTAGCAATTAAAGTAAATATAGTAGAATATATTCTTATCAGATCATTGACCTTTACAGGTCTTTCATAAGTGTCACTAACTTAGAAGAGAAAAAAGAAGGTATGGTTTGCAAAGTATCTCCTATCAGAATATTTCTTTATAGTCCTATGTTTGACATTTTTAAACCTTGAAAGCTCCTTTAAGTGTATGTTGTATACATAACACTGTGAGAGTGACTTGGGGAAATGTTTATGACAGTTTGAAATGGGACATTTGGGGCTAAATGCAGTCAGAATGTTTCAGTAAATCTGTCTGGCACTTCTGACCTTGAGGTTGGTAGTAAGTGGTAATTATGGGATACTTTTCTGCTTATGAAATAGTAAAATAATTCTTTAAGTGTTTCTATAAAAATAACTGTTAATGCACTTATAAATTCAAACTCACTTTACACAAGGTATATATTTGTTTTGCATATCACTCTATTGCATCTGCATTCAGGTAGGGGCTGTGACTTCCCTAGAAGATGAAATCTTTTTTATAAACACTGTAACAATGAACCCCAAATACTTTACTAAATTCAGAGTAGAGCATGGTTCCTTTTCAAAGTTTTTACAATTCAATACAAGGAACAAACGTGAGAACATTACAATTCCATAATGCTATCAATTCCAAAACCTAGGAAACAATGAAGATTAACTGTAGACTGTGAATGAGATGGGAAGAGATTGAAGAGATGCCACTGATAAGTAGCTGAAAACCTTTTTTTTTTTTTTTTTTTTTTTGTGGGCTATGAGGGGACTGTGACTACACTGAAATTCCTTTAAACTGTGAAAATACTTGAGGGAGGTTAGAGTGCTTGAGGAAGAAAAATCTTTTGCCCCGAGGGAATGGGGCTTTCTGTTTTGGGACTGGAAATATGGAAAGAGACATTTAATAGAAAAAGAGATAAAGAGAATTTTGTCTTTGAGCCGCTTGCCTTTAAAAGTAATACCCCCAAGTGTGTGGCATAACCCATAACACAGCTCTGGAAAGACTGTGAAGATGGGAGGAAGTTTACAGTTTGCAATTTTTCCCTGGGTGGACGCAGATTGTGAAAGTGAAGACACCCCCTAAGACTAAACAAAAAAAAAAAAAAAAAAAAAAAAAAAAAAAAAAAAAAAGAACTTTTCTCTCTAGAGTGAACTGAAATGATTATTTAAGTAGAAAATTGACTGAAGTATTCTCTGTATGTTGTTGTTGAGAAATGTGGAAGGTGAGGGAGAGGGGAGGAGGGAATTATCTGGAAATCTTATTCTGATTTTTTTTTTTTCCTGTGTTATTAATAAATTTCTTCTTATACTCTTTTTAAGTTTTAAACCTGCCTTGTTTTTGCTCCTAAATCCTATCTCTAAAAGAAATTGAATATATTAAAATTGGCAAACCCCAGTCAAACCATGACAGTCCACTTGAGTACTTTTAATGACAATGAAGTAAGATAAAGCTTGTTTTAATTGCAACTAAATTTGCATTTATTTTTTCATTTGAAGAAAAGCCATTATTTGTTGTAAGCCATTATTTGAAATATTTAAATATTTATTTCAAGGGGAGGGGGATATGCTCAAAAATGAAGCTGCTTTCATGGTACAAACATACAGATATGCACAACTTCATTGATATCTGTCATCCTTTGCTGTTTTTCTGAAGCTCTCTGTGGCACATTGAATTCCACAAAGAGACATCTTACCAGGGAGAAAGACTGAGCATGGAGGAGCAAATGGAAATGATGCTAACAATGTCTGAGGGAAGTCAGCTTTTGAATTCTCAGTATGCCATAAGATGTGACTGATAAATGCTAAACCTGAAGAAACTCCTGTTCGTCTAGATGAAATCTGTACATCTCAGAATTTTTTGAATTTGATACATAGAAGACGTTACAAGCAAAGGTTACTGTTTTTACTGTTTTTTTTTTTTTTGAAAAGCCAAATCATGACTTGTTCAGATTAATCAGTGAACTGAAGATTTATTAAATTAGTAACCAAAATAATAAGAAACTAATCAATAATGACTAACCTCTGTATAAAGGGTTATTATCAGAAAGATAATGGATAATGTACCTATCTTGCCTTTCACACTCCTTTTGGATATTTTGAATGGAAGAGGCAAATGAATGACCAAAATTCCAAGCCTTTAAAGTCACCTATGCATTAGGATGTTGTCAGTTACAAAAAGAAGTGAAAGCATGAATATTTCATATCTCTTTGGCATTCAACCTGTTTTGCATAGATGGCAGCTGGAGGTTCAAAACAGAGCATTATTGCTTTGCCACTGTCACCATGGTTTAGCAGGTAAATAATGCATGAGCTAAGAAGAGTTGACAAGGCAGACGGTAATGATATATTGGTTCAAGAGTCTTATCTCAGATAGCACCCAGAAATTATTCACATCAGACTTACTATTTATTTCATATGTCTATTAGCAGAATATTCATAGATACAGTCTGTAATGAACCTGAAGCATTAACAGCTGAAAGATATGGAAGGCAAGAATCCTAGCAAAGTTCCAAAGGAGTCCTAATGTTAGTACATATGCAGCAACACCTGTAAACTTTCCATCTTAAAATTGTGACAAGTGTTAATCTGCACCCTTTGGGGTCTTGGTTTTATCTCTAGGAAAACAAAAGTTCCTTCATATCAATTAAGCAGTACCTAACTAAGCAGGTAACATCCTAATGTGTGTTTTGCAAAAGCCGAACTGGTAGTCGGTATTATCAGCATTTTTTGCAGTATCTGGCATCTGATTAAAATGCTGACAAAAAACAATAACACTGCATGGTACAGCACTAAGCATAGGAAACAGTTTTTCAGTAAAAATGTCCAGTCCTAATCTACAGAAATTAGAATAATAGCTGCTGTACAGTGGCTGTGGAGCAATCGGGGGTCACAAGCTCTAATGACAGGCTCATGTTCATCTTGTTTGTCAAAAATATTAAGATCTTTTTGTGGCTTAATTAAAAAACCCAAACAACACACGCACATCCTATCCCTGTTCATTGCTCACAGTCTGCTTGACCCACAAAGGTTAATTTGTCACGCTAGTGCTTTGTTTCCCATTTTGTTTATGAGATCACTCTCTGTAGTGACATCTGCATACATTAACTAGCCCAACACATTTTGTGTTATCTGGCAGCTTCTTTAATTACTGGTCAGGCATCACTTTTGAATATTGCAGCCAAGCAGAAATGTATTTGTTCCAGTAGCATTTTTAACAGGAGCCTGTAATATCCGAGCCTCCCTGGAGAGCCCTTCCAGCCAGGGTTCGCCAATAAACCGCGGCCGCCTCGCTGCAGCCCGAGGTATCGACAGATGCTTCCAACTGGATGTGTAAAACGTGGTACCTGCTGTGCATAGGAAATGACTAAGGACTGGTGGGACATTCTTCAGGCACAAATAAGCTCTGCTGACTTCCCTCACATCTTGCAATGGGAGATCTGTGGTGTGATTTTCCGCTATCTACCTCAGTGGTGGTTTCTAAACTTGTTTTTCTTGAGATGTGCAACATACAGTAATGGCTTACCAGGATTGCAGCACTTAGCACGTTCAGTGCCATTAATTCATTACACTGATAGAAATTTCCAGCTAAATCATGTCCTTAATCCAAAGAAATAGGAAGTGTCAGTAGTGCCAGTAGGAATGTGGCAGGGTCAAACAAGGTGTGAGTAGCACAACAGAGTGGATTGAAACGGTCATGTTTACTACTACTACTATATACTGTGTGTAGTAGTAAGACAGTATAGTGCAGCCAACGGACATGTGAAATTGTTCTTTATGATTATATAACTCCACTGTTGAATATCCAGGGGAGTGGAGGTTCAGTATGTGAAATAAATATAGAACAAAGATACCTGTCTCAAAAGAACTGACATTATAGTAGGAAATATTGTACCTGATCTTGATTTCAAGATCTGTTTTGTAGGAAGCAGTGAGGTTGTGCTTAAGTGTGTGCCTGAGCCATCTCTGTAAAGCCAGAAACATACAATTTGCTAAATAGTAGCATGTTTGAAAGGAAAGCAAAACAAACAAAACACTTCAGCCATTAAAAACTTGCAGAGGGTATGGGGATGTGTCCTCTCCACTTTTCCCTTCCAGTGTATCTTGCGATCTCTTTTTATTTATTGCCTGAGTTAGGAAGAGATTTAGTTCTGTGAATTTCCCCATTATGGAATAAAGGATCCTTCCTGTAAAGGTTGAGGTGCTTGGGCTGGTCTGGCAGAGGTTTTATGAGTTAATATCACTTCACATTCTAAATAACTTGTGGCCACGTTGACAGACTCTGAAAGTCATTTTCAGCTGCTTTTTACTGTGATGAGTATACAATGCCATTGT
The DNA here is from genome assembly GCA_030060385.1 of Muscicapa striata striata. Lineage (NCBI taxonomy): Eukaryota > Metazoa > Chordata > Aves > Passeriformes > Muscicapidae > Muscicapa > Muscicapa striata. The sequence goes on along the minus strand of JAREIS010000025.1, from coordinate 2,073,538 downwards.
CAAGACAGTTATGGAATGCCAGAAGTTATGAAATCAATCTGCTCCAACAGAATAAAATGTTAGAATTAGGCTCAGGTATGAATTTAATTAAAAATTGAGCATGATTCTTTTGAACTTTGTGAAATATACAGTAAACAAAACTGGATCCATTTCTGTACTATGGATTGATGCTCGTTTGCATGTAGAGGTTTGTAGGAACTGCTCTGTTTGAGGCACTGTGATAATGATTAAATTCATGAAATATTTGTTTTATCTGTGTGCATTGTAAAGATTTAGAATAGGTTAAATGCAGGGTCCAGATAGTACTTGCCATTTCGATCGACTGTAGTCATATCGTGTTTTATTTGCTATTTCTAATAAATCAGCCTTCAACTTGTGCTTTTGTGCTTTACTTGTGAAAAGTTTTTTTTTTTTTGATTTTTTTTTTTTTCCTGAATTCCAAATCAGATGCTTCTAGAGCAGAACTATTAGAGGAATAAACAATGGCAGGATAAGAATAGACTGTGTTTGAGAGCCTGACTATGTTAAAGCAAAGATTGTTACATAGAAGACACATAAAGGCATTGTTGTTGTTAGATCTGAGGCGAATTTTATGTGCACAGCATCCTGCCGTACCAGATGGACTTCAAAATTAAATTTTTCAGTGAAAAAAACATGAGGAAAGAAAACAGAAAAAAAAAAAAAGCTGTGTGAAATATCATGATTATAATATTGATAAATAACAGCATGTACAGTTATTATAGATATTCTTTGTTTCCAAACAAAGATGAACTCAGCTTCTCTCAGCTGAAATTTGATGCAGGCACTCTCAAAGGGCAAGTAACTCCATTCTCTTTTTTTTTCTGCTATTTCTTAGGGAGATTATCCTGTAGTGATTTTTTTTTTTTTCCTTACAAAGAATTACAGAAAACTCATGCAACTGGGTCTATTTTGACTGCATTACCATTTAGAATTGAAATATTTTTTTTTAGTGGACAAATCAAGTTTTTTACAATCTCTTCTGCTTTGATTCCTACTAGGAAGATTTTTAACACAATGAGGATTTGGCAGGAGTCAGATTGACTTGGTATCTTTTCTGAGGTTCAAAGGTGGAGCAGCTTCCTTTACCTGAAAAATTAGTAGTGCAATTAATCAGCTGGATTACTAATGAAAACATCTTAGTGCAAGGCTAGGATATTTCTCCTCTAGAATGTTTGTGAAGATTTAGAAAGGGGAAACTTATTTTTAGATGCGTTTCAGAGTCTGCTGATTTGCATAATTTGACAATGCCATGAGTGGAGAGGATTGGGAATACAGCAGTTTTCACAGGTGCCAAGAATCTTCTGGTTTGCTTTGACTTGGTACTTTTCTGTCTTTAAAGGTTGAATTTGGGTGGATGGCAGCTGCTGGTGCCACTGAGGCTCTTTTAGAGGAATTAGAAATGGAAAAATTGAACAGGAGCCTCACATGTCTAAATAGGACAGGCTGGTAATTGGGTTACAAGAGCCCTGACCAGTGCTTTGGTATTTCCATTTTGCATGTTACTGCAGTGAATCAGTTGAGGGACAGAGAAGCACAATTAGTTTGTGCTCTGACTGGCAGCTTCAGCAGCAGTGCTGCCTGTTAGATCTACATCAAAATAAAACAAAGCAACAAAAGACTATTCCAAGCTTTTTGAAATAAACAAACCATGTGATAGAAGCAAGATTCCACTGACAGTGTGTGCAAATCTTCAGGGAAAGTCAACATTTAGTTTTTCATCAAGGAAAGGAATATTCCTTTGCTGTCATGAACTGGGACATTTGTGCTAATATGGGAGCTGTAGTGGAGATCTCTGAGTGGCAGAACAAGACATGCCAGAACCATAATGCAGCAGTGGCCAGTCTTGGATGAGTCTGGTTGTTCTCTGCAGAATCCTGCCTCTTACTGTGATTGACACCAATTTTTTTCAGAGGAAAACTCATAGGCAGTTATGAGATATTCAGATGATAAGGTAATTTTTGTTGCTGACTTGTACCATGAGTGGTAGAATGTTTTAAAAGCTAAATTCTCAGAAGACTTGAACATATCTATCAAATCCATTGTAAAATGGGCTGGCCTCCCTAAAAGCAGACTTTTTTTTCTGAAGTCTGTCTTTGGAAGCTGCTTTTTGTCATGATTGATGGTTCAGAAGAATCATAGTATACCAGGCTGGAAGGAAATCTCAGGGATCATCTGGTAAAGAAGTACTTGAAACCCAGAGGGAGAAGATTCACAGGAATGTCTCTCTTCATACATTTGACTGGCATGGCTTGGCCAGTAAGCAGCATCCAGAAATGAGGATTTGCCTTCAGAGTGATGCCTTTGCTCCCCACATGTGGGGATGCTCACTAGCTGAACAACTGCACAGTGCAGGTGGCCTGGGTGGTTGTGAGACATGCCACATTAAAAGCAGCAATTTCTTCAATCACTTTCCTGTTAAAGTGTCAAATGCATTAACATATTAAAAGTTAAGCACTGATTAGAGGCAATGATTGAATATTCAAGACAGCAAAGTGAAAAAAAAAAAAAAAAAAAAAAAGTTTAACTGAACAGTTAAGGTCAATCATTAGGTAAAACTTCAGAACAGTTTACTGCCATTAAATATTCCAAATAACTCCACAGAGTCTTTTTGAAAGGCCACTGCTGCCAGTCAGTAGTTGCACACACAAAGCTGAAACAGACTGGAAGTGTGAAATAGCCTAATGCAGTCAGATGAAGAGGAAAAAGCTGGATTGCCCAGATAAGACAACTAGATGAGAAAACTGTCATGTAAAGAAAACCCTTTACTTTTCTCCCTTTATAGAAGTTGCACAATGTGATACAGATAATTTACATTTTCCTGGAGATGAATACGATGAATATTTTCAGCAATGCTTTTCATGAATATGGAAAACTGGCTGTACTTTTATTGCTGTATTCATAAAATATGCATCTGGTACGTTCCTGTTTTCACAGTATGAAATATGGATTGGAATTTTTAATTTCTTCATTTATTTTCTAGAGGGTTTATTTCTTTTAATAAGGTGTTTTAATGTAATGATTTAGAATGTGAATCCTGTCATGGGTAATTATGTAAGAAGTTGCCTTTGGAAGAAGCATTGGCTTCTTTTACTGCCTCACTGCCAGTTCTCTTGTGAATTGAGAGTAAAATGCTTGAACTTTCATGCAGGCTGGGGACTTGAGCTATTGAATCCCTCTTTCCTCATAGCATGATATCATTCCGTCTCCCAGAAAACATTTTGCAGACTACTAAATTTTCAAAATCCTAGGTAAATGTAAGCCTTGGGACATAGAAGAGAGGAATCTTTGATGAAACAATAAGGGAAAGTGGTTGTCTTTTGAAATGCCATGAAGTTTGGATGCATCAGGAGAGCAGTTTTCCCCCAGCTCTACTCCTGACCTGCTTTTGTTAGGGCATTATAAGAAACCTGTAAGACGAGAATAACAATTGCATTCATTTTCTCTACATGGGAAAAAAAAAAATGGAACAGGTAAAAAGATCAGTTAACTATCATTGCCAGTAAGATTTGTCTGAGCTCACACAAAAAACCCCAGTACCTGAAAGATTTTTTTTTTTTTTTCATTGCTTAGTATTTTACTAATACATTGATATATACTGATATACACCAAGCTGTCTTGCATGAAGGAACACTTCTATTAAATCAGAAGAGGTATGTACTCAGAATCACTTGCCAGGAAAATTTCTTCATTCCCTTTTAAAAATCCTTGCCTCAAAAGAAACAAATTTGTTAAAAGCTGTGCATCTTTTAAAATGCTACAGTGCCTGTTTCCCTTTGGTGTGTAGTTGAAGCCATACTCAGGTGTACAAGCTACGTGTCTATTTATTGTGATTTTGAAATTAATTCATAAAAAACCCTCAGATAAATTACAAAGGCAAATTCTACAAAAAATCCAAGGAATTTGTCTATAAAATTTCTATTGGCATAAACAGCTGTCACGTCTTCCTACAGTGGAAAGGTGCTCACAGACACACTCTGTAAACCTCTGTCTGACTTCTGATTTTTTTTTTTGTTTATTCAAATTTTCATGTATCAAATTATCTTTATTTTGTTGCAGTTTTTAAGAGAAAGATATTTTAATTATTGAAAACTACTAGAAAATCTGCATTGTTTTTCTTCTACGATGTTAGTTTTTTGATAGTCTGTGTGATTAAACTATCTCCTTAAAAGGTACAGAATCAAATAATCTTAATTCAATAAACCAGGATATTTTGAGAATGAGAGTAATAAGAAAGTGATCTCCTAAAATGCTGTTGTAGAAGGAATATGCACACAAAGTGGCAAGCTTGCTTTTCTTGAGGCTTCTTGCTTAATTTGAATTTTGAACAAATTCATGAAGTTTATTGAAATGCAAATTCTTTCATTTTTGCTATTCAAAATTTTTCACAGAAAAAGGAAAAGGAGCAATGAATAAAATTTCCAGTAGGAGAAACTGTGGCTACAAATTGGGAAAAAATAATTTTAAGATGAAGAACGGTCAACAGGGATAGGTTGCCCAGACATAGTTTCTCATCACCTTTCTGGAGGTAAACCAGAAAACAACTGGATATAAGCCCAAGACTCCTGATCTAACTCTGAAGTGACCCTGCTTTGAGTGAGCACTCTTACTTTTTGATTCCTGAAATCAGTTCTGAAATTGTCTGAGTGTAATGTGCCTCTCTGCTTACCAAAAACATTTGTATATTAAAACAAAATAGCACCTTCAGAAAAAAATCTTCTAACTCCTGAAAAGGAACTGTTATCCAGTCTGTGGGAAAAGATGTCAAAACACACAGGAGTAAGAAAGTAAATAAATGTCATGATTTTCACAATAGGCATTTGCTTTTCAGAATTAAGCACAGGGTAGACTGCAGCTTTCTTATATGGCAGTTGAAGACAAGAGTGAGGAAGGGTAAAGTCTATAAATTCCATTAACAGAGAAGATACAATGTGTTGACAATAAATCAATAGTTATATTAGACCTTAAGAACAACAAAGGATATGTTCAGAGGATTACTCACTTTAGTGAAAGAAAGTGACAAATGGTCTCAGCTTAATGACTAATATCAAACATTGTTAGGAAAAGTAAATTCTGAAGGCTCAGATCAATATTACCTCTTAGACTCACAAAGTGGAAAATACAGAATCAAAGTTAAACTGTCAGAAGAACTCAAATCTCTCAAAATACAGACAATTCAGAAAAGAAGCCAAAAATATTTTAATTTTCCCCTAGAACTACAATCTTAAAAAATCCAAACCAAACCAAACTGAAACCTCCCCACTAGAGTTCATGTTCTTATTCATTCTTCCTTCATAGCAGGCATCTTTGTCATCTGACATTCATCCCTTTCCAGAACAAAAGTGGGGATCAACATGTGGAATATAACTGGGGTTTAAGTTATCCATGTGCTTTTTGTCAGAGCCCCTGCTGGAGTATTTCATAACCATTACATGAGATCAGATCATTACATCAGGCTGCCATAAATCAGAAATATCTAGTCTTGCATTACCATTCTCCTAGGTTGTGGTGAAGTTTAAACCAACTTCTGTTAGTCTAATACAGGTTTCTTAATATTTCTCTTGCCCCCTTTGTTAGCATCAATGCACATGAAAAAGAGAGTCCTAGAAAGGTAAATGTTGAACTTGTAAACTATAAGAATTCAATAAGAAAAGTGAAAAGACCAATAACAATTTATTTTTCTCAGAAGGAAAAGCTATTGAATTTTTTATGATCTCTGAGAACTAGGGTTTTTCAAGTATGCAAAGAGGGAAACTTGGATACTAAATTAAGCCCATTGAGAAAAAGATACCAAGGTATAATTTGTATAACTGATTTTCTGAACACCAGGCATAGTACATAATGGCTGCTGATTACTTAGGATAGGTTAGAGTTCTTATGTCTGAAATTGAGAATTGTGAGTGATTGAAAAGTTGAAAACAATGTGTTTGTGAAAGGAGCAGTTGGCTGTGCTACAGGCTGAAGTAGGAAGGACTGGAAGCTGTGCAGACTGCTAAAAGGGATCTTCAGATACAAAGCAGACTGAGGAGGTGGGCTCTGGTGTGAGACTGATACATGGCAAAATTTGTAGGCAAGTTAGCTCAGATATTACCACTGGAAGCTGTTTCACCAGCTTTGATTGATACTGAATTATTTTTGGTTTGCTGTAACTTTGAAGACAGGAATAACACACTGTCATGACTACCTGGCTGGTTGATGCACTAACTTGCACAAGAGCAGGAAGAAAAAGGCATTTTAAGAATACAATTCAAGACTAAACTAGACTAGACTATACTATTACTATACTATACTATACTATACTATACTATACTATACTATACTATACTATACTATACTATACTATACTATTACTATACTATAGTTACTGTAATAAAACAAGGTTATTTTTTATGTACATTTTCTATATCTGCAAATGACCCCACCTGGAGCACTGCATCCAGCTCTGGGGCCCCCAACAAAAGAAGGACACAGACCTACTGCTGTGAGTCCAGAGGAGGCCATAAAGAAAGTCAGAGGGCTGGGCCATCTCTCCCATGAGGAAAAGCTGAGACAGTTAGATCTGTTCATGCTGGAAAACAAAAGGCTCCAAGGAGACCTTAGGGTACTTCCCAGTGTCTGAAGGGGAGAGCTGGAGAGGAACTTCTTACAAGGATATGTAGTGATAGGACAACAGGGAATGGCTTCAAACTGAAAGAGGGTAGGTGTGGATTAGATATTAGAAAATAATTCTTTGCAGTGAAGGTGGTGAGGCCATGGAACAGGCCCAGAGAAGCTGTGGATGCCCAGTCTCTGGAAGTGTTCAGGGCCAGGTTGGATGGGCTAATGGAAGGTGTCCCGACCCTTGGCAGCAGGGTTGGGGCTGGATGATCTGTAAGTTCCCTTCCCATCCAAACCATTCCATCAGTCTATGAAATGTGCTATTAATCCCAAGGATTAAATCACTGAAATGCATAAGTGGATGAAGTGAGATGACAGGGACTAAACAACAGATGGGTCCTGTGAATGCTTGTACTTAGTGTTTGCAATGGTTTCTTTATTCCTGTGTGTGTTTGTGGGAAAAAGCAGGCTAGATAAAGAAGATCTCTGTTATTGGACAAAAGCATCTGAAGGGGAGGAGTGCACTGAATGTAGTGTATAACAGTAGTAGTAGTAGTAGTAGTAGTAGTAGTAGTAGTAGTAGTAGTAGTAGTAGTAGTAGTACTAGTGCATCTGTAGTGCATTAGTTATGAGGGGAATAACACTGTCTTCCTATGTGAAGTGACCATTTCTCACTGGAGCACCAGGGATTTTGTCACCTTGGTTGAAATGAGACAAAACTTTCACCTCACTTCTGTTTCCCTGACAGGTGCTATTTGCTTCTAGCTCTTTGCTATTTCTTTTTTTTGATAAATAATTCAGGGTCAGTTGTATTTCTAGATTTATAGGTTTGTGGTAGTAAAACAAGTAGTAAAACATATGTAATATAGATTTGTTTTGATTTAAGATGCTTTTCTTTACTGAAACGTAGTCCTCATAAGTATGTTGGGAGTGGAAAAACACAAAAATAAACCACTTTTTAACAAGCAAAAGAAAACCCAGCACATGGCCTTATTAATCCATACCTGGAACTTTTACAGGATATTTCTCTTTGAGTTGGAGCTGTAGCAGCTGCTCTAGAGTGCACTGGCTCGCAGCATGGATGTGTCCATTAGGTCCAGCATCGTTTCTTTGAGCTGTTAGGAACAAGGAAACAAAAGCCAATCTGTTTGTTTGCTATTTTGTATTTATGTGCTTTCTCTTTTTAATGCCCTGACTGACAGCCTGGGTGTGCATTGCCCAATGTGTTCACGTCAAGCCTGTGACCTCAATTCACCTATCATTCACTTCCATCATGTCAGCTGAGCCTTTTGTGCATGTCCATTATACACACACTATATTGTGTTATGATGAATTACCCTCCTGGGAGTTTTAGGACATCTTAATCCCAGTCTGACAGAACTCTGTGATAAATAATTGACAAGTCCCTATGCTAAATTCAAGTACATCAGAGGATGTGGATTTTTGACAGCTTTTGCTGAATAAAAAGAAACAAGAGAGAATGCCTTCAGCAGTGTTGAGCAGCTTCCATCTCTCATTTTAATTTTCATTGGATGCTTTTCTACCAAGAGATAACATGCAGCAGGGGAGGGAGATTCATTATGATTCTTATCCTTAGTTGTTTTACTGATAAACAAAATATTTCATTAAAAAAAAAACAATAATGGGGAATTTATTATAGTTTAATCTCACATTAAATCTGGCCTCTTTCTCCATCCATGCATGTTAAGAAAGGAGAACTTTGTTTCAGAAAACCCAGTAACATTTAAATGTGCATTTCTAGTGACAGCCACATGTACCTGTGTGCTGCCTGGAATTTAAAGCAAGGCAAATTCCTGCTGTGCAGGGGTGGAGCATAAAGCAGGTGATGGACTCTCTGCCTTTTGTGCTGACAGCCTTGGCCTGGCTGGAATTGCAGCGTATGGGGAGCTGACAACTTGCTGCCAATTATTTTCTTGTGGAAAGGACTGGAATGAGCAGAGTCAAAGCCTTATTCACTATGTCTGTCCTCTGCCAGGCAGCATTAAAGGGGTGATAAAATGCAGTCTTGGTGATATTTCCACCTTTCACACTTCACTGGAGTTTGTCAGGTGTTTTTTTTACACTTGTTATAGCCCTGAGATGACTACTGAGACTTGACAAGAACCACAGGTTTGTCCCTGCAGGTCTCTGAGTTATAGGGCTGGTGGGTACCTCAGGGGATTTGGCTGCAGCATTTTTTCCATTTGTTGTTTCTGGAAAAAGGAACTGTGTGCCTTGTGTTGCTGGAGATTCAGTAGTCATCCCAAACAGCTGGAAAGCTGAAAGTGAGCACATTCTTAGTCTAGAAAATTGGAAGGATTTGGAAAACCTAAATTGGTAAAATATCAAACTGTTTTGAGAGCAGATATAGATATATCAGGATAATTTGTTTCCTTTTTTTCCATCTCTTTTTGAGTGTTTGTTTGTTTGTTTGTTTGGTTGGTTGGTTGGTTGGTTGGTTGGTTGCTTGGTTTTGTTTTGTTTTGTTTTGTTTTGGTTTGGTTTGGTTTTCTTTTTCCCCCTAGTGCTTCAGTGTGGCAGGTAGCTGGAGGAGAAAATAAAAGGGATATAATTAATTGCATGTTCTGTAGGATAGTTACTTCATATCATCCTTTGAAGTCAATTGGAAGCAAATGTCATTATTGCTGCCAGAGTGTATCTTTAAGATATTCTTAGCCACACCTGAAAGGACTAAAAGTTTAGACACACCACATTCTTCCTGTGCAAACTGGTGAAAAATGTCTCTTCTCATTTCACATAAACTGGGGTGAATGGAAGTTCATATTTATTTCTGTGACACATGCCAGAGGGAAGAAAGCTCTGATTTAGCTGTATTACACTGAAGGGTGTGGAAGCATCCATGTGAAATGCATTCTATTGCTTAATCTGGCCAACACACAAACAGCTTTCAGGAGTAGGTAAGTCTTGCTTACCTAGTATGTAAGATCCATACTTGCCACTTTTTTCCATTTCCTTGCTATAATGCCTATTTGGGCCAATAATTTTACTATGGATATAAGGAAGTATTTTTTAACAACATTTGCCATTTTCAATACACGTTTCTTATTCAGCAAAATGGCTTGTTTTAAATTAAAATGACAACAGCAAAATGAACAAATAATAAACACCAACCAAAAACCAAAACCACAAACAAACACTCACACAAATAATTGTTGAGAAAACTTCTGAGCCCCTTGGATTAGTGTTGATATTTAATTGTGAATGTGTAAAATACATCCAAAGTATGTATATAGCATACGTAGCATTACTATATGAAAATAATTCTTTTGGTGTTTGCTAATGGTTATAAAACTCACTGTGGACATTGTTTTAAAGTGTATTAAAATTTAAGTTAAAAGATTCTAGATACATATACTTGCTGATCAAGTAATTGCATTTCTGTTAAGCAAATTAGTGGAAATAAATAAAATATAAAATTATTAAAGCTGATCTTTTTAAAACTGGAGGCTAGGGTTTAATGTCATATTTCACTACTTCTTGCATAAGATGCATTATCACATTTTAGCTGAGGATGTTGTCAGACCTTGCAGGAGCAGCAAATTCCCATCTTCTGAACTGTCAGACAGTGCTGTAATTAAGCTACAAAGCAACTCTTCTCCAAATAAAAACATGTTAGATAGCTCTTCTCCCATTTGAGATCTAAGGCTCCAGCTGACAGTGTAAAGCAGGAGTGATGCCAGGTTCTGCATGATTTGGCTTTGTAGGTTAGACAATTGCAAGTGACAATTTCTATGTGTATGTGTGAGAGAAAAAGTCAGAGAATAGTTTGAGTAATAAATGAGAATGGGTTCAAGAAGAGCTTTGTTTTCAGGATGCTCTTAATTAGGAAGCCAAGTAAGAATAGTGATATTTGGAATAATGTAGCTAAAGAATTCTTTCTTTTCCTTGAAATAATAATCAGTTTTATTTTATCAGAAACTGTGACTCATTTTAGAATGTGGCTCATATTTCAGAAAGAGATTTTCATTCTTAGATTAAGTAATAGATTTAATAGATTACTTTTCATTAATAGATTTAAAAAATTGGAGAATAGAAATAGAACTGAAAAGTTTTGGAACTGTGTACTATTTGCAGAACCCTATACATGGTGCTGTGTAAGAATGTGAAAATATGTATCTTAATGTGCATTTGTAAACTGCTCTTTGAAGGATCAGACATTACTTTAAAAATTACAGGCAAAAGTAAGAAAAAAAAAAAGAATTATATGGTTTCAGTCAAAATAATGCAAGATCAGAAATCTTTCTGTGGTAACTATTTTAAATTTGGAACTAGATAATAGAAATTATTGCAAATACTAATTAGGTGTTACTTGCATTTATTATGTTCTCAGGAGGAGCTTTACCTGAAAATGGTTAAGATCAAAAAGAGCTTCAGCTCTGAATTTGTGAATATCTACTGTAGGACCTATTTGGCACAAGAGAGGAGTGTACAGTAGTGAAATTCATGAATTACAGGAGGTGATTTTTTTATTTTAAGTATTTCCTTCTACAAGTCTGTGGCACACATGTCTGAGATCTGCTCATGGAAAGCACTGCTGCATTAATGTAGCCTGTTCTGCTGCCCCATCCAACCTTCACTATGACATCTGAGCAAAGTCTGACCTTACTTTTATATTGTAAGGTGGCATTTAAGTCTTCACTTTATAATTAAAAGACAGTGGTTAATAATCATAATGAGATTTATAATAATTTGCAGTTCTGGAAAGTCACATTAAATGGTTAAATAATGCATAATTTAGGTTTTATTAATTTATTGCAATTTCAGCAGAAATGCAAAAATCACAAACCTTTATTTGTGACATAAAATCAAAGCAACAGAAGCCTAGGGGCCTCTTTGTAAGCACTTTTCACTGTAGGAAAAAAAAAAAAAGCCTTACAAAAACTCATTGTCTCTCTAAAACAAAGAAACAAAAAGGTAGCTCCAAGACAAAAAGGATGTCTTTAAAAAAACAAGTCTAGAATATGTTTGGGTTTCAAGTTTTATCTTTAATTAGCTTGTATGATTTTTTCACACTAAATTATTTAGAGGTTGTTTTATATTTCATATCAATTTAGGTGGAGAAGGAATTAAATAGAGCATATATAATGAGATTTAAATAACTGAAGAAAATCAATTCAGCTCAGTCAGTGCTATTAGCTAAGCTACACTTCAAGATGGGCTCTAATATTGTGTTTGAACACTTGTTTTTTAGGGATTCCTATTCTTTTCTGATATCCAAAGGCTTTGGCTGCATAAAAAGTTTGCTTTGTGTTGTTACATGGCAATTCTGCAGTGATTGCTGTGATGCCTGCACAGAAATGGGTCCCCTGACTGAAAATGAGGCTGAGCACACGTGCTGTAGGAACAAATTATAGGTTTCTTTACAGCACAGAATGGTTTTGTTAACATACACTAACAAGGAGTGTTTCTAATATGCATAAAAGTACTTACTTGTTTGTAAGGCAATACTGGATTTCATAAAGCTCTTTAAGTACCAAATCTGAGTACTTTGGAGAGCTGTTGAGCTCTCAAACTCAGATATATTAGCATACATATATTGTCTGAGATAGAAATGGCATTGTATACACATGAACACATATGGTTTATTGAGTCTTTGTGACAGACATTAAATCCTTGTATGTTGAGGGATGATAGAGTTCTAAATGCAGAATATAAAATTATAGTTGACAAGGGAGTAAAACTGAATAACAACAGTGTAAATGAGATGGCACTGAGACCTCCATGTACCTCATCTTTCACTGTCAGCTGCTAGATGCTGTGGATTTACCCCTAAAAGACTAATTTGGTATTTTGCATAGAACATCAGTAAAATTATTCTATTTAAAAATCTGATACTTTTTTCCTGGACATAAATTGGGCTGCTGTGTCTCAGGCAAGAGAGAAGATAGTGTTGCAAGGGGATAATGCAGAGCAATTGATTTTGATCATAATTATATAGAGGAATAGTTCTGTAGGGGATACATTTCTGGGATCTCTTTTGCCACGGACCTCCTTAACTCAGGCTCTTAAATGTTGTTTCAGTGAATGTTGGATCTGGGCTCACCTCATCTATTTTAAGGTAGTAAGAAATCTTTACATTCCTAATTAAAACCATGGAGATTCTGCTTAGGCCAGATTTTTGGGAAGGAGTATATTTGGACCAGAATTAAACTGTAGATGACACATAGTTCTAATAAATCCCACTGATTTTTGAAAGCTACCTGGATCTCTAGGGCAATGTCATGACTGTCTTGTGCTGCAGCTTCTCAGATTTGCCTTTCATCTCCCTCACAGATAACCCAGGATTTGCCCCAGTAACACACTTTGCTTAGGATTCATGGTTTCATCTGATCAATGCTATTTCCATAACTTAAATAACCAAAGAAAATAACTGACAAACAACTGACAACAGCAAAACCCAAACAAACCTAGATCTGTTTAATAAGCTGCTGCTGACTGAGAAGATTTTGGTACAATGCTGTGGATTCCACTTAAAACAAATCTGACAACTTGATTGTTCAAAAATAAGGAAGAACAGTATTTTTATGACATTGTCAAATGTGCTATACCTAGAAACTGCGTTTTTGAAAAACAAATAGTTTTAGGAAATGTAACCTCCTTTTCCAAACAGGAACATGTTTTCTTTCTGAGACTTATGACTAGGTTTGTAGTAAGAGAGGGAGGGTGATATTAAAACATGTATTGACAATTCAAGTGTATATTGAAGATTCAGCTCTTAACCCACTGCAAATGTTACTGCTCAAGGAAAGCATAAATAGTTCTTTGTATGTAAAACCAAGTGCACAAATGTCAATCCAATACAAATTGCTTTCTGGTTGCACATGAGGTGATTAGCCAGAAGTCCTTCCACTGAAATAAGCTTGATTATTGTGAAACTTTATATCAACTTTAGAAAACATTTGGTTTAACAAGGCTTTTATTTTATTTACATGCTGTGAAGTAAAATCCTTGTTTGCTCTATTCACTATTCTGGATTAACTGGAACTGTTAGGAAGCCTTCTGCAAACATTTCAAGGTATTATCTAAAGTGAGAGGAAAGCCTTCTTTTGGCTTCTGCTTAAAAAAAAAAAAAAAAAAAAAACCTACTGTACTTGCTTTGCTTATACTTGAACAAAAAAAAAAAAAAAAAAAAAAAAAAAAAATAGGCACAACTGTGTCTGGGAAACACTGGTGCAAATCACAGAAGAGGCGAGGAGGGCCTTAAAAAGAGATTTTTATTCAACACCAAAACCCCATTTTCTCAGCTTTCTCATAAAACATTTTATCCTTTGCATTGTTCAAAGTGTAAAGGAATTCTAAATCCAGGTGAAGGTTGTTTGGTTTGGTTTTTTTATGTTCTTTTTTTTTTTTTTTTTTCCCTCTGTGAGTAAAGGATCAAAAAGTTTGCTATAACTAGAATGAGCAGTTTTACCATTTTAACAACAATGGCTATAATGACTGCAGTCAACTCACCTTGGAATATTCCATCACCCTATACACAAATATAAATAAACCTATCTGGTTATAGGCTGAAAACTGTGCACAAAATTACCTATGCAAGAACATAACAAGAGGCAATGAATAATGAATCAGGGTGTAAAGAGATATTACTCTTAGAATATCATGATCTTTTTAAGGTAGGGATTCACTAGGATCAATTTAAGCAGTCTTCAAATTTCTTTATTTAGAAAAGGTGTGTTTATTTGGTTTTGTTTTGCTGTGGTTTTTTTTAAGTTTTTTATTATATTTATCAGTTTTACTTTTTTTACTGTTTGAATTGATCATTTTTCTCTCTTTCTTTATGTTTTGCTGAGGCTAAAAGCACAAGAATTAAAAATAGTGCAAGCAAATAAACTATTTAATTTAAACTATTTAACAGCTAAAACACCTCTAAACAACAAACCCCATTATGCTACTGTAAAAAAAAAGCATAATATGTCTGGATTATACACTCTGTGTCAAAATGATACATCAAACTATTTCTATTGTAATTTTTTTTTTTTTCATTACTTAGTATATAATTTTTTATGTGAAGAGTCACTTGGAGGAAGATATTTGTACTTTGCATATACATTTCAGAAAATGAGCATATATTTTATGATGCATTTCTTACTGTATTATGTAAATACAATATAAGAATGTTTTCTAAAAACTCAGCAGAACATATGTAATATAATTCAGTGCCACATTCTGTGGTTTATTGAGCATACAGTACCTGTAAAACTCCAGCACAGAGTGTGCAAGTAAATCTCCCTTCCACACTTTTACACTGCACAGATCATCAGTGACTTTGTGTCCAGGTAAATTGCTAATCAAAGCTGTGATCTTCCCAGCAACTGAGTACTTATGTGAGCAACCTCTTCAGATTTTGTTGGATAACGACACACTCGATGGATTGCGATCCACAGCAGCTTTGCATTTAAGTAGCTTCTCTTTAATTGTAGTTATAGGAAAAAAAAAAAAAACAAAAAAAACAAACAAACAAACAAACAAAAAAAAAAAAAAAACCAAAAAACAATTAAAAAAAAACAAAAAAAAAAAACAACAACAAAAAAAAAACACACAAAAAACCAAAAAAAAACAAAACAAAAACCAAAACAAAAAAAAAAAACCAAACAAGACAAAAAGTCCACAAAACAACCCATGAAGTTCCCACTTTCTTCTTTTTACCCTTCTGGACACTTCTGAGGTTGGCTGCCAGCTTTGCCATGGAGAGTTTGTGTCAGAGCAGCAGTGCTTTGCTGCTTCCCCCCGTCTGAATTAACAAAATGGGATGGGTGAGAATCCAGAGGCCAGGCAGAGCATTTGCTGTATTGTTCTGTGGCTTCTTATATGCCATCATCACACATCTGCCTGTGCCTGCTAATATTTCCAGTTCCAAATAGATTTTTTTTTTTTTTTTTTTTTTTTTTTTTTTTTAAGTAAAAAGTCATATACTGTCAAACTTATGATCTTGGTAGAGCTTGTGGTTTTAAAAATCTGTTTTTATTTGAAATTTTTTCTTTGTGATACTGTTTTTGGGTTTTGGGGCTTTTTGGGACCTTGGTTTTGGTTTTGGGTTTGTTTTTATATACCCCACGCAGAATCAGCTGGGATATGTATCTGAGGGGGTTTTTCAGTTTTTTGATGGTGTTTGGTTTGTTTGTTTTTTCCTGTGGAGTAAGAAGATGGGTAACACAGATTAAAAAAAATCTAAGATCTAAGGTTTGGAGAAAGGTATTGCCAAAGGTATTACTTGCCAAGTGACAAATGACAGAAACACAAAAATCTTGAAAATGCCATTTGCAGTTTTAGTTTGCTAAATAAAGTTAATTTTTTTTTTTTTTCATCTTCTCTTTAATCTAACACAACTGAGCCATGTAACTGTTCAGCTGACAAGGACTGTCCAGCTGTCTGGTTTTATAAACCAGAGCTCTGAGTAGTGATATTATTGTGGGACAGCATGGTGGAAGGAATTCCTGTTGTCACTTCTCACCTGAGTCTCAAAGTCACTGTAACCATTCCTTACACCCCTTCATTCAACTTTGCTAAAACCACCTGACCACAGGATACATGTGAAGAGTTCACTGTATGGTTTAACTTAGGTGTAATTTAATTTATTAAGACTTTAAGTTTGGGGGTTATATGCTTGAAACTTCTGTTGCATATGCAAGTAAATGTGTTTTACTGTCATTTATGTATTTACCATACTGATCAATGGCGAGCCAAGAGTCATTGTCTGATGCAAACATGAAGGTGCATATTTAGTCTTTACTAATGCAGTATACCCATCAAAATCTATAGATTTGAAAGATATATTGAAATCTTTATTTGGTTTCATATAGAAGTGCAAGATGTTTTTTTTTTTTTTTGACATTGACATCAGTCAGATAGTAGAGATTCAGCATTTCAATGCTGCCAGTGACCTGAATGAGAGCACAAAGTGTCTGACTTCCCAAATCTTAATGTTTCATGTGACAGGGAAGTGCCCAGAAGAATCAGCCTTTCCACTTAGAAAACTTACCTGTTTTCCAGCATTCCTTGAGAATATAGCCCAAAAGCAATTCAATGAAATCCCACAAGAACATCCTGCAATGTTTAAAAAACTCTAAACCTCTAGCAGTCTGCCAGTCCCTTAAGTATCAGCTCAGGTGTCTTACTTTAAGGTTCAGACTGATTTCTGAAAATAATTTTTTCTATCTAATCTGCCACATTAATTGAAATGTGGAAGAAGTTCTTCTTGGTCAGAGATTTTAAGTGCAACTCAGATCAGCTGCAGTCAACTGCATCATACTGAGTTAGGTACATCAAACATCCAGTCTGGCAAAGTTCTGCCAGATTTTGCTTTACTTGTACTTTGACATTCCTGACAAGTTTTTTTTTTGTTTTTTTTTTTTTTTTGTTTTGTTTTGTTTTGTTTTTGTTTTGTTTTGGTTTTGTTTTTGTTTTTGTTTTTGTTTTGTTGTTGTTGTTTTGGTTTGGTTGTTGTTTGTTTGTTTGTTTGTTTGGTTTGGTTTGGTTTGGTTTTTTTTTTTTTTTTTTTGTTTTTTTTTTTGTTTTGTTTTAATAATAAGAGTTATCTTCTTATTTCTTTCTGCTATTCACGGTTTGATTCTGATGATGGTTTTTGGTAAGTAGCTGTAATTGGAAGGAAAGAAAATACACCTTTTGGAGGGTGCTAAGTTTGTTGGCATGGTTCAGTATATTACCTGTATAGAAAAGAAGCATGCAAGACTGAAAAATAAAATAACATCAGATGTGAAAGTGACACAAGGAAGATGCTTAGACAGTTTTGAGATGGGATAAAGCTTCTTGATTATGTTCTTTGAACTAGAAAGTGGCAATTAGATTTTCATACAGAGAAAAGTGTGAGACATCCTAATTAAACACCTTTTGGTGGAAGTCATACATAATCCTAAACCTCTTGTAGTAGTTCTCAAATGTGTCACTTGTGAGGGTAACACTAAAAACCATCTTAATTTTTTTTTTTTCTATTTGTAAAAATTGGAAGGAAATTATAGCTTGAATGTTGATTGAGATCTGTACATTAGTCATTAAGGCAGCCAATGAAATACATTTCTTAAGCATAGCTATAGGTCATGTACATAATCATAGAAAAAGGAGGAAAATAACTGAAAGAAAAATGCAATGGATTCACCCAGAAGATAAATCTTATGGTCTTTGGTGTTATTAGCACGTTGCACAAATGCTTTGTGTGACTTTGGTCATTTATGTCACCCTTCTGCTTTATTTTCCTTTATGAGAGATAAATACAATTAGCATTATTTACTTGCTAATGGATGGGAAAAGTTATTAAATACTTTTGTAGCCAGACAATGTGCATTAGCTTTACAGCTGGAGATTTTACAATGGAAAACAGTCTTTTTTGACATATAGTTCCACTTTAAAGGTCTTACAGCAAAGAAATATGATTAATAACTTAAACAGGTTATATTTTCTGAAAAAAACCACAAGAATGCCCTGAAAGAGACTGTTCTACCTGGAACAAAGAGGTCATAAATTGTCCAGTATATGACATGTACATGACAAAAGATGCTGAAGAGAAATCACGACCAACACAATGTATGGAAATGTATAATATACTGTTTTCAGCATTTTCACCTTACATTTTTGTCTACTTTTAATTTTAAGGTGTTTTTACATTACTGTCTGAAAGAATATTCTGTTGGAGGGTAACAACTAGTAAATCCCATTTAGTGTTTGTAGAAAAGGTGTGACTAACACAGGACTTGAATTGCTTTTAAAAACTCGACGTGTCTACACCTGAACATTAAAACTGGAGCCTGTCCAGTAGCAAGAGAATGTTGAGAGTCCAACAGTTCTTCTAAAATATGTTTGGGAAGGTTTAGAAGCAGCATGTTCTTGCACTCCATGTGATAAGAAGGAAGTGCAGGGGATTTGGTGTCCTGTTACCCCGGGTCAAAGCCAGGTGTGGCAGCAGGATTTGTTCCCAGCATTGCTGTCCTGGCTGCCACTGGGTCTCTGGGAAAATAAAAATTACTCTTACACTTCTCCAGGGGAAGGCCATTTTCCTTTGTACTCAGTTTTCTCCAGGACTCATGGTTAAACACTTCCTATTTCTTTTGACTAGAATTACTTCCATTAGGGAAATGTTGCCTGAAAATAGCATGCAGTATTAATGTATCATTTGTTTCTGCTGTTGCCAACAGTAACGTGTTTCCTTGGCTCTCACCCCTGACTGCTGATCAGATCAAGTTGATTATTCAGCAGCTATAGCCCACCACCTGCTCTGGTTTTTTTTCCCTGACATGCAAAGCTGTTGAGACACTATCTTGCCTTGTTAAAGCTATATTTGGTATTCAGATGTAGTTTTAAGCAAATATCTGTATATATTTAGGGAGTGGATTCATTTTTAGATAAACTTATTATAAGTCAAATTCATGATTCTGTTTTATACATTGGAGAGCTGAGGTGAACAGGATAATTTTTTTTTTCTAAAAATCACAATTTGGTTCCACTACTTAAGCTCTACATTTTATTATTAATTCAGTTGCATTGTTCATAGGCCCATTTCTGGAAATGCTGCTGCAGACTTCAGTGCTATCTTGATTTTATTATGAATCATTAACTTGGGAATTTATCATTATAGTTTAGGTTATGAATGTGTCTTAATGAAATAAAACATTTCTGTCCTATTCTGCAGAGGAGGAGATGATAAATGAGCTCTGTTCACTACTGTTATTTTTGGAAATTCTGGATTTTGTTCTTCTTTCTATAAATATCCATCCAGCTCTGAGAGAACTTAATGCTGTTTCTGGTGACATGGCCAAAAGAGATATTTGCTTATCAATTCAGCAGAGATTTTAAATCTCCAGCTTTATGATCCTCTTTTGGGATTACAACAGTATTACATCTAAACGTCTTTTGTAGCACACAAAGTGTGAGTAAATCTAGAATTCATTACACTTCTCTGTATTTACTGTATCCTACCTAGCTGAGCTCACTTTTGTGATTTTAACAGTAGCTGTAATTTTAGGCCAAAATACTGTGGTGTTTTGAATATTCAGTATTTATTTAATATTGTTATTGAGTTGTATTGACAGTAAAATGATATTATTTGCTATATTGTTTCTAAACTCATACAAAACTTCAGTATTCTGTGAAATTTGTTATTTTGTTAGATTATATGATGAGACAAGATGCATCTGCTCTTGCATCCCCTATTTGATTAAAGGTAGCCGACTTCTTTAGTGTTTTTCTTGTATAAGTGATTCCAGTCTGTATCAATGTTTTCTTCTCCTATTTTGCAAGGAGGTATTTACTTGATTTGTTCTTTGTTCCTACTTTTCCTTTTAATTAATGCAGTTGCATCTGCATATTTCAGTTATGTCTATTCATATTCTGATATTAGTCACATTTCAGTGAATCTGCTAACATGTATAAATTAGTAGGTTTATTTTGTGGTTTTTTATTTTTTTTTCTTTTTGACTGCTTGTTTTAAGTGGATACTTACTGAGGCAGTATTAAAGGAGTTATAAAGCAATTTGAACTGTGTCAAGTTATTTTTTTTTAAGTCAGAGGAAAATTACCTTTTTGACATTTTAGAACACTTTTTTTGAAGTGAGTTAATTTTGATATTTCTAAAATAATTTATGTAGTTCTGATTTCTCTTTGAGTTGATAGAAGGTATGTGAAAAAAAACAGGGTAACAAGGCACGCCTACTCAATATACATGTCATTTTCTAATCATGCCTGTGAAGTTACTAGCTCAGCTGTGAAGGTTAAAAGAGTTTCCTAAGGCAGGCAGTGAGTTGGAGCTGGTAGTGTTATGCAATCTGAGATTTGTTGGAGCAGTTGGCAATTTCAGCCTAATGGTTTCAGCATGTGTCCTTCACTTTGAGCCTGTTTAAAAATATAACACGAATGTGACTTACATTGAAAGCATATGAATTATTAGAATGAAAATGTAATAAGCTCTAAGGAGTTTAAACCTCTGCAAATGAGAAGGATGAATGATGTCTTAAAGAAGTGGTCTTCTGCTATTTTTATACACCACTCTAGTGAAATTTCACTGCTAGATGTCAAGATGTATTTGACAGACTATCTTACTCTTCTAATGGTTTTTCTTCATGCCTTTATCTACAGTCATCTCTGTCGTACTCCCTTGTCTACTGAAACATTTTTGGCAGTATCAAGCTGTCATAATATTGCCCAGCTTCTCAAATCTCCTGATTGCACACATCCTAGAAATACTCTGGCTTGGCAACTGAACTTCCTTCCTCCTTCCCTCTCCTCATAAATGTAGAAATTCTGCTTCTCTACCTTTTGATGTGAATCTGCTGCACTCCTTTTTGCAGTGTACAGGGAGCTGACAAATTGCTGCCAATTAATTTGTACACCCCTACTGCACCATATGAAGTCTGTAAGATATTTCACACAAATAATATTTCATGCCTCATGGATGGGACTCAGAGCTCCAGTCAGAGAAGACAATTTTATGCTACCTGCATAGTTCATTGAGGTATTTGATGTGTTCTCTGGAACTCAGGTACTCCTCCAGCAATGCCTTTGGACCTGTGGTTCATTTTTCCCTCTGACTGCACATGTAAGGTTCTTTTCATCAGGTACCAATGGTCTTGGTAGTTCTAGTTAGGCTTGTGGACATTAGATTCAAAGCTGAGGTGACACCAGTAAATTTTCAGACAGCTACAAACTAGTACTTGATGTCATCCCCCTGCAACTTCTGCAGGCTGTGCACTCACCTAAGTGCATATCAAACTATACCACTTTCCCAGAAGTTTAAATGTATGGGGTTTAGCTTATTTATTTATTTTCTTATTTAGCTATTTATTCTTCAGTGATGACTTTCAGTAGAGTATATAACTCCATCTCTTCTGTGATTTGTTTTTCAGGATAGAAGCAAAAAGTGACAATAGCTGTACATTTGACTACTTCTGAAGTATTTTAGATTCTTTCTAAAACTTAACTGAGGATCCTAATATAGTATATTTGAAAGACTCTCAGGTCTCTTTTAGGCCTTGAAGTACAGCCACTATGCCACTTTTTCCTTCTCTTTCTGTTAATTTGCTAGGAACACAGAAGAGAAGAGTTATTTCTAGTTCATGTTTTAGAAAAGGGATGCTTTTATGTAATGGAGAAGTGTTACTGTGACAAATGTTCTTTGAATTTTATCCTTTCTTACTCTTCTTATATGACACTTGTCAGTGACAAGTGATTGCACGTTACACTTTAGACATCAAAAGCACATGGGGGATGCATTTATTTAGGGCATCCCAATTTCAGTTTTTCCTGTTAAAATGAATTTGATTAATTACAACAGAAAGCATTAACTTTACCTACAGTATTGTAATCCCAAGTACTCTAGTTCACATTTTATTTGCAATTGATTTCTGATCCTGTTTAGACCAGTGGTTTGATTTGCTTTGGAACTAGAAGACTATGAGAAGAGTAAAAATTCTCTGTAGAGAATTAGCCTTATTTTTCTTTCTTTCATTGAAGTAAACAGTAGGAATAAAGGTTGTCTGAAAACCTTTAAAGCTCTGTCTTCTAAATATGTGTAAGGTGATAATTTTTTTCCATTAGGTTACTTTGTAGCCAATGTGACAGCCTTTGGATATGAAGTCATCCTGTTAGAAAAACTGATTAAGAAGGTCTGAAATAGAGTTATTTTTCGTATGAGTAAAGCAGAAATGTCTTGAAATGCATCAGAAAAGCAGACAAACTGCAGAAAGTAATTTTTTGGTGACTGTTTAATAAAAGTTGAGTTGTTAAATCTACAGCTGAATTAGAAAAAAAATAAATGTAGCATTTTAGGTTGCTGCTAATTGTTTATAAAGTGGAAGACAAGGATTGAGGTGCTACTTTGAACTGTTGTCCAGATTGTAACAACATTAGCTTTTTGAAAAATCGTGCTAATTCCCAATTGTCTTAAATTATAGGGAAGTAATTTTATATGAAGACTTATTTTTGAATGCTTTTTAATTAAAATGTCAGCAGACCTCTGGTATACCCTTTTTCTATATGAATATGACTCAACTTCTGCCTTAGATGACAAAAGTGAAACTGTCCCCAGAGAGTAGCTGAGGAGTACAATATACAAATTCCATACAGAATATAGGAGACCAATTATAAACACAGTCCTTCTGTGACCTTATATGCTTCAGATATCCTCATTAACAGAGTACAGATCACATTACTATCATGTGGCACAGCAGATGTCAAAGAGAAGCTGTGACTCTGCAGTGTAAATATCTAAAATATAAACAAGCCGCAGATAAGAAAAAAACAAAAATCTGTATTTGATCACTATATTTAAAAAAAAAAAAATCTTAAAAAACATTTAAAATAATGCAATACAGCAAAGCTTAGGGAAAAAAAAGTCCTTATTTGACATAGGGAAATATAAATTATCAGGAAAACTTTTGTGCTTTAGTGTTAGCGATCACAATATTTTTAAAAGCAAACAAATTTACTTGAAAAAGGAAACGTTAAAACTTGTGGTTACAGTTTAAATCAGCAAAATTAGTCAAGTCTTTGGTTTAGTCTAAGACATTGTTTTATGGTTGGGACTGTCTTATCCAAATTGACATGCCTCAGCTTCATCAAATCTAGATCATCTTTTGTGGTGATAATTATTGCCAAGTGCCACCTTGTTAGAAAGATCATATAGGAAGTATCTTTATAAATAACATGTAAAAGGGTAGTAGTCAGCTCCCACTAACTCCTCCTGTGTCCCACTGGAAAATTATGGAAATAAGATAAAGAAAATAAATCCAGATGTGTTTATATGAGGGTTATGGTCTTGCTGTCTTTAGCACATCTATGGTCTCTTTTTGGGTTACTGACCTTCCAGTTTACAGCTTTTTGTTGAACTCACACTCTGGCACACTGGGTAGTCTTTTTATACAATTGGGTAAAATTACTGAATAGGGTAATTAATGGTATTTGGGTAATTCATTGCCAAGAATTCCTGTGAAAATATATGCTATGCATGTAAAGACATAGAATCAAGATAGTAGAGAATAGTTCTAATGTGGTTGAATATAGAATGTAACAGCTTACTGAGATGACAATGCAATCCTTTAGACTTTGTCAGTCTGTATTAAGCCTGGAGTGAAGTAACAGTATCAGGCTTGCATTGACACTTCAGACACCAATGTTTGAGTCTTACAAAATCTCTTCCTCATCTTGTAATTCATATCCAATTCATAATCAACTATGGGTGAAGAAAACTATTTACATTTCAGACACATATATGAAAACTATGTATTAAACTTTTACACATACTTGTGGCTTTTATGCTGTTCATGCAAGAAGAGGTGTGAATATTTGGCTGGTATTTTGTGATCAGGACTAGAAGGTCATTGTGTATTCTATGTTGTTCTTTATAAGCTTGATATTGATGTATTTTCCCATGGTACTTATTTTCTTAAAATAACCTAAAAATCCTTGGATTTTGCATTTTAGAAAGTTTGTGAGGCTACTGATATCTATTAACTCTTAAGATTACACATTTTATAATAGATTAATATATCAAGAAGTAGTTGAATATTATTTTCAAATAAAACACTTAAAGGAGAGTGGGAATCAGGAAAAAAAAAAAAATCATTGTACTGAATAAAAAATTAATTGGGCCATTTGCTGACAGAGTCCTGTGCTGGAAAGAAGGAGATAAAAATATGACATATTCGTTAAAAAAATGAAGGCTGAAAGATGAATAGGCCTTCTAGGGAGTTGATCTTTATAGATCAGATAAAGATTCTTGCAGTCTGTGCTGCATCAAAGGCTGCCTTTCAGAGATAGAAACATGAACTTGGAAACTGGGGACAAGACTTTTGAAAATAAAGGGTTTTGAGATTGACAAGCAGCTGGGCTTTGGATCTTTTTTAGTTGTTTTGCTTTTCTATTGTCTGTGTGTTTGTGTGTATATAATCTTTTATAATCCCTTTAAAAGTTAACAAAAGATTCATAGGCTGGTGGAGTGAATTAACACTTGCACTTTATCTAGCTTTTCAACAGCTGTTTTCCTCTAATGGTAACCTTTCTCCTTGAAAGATATAAGGAAATCTAGTGGAAGGCACCTCTTGACTCCTTTCAAAGTTTGATTAAAAATACTTATTATGAGCAGTGACTGATTTTCAAGGGATAATTATTTTTTTATTAATGAGCTAAGTATTCTGGAAATTCCTTAAAATAATGCACAATGCACCCTACTAAGAGACAGAAAAAAAAAAAAAAAAAAAAAAAAAAAAAAAAAAAAAAACAAACAAACAAACAAAAAAACTATTTAAAAAAAGAGATAGAAGTAGTTTTTTAATCTTGGAAAATTTATTTTAAAAAATTGTATGTTTAATCAAAGTGTTTCCAAGCACCTAAAATTTCATCAGCTACTGTGTCAATCACACTGACTAAATCTGGCATCAGCTTCTCTGATCCCTTACTTAAAAAGCACCATCACACAGCTGTCATGCATCCTCCAAAAGCACATGAATAGATGCTACAGCATTCTGTTAGGCTTTGCAGCCCTCTCTCCCTGGTCATGGTTTCTCAATTTATTTACTACTTCAGAGTAAATCTGTGCCCTCCAGCAGACTGCACGAAGTAGGGTTTTTTAAATATATTGAAGTAAGCCAGAACACTTCTATTACATGTGAGTTTTGTTTCTTTTTCCATTCTAGTGTTGTTCTGCTTTTCCTACTCTGTATCCAAAAAGGTGCTGTTAAATAGAGCTTTGTTAAAGGCATGAAAACTTTCATCTACACAGCAAACAATACAGAGGGCTTTGAGGAAGTAGTCATTAAAAGCTAATACATAATAATATTGTTTTGAACCATTTTTTCTTATTTTCTTACACATAAAAAAATATATATATGTCAAGATTTTAGTATTTGCTGGAGAAACCTGTAGGGAGCTGCAGTGGGTCATGGTGTTAAAAAATGTGTTGCCTTATTAAACCCTCATTGGAATAAGAGGGGAAATGGGAAGCACCAGGTGTCAGCTGGGTCTTGGGCAGCTTCTCTGTCAGCATTCTCCAGAGACTCTTCCATTAAAACAGGGAAGACCAGCCCTGACATTTGCATACCTCAAAAGGAAGCAGGCATGATTCATTTGGGAGATTAAAAATTAGTCTCTCCTTGTGTCACAATAAAAGGCACAGGTAACTTGAGCTTGCTTAACTGCCTGGCTATTTTTGGCCAATGAGTGTTGACATAGGAACAGAAAAGTACATTCTAAATATACATTCCAGCTAAAATATTGGATACATTACAGATCAGTATTTTTTTAAATGGATCAAATAATTGGAACAACAACAAAACAAATACTGATTTTTGGACAGTAGAGCAAAATGCAGGTTCTTCAGGTAAGCAGTGATGAGGAAATCAAAAAAGTGTCTCAGCCAGTTGCTTGAGCCTGTGTGCATGTTCCTGTCTTCTGTGTATTTCCATTATGTTGTTTGGTTTGGGGTTCTAGGAGTCAAGGAACAACTGTTTTCTCATTGGTTATTACTCTTAAACAATTTTCTTGGACTTTTGTAAGTATGAGCTTGATAAACAGAGCTCTGTGCACATGCCTCAAATGCCAGCCTCTCATTTTAGAGGCTATTTTAAGGTGTAAAGCATTGTAGGGTTATTTTAGAAGGTTGCTTGGGAAGTTAGGATGGGTTCTAACTGAAACCCGACTGAAAATTTTAGCAATTTTTTGAAGGATATTCTTTTTTTTGAGACATTTCATTTGAGACAAGAGAAAGCAACCCAAACCAACTTTTTTTTTTTTTTTTTAATTGCTTTAAGCATTTTTACTTTATAGTGCAGATTAGCTAAGAAATCTACCATTTGAAATGAGGAACTTCAAGCATGGCTTCAACTCTTTCCATGGAAAATTCTTAGTAATGTTAATGATGAGTATATACTTCTCTCCATAATCCATCTATCACTTTATGCATTTGGGCTCTGCTGTCTTTTGTCTTTCTCAGAATACCTTAAGGCAATGGATCAGAGTGTAAAGGAAATCTGAGACTAGTGTTAACTGCAGCTATTTACACATGTATTAAGTGTTATATCTTGCTTTGCTACAATCTGGTGAAATATGACTTAATTATCTCAAATTTATCAGAAGATATACCAATTAAGATGCAGAATGGGCTAGATTAATTAAATAAATTAGATGGACAAAGTTGTTCTAGTGTATTACCAAAAAAATGAAAATGCTGTAGATGTTTGTCCAGTGCAGTCAAGAGAGTTAGACTGTGCTTTTTTCCAACATAATGTATGAAATTATATCAGTTTTTTTCTGTGGTTAATGTGGTGCTGGTTACTGTGGATGTACCTCCAGTGGGCAGTGCCTGTAAGGTGCTGGTAGATTTCAGAGCTAAGAATCATCTGAATTGACAATTAAACAATTGAGAGGGGATGCATTTTGTGGCAGTACAAGACACAGGTTTGTTTTTTCCTGGTTTTAAAGAATTATTTCAAACCTAAATATAAAGAAAAAATTCTAATTTCTGATTTTTGAAATGTATCGAGTGTCCTGGTAACTGTTAGAGCAGGAGAGGAGTTATCCTCAGGGGATGAGGTAGCACAGGCAGTTGCAATCTGGAACAGGTCTGAGGTCAGAACCATGTCTGGAACTCCAGCTTTCATGGACTTTCTAGTCATATTCATTTTGCTGTTAACAATAACTGGCAAGGTGACTCAGTTGAAAGTGTAACTTGAACACCAGTTCATTTTGTGTAGGGCTTGTTCTGAATATTGAAATGATCATCAGACTTACTGTTACACAGTAAGCATTTTCATCCCTGTTTATCTGGTGGATATAGTCAGGCTGTGTCTGCTAGAAAGGGACCATGACTCCCTAAAAACAGTTGCTGAAATTTTTATTGGACTGTAAAACAACTGAGCTCTAAAAGTCATTCAACAATTAGGACATGGCTGAGTCCACATGAACTACATTCACACCAGGTAGCTGCTCCTTCAGAGTGAGCTGGCTTGCTTTAGGGATGGGTGGATCCCTGGGATGGGGGATCCATGTGCAGCTTAGCTGGAGAACATACATTGGTAACTTCCATATGTAAAATTGTAGTAAACATCTTAAGAATTGTGTCCAAACAGATTTTTTTCAAAGACTTCAATTTTTGTCTGAAGAGGAGCACCTCATCCAATCTAATGGATGTATGTATACAGGAGATGGATTTTGAAAGAGCAAATTCCCATATGCTGTGCTTTGCTTCCTGAGGGGCTAAGTGAAAATACTGGATTTTATTGGAAGTATTAAATATTAATAAAATGCCCTCTAAGAACATGCCTGTTACTTTCCAGCTGCTAATTCAATCCATGAGATCAGACTCCAGCTAGTCCCAAATTACTGACTTCTTATGCGTCCCTAATAATCACAAGGCTGTCAATAGTTGTTATAATTGAAGCTAAATTATATCATAGAGAAATAAATGTCCATAACATAGTGTTTTAATACTTTAAAATGTACTTGTCATTAGATGGTAGATCAAATTAATGCACATAAGACAAGGTAGTATGTGTAAGAGAAAGTGTTTTCAGAAGAATGTTGATGGATTTTGAATTTAACTAGAACTACTTAAATTATATTGGAGTGAGAGTTAAGTTTCATAATGCAATACAGTACTTAAATATCCAAAAATACAGAAAATAGAATTTTTTAGATGAGATGGTTCACCTTTACTGAAATATACATAATTTTCAAGTAAATGCAAAAAATAATAGATATCTAACATTTATAAAGAGAAAACATGTATATGAAAAATGTAAAAAAGAAATACTTTTCTACGTGAAGAATTAGTAAAGACTAAAATTTGCATCCTCTCTTTCTTTGTTCTTCAGCGCCTTGCTAAAGAAGCAGAGAAGTACCAAGCATCACATCAGTGGAGGGATGAGTTTGGGGTAAGCTTCAGTTTTTCTTCTTTTAACCATCTTGGGTTTTTCCTCTTTGAAATGTTAACTGCAGTCTTAAAAATGTGATTTATGTATCTACTACAGAAAGGGTTACTGACTATGAATAGACTTTTTTATTTAATTCAGTAAACAGTGTCTCAGTCAGGGTGTCTGGAGAATAAAGTGAACTTTTCCCTTCAGAAGCTCATGGGGAGCTTCACAGACTCAGGGATGTAGCTCAGAGCTGTACACAAGACGTCTGTTTGCTTTGACAGACAAGGAATGATTACAGGGAAGACATTTGAGTGATGGTTGCTATCAGTTAAAAGTGTGGTTATTCCAAACACTGAAATAGAATCATAGAAAAGATTTTTACAAGTTGTCTTTTTCTTGTGTAAAGGGAAAACAAACAAAACAAACCCACAAACAACAACAAAAAAAAAAACAAACAAACAAGAAAAAAAAAAACTTAATACACAAGGATTTGGGTATATGCATGACTTGGGAGTCATAGACTATTTTTAGAATACCTTTCCATATTTTAATAACTGCATCTCTTTAATCAATATTCTAGTACTGCTGAAAGAGGCCCCAACCTGGTCAAACATTAAATTATCTCCTTTAGTCATTTGAGGCTTTACTAAAAAATAAGTAACATGATTTAAAAATGTATAGTATTGATTTTTTTATTACCAATCTGGCCGAATTAATACTGTGCTACATGCTTATAAGCCTCTTAATTTTAGATTATAGTTCCAGGTTGAATGTCAAAGTTATTTATTATGCCTTTATTCCATGTTCCTTCAGAAATAAAAACAGATGGTACTTTTTACATGATGCTGCTACAAACCCAGACTATGTTTGCACACCTATGAGGATCACAGTGGCACACAGTTAAAGGCACAGTGATTTTCCAAGAATTCTGTGGTTTAACCCCAGCTGACAAGTAAGCACTGCACAGGCACCTGCTCACTCCCACTAAATTGGGGTGGGGAAGACAATTGCAAAAGTAAAAATGAGAAAACTCATGGGTTGATAAAAAGACAGTTTTATAAGTAAAGCAAAAGTTGCATGCAGAAGCAAAGCCAAACATGGGAATTCCTTCACTGCTTCCCATGGGTGGGCAGGTGTTCATCATGCCCAGAAAAATGTGACTTTAATGATGACTTGTGAAGACCAACACCATCTCTCAACCCCTTTCCTTCCTCTTCCTCCTGTGTTATCCACTGATCATGGTGATGTATGGTATGGAATATCCCTTGGGTAAGTTGGGGTCAGCTCTGTACCCCCAGCCTCCTCATTGGTGGGCAAGTGTGAAAAACAGAAAAGGCCTCAGCTGGACAGGAAAAAAACTGCTCAGCAATAAAAAAAAAAAAAAACAAAACAAAACAAAAAAAAAAAAAAAAAAAAAAAAAAAAAACAAACAAACAAAAAAACCAGCAGAATTATCAATACTGTTCCCAGAAAAAATCCAAAATATATCCCATGATAGCTACAAAGAAGAAAATTAGTTCTAACCCAGTCAAAACCCGCAGAAATGTTCATTCTGATCCAGTTTTACTCAGGCACTTGGAGATCTGAAAACAGACAAAAAAGCTCCTAAGGTCAGGTCGTGTAATTCAGATAGGAGTGACTGACTTCAGGAGTACAGAGAGCCTGGACACAGCCTGAATGCTTTTAAGTGTGCTCTCTGCCCAGGCACAGCTTCCAGTACATGGTAAAACACAGAATGCATATTCCAGGGAGATGCTGTAACAAGAATGCTGCAGCACCTTTCCTGCTAATCTGTCTCTCTTGTGACTAGAAAACAAAACCTGCAGGCTTGATGGACTCAGTGCAGAGCTGTGTGAATACAGTCAGAATCTCATTCTTATAATTTTGCTTCTGCACTATATTCTGGCATCATGTCAACACCGCCTCAGCTTTTGTTTTCCTTTTTGCCCTTTATTTTTCACAGTAGAATTCAGTCATACCAAAGAGGCTTCAGGTTTTATCTGAGTTCATTGCCAAGGAGACATCTCAAAATGATTTGAAAGTGTGATTTTATATTAATGTTGTGCTTCAGGAAAAGGCTACGGTCAGTATTGAAAAAAAATGCAGTTGGATTTATAATAAAGTAACTGCAAACTGAGATTGTACTTTACTGTTTTGAATTTAGATCAGAACAGTATGCACCATATAATAACCTTGACATTAGGTTATGCAATTAAATTTCAAATAAATGTATTAAGCCTCTTATAATTTAATTTGTTCCATTTTTGCCAGAAGTAATCTTACTTCTCTTCTGGCCTACTTTTTAGAAAATGCCTGCTCAAATTAGTTTGCACACAGATCTTTCTGATAAACTTAATTTTCACTGGAAAACTCATTCTCCTAATGTCTGTGATGGAAAATAGAAGATTGACCATAAAACTTTCTGCAGTTAAAGGTTCTTAAAGTACTTCTGATAGCATTATGAATGGTCTATATCATTCTGCATGAGGTTCATTTCTCATCCAGGATTTGGTTTTGGGTGATGAAAGCCCTTCCAGCAGCATTGCACATGAGTCACTGTAGAATGGAGCTCATGGGACAAGCTATTTCTGCTTCTAATGAGCTTGTGATCAGTGATGTCCTTGACAGTCAGATTGCAGCCGAGCAATAGCCTATGTTTCTATGTTTTACGGAGTTTTAAGGACAAAATATCACAAGCATTCCTTGTGGGGATGTGTGTATGGGCTGATTTGAGTGGAATATATGCAAAAAGAAAGGACAGAGAAGGCCAACTGTGAGACCAAGGTCTGTACAGAGCTACAAGGGATGTGTCAGTCAAAAGAACCCCAGGGTGCCTGTTCTAACACCTTATTCTAAATATGAGTGGGTTTTGTAGAGTTCAAGGCAAAAGAAAATGCAAGCACTCAAGATTTTATTTTCAGGTTAATGTCACAGTATAATAAAAATTCAGCATCTTTGATACAGTCTTTTGAAATAAACTACTACAGGGAAAAAACTCAGATTTACTCACACAGATTTTTTTTTTTATTTTTTTTTAACATAATAATTTAGTGTAAAGACTGTTTAAATTGTCTAAAGAACAAAATTTGATTGTCCTTTAGAAAAATAGTTAGGAGGCTAAACTATTTACAGATATACAGATCCACATCTACTAAAAGCCCTTTTCTGTACTATTTCTAATTGAATGAGATTATAATTTCTTCCAATATATTAGGTACTATAGTATATTAAATTCCAATTACTTTGAGCAGACCAAACAATGAAAGACAAAACAAAAAACTTAAATTTAGGGTCTTTTATAAATCACAGAATCACAGCGTGGTTTGGAAGGGACCTTAAAGCTCATCTTGTTCTGACTCCCCTGCCATGGGCAGGAACACCTTCCATGAGACCAGATTGCTCAGAGCCTCATCCAGTCTGGCCTTGAACAGTTCAGGGAACTTTCCTGGGACACCTGTGGCAGTGCTTCACACCTTCACAGGAAAGAATTTCTTCTTAATGCCTAATTGAAACCCACCTTCTTTCAGTTTCATAGAATCACAGACTGTGCTGAGTTTGAAGGAGCTCATTAGGATCATCAAGTCCAACTCGTGGCCCTGCACAGGACACCCCAAGAATCACACCCCGTGCTGAGAGCGTTGTCCAAACACTTCTTGAACTCTTTCAGGCTTGGTGCTGTGACCACTTTCCTGGGGAGCCTGTTCCAATTTCCCTCTGGGGGAAAAAAACCGGTTCCAAATATCCAACATAAGCCTCCCCAGCTCAGCTTCAGGCTGTTTTCTTGGGTCCTGTCACTGGTCATGAGAGTGAGGAGATCAGTGCCTGTCCCTCGCTGCCCCTCACGAGGTTCTTGAAGACGACACTAAGGATTCTCTAATATCTCAATGTCTTTTTATATATTGTGGTGCCCAAAACTGCCCCGAGCACTTGAGGTGAGGCTGGCCCCCAGTGCCTGGCTGGTGATGCTGTGCCTGATGTCCCCCAGGACAGGGCTGTTCCTCCCAGCTGCCAGGGCACTGCTGGCTCATGTTCATCTTTCCACTGACCAGGACCCCCAGGTCCTTTTCCATGGCGTTGCTCTGCAGCCTCTCCAGCCCAGTCTATGCACAGAACCAGGGTTCCCCCATCCCAGGTGCAGAATTCAGCACTTTCCCTTGTTAAACTTGATCAGGTGGGTGGTTTCCCATCCCTACAGTGTGTCCAGGTGTCTCTGCAGCACCTCTCTGCCTTTGAGGGAGTAGACAGTTCCTTCCCAGTTTAATGTCATCAGCAAACTGGCTTGGAATTCCTTCGAGTCCTGCACCCAAGCCATGAATGAAGGTATTGAAGAGAACCAGGATGAAGATGGAGCCCAGTGGAGCCCCAGCAGTGACAGGTGCCCAGCCTGATGTCCCTCCATTCCCTGTAACCTTTGTACCTGACCTGTGAGCCACTTGCTCATCCACTGTGTAACTCAGTTACCCAGCTGTGAGCTGGACATTTTGAAAATCCAAAATGACTTAAGAGTATGTATCTCATATATTGACCATTATTTTTAGCTAAGTGACAGAAAAAATACCATTATAGATATGGGCATTTGTCACTGATAATTAAACATAAAAATAATTTTAGAAATTACTAATTAATTTACTAAAGATATGAAGTTATTCAAAACAATATTAATTAAGAATACCAAATGTCTTCTAAGTAAAAAGGGGGAAAAAAGAAATATTGGATTGTTATGAGGTATTTCCTGATGAAGCACAAAGTTGGTTAAAATAGTTGAACTGCAGTTTACTTGTATGGCCCACAAATAATACCTGTTAGAAAACTATTAGGTACCAAAAGAATATTTTTAAAGTTTATTAAGGCAAATCAAAAATGCTTAGCTTAGGCAAATAAAGAAATCCCATTCTCTTTCTTCTCCGCTGATACTGCCCAATTCCCCAGCTGTCTGTACAGCTGGAGGAATTAAGCCTGCTTGAATATTTTAGATTAAAGCAGTTACAACTCAGAGGTACAAACCAATACATCTTAATGAAACAGCCTTGTCAGTTTGAAATTTCTTCTACACTACAGATTGAAAGGGGGATGGTTTTGACACTTGTGATCGTCCAATTATTTTTCTGGCGTAGAGACTCATGAAAAAAACGTATGCATACTGAAAGAAGGAAGGGAGAATTCTGTATGAAGTAATTTCTGTTAGTCCCCAAATGAATCTTCTACAATTACATTTGATACATTACTTGATTGCCTTGCAATGGTTGGTTAACTAAAGCAATTTTGTTTTCAGTTGAGTTGCTGCATTAATTGTACTTACACATATATAAACATAAGGGATAACTCATTGGTATTTTAAAAGGGGAGTCTGTATGGATGGCCTTTTAACATTCACTTATTTATACGGAGACTGAAACTCAGACTTTTAAGAATTACTATCATATAAAAATGTCACATGAAAAATTATTTTAGTATGCTT
Organism: Muscicapa striata striata; assembly: GCA_030060385.1. Lineage (NCBI taxonomy): Eukaryota > Metazoa > Chordata > Aves > Passeriformes > Muscicapidae > Muscicapa > Muscicapa striata. The sequence goes on along the minus strand of JAREIS010000025.1, from coordinate 2,039,587 downwards.
TATCTTTTAACCAGTAGTGCCATTTTATATTCTTCTGTGTAAGTGATGTTTTTCTACGTCTTGGTAATTTTGAGACAGCATTTTATCCGATGATAATATGTAGGCTGGTGTTCATTTACCAACTGGGCTTAACAATAATGACAAAAGGTCACAGGAGTATTACTTTGGAATTATGGTTGGTTTGTTTATCTTTTTCTAGTAGAAATTCTGGCTGCATAAAACTGTAGTGAGAAGTGAGAAGTTGCTCAGCGAAGGAACAGAAGATGAAAAGGATAACTAAGATAAAACAGGTTTCCTATCACCAGAGTTGATCCAAGCAGTGACCTGCAACAGCAGAGCAGTAGTAGGTGCCTCTGCTGTATCTTGCAGTTTGAAGATTTTCAGGACTGTCTGTAATTTATTGTGGATGTTGCAACAATGCTAAAATACTGTATATTAAAAGCTTCAGCTGGAAAACAAACCAACTATGAAACTTTCAGCTTTGGCATGGTTTCATTATAAAGAAGCAATTTACTAAACTTATTTTGTCTCTTGAAAGAAGGAAAACTCTATGAAGAAAACATACTAGAATCCCTTTTTTGTCATCTCTTCAGAGAGATGATACAGTTCTCTCATGGCTTGTACCTCTGATAATTCTCTTTTTTGCAAAGAGCATCTGTGAGAAATTATACAGTTGAGATTTGGCACCAGACCTGCAGTACAGGAAACTGGTCCTCACAGGTGCAAAGTAGATGTGGGATCCTTTCCTGGTAAGTCGTATATACTTTATAATTTTGTGAAAGTTATAATAACACTAAACACAGGCAAAGTGTCAAAGCTGTCTGTATCTTCACACAGTGCTTTGATCCAAAAACTCGGTGAAAATCACCCATCAATTTTGATTCATTTTGGATAATGCCTCACATTTTAAAGCCTCTGTGACTTGAAAAAAAACAAACATCCAATTGATCAATTTAAATTGACAAATTTAAATTGACAGATGGTCAAGGTTCTTGTATGAAGGGCTATGTGTCAACTCTTCTGTGACCTGTAGCCTTCATTTGTGTATAATTTAAATAAAATGTTCCCTATCTCACTGGAAGCAATTAAATACCATTTTCCTGCCAGTGATTGCACTTGGACATCTTTCTACCCAGAATGAAGTTCTGTGTATGTGCACTGGGAGTAGTGAAGGAAGTTGAGGTAAAGAGGAAATAAGAATAAATCGTATTTACTGAAATTGGGTGGGTTTAAGGGCTGTTCTGATGTTCATTTGATGTTTATCAAATCACTTATACATTTTGATTCATGCAAGTTCTCTGTGAATGTTGCAGGAACAAGCATTTTTGCAGTTCTCTATAATGTTTGTCCAGGTAAGACAGGGGGACACAATAGTTGCAGCCTTTGGAAAACACTGACTTCAGCTTCCCAGGATCTCCGTCATTAGTAAGGACAGTTTCATCTAAGTATAGAAATCCACTGTGAACATGACCATGCTGAAGCCTCTTTGGAAACGTGGCATAAGCCTCACCAGATTAGGGCAAAATTTGTCTGACATTCCCTCCTCAGAACAAGATCCCTCTGTGTACCTGTCTGTCCCCAGCATCCTGCCCCCTAATACTTGGATTCTTACTTCAGAAAGTCTCAGTGTGCCTTCTGATTTACAAATATCTAGCAGACACTAGTTAGATAAAAAGAAAACATCTTAAAGGCAATTAAAAAAAACCCCAAACAAATCCAAGTCATTAGAAATCTTTTTAAGAGTACTGTTGCTTGCTAACTTGCCTGGAGTTTTATAACTTCCTAGAGTCTCTCAGGTGAGTCTTTCAGTCTAGAAATCATTGATTTTCCTCGAAAGTATGGGCTGCCGTAGGAGAGCTCTTCCATGCTGTTCCATTCCGTATCTGATATGATCCTGTAGGAGAACTGCATTAATGAGTGTTAGTGTGATTAGTCATACTGGTAATCCTTGATTTTTTTTTTTTTTTTTTTTTTTCTTTTTCACACTTTAGGTTTACTTTTAAACCGATTAGAAAGTTGATGAGGAAGACAGTGGTAGCAGTACAATCAGAATTAAAATTACATATATACACAGGGATTTAAAATGTGTAGCTATAGAGGAGCTAGCATTTGGTCTTTAGATACTGGTTATTTACCATCTCTTAATATGTTTACCTGCAGTAAAGCAGTGTAACTTTATAGTAAAAATCATTGCAAGGATCTCATCTGTGCACTAAAGTGCTTCACTGGTTGGAAACTTGCCAAAAAAGCTTTTAGAGTAAAGCAAAGAAACACCTTCTATCATTGTTGAGGGCTTTCAAGCATTTCATTTTATCTGAAAAATCAAATATGTTAAAGACATCTAATATGCTTTTTACTTATTGATCAGGCAACTCATTTTAAAAAAGTGCAGCTTCTGAAAGAGGTGGAGGGAAGGATCTAGGTAAGAAGAAAAGAAAGAAAGGTGTGATTTCTATTATTAAGCTGCCATGCATATGCATTATCACCTTCATTTTGAATGAGGCTTTAATGTGCTTTCAGAACAAACACCTTATTAAAAGTAAGATATACTATTGTACTCAATATATTAAAACCCTGTAGGTTCTTCAGGTTAAAACTGAGAAGTACAATATGCTAAGAAAAGCTTTTGCAGGCTGCTATTGTGCACATTTTCTAAGAGTTCATTGAATTTGTGGTGCAGATGAAGCACACTGGTTTTTTGATGTTACCTTTCACCCTCAAATTCAATTTCTCATGTCAGTCTGGGATAAGTAATTCATAGCACTGCTTTACTACCTTTGGTGATTCAGTAAAATCAATTAGAAATGGACTTCAAGGGTGTTGTTTGTCTCTAAGCTTTTTTGTCAAATATTTTCATTTCAAAACTAACAATATATTTTTTTCTGTGATTTATCTGTGCCAGTATAACTAGGATCTGACTAGTTTCCTCACTTTCCTAGGAAAACTCACTTTTTGACACTTCTTACACTGAATTTAGAAAATGTGCCCATGTTTTGGAAAAAGAGTATGAACCAACTGAACTTTGCTGTCAATATTTATGAATCAGAAGAGAGGGGTGTTTTGTTTTGTTTTTTAATTAAAACTAAAATAACCTGATTGAATATGTGCAGGAAATTAATCAATGGTATAAGACTCAAATATGGCTTTTCACAATGGAGGCAGACTTCAAAGTTTGAGAAATTAAGAAAATATTACAAAGGTTTGGTTCTTACTTCAGAGAAGAAATGCCATTCATAAGAGCAAACCTTAGAAGGTTTTTTTTAAAGGAAATTGGACCGAAATATTTTCAAAATATTTCCTGCCAGAAAGAGCAAATACTGTGAATATAGATATATGGAATGCTACATGTGTATTAAATTAGAAATTAGTATTAAAAAAAAATTAGTATTAGTATTAAAATTAGTATTAAAATTAGTATTAAAATTAGTATTAAAATTAGAAATTTTCTGAAAGTGTGAGCTGAATGCATTGGATTTTTGGAGGTGGAGATATTTGTGGATTTCTTAACTCCATTTACTTCTGCTTTTTTCAAATGACGAAACCAGAGATGTCAGGCCTGATATTTTACCATCTTGTTTTCTCCCAGGATTCCTGTAAGGAATACTGGAGGAAAATTCAGCTTAACTCTTCAAAGCTCATTACCTTTAGAAAAGGACCTAACAGGGAAGTTGGAAAATTTACATATTTAAAAGTTTGTAGACCTCTACACTTCCAAGAAGCCCTGTTCCTAGAAAAGAGGCTTGTGAAAATAAAATGTTGGATGTCTGCACTCTTCTGCAGTTGCAATACTGTAGAAATTTTAATGAGTGCTTCTTTTTATATAGAGTTTCAAATGCTCTGGGAGTGCAAGACAATCTTATAAAGAGCTGCATTTTGCTCAAGGGATTTGGGAATTCTTACCTTTCCATCTCCTGAGCATACTGTAATTCTCATTAGAATTTAAACTAAAGGTGAAAGTGTGTCTCTTTTATGTCCTGAAAGTGATGATGTGTGATTGAAATTGTGTCAGATATTTCTGTAGACTTGGCCACAAAGCAAGAGATTTACATAACATAGAGCAGAGAAATTGTTCAAAATTAGAAGTATCCTAACATATGCTAACCTCATGCAGAGAAATGCTTTAAAATTCTACCTGATTTGGCCAGAAATTTAGCTGTTAAGCATTTGCTTTCTTTTTCCCCCAGTTAATTCTTGCTGTGAGCAAGCACATAAGAACTCATTTAAATAAATACAAAAACAACTCTAGGTCTCATTGAAGGGATATTAGGATTTAGCAAGTCTTGAGAAGTCTGAACCAGCTCTATGACTGTGATTCATGAGTTCATAGAACACACTATCATTCTGTTTTAATTTTCCCATTCATGAGTCACAAATTATATTACACTAAAATACTGTGAATTGTAACTTTCTTAAAAATGTGAGAATAAATATAAAAATGGTAATACCAGATCCTTGTTTTTAAAAATGGGTGAATAATCCCTGATGAATTATTAATTCAGGTAGGATTGTTTTATTCCTTTGGGCATTACCACTTCTCAGGAGGGTAACTTCAGTTTTGCATTTCTTAAGTGTTACACAGGAGTAGAGTAAAACTAAGAAGGCTGGCTCAGTTGATATTTTTCTGTGCTTGCACAGAATTCTGGTGTTTTCACCTCATGAAACTTCTTGTGCTTTGTCTGTGAGGTTTTGTCCTTTGTAAAAGTTTAAAGAAAACTTGCAGCAAAAGTTTTCTACCACACTGAATATTCTCCGTATAGGCCAGTTTAATTTCATCTAATTGGCTGTGGGCATGGTAGTTTAAATGACCTTTAGACTTCTTTGAAAATGCTCATAGAGGAAGTCTTGCCATAGCACTTCCCCACCTTTCAGATAGAACATTTCAGTTTTATTTTACCAGTATTTACAGATATTTTGGGCTAAAATTGTGTTACTGCAAAAAAAGGGTGGTTTAGTTTCTTTTCACTTTTGGTAAGAGATACCAGCAAAAAATCCCAAAAGCTAGATTGAGACTGAATTTTTTTTTTTTTAAACTTGTGTCATCAATATATTTATTAATCCCAAGTGATGGCTGCCATTTCTTCTGCTGATGGTTGACTTATTTTCCTTATTACAGGGATCACACCAAATTCCAAATACTTCCAGTCTCTCTTGATCTCTAATATTTTGAGTCTTCATTAATTACCTCAGGGCATGTATGTGAGCATATAAAACGTGCTGAGATGATGCTGGAGGCGTGCAGAAAGCCAGAGAGAGTATTTCCTCCTTGAGACCTGCCTGAGAATGGTTCTTGGTGCATGCTGTACCATAGAATGTGTCTGGACATTGCTTAGGTGTCTTGGGGGCAGCTGTAACAAGCACAACATGGAGGAAAGCAGAGAGTGTTCAGGATTAATCTGTGTTTTATTTTGAAACACAGACATCATACTCTCTGTGAAGAGTAAAACACACTATCCTAAAATGTCCTGTGTTACACATCTGTAAGCACCTGTCAAGAATAAGCACCAAGAGGAAATATTGCTCAAGAGAAAATAAGTTTTATTTATAGCAATAGATACACAGCAGTTACAGATAAATTAACCTTGAAAAATTGGAAGGAAAAATCCATCAGTTTAGTAAAGTTCTCAGACATTCAACCAACAGCAGTAGGGAAAATATCCCACTATTTCTGTAAAAATATTTTCACTATTATGAACTATGCCATGATTGTGGACTATGAATGTTGCTTTTATAAAAAATGACATGGACAAGACTGGACTTCCTTTACAGATTGACATCAGTAGGTTTTCCTGACATGATAATAATTCACTGAAGTAGTTACACATACTAGTAAGAGTGGAGCAGTGCAAATCCATATATCTAATTGAACTTGTGTATGTTTGTCAAGAATAGGATGCACTTAATTCATTCACCTCCTCATATCATCTCTATACTGATAAGAAAATATTAATACTATTATTTTCATGAGCTTTAAATATTTTAATATGAAACAAAAAATTGTCTTCTTTATTGCTTGAAGATAATTAATTAAAGATTACAGGATTCTGAGATTTTATATATGCTTTTCCCTATTGCTCAGTGTTCATAAACAACAATTAGGTGATATTTTGAGAATTAGACAAATTTTAAGATGATGCTGGTCCTACTTAAATGGGTGAGAGCTAGTTATATGCAGATATCAATTGTATAAATTTTCTTCAGTGTTTATACTTTCACATGGATTTATATTTGTAGCTACATGAATATATGCTCAAAGAGATCATCTAATAATGTTTGGGTATTTATGTCTGTGAACAGGAGGACACTTTTAGCTAAGTCTCTTGTTTTGGAGGTCTACAAAGGATCAACTCTGGTGGGCTCAGATGCTTTGAGAACACAGTTCTTGAGTTTTTAAAGTGGTATGTGCCCATACTTTGGAAATTTTACCTCTTTGATGTTTTAAACCCCAGGAATATTTCATATTCAGTGTGAACAGTGTCTTTGTGGTTTACTGCAGAAAGGAAATCAATTTGTCAATTTGTACAGTTGGCTAATGCTCCCTCTGTGCAGGAACCCATGGTTTACTTATTTTTTTTTCTTCATCCTAAGTTCCCCATCTTCCATTATCCCTTTTTAAAAACTTGTAGTCTCTCCCTCTTGTGCTTTCTACAATCTCAGTTCAGTTCATGCTTCTGCAGTACTGTGGAGACCTGAACTGAGATAGTCTCAAGCAGCACAGCATAAATTTCAAGAAACAAAATAATGCATTTCTTCAAACTAAAACTAGTTTAATACATACTTTGCAATTTACTTCATACCCTTTTTCTTCACTATGATCTTCCAGTGCTAAGTTCTTTTTTCAGTAGGTTAGGTTTGCAGGAGTCTTTCTGATTGTGTTTTTTTAACAAATATCTGCCTTTTTTTTTTTTTTTTTTTTTTTTTTTTTTACAAGAGAGAGCTATTTTGCTTGTTCAAAATTTCTCACATTTGTCTTTCTTAAAATCTTCACACTTCTGTGATATATCTGTCTGTCCACCCTGAATTTTAAAAAAGAGATGAATTTCCAAGTGCTGATTTGTAAGAGAATTGAAAGTGAATAATACAGTGTAAGGACTCAAATTTACATGTGTTACTGTAGATTCTGATGGGAATGCTAAAATGCTGCAAACTTCAATAAGTTTCTGCCTAGAATAAGATTCATGTATATAAAACTTAAAATATTTTTTAAATTGTGTACAGTTTCTCCATCCCACAACAAACCCTGTTGTGATCCATGTAAGGAAACACAAACCTCTTTTCATTTATTGCTTAGTTGTTAGGATGGAGAATGAGAAATATAATAGCAAGATGTTGATAGAGCTCTTCAGTCTTATTTATCTTCTGCATAACTTCCAGCATACCAGTGTAACATCAATAATTAAGAAGAAAAGTAATTTTGCTCTAATTATTTTTTATATGAACTTTTTGCTTGTAGTGATTTACTGGAAAAGTCTTCATCATTTCATTCTAAATAGTAAAAGGAATATTTTCCAGGTGCTGGCTTGTCTCATGCTACTGAGCTACTTCTGAAATAAAATGTGCTCCTGAAGCTTTGCTTTATTGCAATGATTGAGTGCAAGACAAGCATAAAACAGCTGCCAAAGCTGAATAATTAAATTATGATTCCTTCTGTTCTTTATTAATTAGGTGAGCTTTGGATAATTCTTAGAGCCTGGTAACTGCTGTCCAGAGTTGCTTTCTTTCTAAGACATCAGAGATAGAGGAAAAATAATTTAGATTAAAGTCTTAAGAAAGATTTGTCTTTATAAGAGGCCCATTAAAACAATTAACAGTCAATATACCAGACATTTGTTACTTAGGTAAGCCAAAGCAATCTGGAAAGAAAACATGGCCTGATGTGTTTTGAACTTTATTACTTTTATAAAGGTACTTTTCACATTTAGGAGGAAATTGAGAAATTTGGTTGGTTTTTTGGTGTTTTTTCCTAATTTTCCTAATTTTCATGCAAATTGTGTAAGATGAGTTACAGCAATTGTTTTGGGGATTTCTGTTTTTTTAAGGACACGTTTTAAGTGATTGAATAAGCTCAGTGGAGAATTTATTTAGGCAGGGAAATAAATCAATCAGTGCTTTTAAAAATATTAGGTATCACTAAACTTACAGGTCAGCGTCAGCATTATAAAATGTGATCTAAATTTAGGATTATACTTTCATAATTTATATATGAAAATTCATTTTTCCTGTGTTACACAGTATTGTAATACCCCATAGAAATATCCTAAAATCTTCTTGTATTTTAGTTTTTACATGTAGATAGAAGAGTAAATAAAAGCTGTATAAGTCTCTCTGCTGTTGTAGTTTATTGAACTATTGAACGTTATGCAAAATGTTGACATTTTTCTATTCTGGTGAGATTCTTTAAAGACATTAATGTTATTTGGGTGCTATTGCTTAGAATTTAGTTACAGTGACTGATATATGTCTTGTGATACACTTTTGGTTGTTTTCTTGTTGTTGGTTTTTGTTTTTTTGTTTTTGTTTTTTTTTTGTTTGGTGAAGACAAGCCTTGAATTATACATACTTCAGCCACTCTTATGGATTACCCAGAAGCTACCCTCTTGAGTTTTTATTCCATTGTAGTGTCATACCCCTAAAATTTTATTCCTTTTTGTAACAACTGATTGCAGCATTGCTAAACATGGTCCTATTTGTTGGTTGTAATGGATGAAACACAGAAGAAATGTAACAAATGCACACACATTATACTAAATGTTTGCCTCTTGCTTTGGAGAAAATAATTTTCTCAAAGGCTTTTGAAAATTTGTTGGATCTGGAGGACTGGCATATTTTTTATATTTGGTTATGATAGTGCAAGAGGTCCATTACAGCCCAGCACCTAAATAAGTGTGAATTCAGAATGCCAATTTCTTGTGAATCTAAAGGAAACTTATGTCCAAATTATTTAACTAGGCTCCTGTATTCTGCTGGTTGTACAATTTACAATCTAGATAATATGCAATCAGTTTAGACAAGTTTTTTTAAAAATATTTATTTTATTTTTATATTCTTTCATCAACTAAAGACAGTAATGCTGAATAAATTATAATAAACATACTTTACTGCTTTAATTAAACTGATCAGATAGTGTGATATAGAGGTTAATTAGCTGCTAACACATTAATTTCATTTTCCCACCTGGAAATCTGCTTTGTAATCACTTGCATTTTGCCTTTTGAAAAGAAGCTGCTTATACTTTGAGGAAATTATTGTGATGAGAAAATTAGCAGTTTCCTGGACCTTTTGGAAAAATTTATTCACCAAAATTAAAAAGGATGTAAATTGTTTTTTTTTTTTGTCGTTGTTGTTTCTCAGGGTAATCTCTCTCTTCCTGGCTTTTGGCTTAGAGGACTGGAGAAAGAATAGAGGGGATGGTTATTCCTCTCTCTTTCCATATGTAGCTGGTTATTTTAAATTTGGTAACTGCAAAACAGTCCCCTTATGATTTTCTTTCCTGGTCATTTGTCACACATGCAAGTACACAAAATCCTAGGTTTTACTGTGGATCAAGATGTCATTCTTGAGGATAATTTTTCAGCTTGACTAAACTAACTAAAACAAGTCAGTCTGTGATATAGGCAACTATAAGAGAATAATATCAATGTGGTTTTGCAACTTTAAATTTTCAGTCACTAATTTTTCATTCCTCCATGAAATATTTGGCTTTTGATGCTTTGGAACCAAAGAAATGCTTAGTTCTTTGCCACATTTAATTTGCTTAGTTTATCAGTTGCACTAAAAAAAATGAAGTAAATTTTAAAAAATACCCAAAATTAAAAACAAGCAGTAAAAAAAAAAAAAAAAAAAAAAAAAAAAAAAAACAAAAACAAAACAGCCCATCCTTACCAGTAGGGAAGTTATCAAAATTCCATTATTATGGCAACAATTATCTGCATACCCAACAGATACTGCAGTTTGACTGCAGTCCATTGAGCCAGAGGATGTCTTTATGCAGAGGTTATTTGTGGAGTATGTTGTATTCTTTCAGAACAAGCAGCTCTGTAGATTTTGATTTGGATGTGTTTATCTGAATTGTATTTCCCGTCATCTTTTTTTCTCTATTACATTCAACCTCACACATTGAACTACTTTTGACATTTAATTCTGCAAAGTGCAATTAGTACTTGAAATGTATTCTTAACTTTTTTCATGAAGTTGAGTATCATCCTGGCAGCTTAAGTAGTCCAATGGTGGTTTCTAACAGTTATTCTTACAGTGAAAAACACCTCAAAATTGTGGAATTTTTTTTACATGGGTAAGTTTTGTCTGTTCTTTACAGCTTCTGTGATGATTTTTAGAGATCTGAAGACATAAGTATTCTTTCTAATGTTTTTTATCCTTCTTTTTGAGGTTATGCAGGTAGCCTTAATACTCTTCACTACTTCCCTTTTTTTCTAAGTAAATGTATAATGTAGCACAATATGGGCAATGAGGCAAAAGAAAAAAAAAAAAAAAGAAAAAAACTTTCTCCTGTGAAATATAGCAGGGTTTCCTTCTGAGATTTGAATGTGATATGAAAAACTTCTTACTCAGCTTTACTAATTATAATTTGCACAAGACAAATTAAATCAAGCATGGTTAAATCCAGCACATAATCAGATATTGTCACAGTGAGCAGAAGGACACGGAAATATGTCACTGCCATCGAGGGGATGGGTCAGGACCAAGGGCTGGATGGTGGCAGCAGCACCTTTGCTCACAGTCCCCGTGTGTCCCTGCCCTGCCACTGCTGCGTTGGCAGAGCCCAGCCTGGGGGACAGGGGGTGTGAAATACCCAGAGAATATTCATGGTGTTCCCAAAGTTTTAGCTTCTTCCAAGTTTGTACTTCAATGAGCTCTTTCAAGATCTCAGTTTTTAACTCATGCTGAAAATCAGACCACTGCAAGCACTGCAATCTGTGGATCTAATTTCCGATCAGAATTCCTCAGGGAATGTCAAGGGCTTGAAAGCTTATCTTTCATCCAGTGTATTTTTATCTAGATTCTGTGTGTGTGCATTGCACTTACCTAACATATTTTTAAATGAGGCTTGTGTGTTTTAGTCCTGCTGTTGAGCATGCAGATGATTGATAAATTACTCCTTTTATTTATCACTCTCATGCGTCTGTTAATGGTCAAGCGACCCCCTCATGAAAACTGTTGGTAAATTTTGGTTTCCAGATTAATAATTTCAGTGAAGGAATTACCTGTAAATGAATTGTGGAAAAGTTGATCTTTCTCACCATTTAAAAGAAAGAATATTCTATGACAAAGATAGTGCAGCACCTTTAATGCTCCTTTATGTTATTTCCTGTAATCTTCACCTTCATCTTTTCATTTCAATTATTAGTCTCAGTGGAATCTTGAGAAAAGCCCTTTGCACAAATCTGATGAAAAAGGCTTATCATAAATTATAGTGCAGACCTGGAAGGTTTTAATTAGTGTATGAAATTTAATATTCTGACAAAGCAGTTATTTAATCGAATTATGTTTGGGGGAAAATGTCTAACTCAAGCGACCAATATGTCCATATTTTGGGTAATATAGTGACATATTTCTTGATCGAATATTATTCCACTGTTTTGTTTTTTTTTTTTTCCTTTTCTTTTAATAATTTGATTTTTCAAATATATTGGTTCTATGTCCAATTTTCATGTTTTAAATGCACATTCTAACCAATTCCTTACAGCCCATATGTAGGCACTGTATTGCATGCATACACTGTAATTATAATTGCAACTGGTTTATTCTTTGCTGAAATTTTGTTCACTTTAAAGACATGGAAAGTTCAGTACTTTTACACACGGATACTGAAGGGAAAAAAGAAGTAATTAGCTGCTAAGCCCCTTATTTTATATACATGTCACTTATGTAAAATCACAAGGCTGTAACAAAAGAGATGGTAGTAATTGACGTACTTTCCTTCTTTTCCTCTGTTTGCAGGCTTTTATTCCCTAATATTTTCCTCTTTAAAAATAGATGTAATTTTTTATGTGTGGTAGGCCACGTTTAGTTTTCTTTTCTGAGGAGTCTAATTGTGCCTTAAACTGCATGTCAGACTGTATAAAGGATTAAACTAAAACTGTGTGGATTATTTGTCATAGAATTTTTTAGGATGAGTTAAAACCTTAATTATACCAAAGATATTAGAGTGATTTTTTTTTTTTTTTAATACACTTCTTTATTCAAGGGGATACAATGAACTTTTTTTTTTTTTTTTTTTTTTTTTTCTTTTTTAAAATTGATGTTTTGCCAACACTTAATGAAATGCTTTTTTAGGATTTGTAGGCATTTATACTAATTTCCTCTGGTCTGCCTAAAGAGTGACATGGACCAGTATTATTAATATTTTTATTGCTTCATGCTAAGCAAAAGGACTCCCAGTATTTTGACTAATGTGAATGTCTTTTCCAAGTGTGTGGGATTAATATGATTTTAAAATGTTTTTCAAATTTTTGTCTTAATTCTCAAGATTTATTTTTAAACTGAAGAGTCAGGATCAGGTTTATATTTGCTGTACAGTTTGGTTTCTCCCTGATTTTGATTTCTTTCTTTACCTTTTACCTGCAAACTAAAGAATCCTCACTACTTGCAGATCATCTGTAATATAGAGCACCTTCTTCACATTGAGTCACTTTGGGTGCTTCAGCACTTCTTGGGTAAAATACTTAGAAGTCATGGGAAGTATCCTGTTTTAAAACAAAATCCAAATAAACATATTTGGCTGTAATTTCAGATTTTAAAACATGCACTTATAATTATGCAGTAATATATATTTGCAATATAATCTGCTGCAATAATTTTAAATTTGCTTCCAGGTTAAAGAAAATCTTTGATTTGTGGAGACTTTGAACTAACACTATTCTGTTTTCTTTTCTGGGGGAGTTAGTTATTTTCTAGTGTCTCCATAATGGCTAAAATTGTACATCTTTTGCTTTAAAATTTTACCTACAATTTTTGTGGAAATGCAGCTTTTAGAGGAAAAGGATAATTGTGATTTCTCATAATTAATGCAGTATATTAATTTCTTACAATATGAAAAGCTGCAGAAAATATTTTTAATTTCCTTCCCCTTTTTTTTTTCATTATAGAGTCTCATAAAGTTTTAGAATTCATTTCAGGCCAATCTTCCCTGTAGGCCTTACACCATTTTAGGCTGCATCTCACATCCTGTAGAGTCTCTAGGAAGTCCACATATAGATCAGAGGTTTTATGTAACTTTAACCACAGCTTCAGTCAAAGCAGCATTTCTGAATAGACTGCATTGTTTGTCAGTTGAAAAAGGCTTCAAAAACGACTCTTTAGACCAGTTGGTAGAGCCCATACTGCATGAAAAGTTCTTGGAATTCCAGCATAAGGTTTAAAGAGGAGATGTTCCTGCAGACACCACTACATGGCAGCAATGACCAGGAGCTTTCATTTTGGCACTTTTTAAAGGAGGATGTAGATTTCTTACCAGCAAAATGACATAGATAAACTATTACAATTTTTGCTATACTTAATTATGTCTATAGTTAATATGTCTTATTCCAATGTAATCCCTTCTCCTTGTTCTTGAAAAAGCTTGATTCAAAAGTTGTTTCCTGGAATGAAAAGCCAACTACAGCTTCATTCATGTAATCCTGAGTTGAGTTTAGGCATTTACGTGTTGAGTAATAGACTGGCTGTAAACTTGCTCTGTAGAGAAGCAAAATATGAGTGTAAGTTATTGTTGGGATGAGCTCAAATTTCATCTGCAGATATTCTGAAAGCTGATCTTTTCCCATGTTTTTTTTTCTCTAGACACAGAGATTATAGAGACCATCAACTTTGTATTTTGAGTGGTGAAATTCAAGAATTTATTAATAGTAACCGACATGTAATGTTTCCCATTGGAATTGTTTTATACCCCAAGCTGGAAAACAGAGAACTGTTGAAATGAAAAGCAATGTAAAGACAGTGGAATAATCTCACTTCAGCACATGATACTATCGATGAAAGCATGGAAGAAAAATAAGATTAGGAAAGAAAAGAAAATAGTAGGAGACAAAAATATTTATGACCTAGTCCTTAATGTAATTTTTATATGACTTCCCTGATATCTTTCTCTGATGCTAAAAGCTTTTGCTTTGAAAGGGGAATTAAAGATGGTGAAAACCATAAAATCATATAGTACACTACAGTTTTTGCTTTATGCATATGTTCTCCCAAAATCATTCTTTTATAAGTTCACCTTCAGGACTACCTTACCAAATCCCTTCATTGGTTAACAGAAGTAATAGTGAGTCTTTGCCCCCTCTCTCACACAGCATTACTGGATAAAGAACAAAAATAAATAAATTGGATATTTACAATGTACCTTTGGTTTGCTGACCAAGTTTGCATTATTACCTGGTGGCAAAACTGTACAGCAGTGGGAAGATTCAAATTCTTTGTGTCAAGAAGTTAATAAATAACTGAACTACTCACTTGAGAGTCAGCAACAAAGCAATTTGTTCTTGCCAACTAGAAGTGGTTAAATTATGAAAAATTGTCCTCTAAAGATCTGAGTGATCCATGAATCTAATTTGTGAACCATACAGCGTTCAGTATGTTATAGCACTAGGTATCTCATATTTTCTATATTAAGAGTAGTGAGATATGTCCAATGTCAGTGTCAGTTTATGCATTATACAGGTAATATCTCCAGCCAGAAACTACAAGATATAAATAACCTAACAAAAAAATATCCAAGTCGTTTGGGCAAGGAGTGTTTATTTTCATTAACTTGTAAATATATCATGTTGCTGAAATGATATTCTAAAAGGTGATTTAAAAAATACTGTTCAGTCCAGAAGAGATAGTTAGTAAAGCTATGCCAGCTTTGAAAAATTTAAACAAATAAATAAAAGTATAAAAGACAAGGAAAATATAATTGTGAAAATAAAGAGTCATTTTGTTTAAGTAGATAAACAAGTTGTCTCTGTTGATGACAGTGTTAAAAATCCTGTACAATAATGATTTGATAGCAGGATAAAAGCAGTGGAGAGTGGCTCAGGAAGTAAACTCATATCTAGATGAGAGTCAATACAAGAGAGGGCCTAATAGAAACTATATTTGATGAACATGTTCCTTTTTAAAACAAAAGCAGTATATACCAATATAGCCAGTTAATTATGTCTGTATTGCTTTTTCTGCTCTCTTTTTTCCTCCAAAAAACAAGAACAAAACCTTCTGGCTAGTACCACTCAGAGCTGCATCCTTTGCAGTTTCAAATGTTGCCTGCTACAGAATGCCACAGAAGCAGAGGGCTTTAGAACCGATCACATTATTTCATACAAAGTGAAGAGGAGCCAAAGAGAATAGAACCTTTGCCTCTTCTGACTTACTCAAATGCTTCCACAAGAATTATATGGTCTTTTCATTGCAAGTGAATAAGCAATTAGCTTCAGTTTTTAATGATCAAAAGAATTTTCTTCTGTGTCTGTAATGTCTCGAGGTCTGACTTTGTTATCCAGATACAGATACACAACCAACTGACCTATGGATAGAAGAGTGTCTTGATGGAAAAGTGGAAAAGTTAATTTTGAGGGGAAAGGATGAATTCATTTTAATAGCATTTACCTCAAAATGGTATTTAGGTCATCTGTAATACATTTGATGTTTGACTTTCTAAAATGTCACAAAGGAGAATAAATGATGTCATTATTATGGAGTGAGTGAAATGATCAATTGTAAAGATGAACTGCATTACCTTGTAATACACATCATACTTCTTCATGAAAGTAAAGATTGTCACTGACTTATCCACTTGAAAAATGATTACTGAAAGCATTCTTTCCCGTTGGTATTTATAAAAGAAAAAAAAACTTGTTGTGTTCAATGTTTAATCAGGTATTTATAAGGTATTACCATAAACAGAACTGAAAAAATAAATTGAGACAATTTTTGGAGGTCAACAGCAATCACCTATTTTAAGCACACTGCTGGATATGAAGAAATGTAACTTCTCCTTTTCTTTATTTATTCAAAGTCAGTCAAGTTAATTAAAAAGACTGTGTTCATACATGTCTCTATTTCATACAGAAATGCACATTAAATTGATTTTATTCAAAAAGCTTTGGGCACATTGCAGCAATTTATTTGGTGGAAAGCTACTCCAGTGAACCTAAATCTTCAAGGCTTTTAAGTGGTTCAGTAATATTTAAACAGAGAAAGAAACAACAACCCTATATTCTATAGGACATAGCTCAATTTTCAAAAAGCTATAAAAGTTAACGCTGAATGGAGTTTCTGACTGATTTTGGAATGGGAACAAGCAATCTTCTCCTATTCTTTGCTTGAATTACATGGTGCAGTGTTTCCACAGAGCTGCCAGGATGTGTTGTACACTCCAACAGCCAGACTCTCCTGTGATGTATTTTCACAGATTTTATTTCTGCAGTGGGAGGTGAATAAAACAATAAACATGTGTACAGAAATACTTACCCCACTTAGCAAAGCCTGTGCCTCACTGTATCTATTGCCTGCTGGATGTCATGGTGCATAAATGCCCTAATTGTACAGTGGAAGTCACATGTCTGTGACAGAAACAGCTTATGGAAGCCTTTTATGAGCTCTGGAGTTTGTCCAAATGTTATCTGTACTTTTCTGGCTGTGTTTTGAGTGACTTATGCAGCCTCCCATGGGAGAAGCTTTAAATGAATGAAGTTAAGTACGAGCATGGGAAATTGTGCATGCAGCAGAGAGCAGGCAAAGATCAGAGTCTGTCATGTTTCAAAGAGAATACATAAGGAACTGGTGGTTTATTTCAAAAGGTATCTTGCAATAGTAGAGATTATTGCTACATAGATTTATTCTCTACTTTCAAACTAACAGAATTACTTTTCTTTCTCTTACAGAATAATGATATAATCTATTACAATGCAAAAGACGATCAGAATGATGTAAGTAATGTGTTTCATTTAATTTCATTGCTGTAATCTCAGAAAATTAGGGGAATGAAAATATTAATGAAACTCTATCATTTAAAGATTTGGTAGAAGCAAAAAAGCAAGAAACTTAAAAATGTCTTCAAAAGTTTCCTTAAGAGCCAGACAGTATTTTATGTTTTAATTCTCAAAATCTGTCTCCTTTCATACAGTTTGAATTACTGGTCAGGCAGAAAATGTGCTGGGAGAATGAAGATCCTGACAGCAGTATAATTCACTTTTGAAATGTAATAAAATCATAATTATAGGATTGGAGAGTCAAAATGATAAATGTAAATAATTCAGTTAACTCTGAAGGAACTATTTTCTGGCCTTATTTTCCAAGATCAGATGATGTTTTTCCGTATTCTTTGTAATAATTTTTTTACATTAGGAGAAAGAAGATGTGAAATGTTACTGAATAATTATTTTCATTCACTTTGTGATAATTTATGTGGCCATAATAAGATTTGGGGAAATTAAAAAATCCAATCAAAATATTTAGACTAAATTTATGAAACTTCAATTCCTGGTTTACTAAAGCTCTTATTTTAAAAGGTTTGAAGTCTCCTTTCTGCCATTAAAAATCTTAATGTGTTCTGGAGACAATACAAGTTATCCTCACCTTCACTGGAGATAATACACCTGCTTGTCTTCATTATAGATTTAATTTATAAGGCTATAGAAAAATGTTGTAAATGTATTAATCAGAATTGCCAGCATGCTTCATTTGCACTTTTTAATCAAGTAGACTTTAGAGATTGATGGCATCACTATTGTAATTGATGCTTCTGCTGTAAGGCAATTAAAGAAGGTACATAGATCATGTCAAGCAGAACATTTTAAATGGTTGTATAGAGTTATGAGTACTTCGTTTCAGATACCACAAACTACTGTCCTGAGTTTTAAAGTTTGCGTGATTTAAGTAAAATTCATTTAAAATAACCTAAATTTGAAATAAAATATTCTGTTCTCATTAAATTCACTTGATGCCAGCTGCTAATCTTCTCTGGAAACAGAATTACAAAGCTTAAAGATTGGATTTTTAATATAAATATACCAGATAGTAATAGTAGACTGTGGTGTGAAGTAAAAACTGTGATGTATATCTTATGGTTAAGTAGTATTGGGAAAGGTCTTGAGATTGCTACTTCTACAACCAAAATCCAAATCTGCTAGGCAAGACAGGAAAGGAAATACTGTTTCAGAGGTTAGTCTTTGTTTTTTTTTTTTATTTCCTTTAGGACATTCTTTTCCCTTCAAGATAAAAGTATACACACAGTGTAGAAGTTTGTTAGAGCAGATAACCTGTTTTATTTCTGTTTCAGTTTTATTTCTTTTTTATGTCATTTTGAACATTCATTAGAAAGAAGTTTATAGTAATGTTTACTCTCAAGAAGTGATAAGGATCCAATGATCAGTGATCTGACAGTGAGGGTTTTTTTTGAGAAGACCTTCATCTGGACCTCAACTGTGTATGTAAACATCACATTCTTCCCTCTTCCTGCCTGCAAAAAATGCTTGAGACAGCTTTTTTTTTTCTTTTCTTTAAATATTGAGAAATTTTAATAGAATCATTTCTGAAGCACTGGTTAGTAAAACTGTGTTTGCAATTCATTCCTTTCTGTCTCTAACATGTCCACATTTTTTTTCCTCTTCCATGCTGTGAGCCTTCATTTATTCACAGGAAATGATATTTATCTTTGAGTACAATCAAGAATAATTAGTAGCAGAAATTAATTTATTAAAATTAGACACCTAAACCAATCACTGTGGATATCTCTAGGGAGCTGTTCAGTTTGCTTAAAGACAAATGTCTAAGGTGATCTGAATTGAATCAGTTCTGGGTGTGTGTTTCTCTGTGTTGACCAGGTCCCTGTAACAGATCCTTTTAGATCTTAACTTTTGGTTGCTGAAAAATTAGAAGAAATTAATCTCCCGGGTCTTGCCTGCCAGTTTTTATTTGACTCCACTCTGTAATATTCTTTTGAATATCACAGCCTTTTCAGAAGAGCAATCCTCTTAAACTCTGTATTTCTGGTGTGTTTATATGCAGCTGAAAGTTTTCTTTCCTTCTTCCCATTTCCATACCACATTCAGGAGATCCTTCTCTCATTTTTCATCTGCTGTCTTGATGGACCTTTTCGAATCTAATGACCTAACCAGGCTTGCTTGTACTTAAAAAAAAAAAAAAATAAAGAAGCACATGAAGGCCAATCATTCTCTGGCCTTTGGATTTCTCAGTCTCTCAGATAAAAGGATCAATTTTTAACCCTGTATTCCATCAATCAGTAATGGACCTTTTGTACTCTTTATCTTACAACAGCAATTATATTCTTGCTTGCTTATTTCCCTCTCCCCTCCAGCGCTCCATGTAATATGTGAGCACTTGATGATAATTAATGAGTTTTATCCTTACAACAAGGTAGGAGGTATTATAGTTCCATTCTTTATATCTCATGGGGAGATAATGACCAAAGTTGTAATTTGGTATAGGTCTCTCAGGTTTTCATTCACTGTCCTTTTCTCAAGAACCCTTTCAGTTTGATATATTGCAGCCTGTTTGTGCGCTTTAATTTGCAGCTGTCAACAGCTTGTTGTATTTGGACAAATGCTGCAGTGCTTTTATTGGACAACTGAGTAGGCCCACTTTAAGCTGCTCTTTCCCATTAGTTTTCATATTGCTTTGCCTGTTCTCTCATCTTGTCCTTTGTACCCCCACCTTATTTATAGTAATTTTGCTCCACTGCTCAATTCTTTCCTCTTCTTTATTATGGTCTCCATTTAATTTCCAGTGATTCCACATCTAGTATATAGATTCTTCCTAAATCTATTTTTTTTTCTGTTTCCTTGTATTCATGTAATCCACAACTTGACTATGCACTGAATTGCTTAATTGCTTAATTTTCATTTGTCCTGAATTCCTTTCCTAATGGTTCTCTCATCTCCTCTTTGCATTGTGCTCCTTTTCCAAATTTTTAGTATAATTTCTTGCCATGGTTTTATAAACCTTTTCCTGCACAAGCTACAACAGCCTAAGGAAATGATTTTTCAATGATTTGATGGAAAGAACTAAGTAATACAAATAAAGAAATATCTCTTAACATGAAACCAGCCACACATCATTGGAAGTCCCCAGTTTCTCTGTAATCCCTAGACTTTAATTGGGAGCAGCCAGTTGTATCTTCTGGCAAGAGTTGTGTCCCTAGTTAGCACAAGTGATTTATTAGACATTGCCTTCATGCAGTCATGAGTAACAGAGCTGTGCTCCTTGTGCAATTATTGATCACGTACTAAGTGATAGTAGCACTTTTTATTTTCTTTTAATGAAAATTATGGGTTTCTTTGGGCAGTAACTATCTGCACAAAGTGTGAATTCAGAATGCGACTAGGAGTCAATGTGTGGGTTCCACTAGAAGCAAAAACCTGGAACATGCTTATGGTTGATCTTAAAACAAATACATTTTTTATTACTTCATAATAAAGAAGGAAGAAATCTACTAAACTGATAAGTAATTTGTGCCATATGGTTTAGGAATTTTTTCCTAATTCAGTGATGCCTTGTTATTTTGGGATAATTTTTGAAACATTAGCTCTCTTTGAGTTTAAACTGCAAGTAGGGGTAGCTATCAAGTAGGAGTTTTATAAATACTGGTAAAAAGTATATCTATATCAAATTTAAAACTATTGCAAAAATATGAAAGGATAATTAATTTTGAATGTAAATTCTTCAGAAAAATCATGGTGTGTTTTAACAAACATTTCAGAAAACAAAATAATTTCTACCCTTCAACCTTTTTTTTTTTTTTTTTTTTAAATGAAGTGAAGAATAAATATTGGGCAGAATTAAGCAGAGAGCAGAATCTAAGAGATGTGCTCCCAATTAAGAGACTTGGAGATTTAAAGGCATTGACAGTGGCTTTGGAAGTTTATTGAGTCTCTGCTTATAGCCTTACACAAGTCTTGCCTTTTCTACTGCTCTATGGTATCAAGGTTGCAAAATCTGCTTATATATGCACCTTTGATTAATTTAGTAAAAAGAAGTCTGTTAATGAAATATCCCAGGTTTACCTGTAAATAAGTCTGATCCTATTGATCAGAGAAGAGCCAGTCTGTTTTTTTGTTTCCCTCCAGCCACAAGAATTCAGGAGTTTCCTGACTCTTTCCCTCATAGCATACATTGAAAATGGCATAATAATTTACTTTATACAAGTATGATATTTTATGTGTTTCATAGCTGGACATCAGACAAGTGTCCTCTGTGCACCAGTGTTTCAGGAGCTGTGTGTTGGGTCAGGTAGAGCCCTTGAAGGGGGAGATGGCACCTGAATATGAGGATCAGGAGCAGAGGTGGGGCAGATGGGGGACTCCAGTGACCCGGTCTCAAAGGTAGCAGGTATAAAAAGATTTCTAGAGACTGAAAGGGTGATGCCAGATTTCAGCAGCTGCCACTTGCTGGATTGAAAAGTGAGACTGTAATGACTGGTCCTGACACTACACAGAAAGCTGGGACAGGGAGTGCTTTTGCAAGTTATCCAACAGATAAAGATTTCCTCAGGTTTTAAACCTGATTCTAATAAGACAGAACCTTCACAAAACTCCCTTTTATCCTCATATGTAAGAGCAGTTCTGTCTCTATGCTTTCACTGTCTGGATGCCAGCATGCAAATAACCAAAGCAGTATCTGACCATCTGGGTTTAGCTAAGGGAGGACTTCAAAGCATCAGCTTTTTCTGAGCTAAAGCTACTAACATTTCAGTCTATTTCATAGACAAGGTGAAGGATAGGTGTCTCCAATTTAGGATGAGTTTAAGTTCTAAGCTGTAGAGGATCTAGTTTCCTTTTGCAATAGGGCAGCCTTTCAAGAGTAACCAGCTAACTTCCTTAGCTCCCTTAGGTCTCTTATTCCTTCTGCTTTCATTGTATGAC
This sequence comes from Muscicapa striata striata, assembly GCA_030060385.1. Taxonomy (NCBI): domain Eukaryota; kingdom Metazoa; phylum Chordata; class Aves; order Passeriformes; family Muscicapidae; genus Muscicapa; species Muscicapa striata. The sequence goes on along the minus strand of JAREIS010000025.1, from coordinate 2,017,718 downwards.
AACCAGTATGGTTTGACATTACACTCACAGCTATGATGTGTTGTATTTCTTTTCATCTTCTCTTTGTCCTTTACTGCTTCTATACAGAAGACATTTTTAAAATGAGTCATAAAGATTTTCTGCTATTCTCATTTATGATGAGTAAATGGGCAAAGCCTATATCATAGAGATTGGAAAATCAAGTTGGATAACTCCACAATAACTGTGATTTGCACAGCCCTGCAAGAAGGTGCCAACAAGTAGGTGTTGTACATAGAGCATATCTATTTAGAGCTTATTTTTATGATTGCTATTCTTCATGTGTGCAAGTTGCTGCGATTTTTAATATTTAATTTCTTCTCTGTCTGAACCTACCAAGATAACCAGGCCAAGATATTGCATATGTCAGATTAAGTAACATTTGTACATGTTTACATACCTAGTTCTTGTATTTTCTGTTTGTCATATCTCATGATGGTGTATGGTAGAATTAGACGTGAAAATTTCACCAGAAAACATAATTTACCCCTTGTTTTAAAAGAGGTTTGTACATTCTTGAAGAATGATGATACTAAAATGGACTAGTGATTAAATTTGTAGATAAACAGAAATATTAGTTGAATGGTGTTTGATGGACATAATCTTGAATTTGAATTTTTTGAGAACTTGGGTTGCATCTGTGCCAGGTAGTCCGATTCTTAGCAATGTGGCATGGACTCTATTGAGATTTTGTTTATCTTGGTTTCTCATTGTAATGGGTATTAGCTGCACAGACAAATGCCTCAAATGCCTTGTTCTAGCCTTTGTTTTTAGATATAGACAGAGGACACATTTTGACAGGGTAGTTTGCTCTTAGACTGGCCTAGACTGTGAGAGGGAAAGAAATTCGTGCTAGTATGAACAATATCTTTCATTATGAAAGACTGTCAGACTAGGACTGGTGATGGACCTGTGTAGGGCCCATTTTGATAACCTTAGAGAAGTTTCATTAGAATAAAACTTTCTAAAATGTAGTAAATATCATATTTTTCAACTAAATTTTCACATTTATTAAATGTATCTTGAAAATGAACCTATATCTTTTAGTGCTGGAATGTATTGCTTGGAATTAATACTTAAAGTCTATAATAAACCTAACATTTTATGAAATGGGGACAGAAAATCTGATATATTCACATAGACTCATTCATTTACTCATTCATTTTCCAGAAGAACTTTCTAGTTGTTGCACATAGAACATACCTTGGTACCTATGTCGAAATAGTTTAATTTTAATTAACATGTTTTAAAATGAACTGCCATATAATGGTAGTTCCATATTCTAGCTTTTTTTTTTTTTTTTTTTTTTATATATCAATTTACTTGTACTGCAGGGTGTTGTTTCTTGTGCATTGTGGTGTATAATAAAAATAGTATTTATGGCCAAAATATTTCTTTCTGTAGTGAAGGTTCAGTTCTAGAGGTTAATTCTGTTATAAGACAACACACAGCATTTTATCTTTCATATATGGGAAGGAGTGAGTAACTAGGGAAACCATATTTTTATGTTTTTGTATTTTATCTGTTCATCATTCTTTACATACAAAAAGGACTTATTAATTTTAGTAATTTCATGGTATTTTGACCTCCAGATTTTTTAGGAAAGTTTGAGTGTTCTTGCTGAACTCATTTCTCTCTGACATCAGGAATTATCTGACAGAGTGATTTGGATGCTACTCTTTGGAACTATTCTTTGGAAATCATTGGAACTGGTAGTGAGGGCATGATTGAAGTTGTCTGCTCTAGTATCAAGACTTTTTTGCATTGTTGAAAAGGGAATTTGTTCCTTTTACCAAATATCACTAGGAAACATTCAGGTCTTTCCATTTCAAGGTCTTACAGGTAAGCTTGAGTACAGCTCATGGGGGGGAAAAAAAAAAAAAAAAGCATTCCTTTGAGCTTCCTATTGCAATTATAGTGACCTATTGCCAAAGGAAGCAGGGGTTCTTACTTCTCCACCCCCCTCCCCCCCAGTATTATGATTAAAAAAGGTGGTGTCAGGTTTATATTCCTTTATTCAAATTTGTGCAAGTCTTCCCTTCTCCCAAATGAATATATGTCCAAGCTGGAAATGAAAAATACATGATAATGAAATAAATGACTGCCCCAAAGCTATCTCCTACCTGTGAAACAAAGTTATGAAATAATAATGGCAAGAGTGATAACAGTAGTTGCCAGTGTCCTAAAAAAGATGAGACTGTTCTTAATGCAGAGAATCTTACCTTGAAGGCAAATGTGCCCAAAAGAGCAGTGCTTGAAGTCTCCCAATGGAGGCTGAGTTTATGCCACATCAAAGATCAGAATTCAGCCCTAAAGCTGGTGATTCATCCGTTTAATGGAAGATTTCTTGCTTCAGGATATTTCCTACTAATATCAAATGCATGACTGATAACTATTGCAGTGAATGCAGTGTAATTGTTGATTGGTAAATAAAAGCAGTACCAAAAGCTGAACTTGTCATATGATGTTTATAGCATTTGAGGCAGTGATTTTTAGCAAGCTTTGTTGCCTGATTATAGATCCCAATGTTGTATAGTGTTCTGATGTGTTGCTTTGAAATGTGTGGGTCACATTGAGACTTTTAAGTTGTACAAAACAAAATAAAAGACTTAATCTGATGTTTTCCTATGGCTGATCGAAGGTGCAGGTAGGCTTTGAAAACTCCCAAGTCAGATCAAGAATCTCAGAAAGGACCAGTTACAATATTTTAATATTCAAAGGGAGCTGTCTGTGGTGATGTGATGTGTAGTGTAGGTGATGAAATGCAGGTCCTGTTCCTGCCCTGCCCCTGACTGCAAATAGGAGCATTTCTGAACCAGCTGATCTGCAAAGGGCCAGATCACATTCCCTGGCCTTTCCACACAGCCATTCTCAACATGTTCTGTCCCTTTTGTTCTGTTGAGAATAGGTGGGGCAAAAAGCAAATTGAAGAAGACAATCATAGCTATTCTCATCAACAGAGTTGAAATCTTCCCGAGATTTTAGTGCTGGTGTGTAAAACAGTGTGTTAAAGGTTTTCTTGGAGCTCTTTTATGGTGTGTATTGAAAATAAATTTTAATCCAGTGGGAAATCACGTTGTCCAGATCTAAAAAACTTTTGAACTTAAACTTCAGCTGACCTTTTACATAAGTATTTTAATTTGCTGACTTTTAAAAAATTCTTTCAAAATCTGCAGTTTGACCTGTGTCTTCTTAATTTTGTGTGTACTTTCTTTTTGGCTTTTTTTTTGTTGTTTTTTGTTTGTTTGTTTGTTTGTTTGTTTGTTTACTTTCTTTTGACAGGCGTCTTTACTTGGGCAGAGTATCCTTCTCAAATTTCCCTTAGTTCCTGTGACTAATATTCTTCTACATTATTGCACTGCTAGTATTTCACCCTACTAGCATTTTTAAAGTCATATAAATAGTCTCACACAGTGTTACAGCATTTTACTTTAATTATGGTATGGTATTCAGTCTGCAGGGAAAGTCTGTGGTCCATAGATCAGGGCATGGTTTAGAGTTACCTACAGCCTTTGTCTACCTACATACAGCTGTCATTTAATTAATGAAAAGCTGCATTATATTTATGTGACCATGAATTTGTGTGTGATATTTCTATAGTGTTTTAATCCCCATAAACGGGGAGAAATATAGATTAGGAGGCCTTCTGGAGGTCATGTAGTCCAACCTTCTTCTCAAAGCAGGTTTCTTGTGTTATTTATGTTGTTATTGACACAGAAGTTGGTACAAATTAAGAAGAAGGAGCAATAACAAATTAGTATGCTGCAGGATGTACAAAATCCAAACCTAGCCAGTATGACTGTAGAAAAGAAAGAGCTGTGAAACAGGATCAGTTGATGGCTTAGCAAAGCATGGCAAGGACAACTGCATCAGATGAAAAAAATCAAATTAATTAAATGTTCACATTCAGTTGGTATTATAACTAATTCCCAATGAAGCATTAAGATGATTTAACATCTTGTTCTCCAGGGATATGATCTTTAATCAGATGTGGGGATAGTAAAAGGTAGACAGGGTAATTTATTCCAATAAGAGAAGAACAGTTCCTAGTTTGAAATTTAATTGGATGATGTATGAAAAATCTAAATTCTCTAGAGTACATTTTGGTCTTGAAAGTATTTTACAGGACTTTTGTCAACAATGGATATTTTTATTTTATTTTATTACATATGTTTGAGTACTGTCATGGGATGTGAAAGATCAGTGAAGGAGACTATGAAATCTAAGGGATTTTTTTTTTTTGTTCTTCGTTTTATAATTAACTGGGTTTTTCTGAACTCCTAGTAACATTTCAGTCAGTTAAAGGGAGATTTGCTTTTCTTCTAATATGTATTTCTGTTGTTGTCTAATGATATTGTCATTTGACAGTCAAGTCAGTGCTGAAGTAGGTGGTTCTGTGCAACACCTGATAATTTAAGGGCAGGCAGGAAGACCCCTCTTAGTGAACATCTTGGTCATAAACCCCTGAGTTTTCTCAGACCATCACCCCATGTAGAAGACCAGGGTGGGAATTTCAGATGGGATTACACGTCATGATTCCCAATCTCATGACCAGGGTATATAACCCAAGAGGGATATGGAGATGTTGCCTGAACCTTCAGGAGTGGAAGGGATGGAGTCAAGGACCACTGAGGTTAGTCAGACATGCATGTGTCCATGGGACCAGATGAGATCCAGGGGCATCCAGGGATGCTGATGTCATTATGAGGCAGCTCTCCATCACCCCTGAAACACTGTGGGGATTGGAGAGGTTTTTGAGGACCTTGGGCTGTGGAAGTCACATTTATCTTTAGGGTACTTTTTAGAAAGATAAATAAGTCTTATATTTCTTATGTGCTTAAATATTTAAATACACATTTCATTTTACCTGTCATTGTAGCTCAAGAGAAAATAGGACAGGACAGAAATGATTTTTTGCATACTGATACTGCTACAGCAGACTCTCTGTAGATTTCTGTTGAAGGTCACATATAATGTGTAATAATTAAAAAAAAGAAATTTTCACTAATTCTTTTATTACTATCTTTTAATCTTACGGGTATTTTTTTTTTAGCTTATTAAAAATGATACCTTAAGAATTCTCCTTTTTTCTAGAATTTAAGAAAATTATAGAAATATATAATTACCTGAATTATGGTATTTAAGGCACCCTCATAAATGTAATGTCAACTCAGAAGAGGACTTCCAGAAGCTTGGATTTCTATTTTGAAAATCTTTCCAGCTGAAGAAAACCCAGACATTTTCATCTGTTTCTCTAGAATATAATTAATTGAAATGCTGCAATATTATGACAGTATCATAGAATAGTTTTGATTGGAAGGAACTTTTAAAGTTCATCTAATCCAGGCCCATGCAATAAGCAGGGACATCTTCAACTAGATTAGATGCTCAGAACCCAAACTAACCTGACCTTGAATGTTTCCAGACATGGAGACATTTACCATATCTCTGGGCAACCTACCCCAGTGTTTTACCACCCTCATCTCTCAAAACTTCTTCCTTATATTTAGTCTGAATCTACCCTCTTTTAGTTGTAAACCATTACACTTTGTCTTCTCTCAAGAGAACCTGCTAAAAAGTCTGTCACCAAGTTTCCAGGTATTTACATATGATCAATTAATTACATCAAGGATTCATTTATTCATTAAACCAAAGTCATGATCCACTGAATTATGTGAATAGGTCAAAATACAAATAAAAAGTAAACACTATTATGTTTAAGATATATAATAATTTTGTGCATACCTAAAAGTTCTCATCAGAAGCTGTGAATCATAAAGGTCAGATAAATGAATGCATAACCTCCCCACACGGTTTTGCACCATCCATAAAATATCAGATACTCTGGTATACAGTAGACAGGGACAAGCCTGTAAGTAACTGTATAGAAATTTTCATAGACAAAAGATAAGTGCATTATAAAAATAGCCCCAGAGTCAAACAAATACTTTGAATATATTCTGACTGTATATGGCACATACTGGCATTACTCAATTGGCCAAAGACTGGAAATAAAATGACTTCTTTAAGAAAATTTGTCTTTTTTTTAAATAGCAAAATCCAATCCATAGTTCCATTTGTTTTATCATTGACTTACAGTAACCAATTGATGCATTAGAAGCATATAGAAAAAAAAAGACTGAAAGAAACTCTTATCTATATTAAATATAATGGCCCTTGAGAATGACACACTGACAGATGCAAACTATTTCCTTACTAAATTGCACCCTAGTTCCCTTTCATAAGCTACCCAGACCCTACTTATATTTGGAAAAAATCTATTTTTTTCTTATGTTTATATATATGTGTACATGTTCATATGTGTATATTCTTACGTTTAACACCTCCCTGCTGCATAACAGAAAAATATTTTGTTTCTGAGCCAACAGTTTTCTTGTTTTATTTGTAAATCTTTTAATTGTTTCATCCCTAAGGGTAAACAAAAGGATTTCACTTAAAATCATCACGTTGCAAAGTGAAGACCACAGTCCCCCACTGACATAGAGTGAAAACAAAATAAACTCTTCACAGTTCTGTCACAACCACCTGAATGCACTTGGCAGTCTTCCCTCAGCTGGAAAATCAGCTAGTGAGAAGGAAATAAAAAATGTTATCAGAAGGCAATGCACTCATTACATTATCTAAAATGCAGTAAAAGTGTTGTGGCTATTAGAAATGCATTTTAGCTGCTCTTCAAAATTAGCTCCTAATCCTTAGAAGAGCTGGTTCCAGCCCTTGCTTGCTTCAGGCATTTGCTGAACTGTGTGCTTCAAGCAATATCCCATTTTACTCTCTCTGTTAGGTCCAGCTCTAACTTTTTAATGGGGCCACAATCATTCTCAGAGGGGCTGTGTATGTAGTTCTATTGGATTATTTTCCCCGTGGAGGGAAAAACCCAGGAAAACAGCAAAGTAAAGCAGAAAAAGGAAAAAAAAGAGTACAGAACTGAGCATAGAAGAAATTCTGTGCTTATTTTGTAAGTGATGGTTTCATTTGTACAGAATAGATCTTGGAGGGAAGTAAAAGAAGTGAGTCTCATTTGTTTAAAATTTTACATTTAGAAATTTCAGCAGGTATTCAGAAGTAAAATCCGGGCTCATACCTAGAGATGAAAATATAAAACTTTGGAATTCTGCAAGGCAAGACAGGAAGGAATCACAGAGGGAAAAATTGATGTCCCTAAAACCACAGTGATTATAATTCCATCTCTACATTCATTATCTAAAATGGTGTTGGTAGGGACAGTGAGACTTTGTGCAGAACATAGTCCCTGGATACGAAGGCAATGGAAAAATACCAGCAACCAATTCCTGTCTGTTTTGCATAATATGGAAGCAGGGAGGTGTCATTGGATATCAGTCCAGGAATTGAAAGAAATCTAATTTTATTTTTCATCATGATGCTAAATCTGTTATGATGCTTTGAGCAACTTCTACATTGTTCTGAAAAGAATCTGCTTTCAGAAAACACCTGAAGAATGCTTCACTTTGGTGACGGGTTTTTTGTGTTTCACAAATGGCTTTTTCAAAAAATAGTGTCAGCTTTCTGGTTGTGAGTTTTCAGCATCTGAAACAGCAAAAATAATTTTTATTCTAATGAAAAGACCTTCTGAAACCCACAATAAACAGTATTTTTAAAATAAGTGAAAATTTATTAGTAGATCTAGAAAGTTCACTCATCTTACTGCTGTGATGATGGAAGGTAGCTGAATGCTGTGGAAAGGAATCAGGATAAATTTGGCTGCAGTGAAATGGGAAGCTAGACTATGTCACAATTTCTTGAAATTATCTTTATCAATTTTGTTTTAATGAATATTTTCTAGACATACCTTTCAGTAATATATCTTGGCATAAATCTTCCAGTTAATTCTTGTAAATACATTAATTTATGTTCAGAAAGCTCTCTAGAGAGAAGTTGCATTATTTCTGCTGTTTACTTGGCTTATAAAAAAGATGCAGAAAGTACCCTCCAGTTTATTGGAGATCATGCCAAAAGTCATTTAGAAATAATCCCAAGGAATAGCTGCAAAAAAATACATTTCTTGAGTTTTAGCCTGCTATATTAATTTTCTTTTATCCTGATGGTGAATGGTAGACATGTGAAAAACCCCAACTTGATTTATTAACAAAAAAAACAAACAAAATCCAAACAAACAAAACAAACCAAAACAAACAAAAAAAGAAAATAAAAAAGCAAGCTTTAAAATGGCACAAATGTGAACTGAAAATGGAAATGAATTTTATCTGCCTCTCAAGGGAGGAAGAAATTGGTCTTGAGATTCATTGCAGTGAAATGAGTGAGTTATTTTGCTGACTGTCAGTGGTAGGTAACAATGTAATGCAATAAGTGAAGGCCAGGTTTGAATAGATAGAAAATTAATCTTCAGCCACTGTCTCCTCTGGGATTTTTCTGTGCCAGTATTGATTGCATTTCAGCTTCTGACTTGAGAGAGAAATTGGTTGGAGTTGGATTTTAATTATATTCACACGCTGGATCACTTTCCATCAAAATATGTGTGCTGCTACTTTTCTGAAAACAAAGTTTAACTGGGTATAAAACCATACCAGCTGACACTACAATCTGTCAGGCTTTTCATAGAAATGCCAAATTAAAAGAATTAATAACATTGAGCTTTTCCTTTTTAATCATTCATTTTTTTCTTGTTTATTTTTTGTTTTGTTTTTGGTTTGTTTTTTTTTTTTATTTCCCTCGATGTAAGCTACTTGAAATTAAGAAATTTTCAAATGGAAGCCAAATAGATTTATTTTCTATAGAAAGATCCAGTATAAATTTGGATGTATGAGTTGTGGTAAAGCCTTCATTGGTCTTGCTGGTCAGGATGTAGTAGCCCAAGTGAGTTCAACACTAATTTGCCAAAAACGGTTCTGATACTTACCTGTTGTGTATAGAACCAGTTCAGATACTTTTAGATTTACAGAACAAATTGTTCTTGTGTGAGGGTAACTTTGAAATTTTTAAAGGATTTTGTCATTTGTTGTTTTTGTTTTTGGGCACATTGATGTGTTGTTTCAGTATCAGGGCTGTATATCATAAAATATCCCATGAACATCAACAAGAGCAGTCTGAAAGCATCTACATTACTTTATGTAGTTTTAGATCCACTGCCTTGCATTAATGAAGTTGAGAAGAGTTTTAGATTAATGTTTTTGGTTGGGTATCATGGCATATCAGTGGGAGTAACAGACTCAGTCTTTTTCAGGGGGCCTGCGTGTGTATGTGCTATTAGAAATGTGAGAAGTAGATTTTTTTTTTTTTTTTTTTTTTTTTTGACATTTTAGGCATTCAGGACTTAATGAATTAAATGTTTTCAATTTCAACAAAGTTTAATCAGATTTTGGCAGTTGACATGAAGCTTCTTTCATAGCATATGAGTGAATGGAAAGACTGCATTTATTAAAGCATTTATTAATTGGAATGAAATTGAAGTATCAAGTAGAAGAAACATGATCATTCTATGTTGCAATGGTTCAGGAATTTCAAGCAAAAATCTAAATATATTGTAATACATAAACTTTTGTGCAAGACCTGCTAGGATGGACTTAATGGAACACTGTGTAATTCATGGGATTGTTTTTTGTAGGGCCAGAAGCTGAAATTTGACGAACTTTGATTAGTCAGTCCCTTGCAGCTCAGGATATTCTTTGATTCTATGTTCATGCCCCTTCTCTTTGACCATACCCATCCCTCCCAAATATTTATTGTGGAAATTTAGTTGAAAGAAATCTTTTGACATTCACTCATTCTGATATTTTAGTGTGGTTATGTGGCCTGATCCCCAATTCTTTTCTGAAGTGTACTGTGAAAACCTTGAGGGTTTGTAGTCATTGCTATTACTTTTTAGAAATAAGAGTGTTAGAATTTTTTTTTTTTTTTTTTTTTAAATCAAATTACTTTCCAACAGAAGGGAGATTTTTCCACATGAATGATTGATTGTTGGGAATGCATTTGCATAATTAAACAAAGTCATTACTTTGAGCAACGTGAAGCTAAATGATAATTTGTGAAAAGAACTCCAGAATTTGTGTAATGTTTTGCATTCCAGATTTGGTACATGAAAATAAATATGCAGGATAATATAGAAGCAACAACAACAAGAAAAAAAACCCAAAAAACAAAAACAAAAACAAAAAACTAAACAAATTAAAAAAACCAACCAAAACAAAACAAAAAACTCAAATGAACAAAAAAACCCCCAAACCAAACCAAAATAAAAAAAAAAAAAAAAACCCACAAAAAAACCAAAAAAAAAAAAAAAAAAAAAAAAAAAAAAGCAAGCAACACAACAAAAACCTATGAAAAACTGAACAAAATTGCATTGTCTGAAGCTGTCATAATGCTGTGTCAGTTCAAATCATACACAACAGTGCATAAACTGTTACTGATCTTGGCTTTAGTCTGCACCCTTCAAAGTAGGTTATAATGGTTATGAGCCTTGTTTGCCCACAAAGTTGTCTGTCACATTCTCCTGTATCACCACTCCCCTCCAGCAGTGGAGGGATGAGAAAATAAGACCATTAAAGACATATGGATTGAGATAAGGACAGTATATTAAAGAAAAGCAAATTTCAAACATGGAATCAATGAAAATCAAAAATATTTATTCTTTACTTCCCACCATCAGGCAATGTCCAAACACTTTCTGGGAAGTAGGATCTTAGAACATACAGCAGTTGTTCCACAAATACTCCACCTTAATGATAAATGTCCCCTCTTGATTTTACTGAGCTTGTAATACTGAGCAGATCATCACTAGAAAGGAATATTTCTTTGATCATCTTGAGTCATCTGTGCTGGGTATATCCCCTCCCAGACTTTTGTCCATTCCCAGAAAGGCATTAAGTACTAAGCAACAAATTGAACTTCTCAGCATAAGATGTAGTAGCTATGCTGTGTAAAAATAGTCAAAATGAGTACCCACCTTCTTTTCTTCCAGAAGTTTAGTAGACTTGTGAGATTCATCTCGCCTAATCCTAGACAGCTGTATTGCTGACTTCTACATCTAGGTGATTTGCACTAGAGCTACTTCTACAATCAATCAAAAGTAGGCACTTCTAAAGCATGATTCATGTCATGGGAAAATAGGTGTCTAATTAAGATAAGATGAATTGCACTCTAAACATTCCCATTTCTCTTCATTCACTGTGAAGGCAGCCTGCAGTGATGAGCACAACTCTGCTGGCTTGTTGAAATTGGTGGCTGTCACCGGTTAAATGAGTTCTGCCCTTTGTATTTCCAAAGGAAATCAGTTCTTTACACCCACCCAAGATTGCTGCTTACTTCAGGCTGCATTTGAACCTATACTTAGAATGGCATTGTTCTGTAACCTTGAGATGAAGCAGATGAGAAAACATAGGCAGTTTCATCACATGGCATTGTGGATAAGCTAAAATTCATCTGTCTGCACTTTGATAGAAGATAATAAACAGAATGGCCTCAGCCCACACATGCCTGACTGACCATCAGGTGCTTCATTGTCAGCACTATTTATCAAGCATAGCACATCTTCAAAAACTGATGACTCCATAGTATTAAAAAATATCCTTATAATTGCCTCCAATAGCTAGCCTGAGTAATCACTCAGTATCATAGTTGCTGTATTATTGCTTTAAGTGGCAGTCGACCCATGGCATGGGGCCTCCTGTTCAGCTGCAGCTGAGACAGGTGAAGACACTCCCACCTCCTCTTTGGCCTTCACTGCCTCCTGGGTTCATGCAGTTTTTGTAGCTGAGCAAGAATAATTCTCTGCTTTTCCAAAGAACTAGTAAAAATTGACTGAGTGAATTGGAAGGAATCAAGAAATGTGTATCACCTGTGCAGACAGGTGAGAGAAGATGGGAACCCAAGGCAGACAGGTGATGGTGAGCATCTGAGTGTTTGGGGACCTTTCCCCTTGGACAGATGTAGCCAGTACATGGGATTTCACTGAGAAATGCTTAAAATAAATCAGTGAACTAAACCTGATTTAATCAGAAGTTCTAAGAAGGCTTAATTCCCTTGCTTTGTCTGGATGTACATGAGAAAAATGTTTATGCAATGTATATGGCAGGTATCATTTTTTTGTGATTTGTGATATAATCTGCAGAAGTTAAAAAAAAATAATATTTAAGATTTGGTGGAAATTGCTACACATAATAAAAGGTAATTTATTTATCTTGAGTTATGGTTTTAAAAAATCTCATGCAGTCATGAAATTTAAGGTGTTTAAGGTGTGTAAGGTGTTAGGCTCTTAGTTTTCTTTTGCTGGTCTTCATTTCACGGTATTGCATTGGGTAGATTAAAATTGAAAGCAAACTGTGCACAAATGTTCCTGAGCTGGAGAAGCTAATTGTGTTTATACACAAATGCAAAATGAAAGAAAAGCTACTATTTTTTTGTTCATAAAAAGAAAATGGGGGTGGCATTGTTTTTTAGGACACTTTTTAATATTTTGCCCTTTACATGTTTTTTCTTTAAAAAGCCTGAAAAGAATGAAACTGAATCTGGCAGCCAGAGAATCAGACCAGTATTTGAAGATGATCCTGTTTTCCGACGGCAAACATCTTACCAGCATGCAGCAGTCCACATACCAACAGATATTTATGAGGGCTGTAAGTACATGTGAACAAAGTGATTTTATATTTTAATACTAAGTTCATTCTTTGTGTCCCATTCTTAAAACAATGTTTGTCTCCACTTTAAGTACAGGTTTGCTGCTATTGTCGCTTTTACTTCTTTCAGTGCTACCTCAGAGATGTGTTGTGTTAGGGATAATGATTGGTATGAATTTATGAATTGGTAAGTGCTTCAGTTGAGATCCATTAGGATTGGATCTGAGTTTCACAAATGTAACTGGAGGTGAAACAAAACTCTTGCATATTCTGATTTTCTGATCCATTCTTTCTCCGTAGTGTTCACATTTAATACAAACAATTCTTGACAGCTCTTCTTTACACACTGTTTGGCCTCAGGCAGAGATGAGTTCTGAAAACATTTTTAAGTATCTCATAAGCTGGTACAGCTTAGGGAGACAACATGCTGTGTGAGCTGGTAGTACCAACATTGCATCCAGTGCATTTCTAGAACTGCAGTAACAGTCTGATATAGAATTTACATAAAGTATTTCTAAACTATGCAAAAATAATATATATATATACGTATACTGATGAAGGTTCTTTAATTGTATTTATCTTCCAAGATGGAAATGAGTCCCTGTACTCATAGTCAAGCAAAAATCTTTATACAATAAAAAGGCATTTCAGCATCCAAAGGGGCTGCATGTTTTTTAAAAAGGGGGAAGAAAAATTAAATAAGATTTGTATTCTTAAGTTTTGATTTTTTTTAAGGTCCTAATTTCAAGTATGCTGTCATTTTCCTCTTTTAAAGTCTCATCAAGAGGAAAGAGACCCTAGTGTGACCTGAGCTTTTTAAAATTCATGGCCACAGTTGAATGCAGCTTCCATAAATGGCTCAGGGATGAAAATGGAAATGTCAGTATGATAGGGGAAAGAATCATAGTAGCTTGTATTCTTACACGGTGAGCTTGACTGACAGACCTAAAGGATTATTCTGAGATTCTGACTTTAATAAATGCTAAAGTGCACCTTAATTGCAGGATTACAAAGAAGTGAAAGGCCATTTCCATTTTTTTTTGTTTGTTTGTTTTTTGTTTTTTTGTTTTTTTGGTTTTTTTTTTTTTTTTTTTTTTTTGTTTTTTTAAGATAATTGATACTTCACTGTTAAAATGATAAAAAAACCCGTCTCCAATTACTAGGATATTTATAAATGCTATGTGAACTTTGGTATAAGTCATCATAACAATACATTAAATGTTTTTCCTGTTTTGTTGAATGTAACATTTTAAATGGAGTTCCTGAGGACATGTATTCCTTAAAAATGTATACTATGTAATGTTACTGTGCAGCTCATAAACCTGAAAAAGAAGACAGCTTATGATTTCCACAGGGAAAGTACAACTTTAGTATCTAATAAAATGATAATAACAGAAAGAAATGTACAGTTCTGGACAGAGGTAATTGCATATGCAGCATATATGTTTTGTGATTCTTTGGGTCTGGTTTTTATATTAATTACCAGGGGAGTAGAAGCCTAGAAAATTACCAGGAAGTCTGTAATTCTGTGTCAGAAAAATAATGTTGTTGTGTTTCTGGGTAACTTTCTGTTACAGATGGAATTTTCAGAGATAACAGCTTGAGAATACCTGAAAGTGACAGATTTCATATCAATAAACACAAAATGTTCAGCAGGTTCTATTTTATAGTTACAAAGTTCATATGTCATCTGAAACACAAGTGAGCAATTGTAAGGTAGTCATTTACCAACAGATTTCCAAAAGTGGAATTTGGTGTTCTTCTTTTCACCTTATGATCTACAAGACAATTTTTATAACTCTGAAAAGACTGATAATGTATCTTGAACACAGTTGTCATTTTCCTGCCTGTTCACGGGAGCTAACCTGTCATTTCTTGGTGGAGGTTTCAGCATCCACTAGAACAGGAAGCAGCTGTACATTTGAAAGTAGTATATGCAATTCCTTGTCTAAATCCCAATCTGCTTGGAATAAATCCTTCTGAGAAACGGTTGATGAGGCACAGTTCACAAGTTTTACAGCTTGGAAGCCAATTTTTTTGACTGAATAATGCCTTGGCAAGCAGATTTCATTTTTTCTCCTTTATTGTATGTGCTTTGCAGGATGCCAAGAGAAACAAAGAATTGCTCTTTGGATCTCCCAGAACAGTTTTCAGTGACTAGATATTTGACTTGGCTATTCCTCCTTGAGATTGGTTTTCACTTCTCTAGCCTCTTACAGCAGCAGGTTTTTGTCTCTAGGGGAGAGGGACAATTACTTTTAGAGCCACATGTAATCTGGATTTTCACTTGGGCCTGTCAATCATGCTTTTTCATGTCAGTTAATTATTTTTTGTATGAAACTGGGAATTTGACTCAAACTGTAGAATCATATAATCATTAGAGTTAGAAGAGACGTCTAAGATAATCAATATGCTACCCATTAAAATGTTTTCTATTTATGTTTGATTTCTATCATAGTTATTACTTATGACTATTTATTACTTTTAAAATGGAATCAAATAATGAATTTCTCTCTACTTTGATTTTTGAAAGTGGGGAACTGTTTTGTATAGTAATTCTGTAATGCTGCACAACCTACTTAAAATGTAGTGTGGTTTATAAAACAATATCCTTTGTCTTCCTACATATATAGTGATTTGCTATGTTTGAAGTACAGTGATGAGCTTCTTGGGAAGTAGTTCCTTGTATTTCACCATAAAAATATATGACACATCATTACAAATATCCATGTACTACATCCAGGCTATTACTTTGTGAGTTATTTGATTGTAGAAAGAAATATTATTAAAGTTGTTCAGGCTTTTAAAATTTTCTTTTCTCTCCCTGGGTCTTGTGACAAAACCTGTGCAGAGACAGAAGAAAGTCTAAGGACTTAACTTACTTGCCTCTTTCTAAGGATTGAAGGGGGGATGCCAATAAAATAGAACCAAATCAGACTTTTAATTCAGTATTTTTCAAGAGGCTCTTTTAGGTTTTGAAAAAAAATCGATCTGCAGCTAAAAACAGAACACACTCTCAGGTCCTCATTCTACCACATGCACTGGGAATTAGTCAAGCATCTCCTGTTTGTAATAGCTGAAGTATTATTTCTAAATCTTCATTAAAACTGTACCCTGCTTATCCCAAAGGAGAATATAGGAATTGCAGGCCAGAAGTAAGAGGAAATCCCTGGCACAAGGAAAGCAAGGTTAATCTTCCCAGTGGATACCAGCCATGCCCTCGCTGTCTGAGATCCACTCTCCCCATCTGCTGCAGTGATTCCCCTGGGTGTATGTCTGGGGCACACAAACCAGGCTTGCTTTTTTTTCTGTGTGGTTATTCCTATTTTACTCCCTTTAAATCAGAAATACTGCTTCCACATGTCACTACTTGATTAGCATGGAAGAGCTGATTGAAGTGTCAGGTTGAAAGTAATGTGTCATGAGCATGACAATATAACTTTGAATATATTTGGACAGCAACCAGCAAGAAAAAAAAAGGGCATCCCTGCTCTGAAGCCATCAAACCAGGCATAAATACTGAGTTGCAAGTAATTGATCATTCATATACTTTAGTAATAATAAAATAAAATAATAAAATAGAAATACCGTTGCTTCCTACTCCCCTTTCATGGCAGTCCATGAAATTTTTCTCTCGTCTAAAGTCTTGTTTTTATTATATTTGTTATCAAGTGTGGCAGTGGACATAAATTTTGCTTTTTTAGTGTGCATCATATATGTAAATAATCAGTTATTGGTAAAGTATTTTGGAATTCTAGTACTCCAATATATCACTTAAGGGAAATAAAAACTTTTAGAAATAATTTCTAAAATTCAAATTAGATACTAGGGTGATTTTTATCTTGACCAGAATACTATTTCCTCAACAAATTTTTAAAATGTTCTACAGTTTCTGCTTATCTTGTGCATCTTAGTATAAGAGAATGAAAAGAAAAAAATACCCTTTGGGAACAGCAGTCTAGTGGAAGCTGTTCCAGCACATGGCAGGGATGTTGGAACTAGCTGATCTTTAAGATCCCTTCCAACTCAGTCCATTAGTTGATTCTGTGAATAAAAACCTTAGAAATACTGTGAAATGAAATCATGAGGGTGATGATACTCCCCCTCCAAAACCAAAACAAAACAATTCAAACAAACTAGGAAAAAGTGTGCTGTCATTTATTCATTGAAGTCTTATGTGTGGATAATAAATAAGATTTATAAAGGAATCCAGATATTGATAAAGTGTTGTGTTGTGTAAATATTTTGGTGTGCTACATCCACATTTCTTAAATATCTAAAGACAATAAAACATTTGTGTGTTTGATTTTCTATTTAATTTAAATAGCAGTTACAGACAGATACTTTTATTACCTATGATTACTGTCCTTGATACATTTTTTTGTGACAGCTGACAAACTGAAGTTATTCAGAACTATTTTTTTCCTGGTTTATTGTAAGGGATAAATGAATAGTGCAGGTTTACTACATCAGAGATTGAAAAATAATTGTTTCAAGTCTCTGATTTTGTGTGTGTTCACACATTTAAAATTGGAAATAGATATTATGTATGTCTTGTACAGATGGCATGGGAGATTACTGTAACTTCTGACTTTTTTGTAGTTGTTGTATTCTCCATTATTTTAATCATTGGGTTATTTGTGAAAACATGTAATGAATGAAGTAGACCTTTAAATGAATTTCAGTGTCAGCCTGTTTTAAATACCACAGACTATAGCTTGGGGTAACTAGAAAGCAAATGTTAGTTGCAGTTAAGTCCCTAAGTACTGCCTGGTTAGTTCAATATTAAACCTGGAAGGAAGGTACCAATGCAGAAGCATAAGTAAAGAACTCTAGGGTCAGTATTGCTTTTTATGCTCTGAAAATTGCAGGTTTTTTTTCTCCCCCAAGTAGATTGCTAAAGCTCCCTGAAATAAATTCTTATTTGAATAATCAGCAAAAAGAAATAGTTTTTCTAACTTGATGAAAAAGCTTGTTTCTGTCACAATCCAGAAGGCCAAGTAACTCGAACAGTATCCTCCACTGTAAGGAAATATTTATATTTTGGTACTGGAATTAGTACCTTTAGTTTAATTGGATGGATGGTCTAGCATAATCACTTGATATCAAGTTGACCATGACTTCTGTCTAAAGTTATCAAAATTTAAGATAAAGACATTTTTGTAGCCAAGAATATTTTTTTTTTCCTCTTTGAAAGACTAAATTGATTAAGTACATGCTAATTTGAAATACAGATGCGATAAGGAATTCTCAATATAGATTTAAAGCAATCTGCCTAATAATGGTGCATCACGAAAATGATACAATGATACTCTCAAGCTGGAAGGTTTATCCAAGACTAACTAATTGTTAAATGTGACATAAGAATCTTAATGGGAAAATAAATAGTGGGAAATCTGAAATAAAACACAGTTTGGTTACAATTCCAGGTACTCTTCTAGACTTGCATTGTCTTAATATGTTTGAATAGAATTTTCAGAAGTTTCTGCAAAATAAAAACAGAATTTTTCTTTCAGCAGTGAATTTAGAACCTAAATACCTTAGGCTTTCATAGAGATGCAGTGGTCTAAACACAAATTTCCACTGAAAGTGGATATTCTGAAATATTCTACGTCTGAACTGTGAAATCTTTATTTTAAATGAATCAAGGGTTATCTATTTACAATCAATACAATTGATTTTATTTATTTTTATGCATTAGTGTGAGAACCGACTGAAAAAGAGCGTAATGACG
This sequence comes from Muscicapa striata striata, assembly GCA_030060385.1. NCBI lineage: Eukaryota > Metazoa > Chordata > Aves > Passeriformes > Muscicapidae > Muscicapa > Muscicapa striata. The sequence goes on along the minus strand of JAREIS010000025.1, from coordinate 1,999,358 downwards.
TTCTTGTACCTTAACACTCAGAACCTTTCCTGGAATATTAATTATATTTTTTAAATCGTTTTTGAAAATTAAGGTGTTTATTTATAAACATAGGAAGGAAGCTATATAACACAATAAATTATGCCCAAAATAATTGGGCTAATGTTTGAACTGTACTAAGATTTATTATTTGTCTCAAGTTGGAAACAATATATACTAATTTTTACATTTCTACCTTTTATTTTATCTTCAAAAGAAGAAGAGTTTTCTGAGGTATCAGTTTAAGTGCTTTTACAGCTCAGACCTATATTCTAAATATTTTACATCTATTCTAATCATTTAACCTGGGGAAATTAAATGCTATCTTCGAGCAAACAGTCACAACTCACTAGCAATTCATAATGGGAATTTTCTCTTTATCTTGGTGAAGCCTTTTATCCTATACAGTAATTTGTCACAGGGATGAAAAGAAGTTACAGGGTTTACTTCATGATCTTTTGGGAAGAAATTTTCTTCATATTGTTGCAGAGTTCTTCTCTTACCAGGTGCTATTTTTCACTTCCAAATAGCTTTTTTTCTATTGATCTAATTTTAACATAAATAATATTTTCATTTCACTGGCAACTTTCTTTTATGAGTAAGCATATTAACACAGCATATCTGCACCCATCAGGCATCCTAGTTTTGTCTGTTTCAGTTTTAGTCATGCTTCCAGAGAATCCCAAACTTCATGGCTACCATCTGTACTTCATTACAGAAATGTACTGAATAGTTGTCTCCTAATCTTCTAGGTCCCTATTTGTCAGATACAGAAGTTTACCTTCTAACTGTTATCTTTTAAAAAATCTCTTTTTCAGCCTACTTCACCTTTATTGAATAAAGATTGAAATTATATTTCATTCCAAAAGAACCCCTATATTGCTAAAATATATCAGGGTGTTGTACTGGCACACAATTTCCCATGGAAACCACATCCCACAAAAATCGCATTTTAGTATGTTCAGCCTTATTTCTTTTTTGAATGAAATAAAATATATCAAAAAATTATGTTTTCTATTTAAGTTTAGGAAATGGTAATTTATTTCCTTTTTGCTGTTGTAGTTGTTCATGCTCTTTTTAAAAAAGAAGCAAACCTTAAAAATATTGAGTTTGGGTTTTCAATAGAACAATACAGGCCTTAGACATGGCCCTAATCCATGTGGGCTTTTTTCACAGTGACCCCTCTGGGCATCATCACCTGCCAAACTTTCTATATCATGTCTTTCCTGTTCTTATAACCAGAAATTTGTCTGCATGGACCACTGACATGATACAGTCTTCTTAAATACTCAAAGGACATGATGTCCTGCGTGTTTAGAATTTTTAATATCACAATGAAGTGTGAAAAGTCATATCAGAAGCCAAAGTTGTATTACCTGGTTAAGCTGGTCTTTGTGGTGTGGCTTCAACAATTTAAAATACTATACAATGAAGATATTTTCCTTCCAGTTGTTTTGTAAAACTCTGGAGTTTTAACAGAAAGATGCCAAAACACCTTTGTGTTCCTATTTACTTTGTTTTCCTTAACTGTATAATATTAATTTGCATAGTTTGTAAAAATGGAGAAGTGTGAAAAATACTTTTCTAATAATGGAATAGTGATTATCATTAGCATTCAGCATAGCTGCCTCTCTGCAGATTTCTTGACCAACAATGTGGCGTGCATCCAGAATTATTTTGGACTTTATAGCAGGTCCTGAGATTCAGTGTCTGTTAGGCTGCCTGGCTGAGTAAAAAATGTTTAAGCTGTACATACTGCCAAAATCTATTTTGGAGAACAGATGATTGCTGCTGCTCCTCAGATCCCTTTCCATTTCTTCTGCTGTATTTTCTCTCTTACTCAGAGCTTGGAATAGCAATTAGTATTGAACCCTCTTGTACCAAGAGGGAAAAGTTGGCTCTGCAGTAAGATTGGCAAAGTTCTTACAGTAAAAATAGCAAATGGTGGCCTTTGTATTTCTGCAACACAGACTGCTAAGCAGAACACTGAATATCAGTAGATCTTCATTATTCAGCATATGAAAAATATAAGACATTTTTAATATCCACTAATAAATGTTTAGGTGTGTTTCAGTTTTTTAAACAAGTCCATATGATGATTTAAGTTGACTACTAGGAAAAAAAAACCAAAAAAAGTGCTAAATTGCTTGAAGTAATTTATATCTAACAAGAAGATATCAATTTGTGTGAAAATTATTAAAGATGTTCTGTCTTAATGACCTTAAAACCTACTTTAAATGGAAGTGCATGGGCTTTGGAATATTCCTTGGTTGCTCTGAGAGTCTGTCAATTGTTTATTATCCTGTCCTTAAACAAGTTTGCCTTATTTTGTTCTCAGATGCTCTTTTCAGTTCAGTGTGTTGAGGTCTAAACAAGAAAAAAGGAAGGAGAGGAGAAGGGAAGGGAAACTGTGGCATGTCCCCTTTCCTTCTTTCTGTGGTCTGACACAAGCTGCCAGCTCTGCTCTGAGCTGTGAGGGTGACACCCTCTGTGAATGACCCTGTGCAAAGCTGTAGAAGAGCAAATAACTGCAGGCAACTTCTGCCTCCACCTCTGTGCCCCTGTGGCATCTGAGAGTGTTCTCTGGGCTGAAAGTGGATGAGTCAATGTCTGCACAGAATTGTGCAAGTCCTTAAAGATGAGGACAAGGTGATTAAAACCCAGTAATAAAATATAAACTGCAGAAAATAACTAACATATATTTCCAAGAACAAGTGCCTGATGCATACAGAGATATCTTCTATGACACAAAAATAGTGTATTTGAATAACAAGAGGTTGCTTATTCTTTACTTGACCCACACAAATTATGAGGGATTGAAATAAAATATCTGTTGACGGTCAATTTTTTCACTTGGGCAGTGTGAAATATTTTCTATGGGACCATCCCTGTACTCATTAAATTTTTAAAGCTGTCTTGTTGTTTTGTCTTGGTTTTAATATCTAAGAGGTTTAATATGCTTATTATCAACAGAGTTATGAAAGATTTCCCCCTGGAAAGAAATCTAGATTTCAGCTTTGCAATGTTGCAAAAGAAATTTGTTTTTTGTAAAATTATTTTTTTAATAATTGGTCCTCATATTTCATAATGTCTTGTATTTTCAGCATGTAATACCACAGCTGTGAATTTTGCTGAGTTTATGGCAGTCTAGCTCTAACTTACAATTTTTTAAACTTCTACTGGTTAAAAATGATATCCCTGTATTATTCACTTTACAAGGCTTACATGATGAATCCTTATAAATCTATACTCTTAAAAATATTTCATTGATTTGTTTTTTTCAAAAGAAAGTGAAATAAAGTTGTTAAGTTTCAGGTGGACAGGACATAAAAGTTAAGATTCAAAGTATTCTGAAAATACTGACTGTGATAGATGATATATTAAAAAGAAGGGTAATAAATCTAGATACTTTTGAGATATCCATATTGATAAATTTATCATGGTTAATTACCACGAAATGGAATGTAAAATCGTGACTAGATTAATGGATTTAAATATATATTCTATACTATAATTTTAGCATGTGCATTATCATATTTTCCTGCATTGTAGTTATTACTATTTTTATAGCAATATCACCATCACAAACAGTATGTTCACTTTTAGTTTTGAAATGAGGAAGACAGATAATGAAAAGGAAAGGCAAGAGAAAATATAATGTAGTCATATGTGGATTTGAATACACTGAGGGGCTTTTTGTGGATATGTCAAAAATTTGCAGTCTTGAAAAGTTGTAACAACATACAGAATATAATTTAAGAATATGACTACTGTTTATTTGTTACTGTGGACTCACTTTGTTGCATACTGGATTTTTCTATTTTGTCAAATTGCATCTCTATAAATTTTTCATATCCCTGTTTGATAACAAAGAACTTTTGCCATACTTCTGCATAAGATGATAAATGTCTTGCAGCCTTGGCATCCTGTCCTTTCCCCTGGAGTGCCCTCTTGCTTCATGTTGTCTTTAGTTGTAGGTTATTTTACATAATATAAAAATTTGAAAATAAATATCAACAATTTTAAAAGAACATTATTTTCTGCCTTTTTCTGTTAAAATATTGGTCATTTTTATCTTAAAAAGGATAATTTTCAGTAGAAAAAATTTACTGGGACAAAAACCTGAACATTACTCAGTGGATATGTTTACATGGATTTGCAGTGGATTCTGGGTTAGTTGAATGAATTTGATTAAGCTATGTTCATGTTAAATTACATTTGTGCTTGAAGGACCTATTTCTTAGCAGGACTTCCAAGTTCACACTGGACATTTCATTGAGACCATTATCTGCCCTTGCCATTGGAGCCTATCAGGCTTGCTTCAAGTAAATGTTCAATTTTTCAACAAAAACTTTTAGCTTGAGCATCTGTTATAAAATTAGATCAAGACTTTTCCATTAATCAACATGATAAGATTGGTTACTTCTAACGAGGTCACACATCTTATTGCTAGTCAGACCTCAGCTTACAAGTTTTTTATTTAAATTATTTTGTTTTTTGCAGTTAGACACACCCCTCTTCAAAACAGTTATCTTTAAAACTGTTCAAGTTTGTAGAAGTATTCCATGGTAAGCTATTTACATTTTTAACCTTTTGGTCTGTTCCTGTGAAAGGCTCTATGTCCTTGGTATTCTTTCATTTTCAGTAGTATCTGAATCACTCAGGCCCATTTAGGTCAGCACCTTACTTTATGTTGTTGAAAACAATAAATAGTTGCTGACTAGGAAGATAGTAGGCAAGAGGGGAAAAAACAAGTCTAGACCCTGGCCTTCTCAACTGGCAGCTGAAAATCAAAAGCACACTGGGTAGCTCAGCATGATGGGTATGGTGAGGGACAGACTCTTCAGAGCTGAAGGAAAGGTAATAACGAAATCTTAAATTAAAAAATGTTCAACAACACTGACAACACTGCTCAAAATGCATTGAAACAAAACAGAACAAAAAACCCAACAAACAAATAAACCCCACACAAATACCCCAAACCAAACAAGCAAACAAAACAAAAAAACAAAAACAAAAACAAAAAAAACAAACAAACAAACAAAAAAAAAAACCACAAAAAAAAACCCCAAAACAAAACCAAAAAATACACTCAAAAAAACCCCCCAAAAAAGCCACCACAACAAAGGGACACAGGGCTTGGCAAAGACAAAGAAGAAATAGAGATTGGGAATGCCAAAAGGCAATTACATCTTTCATGACTTTCAACCAAGCAGTCATAGTTTACCATGTAAACTCGCTTCCAGAGAAGCCTGACCTGAGGTTTTGCTGGTTAGCTTTGGAGGTCCAAAGAGGTGGTAATTGCAGTTGCTGTGTTCTCTTTAGCATGCATGCAGCAGGATGGAAGGAGGTTTTGGTAACAACACTGCCTGTTAGAGGTGTTTGCAGACAAGGTGTCCCTTAAGGTGTCCCCATGGAATGGGGTTGGAACTAAACAGTCTGTAATGTCCCTTCCAACCCAAACCATTCTATGGTTGTATGATTCTGTGATGCTGCTATATTCCTATGGTTCTTTATGGAAGAACAGTACTCACATTCCTCGTTAGAAATGACCAAATGGGATTATATGAACCTTCTTCACAGTTAAAAAGCCTTTGTAGGAGTCTCTTCATAGAAGAGACAGTAGAAACTGAATGATGTGAGAAGGGTGTAACACAGGGGCTACTGATCTGGGAGGGTGGTTCCAGGAGATGCTTTATTTAGCATTTCCTAGTAATTTTTCTTTTGAGGATGAGAGGAAGCTTAGTTGTTTGGGCTGTTATTTTCCTTTATTTGAAATAAAAATTTCTGGAATCAGCATTTGACTATGAATCTGACTGAAGTTTCAGCACAGTCAGCCTGGACATACCAAATACATACTTTGTACATCGCTTCAGTGTCATTTAGTTGAATCCAAATAGAAGTGTTCAAGTCCTTGGCCAGCATCATAAGTATCACAAATACCATTGGTTTTGTTCCTAATTTGCAATGGCTCACTAAATCTCTCAGATAGTTGCATGTCTTGCAAGATGTCTAGCATATCTTTACTTGTTTTTCAGCTTTCTAGTCAAGTGATAGGTTGCTTTGCCTTCTTGCATAGTATCTGGCTGGATCTGAGTTTGCGTTTTGACAGGATTTTGTTCAGCAGTAGTTACAGGTCAAGGTAATTGTTGATCTTAACATGTTTTCAACTTCAGTTTAACACTAAACCTGATTTTTTTAGGAAACCTAAAGATGTAGATACAATGAGACTGCTAATTACCTCAAGTTCCCTTTAGCTTTTTAGAATCAGTGTAGTGACTTTATTTGGACTAGTATTTCACCTGAACCATTTAAATAATAAAAAACAGGATGCTAATATTTTTTATACTATTTGTATATGTTAGCTGCTTTTTCTATGAATATAAAGGAATAGGAATATTATGAGAACTTAAAGATAGTGACAATATTAGGTAAAATTATAAGAAAAGTAAAATTAAACATCCTAAATTATTGTTAAAATTGCACATTGAGTTAAGTTCTGGATGCCTTGTGATAGTAAAATAATAGGAAAATCAAGTGATTTCCTGTTCTCAACTTGTATGTGAGACAGAATTGTATCCTGGAGATTTCATTGGTTCTAGCTTGAATGTAATAGCATGAACAGTGAATAAATGAGATTTCATGCCTGCTCTAGATCTAGAAAAAATCAACCCAGAAGCAGTGTCTCTGCTTAATTAATTCTTTATTGACATTAAATTTCATTTCCTGCAGTTCTCACCAGCATGAGAAATGTATATTACTTAAGCAAGAAAATCTTTCTGCTTTGCAAAAGTAATGTGAAATCCATGTTTTCACATATAGTTCTGGATAGTTGCAGCATTGTTAGGTCACAAATGTAGATAGTTGTTGAATTTATTTTAATCATAGGGTTTATATCTAAAAAGATAAAATATTTTTTGTTCACATGCAGAGAAAATGTTATGGTGCTTGAGAATGAAATAGAGTTTGTCTTGCACAAATGGGTTTGCCAGTGAACAAAGATGTGGCATATATCACTTTGTTTTTACAGTGTTGTCAAGTGTAATGAATTTAAGCTCTTGCTAGGATCTGTCATGCTTTTTTTCTTTAGATAATAACTTTTTTAAAAAATTGCAATTCTTAACTGAAAGACAAGGCATTTGATTAAGTTGCATGTAAGAGTGCCTATTTGTGGCATTTAAAATTTCATCATCCATAAGGTTTTTTTTTCCTCTTATCCACTTTCTGTATGTAGATTTGCTGATTTTAGCTTGTTCTCTGTGCTCTGCAAAATGGTTTTGAAAAAAGGAAAGAATGGAAAAATGAATGGTTGATTACAGAAGTGGGAAATTTTGCAGTTTATTGAGTTCCTCTGACTTTTTTTTTAAGCTTAACTGTTTGTAGTAGTCCTTGAGAAATGGGAGTCTCAATTATTGCTGCCCTCAACAAGCTCCATGGTGTTGAGGAGTTTCCCATCTTTGTTTCATCTTTAAAGTAATAGTGGTGGTCTCTTATCCTGTGAAGGGCATCCAGATTGTCTCCAGCAAACTGGATATGGAGTTACCTGGGGATTACTAGGTTGACAGGTTGCAAGACTGACTGTAGTAAAAATCTTGGTCAGCAGCAAAAAAACCTCTGTGCACTGTTATTTGGTTGTTGATTTTTTGGTTTTTTTTTTGTTTGTTTGTTTTTGTTTTGTTTTGTTTTGTTTTTTGTTTTTATTTTGGTTTTGGTGTTTTTTTGTTTTTTTTTTTTTTTTAGGATGAGCTTAGCAAATAGTATCTAGTCTTTTAGACAGCATTTGCTGTACATGGGTGTCTGAGATTGTGCTGGTCTAATAGAAAGTCACAGGATAATAGCCTCTTGCCACTAGCTTAAGTGAAAGGTGAAATGGAAACATTTATTTTCCAGACGAGACATTGATTTAGTAACAGCTTTCTATTACTGCAAATTACTGAAATAGAAGTTAGCATTTCCCCCTCTTTGAAGCAGCCTGATGTGTTCAGAATGTGTTACATGCTCCAGCAGCTAAAAGCTGTTTGACTCCAGTAACAGGCTTTTTATCCAAAATATGGACCACACTCACAGGGAATATAAAATCGCAGTTATTATTGTAGAAGAGTGTGCTTCTCTTTCTTTCCCCCTTCCCCCTCCCTTTTTTCATTTCTCTGATATGTGGGGAATATGCACACACTGAAAATGGCAAGAAAATAGATCCGTTTCTTTATGATTTTTATATATTTCATCTCTTGTTATTATTACTTGCTATATCAAGACTTTTGTTGCATGATTAGCAATTTTTTTCCTTCATTTTAGATATGATAAAATAATTTTTAATGTTTTTTTCAATGTTTTTAAGATATTTAAAATATTTTAAGATATTTTCAACTATTCTTTCCCTGTGGAGTGAGCTTATTCTGTTGAAACAGAGAAAGGGAGAGAGCAATGTCAAAATGGGGCCATTTATCTGGTAACTTCCTAGAGTTTCTTGGATTGTTTGAAATAACAGTACTGAAATGTGGTAAAATACATATTGCATTAATATACTCAAATCTATAATAAATGGATCCAAAATTCTAAGGAATGCTTTATACTTTAATACTTTAGAGGAATACTTCTCTAAGGAATACAGCAGATATCGACTGCATTTAAAAATAGAATAGAATAATAATATAATGTAATATAATATAATTAATATAATGTAATGTAATGTAATATAATATTGTATAATATATATTGATTGCATGCAATCCAACAAGTAACTTCTTTAGTTCAATGTCTGACAACTTCTTTGCACATTTTGGAAGCAGACAGAAAATAAATTAGAGATGATAAATGCATGTTCTGTATCATATAAACCATAATTTCTGTGTGCTGGTTATCAGCATTTGTCAGATCCAGCTCAAAGTTAGAGCAGAATTCTTACATAAAATAAGAAGATGGAGGGAAGTAAGATGGATTGGGCAGATGAGTTGTGGGTGGTTTTGTTCTTTGCCTAATTCCTAAACAAATGTAGATTCTTGATATAGAAGATAACATGTTTTCAGTAACTTTTTGATTTCTCTAGTTTGGAAAACTAGGAAACACCTTTCTTTTTATCTACTCAAGGTGGTACATAGAGTCATCCATGTAGATCCCTTTAGGGTAATTTAACAGCTCTGAAAGGCTAAAGATTCACCTACTCCTTATAGCAATAACAGAGAGACATTCTGTGGTTCAAAATGCTGTATGAGAGATTCTTCAAATACATATTTATACATCCTCCATAGAGAGGAAAACCTTTTGGAGCGTTTACCTTCTTTGCTGGATTTTGGATTCTTTTGTCACGGCTAGTCAGTTTAGAAATATTTAACTTTTAGAATTTTCTATTCTAATCATTCCCTGATACCATTCCTTGAATACATTTTCATAATGCATTTTGCTGAAACACCATGAACTTCTGTAGAACTAAATAAATTAATGATAATCAGAGAATTAAAATTCCATACAGTACACAAGTCAAACTTCTTGGTGCTCTTTTTAAATAGCTACTTTACATAAATTTATTCAGGTTTATAGAAAGTGCAGTTGTGTACATTTTTATATGTTAGTTATTTTATATTTTTGTGTAGCATATAAAGAATAAGACATAAATAAGACCTTGAGTTTTTTAATATGTCTGGGTTCTTTATTTGGAAACAAAGCATGCCTTTTCTGTTTTTAAAGGAGTGTTTATGGCTAACAGTATTAGAAATTTTATGCACCCACAAAAATGAGTGGAGAAATTGCATCCTTCAAAATAAAAAGCACGCAGGTAATCTCCCAGACCCTTAGCAATGCATCAGAAAGCATTTCTCAAGTGCACTTCAAGAGTATGGATTTGTTTCTTCTTTGTAAATTAGTAATGGGATTTGAAGTATTATAAGTCTGTTTTCATCATGTGGCAGGTTTTAAAGGACTTCTTCTCTCCCAGTGTGGTTTTTTTTGTTTGTTTTTTGTTTGTTTGTTTGTTTGTTTGTTTGAGACCTGGTCTGATAAAATCTCTATTGATCTCAGATAGATTTCCCCAAGAAGGACATGAGAAGAGCCAGAATCTAGTTTTAGATAATATATAAAATCCATGAAAAGATGATTCATTCCTACATTAGCTACTTCAATGCTGTCACTTAGTACCTCCAAATGCAGTCCGAGATAGTATTGAGGAAGATTTTTTTTTTTAATTTAGCTGCCAGAAAATATATTTTAAATTACATACTAATAAATAGACAATAATAGGAAGATTTCTCTCTGGAAAAGAAAAAAAAAAAAATCAAGTACTAGTTTTTTTTTCACAGTATAAGGGTTATTGAAAAGTATCAAGAACCTTTTGCTTTGATGAATGAAAAAATGTACTGAAATCCTATTATAAAAGAGAAAAGAAAAGAAACCTCCTTGATTTGCAAGAACATGTTTGTAAAGTTAATGATAAATGCATTAGTTGAGTTGTCTCAGAAGCCCTGATTAACTGTTAATTTAACTATCCATATCCCTTTCATGTCACCCATAAAAGAGTACTTCTGTAATGGTCTCTTTCTAGTATTCTTTTGAAATATCATAGGAACTCATTAAATATTGAAACAAAACTTGAACAATCTTTCTAAGGCAGCATATAGTTAGAAGTTCCCTCTAGCAATATTCATACTTTAGAAAAAGTTGCACCCTGGTCCAGGGCAGCTTTACATCTGGCATGATGCAGCAGTGCTTTAAGAAGATTTATCACTTTACTGGTACCAGATCCTCTTGTGGTAATACTCTGCATGATTTTATATATGAATTAAGGAATATTGTAGGTCACAAAGAGAAGATTCAGGTTTCTGCTGATATTTATGTCTCTAAATCTCTCGAGGAAAACTTCCTGTATATTCAGGGTATATAGAAACACCATATCTGAAAATTGCTGTCTTTATATATTTGAGAGAAAATTCCATTTTCCAGTTCCAGAGGCTGTTTCATCCCTGATGTTACACAGTGCCCATTAATTCACTTGCAGTCTATAATTGATTACTGGACATTAGCATCATGTTTTTGAAAGAACCAATTTATAATGAGTGCTCCTTAGGAAGCATTTAGTTTCTCAAAAGGAAGAAATAGGTTGCTTCTAAATTATGCCATTTCAGCATATTAAAAAAATAATAAAATTATTTTTTTATAAAAAGAAATTGTATCACAGACTGTATCACATTTTCAGGAACTGAATGTGAATATAGATATCATTGAGAGGATGATTGGTCTCAATGATTTCATATTCAGGCCTCTGGAGATGATGCTTGGGATGACTATACCAAGAGTCCTACAATAGACAAAATACAAAACCTGTTCGTGATACAAATAGGGATAAACATAAGGATAATTCTGTGCCACAGTGGGGAAGAGTTCTAAAAGTCTTATGACTTAAACTGTCGTACATATTGTTGCAACAAACCTTTCAAAAAGAAAATGAAAAATTAAAATTAAATTAAAATTCAGACACCATCTTGCAATTTTTTTAATTCCAGGGGAAAAAAAACAAAACAAAACAAAACAAAAAAAAAAACAAAACAAAAAAAACAAACAAACAAACAAACAAACAAAAAAAACCAGCAACTCTTAACAGACCTGTCTTTCCTGCCCTAAACCCCTTAAGATATTTGGGGTATTTACATCTTTGTTCAGTGCAGATGCTTTGGTTAAGATGAGCTGTTTGACTGCTGAGTTTCCAGTTCATCAGACTGTGTCAGTGAAATGATGCTGTGCAAGGTGAGCTGCACTGAGCTGCAGTTGCCCAGTGCTGTCTCAGCTGATGGGGTCAGGCTCTGCCTGCTTCCCAACCACCTGTATTCCTGACTGTATGAATGCCTACTGCTGATGTGATGTATGTTGAACTCCTTTTTCCTCTCTGTTTGTCTGCTTGTTTGGAGATTTTTTGTAATCCCTGTAGATGTACTCACCAGCTCTACTTGTGGTAGGATCATCTTTCAATATCAGTAGGTAAGCAATGACTCATACTCAAGTACATCTGGCCCTTTCTGCTTCTGATTTTTTAAACTGTCAGAAGGTGCACCTTCTAAGAGAATATTCTGTTAAACATAATCCCATTTTTACTACTCATGTCTTTGTCATTATTCTCTCCACAGGTCTTCCAGACCATGACTCTCCATTGATACAGCTTTTTAGATTTCATATCATTAGTATAAACTACTAAATATACTGAAATGGTGCTTAAAACTGATGATTTACAAGCTTCAGTTGTAATGTCTTCTTAATCTCATATTCACCTTACCAGTGAATACCTTACCAGCTTCCTGGTTTGTCATTATCCAGTCTACATTTATTGAATCCATCTTCACACTTCATTTGAACTGATGGTTGTTCTATGTACATAACTTTGAATGTTTTGCTGACAACCTGATAAATTATTTGAATAGCCTGCTTCCTCCCCATCTCCCAAACATCAGATAAATACATATTTAGAATTAATAGATTTTGCCTTCATCTTTCTGTTTTTCCTTTCACTGTTCATTCATTTTAGGTCTCTTGATATGTCACTACTTCCTCCTATTTCTTCCATAGTGTAAGCCCTGTATCACAGAGCGTAGCACTATGGTTAGAAATCCTTCCTGTAAATTCACAATCCCTTTCTTTCAGAATTTAATGATAAAGATTAACCATTCCCTTGATTGTTATGCACTATACTTTTACTTCTGCTAAGTGTTGTGCTTTCTGTTTCTGCATCCTCATTTACAACAGTAGAGAATCTGTATTTATGTGTTTCTGAAAAGGAAAAAAAAAAAAAAAAAAAAAAAAGCAGCTGTATGAAATAGTACCAGTAGCTGCTAGTAGAAAGGAAAACTTCAGCTGTAATGCATTTGCCAGCTTTTATTTTTATCTTGACTTAATAGCCTTTGGCACAATGATCACACCCAAATATTTTCTTCCATATGCGAAACAACTGCATTGTTTGATCTCCCTTTAGGGAGTCCTGAGAGGGCTTGCAAATAAGGATAACACCTTTGAAACACATTTGAAAGAAGGCAAACTCTGGTCAGAATATCAAATCCATCTATTGAATGGAGTTGTCTGAATGCATACTTTACAATATAAAAACAAAGTAATCCATCTACTGAATGGAGCTGTCTGAACATATGCTCTCCACGCTAAAAATAAGGTAATCTACCTTTTACAGGGAGCACTATGCATCCCTGCATTCACCACAGGGAAAAATATATGTAGGATATTTAGTTAGGTATATATTGAGAGTTACTTTCTATAGCTTGTCTCTGCCAGAGTGCTAACTAAGCATTGTGTTAAAGCATCAATTTATACACAGAGAGGCAATTTAGCAGTGTGCATTTCTCAGGCAGTGTATTATTGAATATCATATAAAGCTGCATGCATACTTAACCTATCAATGGCTTTGTTCTTTCTCCTTTCTATGCTTTACTACCCAGTAGGGCACTTCATAATTTCGAATTCTGAGGTTTTTTGGTTTTTTTGTTTGTTTTTTTTCTTTTAATTATCTCCCTTGATTTTTTTGTCTATTTTTAGTTTGGGTTTTTGTTTGGTTGATTGGTTGGTTTGGTTTTGTTTAAAAACTACCAGAAAACCAGTGTATTTCAGATGGCACTTACAAGAGAACATATATTATAATAATTTTTACAGAATAAAGCAATACATTATCCTAAGCTTTGAATGGCTCTATGGAAGATGTTAATGAAAAGACTGATGGCCATTAAAGGACAATGTAGTTTTCTTGAGGAGGTGGAATACATTTTCTCAAGAAGCAGAGGTGAGTGATGCTTCATTAGCTGGATTATTGAAAACACCTAGTTCTTGCTCTGGGATATAATTTTGACCAGGCACAGTATTGCTGTACCAAACACTACACTGCATGAAGAGCAGTGCTTGGTATTTCAAATATTCTTTAGCAAGAGTATATTTACCGTTTTGTGCATTCTACTTGGAGAAGGTGCATTTTCCTACAAATTAAAAATGAGAAAATCTGCTTGAATTTTCCTGAAGGCCATATATTTCCATGCTTACTAAAAATAATTGTTACCAGGATGGTTGATAAAACACTTAACTACACTGTAGAGTGTCCTCATCTGAAGGTACTCTTCAAACAGCTTTACATGTCAAACACTTTATGCTAATAATTTTTTTCCTATGATTTCTACATCACAGGCAATCTATTGTTTTCATTACTACTAGATCAATAATTATTGATCACTTGATCATTCAGATTAATTCATTATTGCTACTATGAATGAAGGTAGAGATTGATAATGGAGAATAATTCCATTTTATTTTAATAATTTTTCTAGGAAGGTGGAAACAAACACACAGACATTTCTGATGGTTAAGGGATTTTGATATTTAAAATGTGATTCTTTATAGTAGCTGTGAGGTGGCAACATAGATTTCTTGTTTCAAAACCCACATACTTAACTTCTATTAAAAAAATATGGATATATGTACAATAATTCATGTGCTTTGCTGGAAGGGACAAAATGCACAATCAAGGCCAGTTTCCTGCAGCTTTAGCTCTCTGTTTACCATGCTGATGTCACCAAGAGGAGCACTTGTCCAGTTCAAATGTCCTAAAAAATCATTTACACTTTTGACACTGAGAGACACAGGTCACAAACGATATATAAGTTGCCTTGCACTTCTAGTAAACTTAAGAACTAAGAGAATCAATCCCACCATTAAAGTCTGTCACAGGAAAAATGCAGGAGAGGATAAGAGCATTTTATTCCCATACTGGCAGTACATTTGCAAAGTCAAAATATGAAATGGAAAATATCACCCATTTAATTAAACAAACAAAAAAAAAAAAAAAAAAAAAATCAACAACAGTAGCTACTGGATGACTCCCAGAAAAGAGTTGAAAGCAAATCTAACATGTGCCCTTAATATACTTTCAGTTTGGTGAAATTTTAGTTGCTTCCTAATGAGGGTTAATGTCTTTGTATTTCATATTCCTTTCTTTTTTCCTTTTCTTCCTGTGTCAATAGGTTTCTAAAGCCATATTATCTCTGTCTCTTCAGAATAGGGTTAATATTGCAAAAATCAATAAGAATTTTAATGTTTTGTCATTTAAGATACAATGCTGCTGCATTATAACTATATTCTTTTACACTAGTCATAATTTTGGTTATGTTTCATTTTCTCCATATTCAATTTCTTATCCTCTGCTGAGAGCTCTACTTCTTCCAGGATTTGTTCAAAATACTGTACAAATGACACACACTTTTACATTTTCTTCCCTGTAGCCAAAGCAAATTCCTGTGGATATGACACAGCAGATGTGTTGACTGTAATATTGTTCTGTTTGATACTCTGAGATGTTTCTTTTTAAAATTGCTTCATTTATATAAATCCTTCTCTGCATTTTTGCATGAAGTGTGGTGCATGTGTCTCCCATCTCCTCCGTTTTAGCTGAACAATTGTGTAAACTCTGACCCTACTTTTCTCACTGATTTTTAGGAAACTCTTGAGAGCTTTACTCACCCACATGTTTTTTGTGCTTATTAGGGTCAGATTTTACCAAATTCTGATGACTCTATTTTCTGGACATTGTTTTTTCCTTTGTGGGCAAGATTCTTTTCTGAGGATTACCTGAGCCTAAATTTCTCTGAACTTCTTTTGTAACCTGTGACACTCTTCAGATCAATGTGAAGAAGGTTAAAGCTTAATTATTTATTCCAGCATGAAAAACCATCAGTAATCTCTGCCTTGCTGTTGTTGGAGTCTTCTCCAATTTTATATATTTTTGTTCCCAGGAGACAGGATGCCTGTCTAACTTCTGGAACTTATAATAAGCCTATTTTCCTTAGTACTGTTTTCCAAAGACTTTTAGTGATCTTAGTATGATTTTTCAAAATTCTCTCTCCCATTCTTTCAACTAAATATGTACATATATCATCCTGACATCTCTCTCAAACATTGAAAGGAGTACTGTCTTAGGCAGTCTCAGAGGAATTACAGTACCATCCATCCATTTTGAATTAGCTGCCCATTTCTCTCCAGTTGCCTTCATTTGCCACTGCTTGTTTTTTCTTTGTATCTTTGAAGACATCAGATTTATACTGTTGCTCTTACACTCACTGGTCTTTCTCTGGGTTTTTTTTTGTAATTCATTTCTTCTACTGATTGCCAATGCATCCCACAGCTCTTTGATTTAGCTGCTCCAGTACCAGCAGCTTCATGTCCAGTCTCTTCCTTCCATCACACTTTTGAATCCATCTTGGCTTTAATTGCTGCTCTTGCTGATATTTCCAATCTCAAGATTGGTTTTCTCAGCCAGGAGTTATACCTTCTGCACACATTATACTTATATATATGCACCATATATATATATATATATATCTAATATAGGTTACACACATGTAGGTATCTTCAATCAGAAACAAATTCAAAAGAAAAACATTTGGGTTTTCAGTAATTTAATTCTGCGAATGTAGACAGTTGTTACAAGAGGTGATTCCTTGTTTTATTTTCCCAACAGAGATGTACACAGATTGTTTAGGAAGAAAACTCCACTTGCAGTTACTGAAAATGCAGTGGCTTAGAAGCACCAGCAATTGAAATTTATGAAAGAACAGAAGCTACCTATTGTGCTTTCACGTGTATGTACCAGTAATGACAGCCACATTGTAATAAATAGCATACTTTGTTCACTGTAAGCAGAAAATTGGGTCAAATAGTCTTCTGGTGCTAGCTTCAGCATGGAAATTAATATTTCCAAGTTCCACTATAAATGGATCATTTGAACCAGAGTGCTTACTAATACATCAAATCAGTGAAATGTGCTTCAAACATGGTAAGAATGGTCCATCAAGAATAAAAACAGCTTAAAATTTGTACAATGATCTATTTATCACCTTTTTAGAAGAAAAAATTAAATAGGAAAGCATCTTCTACAGGCCATGATCTGCTCGGCCAAGTCTCTTTTCTTCTTTTCTTTTTTTATTGGTCTGATTCTTTTTTCTCATTTTGATAAATTTCTGATTATATTCTAAAAGAATGATGATTGAAGTAGCTGCATTGTTATGTTTGCTGTGAAGAGTTATGCTCTTGATGTGCCTGAGCAGGTACAGGATTTAGAACCTACATTCCTCCACCTAAGCCTTGCATTAATGCATAATATCAGTTTAAGGTGCAGCATGTAGCCAGAGAAGTAGAAATGGGTGGATGCTTTAATTTCATAGTGTATGAAATATAGTTATTTGGAAATTTTGCAAAAATGTCACTAATCTTGATGAGTGGAACTATTTAACACTTAAATCAGGGTAGTTCTCTCTGTGCCTTATTTTTTTTCCCTTTTAAATATGTTTTAATGTGACCCAGTAAGTCATTATTGAATTGTTTTCATTTTGAATAATTGCTTTCTACAGTTTTTTTAATACATTTGCTAGGGGAAATATTGATTACATCAATTGATAAGATTAATTGTGAGATTGACTATTTGTATAGATAACTTCTGGCTGAAGGAAGGCATTTTTGACTACCAACAGGACTGAAATGTGCTGTTCTGGAAAATTAATTGCTCCCTAATGCTTTGGTGTTCTGAGATTTCACGTGACCTGGAAAAGTTGCCTGCTTGTTTCTTTAGTATTCCACTTTTATCAAATTCTTTCCTTTAGTTCCCTTTTGGTCATTTTCTGTTTCTGATCTCTTATTCTGATTGTTATACAATAATTCAGTGAGCTGATCTCAAGATGATGTGTGCTACTTAGAGTCATACTGTGAGAGTAAAAATGATTTATGATCAAATTTGTTGATGTTAGAAAATGTGAGTTCTGCTGAGGTTTTTTAAGATTAAAAATAATTTATTTGTCTTTCAGTAAATACATAGCTAGATTTTTGAATTTGACTAGTTTTAAACTGTTGGACTATGTGATAGTTATTATGAAATCCTGGTGTGGTCTTTCAATATTCACTTGCAGAATGTTTGGTGATGCATTTACTTTATTGAGAAAACAATGGTGAAACAAGGAGTTAAGTCTTAGGCTGTAGTTTCTGCACTGTAGCAACCTGTAACTGCCAGATGTTATTTTTTGTTATTTACCAGTATTATATGGATAAAAATTGAGTTTCACAATAATATCTAGCCAGACTGAGATTTTTTACTATCCCTCAAAGTTGTCACCACTGTGGTCATAACCCAGAGAGGGTGGCACCTGCTCCTTCTTACACCTGCAGTGCTGCTTGCAGATGTGCTGTGCAGTGCTACAGATTTTTTTTATTGTTTTAGTCTGAAGCTGAATTGAGAAGATTTCTAGGGGGAGATACAGTATTTTAAGGCTCAGATCTGGAAACCAGTAGAAATCAGCATTTTCAGGCCACAAGAAGAATGTGTTTCACTGAGATGACTGGAAGTGAAGTTATGTGGAGATTAAGTCCTAAGGAAGAAGCATCAGATTTTTTTTAAAAACATATTTCTTGACTATTATGGAAAGTTTTTCTTGCATAAAGGCTTCATAAATAAGTAAAAAAAGCCAGTGAGCCTACTTGTGCCATTAAATAGATGTGCAGATGTGTGTGTCTGTGTGTCTGTGCAGCAAAGTTACACTACTATGAAATTTTAGTTTATTTTTCCTCTCATCAAAATCAGTGGGATAACTGAAAGAGGGGACAGTGTTTGGTGTGAAGGTAGAAAGGTGTCATCCATGAGTGCTCTGAATTTAGCACTGTAAGAGGCACTGAACAAAGTCACCAGCAGGTTTTTGGATTGTCCTCCTGAGCAGTAATAACAATAATGTCAAAATCAAGTGTTTAAAATGCTTTTAACAGCAGAAAGGCTGTAAGGTGAAAAAAAAAAAAACAGTGGAAAATCAAAATTATGACTTCAATATAAAAATAAGCGGGATTCCACTGAAGAATGCATTATTTGCAATATTTAGGGTAATACAGTGCTAGTTAAATCAGCCAATATAGCCATTGGATGGAACCGTGAATTATGTCCTGATTTCAAAACTAAAACATTCTTTAAAAAAAAAAAAAAAAAAAAAAAAAAAAAAAAAAAGATAAGCAAACATTCCAGTTCTATGTTTTAGTTTTTCAATTTTTAAAAAATTATTATTTTCATTTTTTTTTTTTTTTTACCCTTAGCACTGTCTTGCTGTATGCAAACACTGAAAGCTCTAGACAGATGAAGCAAGATCATGAGCAAAATATAAATATATAAATTACTGGAATGACTAATGAAAGCCTAGATTAGGGCTGAATTCAACCTGAGACAAATTAAGTAATTGTTTATCTCAACTTCTTCCCACTCCAGTGTGAGAACTGTATTTTTTGTCTCTTCCATAGATTGAACTGCTTATTCACTGCTTTTGAAAACATACAAATGTACATACCTGTACCATGTATTTACAAAGTTATGTAATATATAATCCAGATGGCATTGACTATTTAAAATTTACTTAGCTACAAATTATGTATATATGGTTTTAAAATAAATTTTTATATGTCTTTGCTTGATGATGAACAATGGTACAAAATACATATTTTTTTAAAAGATTTTTCATGCATCTCTGCAAGTGGTTCAGTTTTAGTTGATTGTATGGAGTTACTGTTTTATTTCCTGTTTCCTTTCAGATGATCAGAGCTAATTTCATGAAACATTTTCTGATTGCCTCACAAATATTCTTGACTTTCTCAGAACATTACATTTTTTCCTTCCAATTATAGATCTCCCAAAAAAATTATTTTCTTTTTTTTTTGATCTCAGATATCTGCACAGAACACACCTGTTCAGCTAATTTTTAGTGAATGCCTCTTCATTTCTGCACCAGGTTCATTCTTGCACCACCTTTCCTTTTCTTCCATTTGCAGACAGTAAAGTTTCCTTCCATTTTCAAAACTAGTCCTTAATTTGATCTGTCACAGATAGCAGGGAAATAGAGCTCAGAGGCAGAGGGATGTTGAGTGGTTGTTTTTACTTTCCCAAAACCAGGAGGATGGAAGGGAATTGAAGGGTATGGCAGAACTCTGCATTAGCTTCTGTTTTGCTGCTGACAGAATTCTTCCCTCAATCCCCTGCTCATGTTTGTCTCAATACATCGGGTCTTAATTCTCATTTTAAAATTTTCAAGACATGAAAGGTTTCTATTTATTTGATTAGATCATACTTAACAAAATGGAATCATTATACATTAATAATGAACTAATTAATTGTGACAAATTGCATAGCTGCAGCATTTGTCTCTTCCATTGCCTTGCCTTAGGGGTTATACTCTTCTCAGCAGATGATGGATAACTTGTCTGCTTTTTCAGTTTGTTGGATGTTGTCACAAAGTGTGAACTGGATGCCTTTGGCAGTATTTTATGCTTTGCTGTGGCATAAGCTGTCAAGAAGGGAGACAAGGGATAGATATCTGATGATTACTCACTAGGTCACGCACCTGAAATCTCATTTTGCAAGAAAGATTGTCTTTGGTTAGTTCTACAATGTTTTTTTTTAAATGTTGTCCCTGAAGCAAGCTTGTAGGAACTTGTTATCCAGAACATTTGTATCTTGCCAGTTTTTGGTCTCTCTCTTGTAGATAACTGAAGGAATAATGTATTTTTTGTTTGTTTCTGAAAAAATAAGTATTTCTTATTTTAATAAAAAAAAGTATTTTTGACATTTAGTATTTTTTTATTTCCTGACTTCAAAATAAATCATTTGGGTGTTGTTTTGGGGTTCTTGTTTTTCTTTTTTTTTTTTTTTTTTTTGTTTTTTTTTGTTTTTTTGTTTGTTTTTTGAAGATCAGAAATAAAAATTAAAAAAAAAAAAAAAAAACTCCATCTCATTTTCATGTTATACACTGGAATAGCATGGCGGTGGCTTTAGTGAAAATATCTCCACTTGCAACAGATAGGAAGATGGCCATTTGTCTGACAGAATATTTGTATCAAGGAAGCAGTTGGTTTTCCAATAAAAATTTTGTTGTTAAATGTGTTACAGATTGTTTGTGTGTCTATAAAAATGTGTTTTGTTCGTTTTTTATCATGCTCAGGCCCATCTTGTAAAATAAATTGAGTGTCCTCTCCTTGCACTTATAATGAAGATATTGCTATGTTCCAAATACATCTGCTGCCACAGATAAATGAAAATTGTGAGGTGACAGTGTGCATGAAACAGAATGACACTCTTGAGTATGAAGTGTTTCTGGTTGACTGTGAACTTCTTTGCCATTGGAAATCAAGTTGTTCTCACTCTCAGCTACCTAATTTATTTGACTGTTATTGCTCCATGAGAGCTGGATCTACGTTAGGATTGTATTTCAGATCAGAAATGCCCTTTGTAAGAAAGGTTTGGTCCAGGTTACTGCAGCTGACATTGCTGAGCCCCCTCAGAGCTGGGTTTCCCTCTGGTGCACTCTGGCAGTGCCTCTGGCCACATCTGCTCCTGGTGGGCATTCAGGCTGCAGCACAGGGCAGAGCAGCAGAAAACCAAATCTCCAAATCGTGTCTATGAATATTGAAATCCCAGCAGCAACTTTTTCAATAAACATAGTTGATTCCATTGCACTTCAGGCTGATACAGGTGAAGCCTCTGAAACCAAGGGGCTGTTAGAAAGGCAATATAATGAGTTTCTTACAAGAAGCTTTCTGCTGCTTTATTGGTTCTTTTGGTTGGTTTTTTAATGTGTGGGGTTTTTTTTGGTTTTTTTTTTTTTTTTTTTGGTTTGGTTTGTTTGTTTGCTTGTTTGATTTCATGAAAGGTTTAAGAAAAAGAAAAAAAAAAACCAACAATTGGATCTTTCCTCTTCATTTTTTGAAACAATTACTGCATGGGGTTGTTAGAAGATTGGGCCATTATTTCCCTGGAGTACATCCTGAATTGATGCAGAATGTCAGAGCAAAGTGGGATTTAGCAGGTGCTGAGCTTCTGGCATTCAGTTTTGCTTCTTTCATTTATCAAATATGAAAGTTAAACATGTGTAGAAATGTCTGTAAGAATGGGTCTGAAGTTTGGTTTATTTCACTATGTCATATAACTCCTACCCTTTATTCTATATCCAGATTCATTCTTTTATATCCTCCCCCCTATATCTTGGGAACTATGGAACTCTGAATTCTTACTCCCTGGCTTCAGTTGAAAATAGCTGCTTAAAATACTGTATGACTTCAGGGTTTTTTATAATATATTCTTAACTAATTTGTTTTGATATGCATTTTTTTTTTCACTCATAGCAATTGCTCTAGTTGTGTCAGTATTTCCTTAGCAGATTGATCTCTCCCTAGTATTGGAAACAATCCATACAGAATCCTTAAGAAACCTCAAACTCAGCAGCTCCTCTCATTTTAAAAGCTCTGTTTATGCAGTATTTATCATTCAGGGAGGATTATGTGCCTTAGTTAAACATGGGAGGCTAAAGTAACTAAAATGTAGTACACTTTAGGCCATTAGGGCAGGTATTTATAATAAGATAAAATTTATTCTTGAACAGTAAAGTAAATGTAAGATAAGATGTAAGATGTCCTTCTTAATCCCATTCCAGTTTTCTGCAGTTTTACTGCCTTGCCCCCTGGTTTTATAGTCACAAAGTAAATTAAGAACAAGGAGACCTTCAGCAAGCACATGTATTAAAAATTTATTTTTGTCTGGACATTGTAGAACAAAAACTTCTATACTGAATGATTAAAGCAGGGAATAGAAAAAATTCAGATGAATATATACTCATGAGAGTACCCATGACATGGAAGCAGACAAAAACAACTACAAAGAAGCCTAATTTTACTGTATTCTCAAAGATCCTTTTGAATTTTTTATTATTTCAAAGGCATTCGGATTCTTATGAAGTGATTTATAAGGATTTTTTTTTTTCTTCATTTTCTTAAAGCATCCAAAGCAATAAGCACAGACTCCTAATATTTTCATCTCATTTGGATGAGACTGACAAAATACTATGTACAGAGAGAGTGGCTGAATACTGCAGTGTTACAGTGTTCTGAAGATAAAGGATGAAATCAGTTCCCTGGGCAGTAAAATTTTTGTCATTAACTTAGGGGAGGCCAGGATTCACTCCAAGAATGGAGCACAGATTTTCATCTGTTGGAGAGAGTGTGATTTTTTCCTTGGGTAATTGTATTTCAGAAAATATCAGTCCACTTTCTCTTTGGACCAGACTTTGATCAATAACAAGAAGAAAAACAGCAAAAAAAGAATGTTTGTTGAAATTTCCTTATTTTTAATTTGCAAGGCTCATCTATGAGCTGATTGGAATATTGATGGGGAGCAGGAGCTGTCACATCTTTACTAGCTCAGGAGATGAAACAGACCTTGTCTCATCATCATTGTTCTCACTTTTCCTGCTTGTACACTTACTCCCCTCACACTTGGTGTGTCTTAAGATTTCTGTTGCCAGAGATATATTTAAATAAAATAATAGCCTGCTATTCCTTAATATTACATATATATGGGGATTAGATTAGAATCCATTAGCAAAATCCTCTGTATTACTTTAATGTTTCTTAAAATATGGGTTCTCCATACATTACCTATATAAGAAAATAATTTTTACACTACAAAAATAACTAATTTTTATATTTTATAATATAGACAACATACATATGTATGTACTCCAGTTAGAAATATATATTAATTCAATATAAATACCTATATTTGCAAGCATTTAATATTCATTAATTATAGATGAATAAGTAGTTTTACTTACAATTCTTGCTCTGCCACTGCTCTCTATAAAAGTGCATTTATTGGTTACTAAATTTAAGCTTCTAAAAGACATTTTCTTTATTTATAACAAAGGGGGATATATCAGAGTAGGGCAGTTTTCACGTGAGAAATCCAGTTCTTAATCTAGCTAGCCCATGTCATTCCTTTATTAAACTGATCAAGCACAATCTTAAAAGACCTGGGTTGCTTGCTGGTATCTCATAGCAAAAGATTATTTATGGCATTCTTCTCTAAAAGAGACCTTCTAATTGCCTTTTCTAATTTATTCTCAAGTACTTTCTACCTTCTTTCTTGTGCCAGTGCCATCCTTGCTCTTACATAGCGTTTTTGAGGGTGGGCTTGCTTTCTGTCTCATTTTTTAGGTTGCATCACTGAACCTCTGTCTACTTTCAGAGGACAGATTATTTGTCCTTCACAGTCCACCTTAGTGGTCATCTTCAGCATTGTGTTCCCTTGCAGTTCATGTCCTTGTGATGATGGACAAAATAAACTTACAGAATCCCAAGCAATATGATGGGTGGTCTTTATTTAATTGTACTAGCACATCTCTATTTCTGCTGGACATACATGTGCTTTCCGTGGCTGGGGAGAGGATAGAAGGAAATGCTGAAGGATGTTATGCATGTGGTAAGAAAAACTGTTAGAACTTTTTAAGAGGTAATGTACCTAAAACCAAACAGGATAGCATCCAGTTCTGAATTAACTGTTTTCACACTACAATTAAAATAGAATATGATGGAAAACAGCAAAATAGTTAGGTTTTTTTTTTTGTTTTTGTTTTTGTTTTTTTTTTTTTAAACCAGAAAGCATGAAGTAAGAGAGTGTTTTTGCATGAGTTTGTCTTTTCCTAGTCCTTTTCCTTCACACTTAACCCAGCTATTGCTTGGGATTTACTGATCTTTTAAGGTGCTCTAGTGATTAGAAAGTTATTGAAGTGGTGGTACTGTGGCAGAATGATGATGGAGTTTAATAAATTATTCCAGAGCAGCATTTGCAGACAGTCTTTTAATTGGTTTTATTTGGTTTTGTTAACACCTAATTAATTTTTTTTTAGAGAAAAGTCTTCATTAAAGATCAAGCATATCTCTCTAGTTACTTTAATTTGAATGTCACTAGGATATCCTTTGAAATGCTAACAAAAAATTAGAGCAAAGTAAAGGAAGAGCAGAGTTAATATATGAAATATGTGGGTGTTTTTTGATATTTAATCCCTTATATTTCCATAAAAATACAACATATTCATCTTTTTGTATTTTTCTGGTTCTTTTTATATTGTTTTGTTTTTTTTAAAGAAGGAATTATTTACAAATAGCGACCCTACTTTGAAGTAATCTGTAAAACTAATAGTGAATATTGTAATTATTTTTTATGATAATAAAATAATAAAAAATATTTAGCAGATTCTTAGACTGTGTGTGTTTCTACAAAATTTGAAAAGCCCTCTAGAACCACTCCAATGAACAGTATTTTTCACACATTTTGTCTTCTTGCCATCATCTTCCCAGAAAAAAAAAAAAAAAAAAACAAACAAAAAAAAAAAAAAAGTGCAGTACTGTATGGTTGAAATTGGGTATTATTCCATTGTGAAATACATCCTGTTGTAATTTGAGATAAAAGGAAGCAAGGCAAAAACATGCAAGATGAACAAATGCTGGTGTCAGCAATGCATTGAAGTTTAGAATATGGGTGTCCTTTGTGTTTTGTAGAGATAACTTGTTGAAAAATTGTGAGTGTGTACTAAAGAGTCAGTGTCTCTGCATTGCATTAACTCCTTTTTGTTGAGTTATAGTAGAAGTTTAGTTCCATCTTTTGCCCTTGACATTTTTATTCTCATTTTCTTCTCCTGGGTGTTACTTATTTTAATAAGATTTTACTTTGCTTCTCTGGCTATCAGTATATGGCAGCAAGGCCGAGCAGCAGACAATAAATAGCATTGCCAATTAATTTATTTGATATGACACAGACACAACAGTATTCTCGACTTCAGTGACTTCTTCATGGAATAATTTATAGAAGTGTCTGGGACGTGATGTCAAATATCTAATGAGGAGTGGAGAAGTTGTTCATTTAAAAGAAAAAGTACAGGACATTTTACCATTTATGCTTTTAATTGCAAGTGTAAAATACCTACTCTATAGAACTTGAAATAATTTGATTCAATAATCGATCCATAGATTAAAAATTGTATTTTAATACTTTGGTTTTATTCACCATTAAATGCATATTACCCAAACAGTTCTGATTATCCAGTAATTTTAAATTATGATATGATGGGATATGGAAATGCTTCTTTCACAACAAGAATTTGTAACAAATATGAAGATAGTAATATGTACAAGATCCAGGAGAGCATTATATAAAGTAATGACCTATCCAATTAAAATGCCACTGTATAACAAATGTTATTTTGTAAATTCAAAGACCCATTTTTGCTTTTGTTCCTTGCTTTGAGTGAAAAGGATACACCACTTTGGCATTGGTATATATTTGCTCTGATAAAAGTTGAGACTCTAAAAGAGAGGATGGATAAAATATTACCCAGTTCCCTCATGTCTCAAAATTTTGCTATTTTTGTCCTTTAACTGTCTTCTAATCAGCAGTAAAGTTTTTTTGAATGACTGTTTTGAGTTGGACACTTTCCTATGATTTTGTATAAAAAGCATAAATGTCTGAGTTCAGGTTTCCAATGTCACTCAAAGGACCAGTTACCTTGGAGAAAATGTTCATTTTGGAGCCACTATAAATCTTTTTGTTGGTTTGGCCTTTTTGCTATTGGAAGAGAGAAGAATCTGGCTTATAGCACACATCTAAATTCAAAGGGTTGAAGTTTAAGTTACTACTGGATAATTCTTCAGGTTATATTTGGAAGTTATATAGAAAATGCAGGTGTTTGTGTGTCTATATATGTATATGTATATACTAATAAAGACACACATATGGATAAGCCAGTGAAAAATTCTAATTAAAAAGTACCTTGAAACAAGGTGTCCATTCCTTCCTAGTCACATGTAAAGACAGAAGTGCAACTTTCCAGTCACAGTGGAGTGTGATTACAATTCTGTGCAATTTAATATAAACATGAAGGAATGTAATCTCTAAAAATATTACTGAAATACACGTCATAAAGAAAACTAGTTTATACCTTCAGTAGAGATTCTCTGTTATCTGATGAGCATGGCTACATTTGGAAGCATCTTTGCACACATTATGCAAAAATATACACTTGCAAAAGTATTGTCCATCTTTGCCCACTTTTAAATTTATTATATTTGATTGAAAAGATATATTTAAGTCATAACAATTAGTACTTAGTGTTATCTTTAAAGAAACCAATGGGTCAACTTCATTAAGCATGATAAAGAAGGATAATACATTCCAGACTCTAAAAGAAGATTAATGAAGTGCTAAGCATCTCCCTTCTCTTCTCCCCAGTGTCTCTGTAGCTGCCACATCAGGGAATGGCAGCTTATATATTTTCAGATATAGGAAATACAGCTCAGGCTTTTCAAATAAAGTTGTTCTCTGCCTTGCATGCAGGCCAGAGCCTCTACATTGAATAAATCATCAGAAGTGTGTTCCAGTACTTTTAAAGAAGGCACAGCAGTGTTCCCTATTTTTTATTGATTGCATTTTCAGGGGAAAATTGAATTCATTCCTTGTCAAGGTCTCTAAACCTCATATCACAAAGAAGAAGGAAAAAATGAAAAGATGGATGGAGTTCAGTGGAATTAGCCACAAAGAATGATCTTTCATATTGTATGATGATGAATTTTATTTTTCATCTTGCTTATATCTTGTGAAAGGTAGCAGCTGATGTACTCTGAAGTAGTAATCTTCAAAGACTTCTTTTAGTAGAACTGAAAATAAGCTTATTTGAGAGTTTTCTCCAACTAGATTTTCTGTCAATTATCAGTCAACAGCTCTTTCCTGTATATAAGTTAACTCAAAGAAAGATGAGAAGATATACAGAAGTGTGTCTGTAACACCTCTAAACATATTTGAAGAATAGTTTTTTTGCTGGTTAGGGCTGGGTTGCTTCTTTTTCTTTGGAAAGTTTCAAATCCATTGCTGTAGGCTTTAAAACAGAACTCAGAGACTCAGAGGTATTGCTTTGAAGTTGCCTAATACCAGTGATACTGCATCCCAAAAACAAAAAAAAAGGGGGGGGAAATAAAGAAAGAGGACTTGATTTGCAGCTTTTTTTTTTTTTTTTTTTTTTTCTGTGCAGGGCGTATGCTTTAGCAGAAGGAAAACTAGTAGAAGCTGTGGAAAACACTTAGAAAAATAAAGTATTCAAATTAAAATTCCCAGCACCCTTTCCGTCATTTACTAATTACTAGATTAGTTAACACAGATGTGGCACATTCTACATCAAATATTCTTTTAGATAGAATGAAAAACCCAACCAAAAAACCAACCAACCAAAACAAAAAAACAAAACAAAAACCAAACAAACAAAAAACCCAACACCAATTCCCCAAAAAACAAACAAAAAAAAAAAAAAAAAAAACAAAACAAAACAAAAAAACAAAAAAACAAAAACAAAAACAAAAACCAACCCAAAAAAACCCTAAAAAAAAAAAAAAAAAAAACAAAAAAAACAAAAACCCACCAGAATGAACAGGGCTAGTTTGTATTACAAATACAAACCGCTCCAGGAATGATTGTTTTAAGGATCACACAATAATTTCTTTGTGTATCAGTCCCACCAAATAAACGGTGTTTCTGTTCCAAACACCATTTTTTGTCATAATGAGAAAGTGAGTTAAGAAGGTGATACATCTTGAACCTGTTGTGCTACGGTTTATTACAGAAATAATAAAGAGACTTGGGCACTTAACTGAATTTCTGGGATGTAGGAATATCTGTTTTTCAGTGCCTGAGAAGGATATATTACAAACTGTAGCCTTTTCCCAGTATTATTACAGTTTCTTTCTGTTAAGGTGCTCTGTTCTTGTTGCCTCTCTTGAATTATACATTATTTATTTTTTTAATTCCAGATTCATGTCTTGGGCCATTTGAGGGTTTTGATTTTTTTCCCCTTGCTGCAAATTCTTGGATTTTTTAGGCTGTTGTATTTGTCTCCAGAAGAAAGTTATAGAGAAGGAGGAGGAAGAGGAAAGTGGGATATAAATAATATCATAAAACTTAAATCTGTAAAGCTTCATTTCCTCAGAAATAAAACACACAAGATCTAGTAATCCTTATCTCTTACTTTATAGCCTAATCTCAACAAGTCTAATAAAGTGCTAAAATTATCAGCTCTAGTATATGGATTTGG
Source organism: Muscicapa striata striata (assembly GCA_030060385.1). Lineage (NCBI taxonomy): Eukaryota > Metazoa > Chordata > Aves > Passeriformes > Muscicapidae > Muscicapa > Muscicapa striata. The sequence goes on along the minus strand of JAREIS010000025.1, from coordinate 1,970,394 downwards.
CACTTCAGTATTTAGTTATTTTACTATCTGTAGACCATCTCTTTCTTTTTTTTTTTTTTTTTTGTATGTGTTTATTTGGGATATATATTTATATATATTATTATATATCTATATATATTTATATATATTTATTTTATATATTTATTTTATTTATATATTTATGAATATGTATGTGCAGAGGTGTGTGCATCCATATGTAATTCTTTGCAATACATTTTTGGGTGATGTCACGATCTTAGAGTCATAAAATCCGCTAAGTGGGAAGGGACCCATCAGGATCATTAAGTCCAGCTCCTGGCCCACACTGTGTGCCTTTAGAGCAGTGTCCTGATGCTTCTTGAGCTCTGCCAGGCTTGGTGCTGTAATCACATCCCTGGGGAGCCTGTTCCAGTGCTCAGCCACTCTCTGACCCTTTCCCTGATACTCAACCTAAACCTTCCCTGGCACAGATCCCTGCTGTCTTCTCCAGTCCTGTCAGTGGTCACTAGAGTGAAGAGATTTGTACCTGTCCCTCCGAATAGGAAACAGTAACATGAAAAGAAACAAAATCAGGCTGAAAATACCTTGTGTACCTAAGTGACAGAGCTCTAATGACTTACTGGAGTCACTTCTGGAAGCAAGATCTGACACAAAATCAAGTTTAGAAAGTCCATACATAATCTTTAATTGCACAGCAGGTCAAATGGGATCCAAGACATAATTGAACAGTAACCATTTAAAAATTATAATTAACATCTCATGGTGCCTCAGGGAATTTTTCTTCTTTAAGTAAACATATATTTATTTCTAATTATGTACTTGACAAAAAGAGAGGTATATTGTACAAGCTTATTGCTTACAGGAAATCTCAAGAGTTGGAAATTTAATTTGATATTTCTTCAAAATGCTATCTCTTGAGAGAGTAATATCTTAAAACTATTCTGAAAAAAAACCCTAAAAAACAGAAAACAAAAAAAACCCAGATAAACCTTTCTTCAAAACACATGGTGTAGCAATTTTCTCCTTAACCTTTAAAAACAAGTCTATAAAATTTAATGTTGTGATCTTATTTCTCTAGTACCTATTAAGAGCCTTACTGTGGAAATGGGCTGTAAACTGTTAACTTTCAATCTTCTTTTTTCATTGTAGCAGGGGGCTAAAATGTGAACCTACATACCATATTTTGCTCTGTAATGCTGCTCAGGTTCCTTAAATGTGAACTGCTTTTATTTCAGCTTGACTTGCCTATTTGCAAGAGAAGATGAATTTTCTTTCCTGTGTGCAATACCATAACGTAAGCAGGATCTCGGTCACACGTGCCAGTTTTTATTGGATTTATACCTACATCTTTAGCTCTTTACGAAAGTTTTTTTCCTCTAGGTTCCTTTGCACTCTTGGCTTGCTGATCTAGGTGCTTCAATTTAAGAAACATTGCTTACAATCTCAGTGTGCAACACAAAAGAAAGAATTAGTGACTAAATAATCAAAAAGCCCTTGCTTTTCAAAAAACAACTGTGCATTTGAAATTGCCTAAAACTGGGGAGCAGGGCATAATTAATGAAATACTCACAACTGATTGAGGTGAAACACATGATTTATCCTAAGCTATATCATAGGGTGTTTTGTATCACAATACAATTTTATTGATTACTGAGTCTAGTCTTGATTCTTTAGTGTAGCAGTGTTCATCATTTAATGTTCAATTTTAGTTTCCCAGTATATTAGAATATATACCTTCTTTCTCAAGAAGGTATAGAACATGTTAAAATATTCCATATTGGTTTCATTATAAAATCTGTTGGATTGATTAAAACAAGTATTGGTACAGGACAACTTAATTAATGTAAGTTTCTGTGTAACTGGCAACATAGCGTTTAGCTGAAATGTGAATTTTCTTGTCTTTTAAGTTAATTTTGGAGTTAACCCAACTCATAAATGTTAACATTCACTTTGCAGTCCTATACTGAAAGGCCCAGATCTATGAACGTTGGGATCTTTTGAGTGTGTGCTAATGAGCACTGCTGTTCATGCTGCCCCACCTTAATACTAGCACTAACTCATCAATGTCTTTTTCCCATATAATCCATTTTAAAAGGGACATCTTTGTTACATTTATATTATACCTAATTTTGTTCATGTCATTCTGCATGTCCTTATTGCAGTGCACTGTAATTAGCAAGCATCAACTTCGTATGCTTGCATTTATTCTTCTATAAACAGTCATCTCTATGATTGGGAAGTGCAATTAGAGTGACATCTCAGAAGGGAAGTATTTGTAGAAGATAGAGTCATGGCATGAAAATAATGTAACCAGGAGAGTGTGAGGAATTTAAAGAAAATGCCCAAGGAAAATAAGTGTTTTTCTTAAAATTTAATTTCTGGATTAGTTAAATTAAATCTTATCCCTTTCTCAATATTCCAGCTTGCTTTTTGTAGCCATTGCTTTGCATGTTAGGATGTGTCTTTCTAATAACAAATTTGTTTTGTCTTTGACAGCAACCATAGTGTTAAATGAACTCAACTGGACTGCAGCTCTGGATGATGTGTTCAAGCGGAACAGGGAGGAGGACCCCACTTTATTGTGGCAGGTTTTTGGTAGTGCCACTGGCCTCGCAAGGTATTACCCAGGTAACTGAACTGTCCTAGACAGCTGTCCTACGTCATGTATTCCATTACAAAAATTCTGAATTATCTACAAGCATTGAAATATAAATAAAAATTGGTTTTTTTACATAGATGCCATATCTTTTTGTCCAAATGACACACTCAAGAACTGTGAAATTATTCTGGCTTAAAGCTAGTATGAGGAAGGAACTGGGAGTGAAACATGTAATTAGTATTTTTTTTTCAGTAAGAAGAATAGAAGATTATGTCCATTGAAAAGCTAAAGAGTTAAATTTTATTTTTTCTATTATTTTCAATATCTTGTGTAAAAATCACTTGAGTACTTGCAAGTGACATTTTTGTAATTCTCTAGTTTTAAAGATAATAACCTGTAAAGTAGACATATAATCATGTTTAATACCAGTGAAAATGTGAGTGCTCCATGCTATGTTCCTGTCTCTCAGAATCCACAACCTCTGACAGGTACATCTTTGCTATTAGAGCTAAGGGCAATTCAACTTGATTACTTCGACCAGCATTTGTTCCACCAAAGAATCCCATCAGTGATTACACTAGTGAATTAGTGATGACACTAATTATTTTAAATAGATGTATATTTTGCTGAATTTAGATATGAGTAGAATTTGATTTTTGTTGTTTGCTATCTAATAAAAAGCTTGTTTTACGGCAAGGCCTGTGCTGCTGCTGCTGCTGCTGCTGTTGTTGTTACGAGATGCTCTTGTCAAAGCCTGAATAATGTGTCCACTACACACAAGACAATTGTGTGAAGCATGTTGACTCATGCCTACAACTGCCTTAGGAAAAATTCTGAGAATCCTTCTCTTCTGTTTATACAAGATTGTTTGTGTTTCTGAGGACGAAGGGGATTATTCTAAAGCTGTTATTGTATCATTAGCATGAGTGCTAGCAGAGGCAGAGAAACTGCCTCAGGCTAGTTTACAGGAAAAATATTTCATAGCACTTGAATCCTGTTTGTTTTGTCATGCTGGATGATCATGAAATAAATACAGGGAGATGTTGCAGGAAAAAAAGTAATATTGAAAATGCTAATTTAATATTTATTTTTGTTTCCCAACTCTTCCAGTACTTTTGGGATTATCATCATGTGTGAGGTTAGCATTTGTCATGCCTTACTATGTGATTTTTTCCAGTACTGAGAAAGAAAATTCCTTAAATATATCTTTCTGCCATTCTCTAGGAAATATTTCACTTGAAAATTAATCCCATGTATTGAAAAATAGATTCTTGTGTCTAGCTAATCTGTCTACTCCTGCTCACCAACACAACACAGGAGCTTCAAAATCTCTGTGTATTCCTTCTTAAACTCCTGTATAGGTGGGAGAAACTTTTCTCTCTTTCGTAGGTGCAAATGTTGCTTGTGTATATATATGTGTGTGTATGTATATATATATATATATATATATATATATAAATATATAAATGTATATATATACTTGTATATACTTTATCTACTATATCTAAACACAATTTTAAATTTAGTGTAAAGCCCAGATACTCACTTCCTATTTATTCCATAGCAAAGTATTTAACAGTTATCCAATTCCTATCATACATAACTTCAAAAATTCCTAATTAATTCCCCAGTTCTTAAATGCTGGACATACAAACACAGTGTGGAGCAGTCTGATACTCTGTGAGTTACATATGTTGTTTTGTGCATCTGCTGCCCATTGTAGCTCAAATTTGAAAACCTTTTACATTCTAGATTTGTAGGATAAGTCTTAGTGCAAGGTTCTCCATCTCTTTCTTGTTGTAAACTTTTTCTCAGTTTGCTGACACAGCAGATGTTCTGAAAATTAATTCTGGTCTCATATGCTAAAGTGGATGCTTTTCCCAATTGCATTTTGAAAATTATATTACAAATTGTAAAACATTGCTTCATTATATTGGTCTTTGGTAATCCTGTTTCAAAGTGATTAATTTTTCCATAATGATATTATTTGTGAAAATATTGGAAATATCAAAACCCAAAATTAAAATGAGAAGTCTGCTCATTATTATCTGAAACATATTCACCCAGTCTTTCTTCCCATGTAAAAACAAATTCAGTATGTCTAAGCTACAACGGGTGTTTTCAAACAGAGTTTTTCTGTATTAATATTTTTTTTTTTTTAATGTTTTTATCTGATATTGTCCCACTGCTTTGAGTCATGGGCAAAGGGTACATCCCTTCTGTTCTGAGTAGGCTCTTGTGCTGTCGTTTTCATACATTCTTCTCCCTAGACTTTGGGTGATGAGACCATAGAACCTCCTTTATCTTATCCCAAGTCAAATTCCAGTGCCTAGCCATATTTGGGGAGGAATGGGCTTCAGTGGACACAGATGGACAGCTGTGCAAACATTCTTAAATTATTTTACCAATGTTTAAGCCATTAACCATTTCAGTCTCTCACTGATTACTTAATTAATTAATAATTAATTTGAGTACTATCAATATTCTCATTAGTTTCAATGGCAGCATAATTTAGAAGAGAAATGCTAAGCTCTGTAACTCTACTGGCTATCATCCATTTTGATATGAAGATGCCAAAACCAGTATTGAGATTTCTATTAGCTACTCTATGAGCTCTGAACAGCTCAAGAGAAAGTAAACAGTAATTTAATAAAAACTTAAAAAAAAAAAAAAAAAAAGAAAGAAAAAAACCCACACATATAAAGTGCAAGGATGTAAGGATTATAAGGATGTAGGATTATAAGGATGTAAGGTTATAAGGATGCAATATATGCTCATTCATGTGTTTAAAGGCACAAATTAGTCTTTCATCCATTGTAAGACCAGCCCTCAGTAATCAGGCCTCTGTAACAATCAAAAGGAAATTCTGGAATAAGGATACCTTGTTCCCAGTGGAGGAGGGGCAAGTTAGGCAATACTTAAACAACTGGACTCAAAGGAATGCCAAATAAGTTTGTCAGAGACACTAAACTGGGAGGAGCTGTCGACTTCCTCAAGGGCAGAGAGGGCAGTTAAATATAGAATAAAAGTTGCACAAAACTTTAATATTTTATAATAATTAATATTATATATGTTTATATATATAAATTATTATATTATATTATATTATATTATATTATATTATATTATATTATATTATATTATATTATATTATATTATATTATATTATTATAATATTTTTGTTGTTGTTTACATTTAATGATTCTTAACTGTAGTTAAAATACATCAACTGAACATACTGACTCAAAATTGTCAAGCCATTAAAATAAAAAAGATATGATAAATATAAAAGTTTTAGATAACTTAATATTTAAATCAATTGAATATTATTTTAAAATATTAGAAATTTCCAGCCTTTTCCCTGCAAGAAAACAGTTTTTTCATCATTAATGCATAACTCAAGACTAAGAACCAGTTTTCAAAAGTGCTGTGAAAGGAAGCTTAAATATATTTTGTGGGCCTTTTTTATGCAAACTACTGAAATTCAGTATTATGGAAACAGTAAACAAAATCAGAGGAGTTTCTTAGGTAAAACTGTGAGTCACTAAGTTCAAAATTTGGATTCTCTGTCATAGGGGAAGAAAGCACAAATTATTATAAATGTTGAGTCGCTTTCTCCTTAGTTCTAGTAGATGTACATCTACCTGCCTCATTATTCTTTATAAGTCAGAACCCTGTATTGGCTATTAAGATGTCATTTCAAGATGACACTTGACTGATTCTGGTCCAGACAGAGGGTTTCAGCAGTTATTGATTCAAAATAAAAGCAGTGATTTGGTAGTGTATTACCAATATCATTGGAATTAGCAATTCATTCCAATCCAATTGATACTTTTCCTTTTCTCTATAAATCTTGAATCCATTGCCTGTGGGCTTGCACATGTAGGGTTTTGCTGGGGCTGTGTAGACAGAAGGGTATTTTAATATAAATCAGGTTTCAGATTTAATTTATAATTAACCACAGAGCACTGGGCAAATCTGTTGCTCAAAAATAAATTAATTTAATTAAAGTGGTTTAATATGATTTGAAAGATATTAAGTTACTTACATCTTGTGAGGCACCTATCCAGGTAATTTAAATGCCAAGTTTTGGAAAGCATCTATCTAGAAGAAAATTTAATGTAATTTTTTTTGTGGGCTACTTGGAAATGTAGGTATAAAGTAACCAGTTCCTCTTTTAATGATTAAATTCTTTTTAATTATAGACATAGTTAGTATTATAATTGTTAATCAATGTTTCATTAAATACTGCAATAGGAGGCATATTATTTTCACTGTAGCAATTACTTATTAAACAAACTTTAAAAACAACTCCGTATTTTTATGCTTTTTATCACATACCACCTCTCTCTTTGTTAATTTTGTTGGGGTTTTGGGGGATTTTGTTTGTTTTTTAGGGTTTTACTTGTTTGTTTTTGTTTTTTTGACTGCAGATAGCAGACATTTATTTGCAGTTAAATATGATACAGCAGGCTTTCTACTTACAGTAATAAATCTACTTAAGAAAAATTGGTTGCATAAGATTACTCAAATGAAAACACAGTCCTGATTTAGATGAATGTTTAGTAGAAAACTGTTTGATCAGCAACGCTGACTCAGCTCTCTCAGGGAAGTACACTAAATAATAATTTTCCCTAGGGTTATACTTGAAAAGATAATACTGATAGGGAGTCTGTGGTACTGATAGTTCAGATTTCAGCTAGTGAGCTACAAGTGCCTGTAACAGTGGCATGATGGTGCATGAATAGATTCAGCATCTTTTATGAGGAAATGCTGAGCCTAGGCTCAGTGGGACAGTATTTGGTCTGCAGTGACCGAAGGTCTGAAGGTGTGAATGTGCCACACTTGGTCAAGATCCAAAAAGTTGAGTCAATTCATAACAAAAATAAAACTCAGAGTGAAGTACTGTCCTGTCCCCACCTTCCCATTTCTACCTGGAAATTTAACGAGGCCCTATGGGAACTTCAGCTGGAAGTTTGTGATCTCAGTATGGCAAAAGAAATGTCTTCCAGTCTCCCAAGATTCTGCACAGATCTGTGACTTCTCTCAGTTGTCTTTGTGGAGTCTTGTTGTTGGGGAATCTTTCATAGAAGAGAAAGCAGAGTCCAACCTGCAGCTCCACACCCTTTTCTTATCTCATAACCAAGACACACCTACTTGTCCTCTTCATTTGACCTTACCTATATCACAGAAGAAATCTTACTTTAAGTGTACCTGACCATGTCTTAAAGTGTTTTGTAAGTTCATCTGCTTCCTCATCTTAAATATGTGTGTGTGCTATTAAACGAGATGAGTCAGAATTTTATTGGAATCTTTTAGACAGCCCCACAGTGTGACTGAAGGGACAACATGTGCTGGTAGCTTTTCCCAATGGACAGCACTGAATGCTGTTTCCTTTCTTAACTCATACAGTTCTCCAGATTTTTTTCCAGGAGACTTTATATTCTCAGAGACATCTGGATTGTGCATGTCATATATATTCTGCATGACATATAAAACACAAGTTTTAATCTGCAAAACACTTCTGGTTAAAAAAATGATAAAAACATCACTGTCCTCCTTTTGCAGATGAAAGAAACAGGTATAGAGAGATAAAATGGCCTCTTCAGTGATCCTCTGAAGGTTATGTATTCAAGCCAGGGGTATGAATAGCAACAATTTTTTTAGTATTGAGTGTGCATCTATGTTCATTACCTCATACTTAAATTCAGTTTAAATATCAGCAGGTCTGGTAATCTCCTCTGGATGTTTGTATTATCATTACTGAAGAGTACAGTGAAAAGAACTGTTGTATTCTTCCCTTTCTTTACTGTAGACTTGCCTTCTACTTAGTCTTCCTTTGTTTATCTATGTAAATAGGTATAATATGATAAAAATTTTAATTAATTAGAGAAAAATCTCTTTGCATTGCTCATACTAGTATTTTACTAGCATATTCCTATGGAATTTGAGCTTATGAGCTATTAAATAGAAAAATTCACAGATAAAGCAGCACTTCAGTGATGACTTTCCAGAAAAAATAATCTTGTTCCTAAAGTAGTTTTTTGATTAAAAATATGGATAGAACAGAGCTATCTGAATAAGGATTATCTCTTATCCTTCCCTAAAAAAAAACCCAAAACCAAAAAAAGCCCTACCCCTACCCCCTTAAGTTGTTAAGATGTTAGTGAAGAGTTTCACTTAGCTACTAGAGCATTCCCTGCTTAGACAAATTAATAACAGAAGAGCTTTAAAAATCAATTTCTAATAAAATAAAATAATATCTCTCCAAATTAAGAACTTGCTGTGCACAGCTGCTCTTGTGTTAACAATTAGTGGCAAACAACAGTGTTGTGGCCATGATATTGAACTCTCCAGAAAAAGTAATTATTGAAGCAGATACTAAGAGACTGGAAAGCCTAAAAAAATCCATACAAAATGAATCAAAAGCCTTGAAAATCTGAGAACGTCAGGGTTTTTTTTTGGTTTTTTTTTTTTTGTGCAAGAGGTTTTATATTTTATAGCTGTTAGTTCCTGTTAACAGTTCAATATTTAAAGGAGCCTATAAAGTAGACAAACAAAGTAAAAGTACAAAAATTAATGCATCTTATAAATTATCAGTGAGTGCAATTAGCATGTGTGAGTTGGATACTTCTGCTTTTTCATACAAGTAAGCCTCTTTGATTGTTGTTCACTTTTTTTTTTCCCCTTTGAAATCTGGGAGGGAGAGAGGAACAGCAGCTGACATGATTTGGATCTAACCATACTCATCATAGAATTTTTGGTGGAAAAGACTTTTAAGGTCATCAAGTGATCAGCCATCAACCCAGCACCACCACCACGTCACCAATAAACCATGTCCTCAAATGCCACATCCACACTTTTTTTAACTTCCAGGGAGGGTGACTGTCACTTCCCAGCACTGCCTGTATCAATGCTTCACAACTGTTTCTGTAAAGAAATTTTTACTAATATCCCATCTAAATCTCCCCTGGCACAACTTGATGCTGTTTCCTCTCATCCTGGTCCCTTGTTACTTCAGAGAAGAGATTGACACCTACCTCACTGCAACCTTGTTTCATGATATGAAAAATCTGACAGTAAGTTCAGTTATGGCTCATTTTTCAAAACTGATGGGCTCAATTTTGCGTTTACATGAGCAGATCCACCAAGTTACAGGATAATGTGCTATTTCTTATGAGTTAATGAAATTACATAATGCAGTTCAGCATGCCTTCATGCCAAATTCATGCCATCTCTGTCTCTTTATGATACAGATTTAAACCTCTAGAATTTGCTTTTATAGGAGAACAAGGAAAATCAGAACAGACCCAACAAAACAGCTTGTTGGTTCTTCTTCTCAAGCTCTGATACTTCAGCCTTCTTTGGGGGCATGGTCACTAGTCCAGGTGAAACTAGTGCAAGCAACGCACTTAGGATGAAATTCAGTTTATACATGCAGAAAGAGAAATGTTTGTCTCTGAAATAAGATAACAGAAAGAGATTCATTTTAAGTGGCAGACTGCAGAATGTATTGCACATTCTAATATTGTTTGGGTTTTTGGTACATTGGGACCAAAAATCAATAGATTTCTTTGTGTATGGACTATTCCCATATCAAATATTTGCTTAACTGATTTGTGATAAAACTGAGTGCAGTATTGTCCATAACATAATTACCTATTACCACATGGGTAATACATTCTAAAACACCTCAGTGTTATTACCCTCGCTTTTCTGTATTGTGGTGATGCTATGAAAGTTACAGAAGACATTGCACAGACTTGTCTATGTTAGATAGATTTTACCTGAACACATTTTAAGGTCTTGGCAATTTTCTGTCACTAGAAGAAAAAATCACAAGGGAATGGCTGCATTCAGTCCTGACTGAACATCTGGTGTGGTAGCACAGAGATGGTCAGTAACAATCACTGTCTTGGGAGAATGGTACTAATGAGTTATTAATCCAAGGCATAATTATGATACAGATATCCTGAATACTAATTATATCAGTTAAAATGCTTTATGATGAATAATGTTAGGGGCTTCTAAAGTTGTGGCTGTTTCTTGTTTTTAGTTGCCATGTTTCACCTTTTACTGAAAAATAGCTAAGGTGTTCTACAAAAGTGCTGCTGCTACACTGAAACTCAACTGACTTCTTCCTGAGTAGAAAATTGAGGAGTATCACATTTCTCAAATAGTCTGGGCTATCACATATCTGAATTCAGGGTTTTTCTCATAAGTTCACTAATAGAACTATGAAATATCATCAAAATATACGCTGTAACTTGTACCTTTGCTCCATCTCAGGAATACTTTGATGAATCTGGCTCAGTGAATTGAATTGAATCCGTGATTTTGATTGTTTTGAATATCTCCATGAATGTTAACTTGAGAGATAGCAAGATAAAATTTGGAGTTTGAGTCAAAATAAAATTATGTAGTCTGGGATTTGATAATTGGTATTTGTTGCCTATCTTATTATCAGCTTTTAGCATCCTTTCTCAAATGTGTTAATAATGTAAAGGGATGTAAAGCTGTGAATAATTAATCTCTGCCTCTCTGTTCCTTGAACATGAATACCTAACCAGTAGAACAGGGCATAACTTTCAGGAGAGTTTCATTGCTGTAGGTGCCTCATTAATTCAGAATGGGAGGTTGTAGCCAAGGTCTGCCTTTCCTAAAAAATATTTTTGTTTAGGCTCTACCTTGTGACCGTCTCTATAGTGCATTAATTGGTTCTGCTTGTGATCAACCAACCTGAGTATTTCTACTCTAAATGTGCAGAAATGATAGAAAAGCATGGCTTACTCTTGCTTGATTTATATCCAGTCCTGTATCTCAATAACACAACTAGAAGTGGGAGGGATATCAAACACAATGAATAATTTATAAAGTATCAAATCTATCCACATGCCAAACAAGAAAATCATCAAAAGGGAACATGAGTAAAGCCTAATGTATGCACCAGGGAACTGTGCAGTGTTGACATAGTTCAAAGATACTCATATGAAACAATGGACTGTGGTGAGGCTGATTTGGAGATATTGGTGAACCAGGTTCCAAATCACCTTATAGAAAAGTATTAAACAATAGATTTTATTGAAAAACCTGTAAATCTCAAAATCCTTGATCAATTTAAGTTTCTGAGGGACAAGTGTAATCATATATTTTGTGTTTTTCATTTTGCTTTTATTTTAGACCACATAATAGCTTTTGTCAGCAAGATATAAGCCAGTTTCCCCAAATGGCTTTACAGTGTGTTCTGTATATGGACCAAAAAAGCAACACGTCTTTTCGTTGGTTTCCATCCCTTCTAATTATTTCTTATATAACTATAAATGCATACTTATTTTTGCATAGAAAATATTTATCATATTTTTAAAAGCTTTTTTTTTTTTTTAAATGTTAAATCAGGATAAATTAAAATTGATCAGTGGAGATCAAATATCATAAGGGAATTCCAGTTTCCTATTAAAAACAATTTCAATAATATCCTTAAATATTCAAAATGTTACTAAAACCAGCGAATACATTTCAGGCCATTCAAAGCTATCTAAAATTAAAAATGCTATTTGAGATAGAGACTAGGATGAATGAGTAATTTAGTCATTTTAATTCTTGAGATTGAAGAGGGAATTCAGCACTTCTTTGGTGTGAATGAAAATTTAGATACTATAGACTGAGTCTTATTTATGTTATTCAGAGCCTTGCAATAACTTTCTACTAGATTATGTAAATTGTTGTAGAAATCATCAGAAAGATCAATAGAACAAGTTTTCTCATAATTTGTTATATATCCTAATTAGTGTATGATCCAGCAGCCATTAATATCCTAGGATAAATCATGCAGTCATGGAAACTTAAGCATGTAGAAGCTTGTTATATTTTTCTGGAAAGAAAATAATATATTTGTTAGGAAAACAACACTTATTGATGTGTGGCACAGGAAATAGTGGTTTAACAGCAGGGTAATATATAATGATTTTAAAGACCTTCTCCAGATCTCCCTGAAGCTTCTGACAGACATTCCAGGACTGTGTGTACTGAAAGAATTATGCTAATAAAGAAAAAGTAGAATTTAGTTGTTGTGTTCACCACTGTGTCTATCTACCCAAAACAAAAACCTGTGTTGCCATTACAGTAATGTCCAGAGGGACCAGATGGGCTGTTAAGTAGTGTGCTGAGTGGCTTCTGCTCAGTTTATTTTGTGTGAAATTGGACTGTTCTTATAGTTTTAAGCCAAGTTCTAGTGAATGGCTTCCTTTTCATTGTTCTTTTTAACCTGCTAATGCAGATGTAGCCAAAAAGAGATAGTTTGGGCCTCACTGCAATCCAGGCTATTATTGAAAAGCTATGGTAGAACTGAGTCCAAGGCTTAGCAGCTCAAGGTTTAACCAAAGAAATTCTGCTGTAGATCAGTTTGGAAAAAAATGTCCACATCCTTCATTTTACTGTCTCAACTAAAAGTTTTGAGCATCTTCCTCACATCTAAAAACAAAGCCAAAGAAAGGAAGGAATTTTTAAATGTGTTGTGATTTTTATTCCAGTTATAAACCCCAGAAGTGTTGTTATACAATCATTTGGTGCTTTTGGAAATACTAGGGAAAGTTTCAGGCATTTAGAATTTTGCTATTAGGTGCTTAAGTTATAAATTAAAGGTATAAATTTTGCTTCTTCATGTTTCTGAATGATTTGCCACAAACTGTTTGGTCTAAAGGCCCCAGTTCTGAAGGGCTTTCTGTCCAGAGAACTGGTGCTGGCCTCAAGGATGCAATGTGCTTACTTGTCAGGTGGTATTATATTAACATGTATTTGTATCTCTCACATTTTGCAGAAAAAAGTAGCTGAATTATTTCTCGTGGTCTTTTGTTGCCCAGCTAAAATGAAATCTTAGCCCATATTTCTGTAAATGTTAGTTTAGCACTTAGAAAAATTACCCTGTAGTTTAAAGTAGGATTTGAAGATTGTGGTATCAGATAAATTCTAGCTAAATGTTCCTATGATGGTTTTCAGTAGTTAATTTATGTTAGCTAAAGGGTCATACTGTCATTCTGTCTGTAGAACATTGATTCAGTTTTAAATTATTACCTCGGTCAGTATCCATTGTCACACCAGTAGATGATGTTAAAGGGCCCTTCTTCAGCTCCTGCATTCAAATACTCTTTGAATCACCATCCTTTTGCTTTACAGAATGCACTTAAGGAGTTGAACTTACCTTTTGTGTGAAATAAAGTAGCATTACTAGTTAAATTGAATTTGGTCTGTTGTTTTGAAATAAATCCAGATCATAAATTGAGATAATTCTCTGTTTATGAAGGCTGTCCAAAATACGTGTCAGTTTAGAGGCAGATATTTGGTAGGGCATAGCCTTTTTACTGGATGTCATTGGAAGGACAAGGTTTTGGCAAACACATGGCAGCCTTGGTCAGTATCTTGATTTATATTTGCTATTTTACCTAAACCACTCATAATGCAAACTGAAACGAATACATTGCATGCAGATTTTGCAAGTCTCAGGAAATGTATCTGGAAAGTGGATTTTCAGATGGAATTCCTATGAAAACGGTATCCTTTGCAGAGACAAAAAAATCCATCATTGAACATGTGTTATCCTTGTAGGCTCATAAAATACTGGTGAATTTAACTTATGCATATCTAACTAATGGTACTTAAGTTAGAATTTTGACATATATCTGTCTCAAAAAATTAAATTCTCTCCTTTCTGAAAATTTCAAATGCTCTTACTCTGTCAGGTCCTAAGGGACCTGTCATGTGGTGTAGTCTGAAATCACAGACAATACTGGTGCAGGTTCTCCTGGTGTGCAGCAGTACTCAGTGTTCTCTGTGAAAGGTGTACTGCTGAGTGTGGGTTGCACTCAGCTTAAAGGTTCCAGTAAGTGACAGTCCAGCTCATGGTTTGGTCTCTTAGGAATGGGTTCATTTTGTAAAATCAGAAATAGGCACCTACTCAAAGCTGATGGCTTCTTTTATATTCATGGGTGGAGATATAATTCTTCCATTTTGTCTTAGCTGTATGATTTTTCAGGAAGAATCCTGGAGCTGCCTATATCTTTCTTTATTTCCTAGACAGAAAAATGATTGATGTCAGGAAATAGCTCCCCCAAGGCTTTTGGCACAACAGTGAGAGAACAAATTACTGAACATTATCTCATTCCCTGTAACTTTTCACATTTTTGTGTTCATTAAGCTGTCACATGGTTTTGAAAGGTTCATTTTGTTTTCCAGTAAGGAAATAATTCCTGCCCTTGCTGAAAATTATGGTAAAGCCTAATGGATTAAACACCTGAAAAAAGTCATCATTCTTAGCATTTTCTTTACAGACACGTAAATATTTACATCTCTTTTTCTTCAGAGAATGTGTTACTTTAGTGTTACTTTTTTAATATGCATTTTTGGGTAAAGCTCTTGAGCCAGTGTACAATTATTTATGCTTATAGCTGAGATATCATTATTATATACAGCAATAATTAAGTTTTTTTGTTTTGTTTTGGTTTGGGGTTTTTTTTTTTTTTTTTTTTGTTTTTAATTAAATTGTTGTTTAAAAAATTGTTTCATTTTCTGAAGAGTTTTGGTTGAATTTTTGGTTCCATGGAAGTCAGTGGTCAATTATAGTCACTGTCTGTTTCTTCAATGCACTTGGTCATACATATACATATATATACATATACATATACATATACATATACATATACACACACACACACACACATATACACATACACATACACATATGCATACATATATGTTGTTTTACTGCATTGTATTATATGGTAATATGTATAAGTGTGTCTCTCTATTTCAACAACATATTACACAAATAGACTCTTTTTTGTCCATATGAAATATTAATATTTATATATTGCAAAGTCTGTGATACTGATTCATTACATTTTTGTAATTAAAATACTTGAGATACAGTTTTATATTATCCCATACTTTTTTTTTTCCTTTTTAGCTTCCCCATGGGTAGATAGAAGTCGAACTCCTAACAAAATAGATCTGTATGATGTACGCAGAAGACCATGGTAAGCTTTCTTTTTAAAGGTTTTGTGTATTTATATACATCACTTGCTTTCTAGATGTAACTGTAAAAATCTTTTTCTTCTGTTTTAACTAGTTAGTTTTTCTAAATTAACAGTTTTAAAAATATACTCCTTGTTGTGCGATCTCCACTACAGTTGTTGTAGTATTGGATTATATGGACTTTTCATAGGAGTATAACTATCAGATAGGTGTAAGGCAGTTAAAAACTCTAATTTTTTGCCAAAATCAATTATAATCTTAAGTATTAGACCAAAACATTCTTTCAGACTTTTGCAAATATTTAAAAATATGTCTCAGTGGTTTAGACCAGCAATAAAATCACTAGATGTGTAAAAAATGGGAGAGTGGTGGGATTACTTCTCATGACTTTTTTATGTAAGCCTCTCAAGACATAAAGTATATTGATGCTTGGATATAGTTGGATATATTTTTTCAAAGGACTATGTATTTCTGCCTAAGCTGGGCTGAGTAATATTTCATCTGTCATCAAGATCTTTAGCTCTGAAATAGCATGTGAATAGTTATGTGAAAACAGTGAATTTTGATTAGTATATCCCACATCTAGACCACCCTAATGTGGTTTAGAATTAGATTTACTTAGGAGACACAGCAAGAGAGGAAATAACAACACATGGGTCTTGTATTAGCTAAAGGAGGATTTTGTTGGTTCAGCTAGTTTGAGTTTAGAGATCACAGTGTGTCTTCCATCACACACAAAAACATGTTTATGCAAATTTGTGTAATTCATACAATTTATTTTTTTCAGGTATATCCAGGGAGCTGCATCTCCCAAAGACATGCTTATTTTAGTGGACGCGTAAGTGTTTAATGTCTGTATATGGACATTAGCAGGATAAAGGTACTTTGACACATTGAACAAAGCTCTGTGTGCTGAAAAATAGAATTAAGGGAATTAAGAGATCCTTGTATGCAAGGTTTAAAAATCTCAATATGAGTAAAATAAATACATAATAGAAAATAGTTCCAAAAAGCACCAACCAAACATGAAAGTTATTTAAACTGGAGGAAAGGTTTTTTTAAATCACTTCAATATTTTTCTTTTTTCAACTTAATAATTACTGCAGCAATCAAGTGAATATTTCTTATGTGCATGCCAGGATTTGTTGTAAAGCACAAACCTAAAAACAAATGACTAGAAGCATTACAATAGCTGTGATAATGATTGAATGAACCTAAAAGATAAGAATATATGTGGATTTTGTGTGTTTTCTAATACAGATTTAAAAATTGAAAATTTGGCTACTCTAAAATATTGCTAGAAAGCAAGCAAATAAATGAATAAAAGCTTGCTCTCGGTCTCGACAAGGATTCCATGGTGTAGGGCAATGTTGAGGGACTGAAGGGAGCACTGAACTTGATGTGTCAGATTGCTTTATGCTGAAAAGTTTCTCAGGCATAGAATTTGCATTTAATGCTTTTACACATGGTGAAGTGCTTTCATATCAGCAGTGAGTTTTATCAACATTTGTTATTTCTTCACTTCAGCTTAGGCTTTGCCTTGGATCAAAGAAGCTGTCATGTGCATCTCTGAAAATCCAGAGCTGTAAATCTGTGTGTAGGAGTATAAAATGTTTAGATAATGCATTGGTTGAACGTGGTAAACTCAGATTTCTTGCAAAGGAAACAAGTAAAGGATGTAGCATTATGACCACATCTAAAGCACAGGACTGGGACTTTGTATGCCAGTTTTGAACTTCAATAATTATAAATAGCTTAATAACATTAATGATGAGTTGGAGAATTCAGGAATTAAATTGAAAATTTTAATGTGTAAGGTGGTGAGAGTTCTGGTGGGTGCTCTGTATTTTCTTTTTATGTTTTACATAATATTTGCTGAATTCAACTTGTGTATTGTGGATTTTGTTCAGGAGTGGGAGTGTCAGTGGATTGACGTTGAAGTTGATCCGCACGTCGGTCATTGAGATGTTGGAGACCTTGTCTGATGATGACTTTGTGAATGTAGTTTCAGTGAGTATCTGTTCTTTCCACAAAATTTGCATTGTCAACAAAGCCAAAAGCAAACTATTTTCAATATCAGACATGAGATACTTGAATGTTAAGCTGCAAAGAGACTTAAAATATATTGAATTTGTTTTCTTACAAAAGAAAAGGAATGTCCTAGATTTGATAGTACATATACATTTGAGTGAAGGACAAAATTAATTTAAATTACTTCCTGCATGGCGAAATTCTCCTTTCCAATATAATTTTATGGTTAGTATAAAATCTCTTCCATCACATTTGTATATCCAAATTCTCTTGAAATAATTGCTGATTCCCAGATTTTCTACACAGAAAATATTTGGATTGCTTGTGTTGTTTGATGCATAATGACAGTAGATGTGGAGCCATATATCTGACCTGCTAAAGAAATGTTTCTGAGATGTTCTACGAGTTCTTTGCCACTTTATGGGTGGCAAAACATTTTTTCTCATAATAAATAATAAAATAGAGGGAAGAATCCATTTACAAGGTATGGGAAATTTTCCATTTTCAGATGAATATCTTCAATGTCATGTTCTAGCCTTGGGAAAATCCTTTTTTTTATTATTTTTTCCTTAAGCTGTTCAACTGTAGAATTTTGATTCTAAGGATTTAGGATGAGAACATTGACATATTCTTAATAACAAGAGATAGCCTTAATGATAAGTAACTGGAATGATTTTGGAGATAATTTTTAACTTGTAGAGTCATGTTGTAGCTAGCCTGAGGGAGAAAGACCTGAAATATAACTAGAAGAAATCTTTTTTAAAACCACTTATTGCTTCTTGGTTTGCTGACAGCTAAAACTTTCTGCAAGGAGCAGAGAAGTGCTTACTCTCAATAATGTTTCCTTTTTTAGAAATTTTAATAGTGGATAAGACCATTTTCCTTGGTTAAATTGCAGTGAATATAAACCAAAACACCTGAGGTTTTTTATTATTGTTATTAAAGGAAATAAGCTTCTCTGTAATGGTATTGGGAAGTTGAAATCTTAGTAATCCTAAACTGATGGATATTGATTACTATGTTCAGTAAAGCTGTGCCAGCTTTCACTGCTGGAAAACCTGGACCCCTACTACTTCTTGATTTACTCATATTTCCAAACTCTTTTGTTACATTTGCTACAAGATGACCAGAAATAGTGTGTCTTAATGCTAAGCCTTCCTTAGGCAGGATTTTATTATCTAAGGTTCAGTGTTATTCTAAGGAGGCCTCAAGTTTGGGATTTGTGTCAAAAAAGGAGCAGAAATCCTCAAATATGTTCTATAGTATATTTCCCCAGGGATTTGTTAATAGTAATATATAAGGGCAATTTTTTTCCCTTTGAATGAACTTTAGAGGCTCACATCAGAAATTTGATTGCAATCCAAAGAGGACATTTTGGTTATGTTGTTTTCACCATCAGTGGAGGGCAACAATCACAGAAATGTGCATAATAGTACATGGCATCTCTAAATCTTTCATAAAGGGTTATTTGGTGTTGTTCCCTTATAATTAAAAAGTCTTT
Source organism: Muscicapa striata striata (assembly GCA_030060385.1). NCBI lineage: Eukaryota > Metazoa > Chordata > Aves > Passeriformes > Muscicapidae > Muscicapa > Muscicapa striata. Next base: position 1,951,258 of record JAREIS010000025.1, on the reverse strand, counting down.
ATTAAAACCATTCAGTGTTATAATTACTTTTGTATAACCTATGTTTTCATGTATTCAGTTGATTTATGAATGGAATTGTGGAGGTACTACGACATACATATATTTTATTTCTCTAAAAGACAGGAAATCATGCTATAGATAGGAAACAAATGGTTGCACTACTGTCAGGCATTCTATAAGTGAGAAAAGTGAACACAGAAGTTTAATCTTTGTTGGTTTTTTTTTTTTTTTAATTTCTTTTGTTTTTTAAAGATTTGGCAGAATTAATCTAAGTTGGACTACATAATCTTTCAAGTATTTTCCAAAATAAAGAATTCTACTACTCTATCATTTTCATTCACAAAATATTCCATAATGGAATAGGTATACTTTAAGTCCTACTCCAGTGCTTTTTTAGTGAACTCAACACAAAAATATCAACTTAAACATTTTCTTCTAGGTGAAATAAATGCAGATTATTCAATATTTTAAAAAAATATTATTCAATAAGTTGCATATATGGATATGTTAGCATATATGGATATATGAACACTAACACTAACTGGAAGTTATCTACAATTTTTCTTTCCCTCATGGATCTTTTGGCCTAAAATGGGACAGTTGTTTCATGTCTTGTTGGCTTTGATAAGCATGGAGTCTTTGGTCTGGTTTTGAGTTAACTAGAGAGCTCTGCCAAGATGTTAGCCACAAAGCCCATACACACAATGATTCATGCCCACAACTGAAAGACATGGATTTAAGCTCATGTCAATCACTTCTTAAAAGTGACAGGAGGATTTAACAAGCTGTCCCTTTTATATGGGGAAATCCTTGAGAAAAAAGCATAAAAGTAGATGTGCTAAAAACATGAGTTCTACTGACTAAACATAATTCCTGCATTTATTTCCAGGTGAAGAAAGGTTGGATGAAATATTGAGCTGTAAAAAGATAGTCAGGGGTTAATATATCATGGTTTCCTTTGGGATTTGCATGTTCCTTATCTCAAGTGCTGTGCTTTGTTGCAGGGAGAAAACCTGCTGTTTGAAAGGGCTTAAATGTATGAGTAATACAGCTGTTTGCCCACTAATCCGGTTATAGGCTTTGATAGCAGCAAGTGGTAGATGATAGGGGCAGCAATTCCATCCCAGCACGTCGTGATTTAGTGACTTGGTTTCAGATGTTGACACAGAGAGTGTAATTTGTTTGTGATTGTGGGTAGTGTGCAGGAGAAATGTATTTCAAATCTGCAGAGGTGCAAAAAAACCACACAAAGGAGAAACCTCCCTTACATCAACAGATGTGTTAAAGGTCAGGAGCTGCTGTACTTTTTAAATTCACTAGACTTTTGTAAAAATCCAAACTAGTATTTAGTGCTTAGGAATTGGAAATTAAATGTCATGAGCATACAAGGTAGAACAGAATCATATTCTGGGAAAATTGAAAGCTCATCTCCTGCTCTTGTGCAATTCTGCACATTGAGTAAACTCAGAGAGAAGGTGAATTCTAATGAATTGATTTCAAATAAAAAACTGTACAGCCAGGCTATGAAGTTATTGTTGGGGATTAAAAAAAAAAAAAAAAAAAATCTGTGGATAATATACCTCTGTTCCCACTGACTTTTAAAAGCAATTTTTCATGTAATTTTACAGCTCAGTAGTTGCAAACCTGTTTACTTTGTCTCTCATATTCATAAGTTGGTAAAATCTTAACGCTTTTCTATTTAAAATATTTAAATATGCTAACAGAGGGAAAAGAAAGTTTTGTAAAAATCTTTTCAATATATCAAGAGACTCCTTTCCCTTTCTGCTACATCCTGCATTCTGCACTTCATATTGCATTTATATGATCTTAAATACAGGGAGATGTTCCTTCCTTCTGGGATCTACTTTCTTAAATTTATTTTAAAAATTAACTAACATGCAGTGGGTGGAAATCTTAGCCTGAAGTCCCAGTGGAGGAAGGAGGAAGCTAAGTTCTACAGCCAGGTAGCATGTCATGGTTATAATATCTTTGCTAGAAATGTTAGCTTTGTATGAATGCACTTCTGTTTGATTGGCAAAAACTTGACAAATTTTATTTAAAAATAGCTTAAACTTTGTTTCTTTTATTAGTTCAATGTAATGTTTTTAGTAGACCTGAAATTAAATTGCATACTCAAATGGTATGACAGGTTTTTTACTGTGTTTTTGAATTTTGACCCAGAAAAGTTCAGTGGTGCTTAGTTTTTCCAAACAACATCACTACTTGAAGGGAGAAATTAAACATGATCATGTTGTCAGTGGCACTGAAGTATTTCTGTTGGTGGATCTGGAGGAAATGAGAAGGGCTTTTGTATTAAGGGGTTTGCCAGGGTACTTTGCTTCTTACTTTCTCATTTTCCTTATACGAAGGACAGTAGTAAGGAGAAAGCATGAAGATGCCTGCCATCTTTTTCATTATTTGACAAATAAAAAACTAGATAGAGTCAGGTTCCCTCTACAATAAAGATGTCTGCATAAGAACTTCTCTTAGTGACTGAATCCTGAAGCATTTCAGGTAATGAATCACAGTAGCTGCAACTAAGTGTGCAAGCTCCTCGTCATCATAGCTGTGTGAGGCAGAAAACAAATATATGTAATTTGTTTTTTTGGCAGAGGATGTGGTTTGGTTTTTTTTCCTAGTCACTGAAAAATGATAGAAGAGCAAGTTTAGGTCTGAGTGTTGAGCTTCCTGCTTCTCTTAAGAGCAATCCATCTAACTGACCTTGCAGTTTCTCTTAAATTAAATTGTTCATTTTCAAGAAAAGGAGAACGATGATAGCTGCAGATAAACACATCTTGGTAGCAATGTTCCTTAATGGAAAATCATTACCATTCCTTAATGGTAGGTCATTATCTTTCATCTTCCATATTCAAGGAGCAAGTGAATTAAATGTGTTTTTCTCATAGAAATATATTTAATAAGCACTGTAGGTGCAGGGTTAAAAAAAGCTCAGAGAAGTTATGATCAAAATCTAGTATTCAATTTCATTGCTAAGAATTACAGGAAGAGCAAGGCTATGTATTTATGGAAATATATGTAAAGGAAATATATCTGGAGGACACATTTAGCAAATATAATGAAGATGAGTATTCTGCAAATAACAATGGAGAAAATTTGGCAATTATGGAAACTAAGGACTTATGAAGAAGTTGGAAAGAAATTTCATTTCAGCAGCAGGAGTTACGGTAGTATAAACCACATAATGGAATATTTATCTGCTTGTAGAATTATGTTTCTTTTTACTATTCTCTCTAAAAAGAAAGTCAAGAAAGGAGTCAGTGAAAATCTGTTTAAAAGTCTCTCAGGTGGGGCTGGAGTTGAGAGGATGATTAGGGTAGGGAGGATATTATATTAGCTGACTTTTTTGAAATGAGATTGACTTTAGTGACTTCACATCCTCAGGAAACCAAATTACAGTGTTTGTTGTCAAGATAAAGTGTGGGACCACTAGGAGTTGAGCTTCTTGCAGTCTTCATCCAACAAGGTGAACTAAAAATGCCTGTACAGCTTCAGTGACATGGCTAGAGACAACATTTCACCTAAATAGTGTATAGATTGATGGTTCACTTTCCCTCCTGGAAGGCAAATTATGAGTGTTTCAACTCAGATTTTGACTGTGTGACTCTGCGTTGTGGCTGAATACTGTTACATATTTGTGGAATATATCAGTAATTTAACACAAAAAGGATTGGCTTAGATTTTACAAAACATATTGTAGGTGTCTTCTCTGAGGACTGAAAATTTTTTTGCAGGTGATTGCTTGGGTCTAGAGAGCATCTTCTCACACACCTGAGTGCATTGTCTGAGAAGCTGGGTTTGAGGCATGCTCTCAAAGTCACAGAATTCAAACTTTTTTTTTTTTTTTTTTTTTACTCTGGGGTACAGAAATAAATAGTCTAATGACTGATGTCATCACAGATGAGAAGTTCTGTGGCTGGAGAAACTCTTGTATCCATAGATTCTCAAACCTGTCAGGTAAAAACGTTGCAAGAAGCACTAGCTTAAGGCAAATAAATTTGAATGGCATATAACTAGTTAAAATTCCTTTAAAATATCCAAGGAAAGATTCTTATTGACTCTATATCAATATTTAATGCCTTTCTGGAAGATGCACTTTAAACAAACAACTACCACTAAATGAATTTGCTACGGTTTATTGCAGAAGTAGCAAAGGAAATTCTAATGGGCAGTGATAGGTGGGTGGTGAGACAGTATGCAAGAGGTCAGATTGGAGTGTCTCATTGTCCCATCTAGCCTTAAATCAAGAATATGTAAAGATGGTTGGTTGGTTGGTTGGTTGGTTGGTTGGTTGATTTTCTTTTTGTTTTGTCGTTCCAGCTTAAATGTTTTTTCCCAAGTAGTTGTTCATCATCCAACTTTGTCACTAATGGACAGGAAAGTACTTCATGACCCTTGTGTGATACAAATGTTCAAAACAGTAAATATTGCAAAGCTGTAATCTTGCAGACAGGCAATACATACCAGTAGTTTTTTTCTGTATTCTTAACAGTTTTTCCATGTCTATCTAGCAAGACATGTTCAGTAGTTAAACTTTCTCTTATCCTTAGTGTAAGTAAAAATTTCTTGTTAACTTCATTTTAACCAGCCCTACAATATTGTCTGTGCAATAAGACCAAATGTCGAATACTTACATTAAGCAGACATATACAGAATAATCTATGAAAGAGAGGTGAGAATTAAGTGTTACTTTTCCATCCAAGTGATAAGATTCCTTGTGGTACTTGCTTATGTTTCTTCTGGAATATCTGGCTTAAAATAATAATGTCAGTGTGTAAAAACTAATATAAGATAAAAATAATGTCAATTATTCTCTCTGAGAATTACAGCTTGGACCAGGACAATCTCCAGAAGCCAAGTTGCCACATTCACCTCAGAACTGTGCACAAGCTTACTAAGCCTTTGTAGCACTACAGACAGACAGATCCCACACAGAAGCTACTCATGTTTTTATTCAAAGACCATCTGGACATACCTGATATCTTGCTACAAGATTTAGCAAGAAAGAATGTATTTCAACAGTTTTTTCCTTTATTTCTCATTTAAACAGAGCCTCACAAAGCTACAAATAAACTTGATAAACGTTATTTTTCTTTTACAATAACAAATTAATAAAAAGCCATCTGAACTATTGAATTTATCCTGTTTATATATCTATTATTTTACTTGCTAGGGAAAAGTATATCATGCCAGATTCAACACCTCAAGGGAGCTGAGGGTGCTGCAGCTCTGTGCCATATATCCTAACAAATGTCTTCCCAACAGGCACAGCATACATGGAGCACATGTATATACACATACATACATTATATAAATACATAAATATATAAATATATACATATATACATATATACATATATATATACACACACACATACACAAACACATATCTGTAAATCAGACCATCCACACATATAACACAAACAAATGCAGAGCATTTGTGTGAACACATACGAGTTTATCTGTTAGAGACCTCTAGGACCAGCAGCATTGTTTTTGACAACTTTTTCAGCTCCAAACCAATTAAATCCATCTCCTTACTCTTATTTAAGGGTTCTTCTCTTAAATATTCCATGCTAAGACCCGTGCAAACCCGAAATGCACTTCACAGTTATTAACTGTAACTTTAGCTTGCTGTGGAAGGAAAACGTTCAAAATGTAAGATAGAAAAGAAGACATGGAAAGATTTGGAAAAGGAATATTACACATTTAAAAACAAGATCAGTTTCATTTTGTATCTGTCACAAAGCGTCTTCTAGGGAAGAGGATGCTTGAGTGCATGAGGAGCCAAAGGAAATGGAAATTAGAAGCTCAAATTCTACATTAGGATGTCAGGAGCAGGAATGCTGCTGGAAACTGTACAGTTATTACTGTACAATATAGCTGACAGCTCCAGGTAACTAGAAAAGTCACCTCCATTCCTACTTTGAGGGATTGCTTTGGGCATCAATACACATTTTTATTGTCTCCTCTTTTAGCTGTCAAGTGTCAGAGAGTCAGACTTCTAACAACACATGGCATGGAGGTCTGTGATTTCCAGAATAATCTGAGCTCTCTAGTATATTAGTAATATGTAAAAAGAGTAATTTAAAAAAATATATATATAAAAATTTGTATTTAAAATTCATGGTTTAGTGGTATATAAAATGATAGATAGCTCTACCTCATGATTCCACTGGCTAATAAATCTGTTGGCTCTTTCCAGTTTCTTAATTTTCAGGAAACCACAAATCTTACTAAAGAGGCTCCTGCTTTGTCAGACATATCATTGATCATGGGATGTTTTATGGCATGTCAGATGCTGGACCAAAAATGCATTTCTGAGTCAGCTTTCCAACTAGGAAATTATAACCAGGAAGTGTTGTGACAGTATCATTAAAAATTTGAATGGAAGAATGGTTTCTTGAACAATAAACTCATTCCTTATCTGTTCAGAAGAGGCTGAGCTGGCTTTAATGATTCTTCTGGAGAAATATGACTTACCATGTTATGAAAAAAATAAGAAAATGCAGGCAATCCTGAAGTTTTGAGATGGAGGTGGAGGCTATTTGTTCTGTGATCCTCATTTTAAAAGTATGCTTTCTATAGTAGTCATCTATTTGTTAGGTAATAATTATGTGTGGCAGTGTCAGTTTGAAATGAATCTAAAGGATCTCCTAACTTAAGCAAAGCATGAATGAAATACTCATCGAGTTCTCAAGTCTCACACTTCCAGGACTCACACTTTTCACTCCTGTCTCACTTCCTGCCTTAGCACAGCATCTCCCATGTCAGCACTGTGCTGCTGCAGCCTTCTCACTGCTCTGTAAGTTCAGGCACTTGCCCAGCCAGCCAGAGTGCTTTGCCCTAAAAGAGGCACAGACACATTGGAGTCAAGATGTGAGAATGCAGAGGTGATATTGCAGCCCCCTGCTGTCCCTCTGCCATGTGAGCTGATGCTAAAATGTATGTCTGTCTGTAACTTCTTGCACCAATTAAACTTTCATCTCCATCCCCTGAACAGCAACCTCACATATCAAGAGAATCTATAGGGAACAGTTTAATACTTAAACCTTTATCTCTGGTGTCCAGTGAGGGGATATGAGGAATGTCAGGGAAGTTCAGTGTGGACATGAGGAAAAGGTTCTTCATTGAGAGGGTAGTCTGGCACTGTGAGAGGCTCCCCTGGGAATTGGTCATTACTCCAAGCCTGTCAGAGCTCAAGGAGTGTCTAGACAATGCTCTTAGTCCTGTGGTTTAGTTTTTGGTTGTCCTGTACAGAGCAGGGAGTTAGAATTGATGGTCCTTATGGAGCCCTTCCAACTTGATATATTCTCATGATTCATCTTTTTGGCAAGGGAGCTTTATGTTTTAAACAACTTGAATTTGACTGAATGGAGATCCTCCCTGTCAATTGATAACAAGAAAATGTCTACAGAATAATTTTCTAGGCAGTTTGTTCCTGTTAGAGCTCTCCTCCCCGGTGCAGGTGGGGAGCAGTGCCATGGAGGGCAGGCTGCAGGGCTGCAGCAGTGCTGTAGTTCAGAGCAGCCAGCTTTCCCTGGGAGATGCTGGAGTTTACAGTACTGAATTTTTCAGTAGAAGTCAGAAATATGTGATTTTAAGTTAATAATGCATACTAACAGCCACAGCAGCATAAAAAGACCATAAATTTCATCTTGCTAAGCAAATTCACCTTTCAGCCTTCACTGATGTTCTGTGTTGTAATTCTGAGATTGGCAGTGTAGCATCATACTTTGTGGTCTGAACATTAATCCAGGGGTACTTAGTGGGAACTTTGCATTGATTTATGTGAAGATAATAATGTTGGTTATAAAGGTTAACAAAGCTAACTGGGAGCAGACTTGGCCTTATATTTGGTCTTTTCTCTTATAATTATCTTATATTACTATTGTACAATTTTTTTTCAAAGGCAATTTATTGATCTAACAGTTTTATTGTTGACAAATTCTGCTAATTCTGGTGTATGATGGACACATATGTATATTTAACAGTGAAAATAAATGTGATACATTTTAAATCTCAGGAAATGCTAATAGTGAAAATTGTCATATAATCCTAATTTAGTTTCATTGATACTTGAAATACAATTTAAGAAATGCAGGTGTTCTCCATCTCAGTACTTGAATAAGTTTCTTATATTTTCTCTACCATGTATCTCTAGGATTGCACTGAAGACTATCTGTACATAAGTCATAGAATAGGGGAAATAAGTTATTCTATAGAAAGATACGAATGGTGAACTTTGATATCACAAATTATTTTCTCTCATGTCAAATTACAGACCTTTATTGCTTGAACTGCCTCAGATTTTCTGTGTACTGAGAATTTACATGGGAATAAAACTTTGCAAATTGCCTTCATAGTGTTCTCTAAATGGGTTCTGATAAATATTTATAATATCTTCTCACTGCTCAAATACAGATTCTAACTGGCCTTATTCAAGATTCTGTTATGCTTGGGATTAACCCTGAAATCCTATTACCAAGCCTAAAGCAGCAGTGAAAAAAAAAAAAAAAAAAGAAGAAAAAAAAAGAAAATGACAAAGCCGGATTTAGCTACAAAATGAAAGCCTGGTGAAATCAGATCTATTTCACTATTGCTCATTTAATACATATAGATACAACTGGGTCACCAAGCTGATTTAGCCACGAGGTAGAAGTAGCATAGCAACAAACCTCAGCAGATTGAAAGTCAGCAGCAGTAGTATCTGAGTATCTTTAGCTCACTGTATAGTCCTCAACTTTCAGTTTTCCTGGAATGATGTTATTGATTTACTAAGCTATTGGGATTTTGGTATTTTAAATGTGTAGGCTTTATCTCTATAGCAAGTTTGAGTGTAGAAATTACTGCCTGGTTCAAGTTTATATGATATTCTATAAAAGATAAACATCTGTGAATGTTTAAAAATGCATAACTTTCATATAATTTAAGGAAGGTTCTCATTTCATGTCCAAGATTTTGGAAAGGGATTTTTCCCTAGGGTTTTGTTTATTCTTTGGTTTTTGTTTGTTTTTTGGTTTATTTTTGTGGATTTGTTTGGGTGGGGTTTTTTGGGGTTTTTTTTTTGTTTTGTTTTGTTTTGTTTTGTTTTTTTTTTTTTTTTTTTTTTTTTTTTTTTTTTTTTTTTTTTTTTTTTTAATATATGTTGGTTGGTTGGTTTGGTTTGGTTTGATTTAGTGGTTTTTTAGGATTAACTTTGAAAGGAAGTTCCAGAAGATTCTGTTTAAACATGAATCAATTGATGTCAGGAAGCAAACTGACAGAAGAGGAAGGCACTAGGTAAGGATGATTGGGAAAATCTGAAGTTTTACAAAGACCTTGTCCTACATACTTTATGTTATCCCTTCTGCAGATTTTGGAGGCACAGAGGGACTTTTACAAAGTAGGCTGGTGTACAGCTTTTCCATAATTTTCATCCTTCTGGATTCAGGAACTGTTGTGTTCAAGATGTAGAAATTTTCCTTTAAGACGGAAGTTAAGATTTTAATATTTTTGGTTTTTCAATAATTTAAAGCATGAATATATTTTATTGGTTTAGTTGAAATGATAATTTTATGCTAGTCACAGAAAGCACCAATGTCCTCCAACAGAAATGTAAAATTCCACATTTCATGGTTCTTTTAAGACCAGTTCAACTTTTTTGTTTTAGTGCCACCTAGTGACTAAAACTTGAAATTTTTTTTTTGAAGTTTCAAATTTATTGGCGTTTGGTTTTGCATTTTGCAGTAATGAGATGCTTTACAGAAGATTTTGTCCTTTTCAGACTGAACCACAGAATTCATGCTGATTTCCTTTACTTCTTCTTGTAAGGATTAATGCTAAGTTATTGCTGTGCTTTTTGAGAAGTGTGGCTTTCCTTAGAGGATTAACGTTTAGTCCGGAAAGCATTGGTAAATGTTGACTGAACCTTGCTTTCTTGGCCATGTCAAATAATCAAATAACTTTAAATATTTATATTTATGTATACATATATAGATATAGATAGATCAGTTTGTATCAGATACAGCAGAAAAAAAAAAAGTTGAGTGTCACAAACAGTAATAAGTATTTTCTGGTAAAAATAAAATAATGCCCCAAGATATTATTATTTAATTATTTAGAACATTTATTTTTTATGCTCTTTTCAAAGCCTACTTGTTTTGCTAGCATTACATAGATGTGAATTCTAAGACAGTATCATGAAGGGAATATTCTGTGTTTTCTTTCATGAAAGAAGCAGAATCAATTGAAATGTTTTATTTTTATTTGAATAACCTCCTATGCTTGCCAAAATAATGATTGACATTGGATTTTGGACTGAAATACCTTAAATTTATATCACTTCCATATCTCCTTGGGAGATGGAGATCTATTTAGAATTATAGAGAGGGATGGACGGGTATACAGAAGAGAATTTGAAGTATTCATCTATTCATACATTGCCTGTGAAATCAAGGATTTTTCTCTCACAGTGCTGTAGTCTTCAGAATAAATGGCATTAGCTGCATGTGCATTTTGAAGAAGTTTAGGGATAAAATGTTTATGAGAATCCATGCTTTAAAAATTTATGCCCTGTTTGACTGTGTGGTTTAAATGGCTTATAGCAAAATAACTGATATCAAGTTAAAAGGCAAATTTGAGGACTTGGAATTATTTGCACAAAGGAAAGGGTAAAAGCATATTCTTGTAGGGGAGAATTAAGATTAAAGCCATGCCTTTTCCTTGGATTTACGTTTTTACTTCATTTTTTACTTCACTTTTCTCACCATTGAAATGAGAAAAGTTCTGAGTTATTTCAGGAGGAGTCCAAAATACTGAATAATATTTGAAAATGACTGTGATGTTAAGGTGTGGATGGCCCTGGGAATTATATGCTCTAACTTCCTGAAGTTTGTCATCTTGGGAGAGGTTTGCTGGTATGTGCAAAGGGCAGATTTATTCAAGAAGTTCCCAATAGAGCGGGCAGTTTGTATCTGCTAACCAGGTAGTGTATTAAAAAAGTAATGCAGTTTTGAAAAAGAACCCCACAGTTCATTATAAATGGTTTGGTTTGGTTTTGGTTTTTTCATGATCTATTTTGTTTCCTGGTTTGTTTCTTTTTTCCCAGGCTGCTTTGATCTTTCTACATCTCAAACATTTTTTCAGTCCCTGTATATCCCAACTCTGAATTCTGGTACTTTCTTTCTTCATTTCAGACCTTTCCTTTGGTGGTGGTTACAGGGGGAGGGTTTCACCCCCTCTTCTTTTGACTTATACTTCCCTCTTAATGAAAACACCTGTCTGTAGAGTCTTGTTATTCATTTTATGATCTCCAAATCCACAAAATGCTTAGCATGGGACCAGATAAAGGCAATAAATCAGTATTTGTATTTCACTGCCCTTGTATTCCCTAATAACCTGATGTTGTGGTAGCAGTTTCAGTAATTTTATCAGAATGATTTCCATGTTGACTTTGTGGAAAAGAGGCTTTTAGCAATGTGTAAGTAACTATTCTGGAATTAGAAGAGGTTTAAAAATGACAGCCTCTGATTTTCTGTAAGTTCAGCTCTTGGGGCACTGTGGATTGCAGATGTCCTGGAGGAGCCCACAGCCCAGTGCAACTACCCAAGGGAGGGGAAAGGTCTTGAGCATTTAAATATTTTGCTGCAGTTCTGCATAATTTTTCACTGATTTTTTCACTTGGTTTTCACAAGTTGATCCTTTTCTGAATCAGAAGTTAAAATCCTTGTAAGACTGTCAGATTAGTATTTCTGTTTCAGACCTTCTCCAGAATCACAAAGGTCATGCAGCATTAGGCTCAAAGCCCTTCATTTGGACTTTCCTGTTCAGCTGAATTGGTTTTCTTATCTTCCAGGTTGTTGAGTTGCCCCATATATGGCCAAAGATTGTACTGGTGGTCTGAGGTCAATGGGGCCAAGTTCTCTTGAGACTTTTTGTGCCCCAGTGGATAGTTAAGTCATTCCTGCCCAAAGCTGTGAGGAAAAGGTCTTAATTTTCTCAGAACAGAGGATTGTTCTGGGACATCCCAAAGGTGCAGATTGCAAAAGGATATAAATAAATGGGGTAGTGAGAAATAATCCAGTGGAAACTGCATCTAGATCCTATACCTTGCAGGGATAATTACAAGACAGATTTAATTATATTAATACTTCATGATGCTTTAAAATAAAAAGTTCAAGGTTATCCTCTTTTCCATTATTTAGAGCTGTTTTGCTGCAAGCCTCTCTTATTTTAGCTTAGATAAGGAATAAGCTTTTCATATACTTGAAAAAATAGAAGCTGTCATTGGTGGTGACAGACTCTATAGGGTCACTTTGCATTTTAAAAATTTATTGGTTTGCCTCTAAATGTCATACATTGTTTTGTAAGTGAATCACTGATCCCACAGCATCATAAAAAATTCCATTTATTTCCTTTTTTACCAACAGCACTTTTGTTGCACATGTTTATATTTACTGCAATAATTAGGGGGAATGCCAGGCTGATAAATACCCAACTGACATATTTCACGTAGATACACTGAGAGTACTTTGTTCAATAAAGTATGGATTGTAATTACTTTAATTTTGAACCTTTGATAGGATTTCATTCTCTAAGAACATGGACTTTCTGAAGTGGCAACTGGTTTTTGAAAGCTTACATTTTCTTTCTTCAGTTAAATACTAAGTAATTGTGTTTTCAAGAAATCTTGTGAACTGAAATAAGCATTATTATGTTACTTAGAGATCAGACAATGTGACCAATAATCAGTGAAGGCCTACAGCAGCTATTTTGGCTTGTAAATTAAGATGCATAAATTTTTACACATCTTAATGTGTAAAAAATTATAGTGCCACTGCTGCTGTTATGTTTCAGATGAGTATAACTAAAAGCTGCCTCAGTTTGGCTAACTCTTAAGTTTTGAATGGTCCTGGTGTTTGTCATATATGGAAAATCAGTTTTAAGGATAAGCTGGTGGTTTTCATAGTTGAAATCCTTCAGTATTTTACTGGAGTTCAGATTAATTAAATTCACCCCTGAATTTTCTTTCCCCCTTTGAGCATTTTCATCAGACAGATTTGAGCCTTGCCTTCATCTCCTAGCAAACAATGAAATGTTCATTCTGGAGGATTGCTCTTCCATCTACTGATTCCTTCATCTAATCAAAAACTCTGCTTATCTGCTTTTCTGACTGGCATTAACATTAATGTTGACTGATGTCTCTGCAAACAGCTGGCTCATATATTTGCTTAATTAAATTACAGCATTTGCAGACTTTGGTTGATGCAACTCTCCATGCTACAAATGTGTCATTTCTCTCCTTCATTTTACATCAGCATTTGTGCATCTACAAATGCAGATGCTTTGACTTGACTCTTTGTTCACTTTACAGCATATATGAGTACAGTGCAATACAGTTTAATGTATAAATGTAGTATGGCACAGTTTCCTTGTCAGCTGCCTGCACAGTTTGAACCAGTATTCCTGAAAATATTTTAAAAATAATTTCTACAGCCGTAATTAAAAATCCATGTGCTGGGCACCTGACCTTCTTAGAAATAATTATCATTATATATTTGTAGGACTGCTAGCAAGCAACTTAGATTGCCAGTTTAATGTCAGTGACATGCCAGGGAGAATTTTCTCTTGTCCCTTAATTTTCACTTGCATGCATAAACTGCTGTTTGCTATAGACAAGACAAGGCATGCACAGGCCATAGGACTGAACTAAGGATTTCTTTTATATTAGGTCATTAAATAATTTCTGTATAATATCACTGGTGAAGCAGAGGAGTGTTTTCAGTTTATTTTTTCAGATGAAATTGGCTTTTGTAGGGCAGAGCTGCCTACTTGGTAATTTTTTTTTTCTACCTTCCAAGTACAGTTTCTGTACTTCTACCCCAACTCACAATTTGAATTGGTTTTCAGACCTTGTCTTTATAAAATTACTTTATGTCTGTAATTTTCCTATCATGATTATAAATTTAGATAGAGGCAAACTGAAATAATTCCATAGCACAATAATTGTTTACACTCCCACATGGTTTATGTATCCAGTAATCATTAGGATTTACTGGTCTTCTGAAAGAAACTTTTATTGGAAGCATAATTGAGTGTGTCAGTCTTTTGCATCAAAGTGAACTGGTTACAGTTGTATGATCATCACAAGGTTTTGCTTAAGCAGCAAAGTTTACCTCCTCCCAAAAATATTCTTTTTGGGCAACATAGAATAAATACTTTAAGAACCCCTAAAACCCCCTTAATAGCATGAATTTAAATACTGGGCAATATTTAAAATGGTTTAATATTATTTATCCCTTTATCCTTTTAAGTTGTGTTTGTTATAAGTGTCCTACAGTTACAGTTGGTATTTGCTGCTGAAAGGAATTCTCTCCCTGTACTTTGTGCCTGGTACTCAGTGGTTTATTTTAGGCATGTAAGTAGTTGAGCTTTTATTGAAACCTATGACCTCATTTACCTTTTAATCTACAGAACACTATTGAACTAGTTAGCAGTAGTGAGACTTAAGCCAATGGGGCTTGATTTTTAAGTGGTTTTAAGGCTTTGCACCAGGTTGACAGCTTCAAATTACATTTATGTTTACTTTCACTGAACATCCATAATGTTTCTTTCAGTTGAAATGTAAACAGTGAGGTCTGTATTTTAGTATATATATGTATGTTTATACAGAGACAAATTTAAATGCAATCTTAAACTGATTTCCATTTGTGCAGACAACATTTTTGCACTTTAGAAAAATTCTGTTAATGTTTTTACATAATGTCAAAATATCATATAGATTACTTTTCAGGGAGTAGTTTTTATGGATATGTGAGTAAGGCAGCAGAAGTATGTGTGTTCTCAAGACACAGATTTCCATTGCTATCATCAGTGTTCTTATATTTGCAGCTATTCACTCCTGTGATTCCAAGAGTGTATTTTGTGTTCCATAATTTATATATACCAGTTGAATCTGATCTGCAAGTTACATTGTAAACCACCAAGCTGATTCATGAAATGTGAAAATGACCTGATAATCAGTATTTTTCAGATGATTAGAAAAAGTAAAATATATCTTTATCTATTTTTTTTTTTTAATTTTCTCAACTCTGCGTTTTTGAGTTTTATTTCTTTATTTCTTTATGTAAACTTGAAACAAAACTTGTGGGTGTTTTTCCACTACAGTAGATTGTTTTTGGGGTTGCCACAGAGTGAAGCATCAAATACTTGGTTTTTAAAATATATAGTCTTATAGTCACTACTGGTTGTTCTCAGCATAGTGCAAATTAAAATCTAGGTTTGACATTCTCTATCTCATGAAGATCCAGAAAACTTAAAGCTTTAATGCTACAGTACATGGAAAAGAAAATTAACTGTCTTTAATACTATTTCTATTTATTTTGCAGTTTAATAATAATGCTCAGAATGTCAGTTGCTTTAACCATCTTGTCCAAGCCAATGTGAGGAACAAGAAGAAACTGAAAGAAGCTGTCTATAAAATCTCTGCTAAAGGAATTACAGATTACAAAAAAGGCTTTAGCTATGCTTTTGAACAGCTGCTAAATGTAAGTATATAAGTAAATCTCTCTACTGTCAAGTGAAAAAGGAGAACTGGAATTTTCAGCAGGCCACTGCATGCTCCTTCATTGCATAACTAAGTGGTAGAAGTGCAAACCTATATTTGGCCAGTAAATTTATCCCAACAATGTTGGGTTTTTTTTGTTGTTGCAGGTTCCCCAGCAGGTTGCTAAGACTTTGGAATTAATTTGATTTTCAATCTGTTCTACTTTTCTATCTATTTCAATCTGTTTTACTTCATTCATTCAGCTGTTTTTTCATTTAACATGTGATTCACAGTTGACACATACTTGTGGTAGTGGTTGACTTGCAGTTAATTTTAAAATAGAAAGATCTGTGTTACTGTGCTATTATTTAAATTGTTACCACATCATCTACTAGCAATGCTTAGTTAACCTACAATTTCACACTTATTAGAAGTCATAAATACTTTACTGCAGTTTGAGCAAGATAGAGGGGAGGAAATGAGTTAGTAATAGAGGAATCCTAGGCACCTGATGATGCCTAAAGAGTAGTATTCACTCACTGAGACTATTATAATTCTTTTCTTTCTCATGTATAAAAATAATAATTTCCACAATAATTAAATGCATTGTTTCCATGTTTTAAGTACATTGAACTTTCTAATTTTCACCCAGGCACTAGCTTTTTGAATAGCAATGTTTCCCACTTATAGCAAATTTTGGGGGTTTATTAGTAAATTTTAAATGGTTCATGTAGTTGTTTAAAAAAATAATTCTACTTCTCACTTGTCTGAAGTAGTCATATTATATCTTAAACCTTAGTGTAAATAAAGCTGTATCACTTTACAGCTGGTAAGGTATAGCTTGAGAAGTAAGAAATGTATTCTTATCCTTACTGGCTTTGGTTGTTTTTATTTGTTTGGGTTTTTTGATGTTTCTGTTTGGGTTTTTTGGTTTGGTTTGGTTTGGTTGGTGTGTTTGTTTTTTCTAAAATTCAGGACACTTGCCTGAAATTGTATATGCAGATTAAGGCTAGATCTGATGTAAAAAAATCATAACCTTGTAAAGTTTTGATGAAGGAAAGAAAAATGCAATGTTTTCATGAGAATTTTCTCAGTATACCACTGTTCAGATTAGCAGAGGGGTGTGGTGGGGAAATGAGTGGGTGTCCTCTGCTGACACCCAGAGATTTATATAACCTCTGGTTATATAAAACCACAAGCAATATTTTTGAAGTCTGTTGAACATTTTGGACCAGGTTGCATGACATTTTCCCATTTTCTGAACCTGTTGACATCTTATGCAGGGGGAGTCAGGAAGACAAGAAATCTTGCCAAATATATTCCTCATAACATTGATATTTGCTTGCAGTTATGAATTACATTTGGTGCAGCACCAGGTACATATTTTGTGTACAGGCAACATCAAGAAAACTGAACACAGTGGAAGCCTCAAACTGGACTTTTTGTAGTCTAAAAAATAATTGGAGATCAGTGTTAAAGTGGGGATATCTTTTTCGTAGCAGGAGGCAGAAATGTGGTTAGCCTCACATGATCTCTGCAAGACTGGAAGTTATGGCTGGACATTATGGACTGCACAAGGTTCTGGATATATGCTCATCCTCTCCAGATATTGTCAAATCCATTTAGCAGGAAGAGTAAAATACTGGTGATGGGTTTAGCCCAAGACTCTGGTGACAAGACAATATAATATGGTGGTATAATACAGGCTTAAATAAATAATAATAAAAATATGCTTTGGGATAATTTGCAGTTGTATATTTATGAATTCAAATATTCAAATTGCTTTTAGGGTCCATATAAATGCAGTATTGCTCAAATTTTCAAAATAATTTTGTGGTTGCTGTTTACAGATGACAGTTATTTCAAACACTTTTCCAGTATACCAAAGTAATGTTTGGTACTGTGAAAAATTGCTGTCTGATGTGTTTCTGAATGGAAATAGACACTTAAGTTTTCCAACATAATAATTTGTGTGAATAGCAATAATCTGGAATCTATATTTTTAATTCAGCATTTTCCCAATATTTATTGTTACATTAACTTGCTATTTCTTTGAAAATCATATGACTTCAGCTTTAGCAGTTCAGGAGGGTTATTTCCCTCATACTGTAATACCTATGGTTTCTTAAAGAAAAAATAGTGAAAAATGCATGCCTAAATTGTCATGCCACAAGATAAAATTGTAACCTGCCACTTAAAGAGTTAATTTTAAAGATGTGAAACTTGTGTAAAACAAAAGCAATTTTATAAAAGCTCAACAGTATAAAATGGATCATGTCTTGCTTGCCTGTTTGAAAGAAAAAGATAAGGCATCTGTCAAATAGAAGAGAGAGCTAAAAATTAATACATAGCCCAATTCCACTTGTATTCTTTTGTGGTTTAAGCTAAGAAGCTGTTTCTTGTCCTGGGGAAGCTCCTGTATAGACAACACCTTCCATTGAGCTGTGGCCCATTGGACTGCTAAGGCAAACTGTTCAGAAAAATAATGAAATTACAACATCAGCCTTTCACAATCTATTATTGATTCACTCCCTGAGCCAGTATCTCTCCATTTTGACCAAAGGAGTGTAGGGAGATTAAGATGTGTTTTAAATTTCTTAAAGATCATCTGGTTCCAACACACTTGCTGTTGGCAGGGGCACCTTTCACTAGACCAGGGTGCTCAGAACTCCATCCAGCCTGTTAAACAGTTCCAGGGATGGGGTAATATCATATGATTTGAGTTTATTTATGCTCATGTTTCCAATAATGTTTGGAGGCTAAAATCTTGACTTTTTTCACATGACTTTAGTGTCTAAACAATGTAGTGTAAGTAAATGCCCTTCTGTAACTATGAGGAAATAAAACTGCTTTTTTTTTCTGATACATATGCTAAGTAAGCCACTGAAAAATCCTACTTTTGTCAGTGAAAGCAAGGCCTAACTGAAGTTCCCATTGTCCATAATAGTGCTTCTTTCAAAATCCTCAGAAAAGTTCCATAATATGAGCAATTTTTTGTCCCCTTCCTTGTCCCTCTGATCTTATTTTGGTCTATATATTAAATAACTGTAAATGTAGGTGAATTTCTTTATTTATGAGGCATCCAACTCTACTTTATTACTTTTTTAATATCAAGAGAATTGCAGCCCAAAGCAGTATCTTGCAAGTTATATTTCACAAGCGAGAAATGGTCATAAATAATTTAATTCCAACTGAAACACAGTGTGCTGATGAGGTTGGAGACAAGGTATTGATTTCAGGCAGGTTTTATATGTTGTTACATGTAAGGGAATCTTTGGGCTTGATTTATTTTTTTTTTTTTTTTTCCCAAATTATTAAATTTGAAAGTAGTAATTTTAAGAAAATAATTAATTCTTCACTGAATATTGAACAGGAATTAGACCAGTGAGTAGGAATGAAAAGTGGCAGAGGTGAGTGGGCTTATCACACCTGACCAGCCTGGGGACAGTCACTCTGAGTAAAGAGGGGACTTTGCAAGGACAGCTGTCCTATTTATCTTCCTGAGTCTGGAGTAAATTCATATAGCAAAATTCAAGCTTGTGGAAGGAGAAGTTGATTTTTTTTCCCTGGATCTCTAAGGGTTTTACTCTGTCACATCCAACTACTTGGAAGTACCAAGGTGTGTCTGACTGGGATTGTTTGTATGCAACACAAAGGGCAAAGAATGGCTGCAAAAATAATAAGCAATTTGCTTAGACTAGATTCTTAACTTTTAGAAAATACAGAAAGAGAACCCAAATTTCATGCTAACCTCTATTGATCTGGCTGTGGAACAATGTTTTTATTTCTTTGCAAAACACACTGCATTTTTCTCAGGGGTTTTACTAGTTACTTTGATGAATTAGGAGTCAGAGGAGCTTCTTAATTCTATTTCAGGCTTGCTCTCCAAAAATAATGGAACATGCTCCATTTTTCAGCTCTGAGATGCAACATAATTGGAAAAGTTGGTGATGGAGAGATTTTAATAATCTAGGTGGCCATATATAGGCTACAATATATTATGCAAACCTTACTCTAAAATACTTTTCTAAAGATTAGCTATTTGCTTGAGAGTATCAATAATTTAAATAATTTAAAAAAACAACATGAAAGAATTAGAGATTTGGATGATGAACTTCATTTTAAGGAAAAATGACAAAAAATATTTCAAAGCTTATAAGGTGGATATTGTGTGAGATGCTTAAATTAACAGAAGTTTTATTCAAGCAGTCAGTAGGAGTCCAACAGAAAAAAAAAAAAAAAAAAAATATTCAGTAATTCATTACAGGTCCATTGTTCCCCAGTTTCCACAAGGAAAACAATGATAAGGGGGAAAAAAAGTATGAGAAAAGAGAAGAGTAAAAATATTTAGAGATCCTCACTGTGCAAGTCTCATGCAGAACATCTGTCGAGGAACTCTTGGGGTTGATGTGATGAGTAAGAGCTAAAGAGTTCTCCTCATGTTTGTGAAGATGAAAGGAACTACCAAATCCCTGTTCCACTCTGTTGGGCCAAATCTGAAGTGACTCATATTCAAGTATCATGGAATAGAAAAGTGGGTTTGGTTTATTTTATTTCATTTTTTTCTTTCAGAAGGGAGTATTGAATGAAATTCTAAAACATTTTTTATGTTTTGATGTTACCATGTTAAAGTAGTAAGTGTGTAGCTATAAAAGCCATCAGATATAACAGTTGTTATTCCTTATAGCCTGAAATGTAAAAACTCTTCTGTTTGTATCTCCTACAGCACAGTGTCTCCAGAGCTAACTGCAATAAGATTATTATGCTGTTTACAGATGGTGGTGAAGAAAGAGCACAAGAAATTTTCCACAAATATAATGAAGACAAAAAAGTAAGTGATATATGAAAAAATTTACTAGATGAAATAAATCAGCGTGAAGAGAAACATTTAAATATGGAAGTGGAAGATAATTTGGTGTATGTGTATTAAGTGCTTTAAAAAAAACCTTGTTAGTATTGATCCTTAGGACAATTAGAGCTTTTTCAATCTATAATATTTATTTGAATAATCATAAAATATTTTTATTGTCTTACACTTTGTGACTTGTTGGTCTCAAGTGATGCAGAGGTATACTGTAAGCCTTAAAGAACTCAACTTTCTATTGACACTTTTCTTGCATTTGTGTAATCCCTCAATTATCCAGCAGAAACATAGGTAGTTAAATGATAGGACATATATTGTGTTTCTCTGTCTCCTCACTGCAAATATCTTCTATGTGCTTTTATGGTTTGCCAGGCAAAGGCAAAATGAGAACTCAAGGTTAGAATCTGAATTTGAATAGATTTGGGCTGGAACAAACCCACATTTTTCAGTGAGGCTAATTATAACTTTAAATGTCTTAGCAAGAAGTGGGATGGCTTTCGGCTGATGAAATTTGATCTGTGGTTCAAGCAGAATTATGGGTTTGACATGAGAATCCCTGGATGAGTTCTGTTGTTTGGATTCAATTGGATTATTAGCTGTGTTGGTTTTGGGTTTAATTTTTGAACCTAATCAAATTTCTGATCTGGCTTTTGCATACTTAAAGATGTAAAAATGCAGGAGTGTGTGCATGAAATATATCAGCTTTAAAGTTATTTCCTACTAAATTTCAGTGCAAGCTATTATTTATTGTTAGAAGATTAATCACATTCTAAATAGAAATGGAATATGAGTTTGATTCAGACTGCAACTGAGCATTTACCTTTTTTAGTGCCTGGGGATGTGCCTACATCTGTAAGGTTTTATGAGTTGTTTTTTTTCCAAAAAAGCAGCTAAAAGTTAGAATATGACTCATGAAGGCACTTCAACAGTTGCCATGGATGTATATGCATGCAGCAGTGGAACTATTTCATTGCAAATCCTGATATGTTTTAATTAATCCTTTCAAAAGTTGAGCTGGAAATGCAGTGCTCAGTTTGTGTCTTGACCAGTGATTCAATCACTGACTTTGAATAATCATTTTGTGGCTGCTTTGCAGTAGTGCTTCATGTAGAATATGGTGGGGTTTAGTTAATTTTTGTGTCTGAGTTGAAAGTACTTTTTAAACTGGCAATTAGGAAAGGGAATGGAATTCCTAGCCCTGTGTGACACATATGGCTATGCTCTGAAAATCTATGCAGAAAAATTGTTCTTCAAATTTGGATGTGGTAGCTTTTATCACATTACAACAGCCATCAGCTATTAGGAAATACATCCATAAGAGGGAACGTGTAGGATTCATTTTTTTTTTTTTTTTTTTTTTTTTTTTTAATTTCATTTGCTTTCTTAGGAGGAAAGTGTAGTAAAATATTCAGTCCAACAACAAAATAGATTTGGAGATTTGTGATCTTAATCACATCACGATGGTTGATTATTCTGTGAAGTATAATAAATGAAATATAGGATTTACTAATTTTAAATGGTTATTTTACTGCATCACTTAATACTGTAAATTTCACTGCTAAAGGTTTTATGTATACTGTTATAGATAAAATACTATACACAATCACTTTCTTGTTACCTCTTGTGAAGGAGGGTTTGGAGGTTTTATTGTGTGCAGCAAATATGTAATGGTAATAATGGTCACTGTGTGAGTATATTATCATATATAATTTAATGCATTGCTGATGCAGTGCAAGGCACATCTTCTACACTTGTTTATGGTCTGTGATCGTACAAGTTCAAATCATAGTAAACACTTTTATTTTGTCACTTGTCTAATGAAGCACTGGGTTTCTAGATACCAGTCCTTTCTGGTTTTGTCCAAGGTGACATTGGAATTGCAGGACCAAGTTTATGCAGGTGTAATTTGAAGAACCCTTATCACTTTCAATCAGTAACAATCCTTCTAGTGTTGAAGGGAAATTTAAAGTTGGAGAACATCTAATGAGACTGGACTAGAAGAGATTGGACTTTCTGAGAAGTCACAGTGAAATCTCCCAGCATCTTTCATAGCATTCTAATATTTTTAAAAATAAGACTTATACAAAGAATGCTTGTGATAATGCTCTCCCTAGTAAGGCTACACTTGATTCCAGAATAATGACATGAGTTCTTTTGTTGTTTCCTCTGTATGTAACTTAATGTTAGTTCATTATCAGCAGAGAATAGCATAAGATAGACACACTCGAACACGAAAAATACACATACACTTTTAATCTTTCTAAGTCATAATCATAGATATTGTGTTGCTTTCTTAGATTGCAGTGTAGGCTGCTTTCTTATATTAAATAATTCGATTTTAAAGAGGTATGGATGTAGTTTCCATTGTCTTTATTGCAGTTAATTTATAATTAAGTTCATAAATATCCAGTGAATTTTGGACTGTGTTGATGTTTATCATTTTTAGAGGGACTATTCAATATAAGGTGTTAAAAAGTTTTCTGTGTTTTACAGTAGAAGCAGTTCATGTATAAATATGTATCAGCATATGTATTTTCTTGCCCGCTCTGCATTTATTTAACCATTTTGTGTTTTGCATAAAGCATATAAAAGATGAATCTTTATTGTCATATGTCATAGTCAGTCACCTAGGCACCACTGAGTTGTAAACTTACTTTGTTTTTCTTGTACTAACAAAAGGCCACTTAGTCAAATCTTTTAATCCTTGTTTCCATCTTTGTGATGTAAAATTGCTTCAGCTCCATAAGTATTTTCATTTTTAAGTCAGTTACTTTGTAAATCCATGCCATGAAAGAAGCTTCAGTTTCAGCCCATCAAATAACATGATTTAGTACAATTGTTTGCAGTGGCCTTGGTGTAACCTTCAAGTTAAGTGAAATAATGCAATAAACACTTGAAAACTACTAAAAGAGCAGCCTAGAATTTAGAGGCTGAAAAGTAGTCCTTGTAATTTTGAAGTTTTAATCTGTTTTAAATAGCATGCAGATATATTTAAGATAGTTTTCTGTCTGTATAAATAATTTACAGTGTGAATAGGAGGATTATTATAAAACTTATGTAACAGATTTGGGAAGGAACATTTTAGCTGTTTGAAGAGGAAAATCACAGTTGTTTCACCTTTGCATGCCTTTTTCCCTTTATAAAGCCAGATTTTATTGTCACATATTGCAACTACATGCTGAGCCTGATATTTAAAAACTGGCATGTTTACCTTTATGGTGACATTTGGGGCACTCACATTAAACGTGTAAAATACCACACATGCTCTAAACTTCAGGAATGAGGGTGCTAAATTTCATTTTATTTGCACTCCTCCTACAGATGGCTTCACTGAAGATAGCAATATAAATTTAATTGAAATGTATGCCCCGTAGGCGTTTATCGTGCAAATTTTGAATTCAGGTTGAAAATAGAAAACCACAAATCTTTGGGGCAAATTTTCCCCTTGGAATCTGTATTTGGAAAGATTGCTCAACTTATGTGAGTAGGAAAAGACCTTAAGCATACCTCATGCACTTTTAGTTGTTTGAAGTTTCCTAGAATGGCAGAGGTTTGTGTGGGTTGGATGAACTGACCTGACACACAAAGGCAGAATTAGTCTGACCCCTCAGGTAGGAGCAGAACTATAAATGGGGTCTTATGTCTCATTCTCACAGAATTATCTGCTGTAATTAATACAGCCTCATTTTATGTAGACTTTTCTGACAGTATCATTTGAGATGAAGTGATGTGAAATTTTCCAACAATTCAGTTCCATTTAGAATATCTGTATGTGATGGGCACAGAATTGCTGCAGTGATAGAGATCCTATGGGAGAAGGCTCCAGCTTGCTGGAACTCCACTGGGAAGCTTACTGCTGCCACTGCCTTCTTCCAAATGGGACATATTCAGCATGTCAATAGAGTGATAAAATGAAATATTTATGAGAAAGAACTTGTAAAATTTTCATTAAAAAAAAAAAAAAAAAAAAAAGCCTCCTACTGTCATTACTGGCGGAGGTAACCATTTTCTTTTTTGGTTTCAATCTGTTAGTGCATAACTGCAAGTCAATAAGACCAAAATCAAAACTATGTTAATTTAGGCAGTGGTGTATGTTTTGTTCTAGATGAGTGGTGGTCCTGACTACAAAGCACCATCAAAAAAGCCCATGACATTTCCACTTTGAGTATTCCACATGGAATTCTCATCAAGGATCAGACAGACCAAATGTAACTTTATATGGTCACTTACAGAGCTTAAAATTGAAACAGCATCTTTCACCACACTAGTGTCAGCTTTAAATAGAGCTGAACAGCTGTCAGAGTGCATCCCAACAGGCTTTGCATTTCTGAGTGTGTGGTAGACTTGTGACACAGGATCTAACACAAAGTAATTAAATTAACGGTTGAACAAAGCTTCAGCTAGCTGGTTAAACTGGCTCTCTGGCCCTTTTCCTAATCATTTCTGCCTTAAGAATGTGTCTCCTTCCAGCTGTTAATTTGAGTTTATTGTATGTTCCATGATATGCACAAATGATAAACCTAAAATATTCTGGGTGAAACTTGGGTCAGTACTTAAAAATTCCATAATCCATTACGTTTTCTGTCAAAGTAAAAAGTGGAAACTGTTATTAGAGTATTCACAGAAGAAGCATCTTATTCTAAAGACAAATTACCTTTTATTTTTTTACCTCTTAGCTCCACTTATTAATTAAGGGCTTGCAATATACATACTGTCCCAGTTTCTGAATTCCTAACATAAATTATTTCCACTACAATAATGAATTTAAATATACCATACCAGCAGTCTCCCTCCTTTGACACTCATTACCCAAATATGCTTCAGTAATAGTCAGACTGCATAATACTAAACTATGTAAGTCTTGAGTCTATAAATCCATGCAATAACAGTTTGGGGGGGAGGGGGAGATTGGTGGTTTTTTTTTTTCTTTTTCAGTATGATACTAGATGCACATTTTTTCCCCATAAATTTAGATTTTGGAACCACAATTACCTGATGGTTGTGAAGCTCTGTTACCCCACTAGAAATCTGAGTTTGGGGATTTTTAAGATACTCTTTCAAAAATATCTATACACTATTCTTTCAACAGTCATCTTCTCAGCTAACCTGCTAGGCTACCATGTGTCCATGCCCTGGCAATGCTCTTGGATTGCAAGTCTGCCCATCTTTACTTCACTATCTTTCACTGGCCTCTTTATCTTTAGACATCACCCAACATCACCAAGCCTTTCTTGGAGACTTCAATAAAGAAGTAATATCCACTATATTTTTTCTACTTTTTTTTTTCACTTTTCCATTCATCCATCACATCCCCTGTGCTGTTCTGTGTGTGCACACCTGGGTGAGGTCACTTAAAGAGGTGCAGCAGAAAGTGCAGCAGGGCTGAGAGGGGTTCTTTTAGGAAAATCTGTTTGCAGAAATTTGTCATGCATGTGTCAGCACACACATCTCTTTGTTGATGTGAGTTTCTCTTTATGCTGCTGTTTCATTATGAGCATGATTCTGGGTTGCCACGTGGCATTTTTATCTCCCATCCAAGATAAGAATCCACGTGGAGGTGTTGAGAACTGCAGAAGACTAATGAAAGTTTTAATATAGCTTTGTTGAAAAGCAACCTTATCAGTTTTATTAAAGTCATGTGTATCTGTTACATAAAACCCAACTGGCAGCTTGTTTCCTTCAAATTTGGCATGGAGGAGGCTATTTGATACTTCTATTTTTGTTGATCTTCAGTTCCAAACACTAGTAATAGCAATTGATTCAGGGCATCACATTGAGGTTGATGCTGCAGATGGCATAAAATGATTAATCAAGGCAACAAGGATAGAGTATCAGTTAATATCGAAAGCACATTATGTTTGTTTTGGGATAAATGCAAGACAGTCAGACTGCATTTTGCTTATTTATACAAACAAAATGCTACATATGGCATAGCTGGTTGAGGCTACACATCAGAGGGTCCATCCTGTCTCAGCCTCCCCATGTATTAACTGTTCATTCATTCCAGTGAATTTACAATGGCTGTGAAATGCCCTGTGATTTGATGATCATCTTCTGTAATTCAGGAATTGCAATGAGCCTTTTCATACCTAGGCCATGCCTAATGATGTTTATGTAACCTCTTCTTTAAAGTATCCAGTTCCACAGCTTCCGTAGGTATTTACATTCTTCTCTTTCAACAGCTACCTGTTTAGAAGCTTTCCTAGATTTCCGTAAGACAAGGTGTACTTCAAGGGTTTAGGGTTTCTCTTTTCTTTTTATTTTACATTCTTTAATAAGAACAAGTAATTCTTATCATAGTAATATCTGTTCCATTTTAGGAAAAAAATTCTATGTTGAAACTTTCATCCAAGTTTGCTATCCAGTTTTTATCTTTTAAATTAAACAAGGTAATTTCTTTCAGATTCATCACATGTATATCTTAGATTCATCATTCATTCTTTATTCTTTATACACCTTTTGTGTATGAAGGCACGTTTGCTTTTGAACAGTCAGAGAAGCTTAAGTGGTATCAAGAGAACAGAGATTTTCTATATATAGATTTCTATTTTTTTAATGCATGTCAACACTTGGATAAATGTATTACAAAGCATCATTTACCATTTTGGAATTCCGTTATATTATTGAACTGTAAGTGGTTTTTGTTTTATTCTGAATCTTTTTTTCCTAGATGTTTGGGGTTTTAGGTTGTATGTTTTGTTGGAGTTTTTTTAACAGTTCATCTTCCATTTCAGTATCTGTGCTTGATTTTCCAAGTAATTTTAATTCTATATTACATTAAGCTGTTTCTTCTTGAATACCTAATGTTTTCTTCTTCCTGAATTGCTATTTTTCTTTAAATCCTTCATTCTTTGGATTATCTTCCTGCATTACTCACTCAGCTAGCTAATTCTCTGTGTTTGTTGGAGTCTGTCTCTGGCTCTTATCCTTTTTTTACTATATGAAATCTTCCTTTCCTTGTAATAAAAATCACTTCTTGATCTTTCACTCAAAGTATTTTCTTTCTCCTAGATATAAAGATAATTTGGCCTTAAAATTAAAAAATAAATTAACTGTTCTTGGCATCTTCTAGAATAAGAAATTTTCATAACCTGCTACAAGATATTCAGTAATTATGTCTCACATTATAAGTTTTATCTGCATGAACTTATATATTTACAGTTATTAATAATTTTTCTATGCTTCTGGTATTTATTAGGGGAAGTGCAATAGTAAAACCTGACTGTGATGAGTCAGTTGCAGAGAACAGAGACAGAGCTGATTTAAGTTCCTTTACTGTAAGGGCCACATAGGAGAGGCTCACATTTCTCTTTCCTTTAAAAATACAAAGAGTGAAGAAAACTTAAAAGTTAAGAATTGTTTTCTGCAGATAGAGAAGACAAAAAGGATGCAAGAAAAATATATGAATATGATTATGAAGATTAAAAGATGCTTTTATGTAAAATTTTCCATTATGACATGATTCTGGCATTTATATGATCACTGAGTCTAGAGTTTTCCAAAGGCTAACTTTAAAACCTTGGTTTAAAAATGCAACTTTCTGGGAAGAAACTGCAGAAGTTCTCCACTTGAATATGCAATGTAACTAAGGTAGCACAAATGAATAATATTTTTTAAAGAATTAACTATTATGTAGTGACTCTAAAACTTGATATAAATCTTAGTTTCTAAATGCTGCTTAGGCCACCTCCTAGGCTGGTGTTGAGGATTTGTCTTTAGTAGATGGAAAGGTTTGCCAATGCACAGGTGGAAAAAGTTGACAGAAAGAAAAGTTTATAGCTGAGCTCCAAGAGGGAAAGTACAGAATAGGAATCTCTTTAGGGGGCAAGAGAATAAAGGAACAACTGAAACAAGCAGATGGTGGCACAAATTGAATGCATGCAGCAGCCAAAACAGATGACAGGTTAAGAAGGAAACAAACATTTCAAGAAATAAAGTTACAGTTCATTTGGATAGCAAGAAGTATGTCCTTATATATGCAAGAAGCATAACAGAGGAAAGGGATGCAAAATGAGAATTAGAGTGCAAGTGTAGGTGAACTGTACATTTCACCCAGGCAAGTAGAAACCTTGTGTAACTTCAGTGTAAGGCATTAAGGATTGATGCAGATGTTGTGAGGAGAGGTTGCTTTTTAGGAGAGATGACCAGCACATGAGATGGAGGAGCTCTGTTTGAGAACTTGTATCCAGAGTTAGAGCGACTAAATGTCACTTACAAGGTCATTTTCTAAAGCATTTTGCAAAAAAAAAAAAAAACAAAAAAAAACAAACAAAAAACAAAAACAAAAAAACCAAACAAACAAACAAAAAAAAAAACCAAACAAAAAAAAAAAAAAACCACCAAAAGAAACAAAAAAAAAAAAAAAGACCACCACAACAGCAAAAAAACCAAAACAAAACAACCAAAAACAAACAAAAAACCACCCTTAATTTTGAAAAAAAAATCTCTACTTAGAAAGTGACTTGGATTCAGAATCCTGATTAGTCTCAAAAAAAAGGCTAAAATCTGCTCTGTCATATCTCCAGGAAGTCACAGTCACATTCTCAAATCTTTTGCATGGTGCAGGATAGAATTTAATATGCAGAATCGAATGTGCTATCAGAATAGGTTGTCTTTAATAGAAGAATAAGAAAATAGAAGAATAAGAAACTGACTTTGCAATCTTGTACTTGCATGGTTAGGGAGGTTTTATTTTGAGGTTTTCACAAACATTTTTGTAGGTCTTAGTCCTAAAAAATAGAGACAAAGACTTAAAAATGTTTCCTTTTTTTCAGAAGAGAATCAGTTACTATATGCAGTCTTTGAATTCTTATCCTATTATGTATCTCCATTCCTCTGTTTCTATATTCAACTTGAATTTGAAGTCAGTAATTTCAGTTGAACTCATATGCATGTTAGTCTTGTATCAAATTCAAAGTAATGTATTCAGTGTTTACTGAGGCTTAGATGGGTCATAAATCACATGCAAATGAAAACATTTAATCCACAATGACCACAGAACCTGGAGTGCCAGCTGCAAATGTATTTTTTTGTTAATAATTCTGAATTTATTGATATGGATTTTTTTTTTTTTTTTTAACAGGGAAGATTTTGGTTTATTTACAAATCATTTTTTAACCCATCACTTTGAATTTTATAGTGCAGTCTGACAATACTATATTCTCAATCCTACATGTAGACAGGAAGAAAAAAACCTTCAATGCTTTTA
The DNA here is from genome assembly GCA_030060385.1 of Muscicapa striata striata. Classification (NCBI taxonomy): domain Eukaryota; kingdom Metazoa; phylum Chordata; class Aves; order Passeriformes; family Muscicapidae; genus Muscicapa; species Muscicapa striata. Next base: position 1,921,642 of record JAREIS010000025.1, on the reverse strand, counting down.
GTTGAAAACTTATTCTGTAGATGCTATTTCATCTGAAAACAAAAATAAAGACAAACCTTCTAAGGCAATGTTTTGTCTATAATAAATTTCTCTGTAAGAAGCATATTTATAATCAGGGCTGAAGACCTCTTTTTTCCTTATTTTTTTTAATAAAAAATTTTTGTCAGAAATTATTAAAATTCATATATATCGCATTATGGACTGAGAAATGGCTTGTACCTTGTCACATAAAGTATGATTTATTAAAGTAAATTTTCTTTGCTCTTCTCTTTCAGCCATTAGGAATGCAAAATTTAGATCTAAATTTACTAAGAACATTCTGGTACAAACTGTTTAATACACCAAGGCTATAGAAGGCATCCCTCAATGTTGTTTTACCTGTGGATTGTAGGAGGAAAATCACTTGAATTTTCTTTCTGAAAATGTAATTTATTTAACTGATTAGAAAATAAATGAAAATACATATCATTCAGCATACGAGTGATCTGTGTCATGGTTAAATTTATGTTTATCATTAACAGCACACATTATAGGTGGCAGCTGTCTGTACACATTCAGTGCATCTCACAGTCCTGAGATTTCAGGTGCAGTTTGGCAAGAAGTACAGCGAGTGGGCATGGACTGCTTGAATTAATCATTAGCTGTGAAGGACATTCTCTATTCCATGGCTGCTCTCTCAGCCTGGCTCTCTCTTTCAGCCCTGCTGGGGCAGTTGCCAGCTGCCTGCCCGTGGCAGGAATGGCACATCCCCCTGCAAGCACAGGCAAGGTCAGGCTGCCCTCAGCACAGCCCTCCCTGCCCCTGCTGAGTTCCCATCAGCACACAGTGCCTGTTAGTTTTTTTCCACCTAGAAAAGGAAAGCATTGAAGCAAAAGGAAAACTTGCAGCATTTTCATCTCTTCATCCTTCTCTTCTAAGTTACCATTCTGTTCCCAGGTCACTGTTCAAGAAACAGTATGTGAGCATGGACAAAAGTTCCCTCACCTGTCTGGGTGGCATAGCCTTTCTAAAGCTCACTGAATCATTTTTGTTAGAATTTTCATGTTCCTGTGAGCATCAGCCAATTATAAAATCAGACATGAAATTTGTGCAATTTATAATTCCAGACATGGAGACTTCTTGCAAATGTATTCTGCTGGAAATGAGGGTTTCTGAGGGTCCTTCCTTTTCCACCCTACCCTTTTCCCTCTTCCAGTACTCAACTGCTTGGCATTTGCAAGATTTGGCATTTGCCATTGTTAAGATTCAGTCACTTTTCCCTGCTGAGCAGGAGCTGGAATAAATGGGAGCGAAAAATTGAGGACGCAATATACAAGACTGTTTGTGTGGGAAAGAAGAAGGCAGAGTATGTGATTAAAATTAGTATTTGAAATGACATTCTGAAATATTCCCTTAAATGCTTGGATGATATTTGTAATACTTCTTCCCTGGGATTTACAAGGACAATGAAAAAAAAAAAAAGAGGGTTTAGTGTCACAATATGAACCGTAAATATCTCTCTAATTAATCCAGTCCTTTCCAGCTGCTCAGCTGCCTCCAAATGTTGTTTTGACTATCAAAGACATGCCTAAAATGCTTTTAATCCAGAGTACAGTGGGAATTACTTTGTCAACTCCCTTGTCTGGTTCCTGATATGGGCCACCAAATTTACAAGTAATTCTCAGGAAAAAACCTGCTTTCTTCCGAGAATGCTAAATGATGAGTGTCAGGGAGAAGCAGCTTAGGGAAAGGAGGAATTTAATTGTTTCTCATTTCAACAGGGAAAATTTCCCCAAAGAAGCAAACAGATCAACTGAGTAAATAGAACATGGGTAATCAAAGTAAAACATTCAACAGATTAATTGTTAAAAAGATGCCAGTATGTTCTTTATCTGAAGTCTGTGAGGCAGGATGAGGAGCTAGAAAACCACCTGATGCAAACGAGTGCTGTACAGGGATTTCTGAGGTGGAGAGGGATGATGAAGACAGCCCTTCTGGTGGAAAAGCAGCCAGTGTTTCCAGAGCCTTTGAGCTAGATCTACAGCCACAAGTATTCAATAATTTATAGGTTTAACTGACTTAAATCTGGGAAAATTTTGACCTCTGCCAGCTGGCACACTCCCAGACAAAGTGCTGGGACTGCTCCTGTGGCAGCAAAGAAAGGGGAAAAGGGAAGGAGCAATGGTTTGACTTCTGTGTGTATATGTGAGCTCTGCTGATGGAGTTGCTCTAAAGGCTAGACCAAAGCCCACTTTTTGGCAGGGCTGACATAGACAAATTGACTCTCAAACATAAAATTCAAGCACATCAGTGTGAAGTCCTGCTGGTATTTTTGGGAATACAGCCTTTCTCTTATTCTCTTATTGCTGTTCTTAAGCAATATGTTATACATAATAATAAAAGAGAGCTGATTTATACCCATACCTTGAAAATTTTGAGATAAAAAACTTCATTTTTAGTGCAAATGAGTGCACTCTGTGCAGTACAGAGGACACTCTCTCGTTGTCATTATGTAATAGTCCAACATTAAGTTACTGTGAGCATTCCAAACTGTGCTTTACTCCTGTGATACTTGGGGCCCATCAAAGATTATGTCTAGACTGGGTAAAGAATGAAAGAATCACACAATCAGTGGTCCATTCGATCTAATTAGGATCAATTTAGCAGGGGTAGAGTAGCAGGTGTCAGCAGGGAATTTATACTTCCATTCTTGTAGCTGTGTGGCAGCCGAGGAAGGGGCAGCCCTACTGTGAGTAAAGAATGAGGTGCTGTGGCTCCACAAGGTGGCACTAAGAAGTTGTAGAACAGAGTGACTGAATTAGGATATTGGTTTTAGTTCTGTGAGAACATTAGTGCTGAATTTTTTTCAGTGTAACTACAATGGTGTTTTGATCATTAGTCTGAAGTAGAAGATATCCCCATTTTCATGTAGCTATGTTTTCTTTGTGAGGGAATGAAACTAGCTGAGAAAAAAACACAGACCCTTCTGTCATTTTTGAAACACTGCAGTTAGCAAAACATATTTCATGGATTCATGGCAGTCACAATTTGCACATGCACCTTTCACTGTGTGTATGTATTACATGTTCAGGTATAATTCTGTTTTTAATTCCTTTCCTTGAATAATTGCTTACAACTACACCATACATCAATGTTCTTGATCCTATTTTCCCAAAATATCAACACCATAAAATGGTTTGGGGCCCATATTATAAATATAGAATAATATCCAAGGAAAGTGAGATTCTCCAATAATCTGATACGCAGTAAACATAATTTTTATTTTAAGATAGAAGAAGGATTAGCATTAGATTGTAATGTGAGCTAATTTTTAGAGTGTCATTATTTCTTTTTGTTATTAGGCTATAATTACACAGACTATAATTAGACTATGAATTAATAAGCTAGCATTGCAGTTTAAAGTTTGAGGTTGAATTGTAGTGAATGAAAGATATTAATGATAGAGAAGATTGCAAATACACACGGAAAGTTTGGAAGAAATTATTTGCTGTGGATAAATGTCTAAAATAGTATTTCCTAGAACCTGTTTTTCTTTAAACACATGCCTCAATTAAAAGATTTTTCCTTTGGTTTCAAGGGGACACTTACATAGTTATATGCCTTGCTGAATCAGAGTATAGAGGGTCACTTATGGAAACACTCAAGTAGTGTCAAATGGATTTTCAAATCATAGGATTTGTACTTTCTTCATCTCCATAAATTCAAAGATGTCCAGTCTGCAATTATCTTTGCATTTAAATATTTGAGAGTTAAATTCTTCTTCTCATTGTTTCTCATGTGAGTTTTTCTTCCCAGTTACCCCAAGTCTGCAAATATTTTGGAGAGTACTCACAGCAAGGGACAGGCCTTTATGTAGTCATAAATGTCAAAAATATAACTTGATACATACATGCTGGTGTATGATGCCATTCTTTTTATTTCTTAATTTGACATAAAATCGTGAATTCTGCTTTCTGAGTTCTAGATCTTTCAAACTTCAGAACCTTGGCACCTGACTGAGTGTCATACCCTGCTTAGTTCATCTCTGTTTCTTTTCCCAACTGCATTTAAGGGCAAAATGCACCAGCAGCCTGACAGGTACATACAAGAGCCTGAATCTCCAACTTCTGAACTTTCTTGAGCCTGGCATTCAAAGCCAGGGAGGTTCTGAAAGTGCTCAAACTGAGAATCATGAACTCATCCCACTTTTATGCGAGTACTGAACTCTCATTTACAAGTTTAGAGGTGCCTGTGTCCCAGTAATTTTGAAAAGCTGAGCCTTAGGGCTCTGTCTCAAGAAAGCCAACCCTACTTGCAGGAGTGATCCAGAGAGCTGTGTTCGTACAAATAAATGGTCCAGGACCAAGGTGCAGGGTAGAGGAATGTCCACAGTTCTCCATAACTGTGATTGTTAACACCAGTCTGGTTCCTCACCTGTGGCAGTCAGTGCTTTTAGCAGTGTGAGTGTTCAGTTCAGCCATAGCTTGAGCTAGGGCTTATTCCCAAAAAATTCTGTAGTGAGCTGACCTGAGATGGGGGGCAGGCAGGCAGGAAGGGAGGATGGCACTGTGGTGTAGCCATGGAAATGTGAGCCATACTGGGCCACTTCCCCTCACAGCCTGGGGAGGAAAATGGGCTATGTCCCATTTTATGTAGTGCATAAAAGACAGCTTAAAGGGATCCTTAAACTGTCCTCTAGCACATGGTTATGAGTCTTGCCCCTGCTGTTAAACTCTAACCTAAATGGTTCAGGACTGTGTCCCTCAAAGTCCTGAACTGAACAGTTCAGCGTGGATTATAAAACAGAATTAAGGTGACACTCTGGTGTATCCTATTGGCTAATCCTAGGTGTTTTCCTAGTTAGTATATTGTGTTTTCAGATTGTCCTCTGAAGTTCTGTTCTCAGTTTAAATTGGTCATAAATGTCTTCTGTTCTCAGTTAACTCACAGCAGAATCCAAAATCATCTTCAAATTTCTGTCCAAAGATGTAAAAATGTAAAGGAAAAAATGTATTCACAGTTTTAGCTAGGGCAGCTTGAAAACCACAAAACATCCCCCTAGCCTATGGCACAAAACACAAAAATGATTAAGTGATTTACAGGCCATACTTACAAGGGATTTAGAAGACAGAATGCATAATAGAAAGCAGAAGAGTAGCTTTATGGTTTTATTCAGAATGCTAGGCTTCTTATGTTGTCGCTTTATTTCAGAAGTGAACATATGAAATATAAACTGCAAAATGTTTTTCCTCATATCTGATAATCTCTAAACCCATTTCTGGGGAAGATAGTTTCCTGGGTCATTCTGGAATTACTGAATTATTTATTCCCCTTTATCACAACTTTTCTTGTTTTATAGTAAAAAAGATTATCTGTGAATCTTTACCTGCAGCTATAAAAGCCAGAATAAAATCTTACTGTCATCATGAAAACCAAAGTTAAATGATTTGATGAGCTCAGTTTTTAGTCATAGTCAGTTTGCTTATTTACTGCTAGAGCAAGATACAGTCTTGGTCTTTTTCCATGCTAGACATAAAATTACAGGATTCATCTTGCCTGCATCCAATTGAGCGAATTAATTGTATAGCTCTCTTGATATCTGGTAAAATAGACACATATATCTCCAAAAGTCAGTTAATATTTTCCTAAACAGAGAAATGAAGAGATGCACAGAAATTGTTATTGAGAGCTCTCTCATTCCAGTAGCACAGAATTCAAGACAATTTATCTGTCAAAACTCTGAAGGGCATGCAGAGTGGTTGCAGTGCTTGTAGACCTATGACAGGGGAGTTGGGATGAGATGATCTTTAAATTCTCTTCCAGCCAAAACATTCAGTGATTCTACATTGCCTGCACATATAGGCAGTAGCCTAAATAGCAAGTGCTTTGTGTTTAAATACCCCTTTGAATTAACTTCAGTCAAGCCTTAATTTTTTGTAGTATTCATAACATAGTATACCCAAAGGAATCATCTAATTTAATCTTTCTTAATTTTATTCCAATAGCAAAATGAAGAAATAAAATACATAAAAAGCAAATGAGATCTGTAGGGAAAGCAGCCTTTTCATAGGTACCTCTTCATTTTTGTCTTCATCACAACCCTTTTGAGTTTTCTTTAAAATCTGTAGTAGTCAAAATATTTGTTACCCACCTTGGTGCTTATGATCTTCTTCCACTAGAAAGAAATACAAATAAATAGCAAATTGATGTTATAATTAGACAATTATATTTTCTTTAATACAGTACTTATTCCTCTATTTTTGTAGCATTCTATTCTGGCTATCACTTGGTCTGATTGGGAGTTGGATTTTTGCATGTATTCCTTTGATGTCCTTCATATGTTCCTAGAACAAGGCAAGTTGCAAAGTGACTTGCAGAGGTCTCTAGTTCAATATCAGGTCTAAGATCAGGCCAGGTTGCTCAGGGCCATATGCAGTTTGGTTTAAAACCTCCAGGGAAGCAGATTTACAACCTCACTGGGCAGCCTGTGCAACTCTGATTGATAATTACTATATTCCTCTACTATACACTGTAAATTATTATAACAAAGAATATATTTTTTTCCAAGGTAAGTCTCAGTGAGGAAGATGCAGAGAATTATTTCTGAAAACTCCCTTGCTAAAAACTAGAACTTTTATATTTCAGAACAATTTCAAGACAGTGCCTGGATGAGCTGGCAGGGCAGGCTGGTGCCCATCTCTACCTCTTCTCAATTCTAAGGGTGCAAGTTTTCTAGAAGTACTTTACTTTGAATAGTTCCATTGAAAACCAGAGAGCATGACAGCTCCTATTTGTTTATCTTATTTTTCCATTAGTTTTTACTGCTTTGGAAGTTGTGTTTCTTTATGAAGAGAATAAATAGATGTGCCTGGAGGCAAGGCTGCCTATTCCCTAGGAAATGGGTTGGGGAGCACAAATGTCCATCCCCTAATGAGGGTGATGGAGAGGAACTGTCATGGCAAAACCACCCAGGAACTGCAGTTTACACAGAACCCAAGAGATTGCAGAGGCAGAGAGAAGAAATAGCCAGGCCTCAGTGGTGATGGAAAACAACTTCTGGGGATCAGACTACTTGGCAGTTTGCTTCAAATCAGAAACCCACTTAGTTGGTTGAAACTAAGCTAAAAGGACCCCTCTCAAAGGGAGAGAGGTGCTCATACCCATTCTGTCTGAACTAGTTGCTTAAAGTATTCTTCTTAGTGAAAATTTCCCTGTTAAAAGTAATTAAATTATTAACTGTTTGATGGGGATTTTGTTTTCTCTCAATGGCTTATTGTCTTCTTTGGAGAGATGTCTTTAAGGAAAACATATACACAAATATGTCTCAGTACTCAGTACTTTGGCTGACTCCAGGTCCTGTCACAGAAAATTTTAGCACAGAGCTTTTGAGATTTTTTTTTTTTCTCTCCTAAAATTGTCTTGTTTAATTTGACTTGCTGACTCATTTTTCCAGCTGGTCTGTCATTCTACTCAATTCCAGATGAGGCAATAGGAAAAAGAATACTCTTTTGAATATCCCACCCTCTTGCCAAACCAAGTAACAATTAAAAACTCCAATTTTCATTGCAGTTCTTTATCTCTGTTAATTATCCAAGGAACAGTAAATCAGATATATTGTCTCCTGCTTGTTGTCAATAATTTAAATTCTAAATCTTTTATAGATTTGTTGCAGATTTAACACACTGCTGCTTTTTCCCTAAATTACATAGCATTTCACAACTTGAATCCAATTCAGTGTTTCATTTTTACATTTGAGATCAAATGCTAGACAGTCCAGTCTAATTGACTCATGTGTTTTCTACACACAGAAGAGAAACCACATGACTTGGTAGCTTTTAATCCAAAAGAAACATCAGGTCTCTCAAGTATCTAATTAGTGTCCAACAGTGGGGATTTTCCATAGTTTTTGAGAAGAATCTGTTCTGAATCAAGTGCTTAGTGGACAATAAACTGGAAGCACTGTGAGTTCAAAAAGAACAGGAATAAAGTAGGCAGGGACCTTATGAGCTGAGAGGTGCCAATATAGAATAACATAGTGATAATCAGACAAGAAAAAATAGATGTTAATTAAGTAGAAGCCAAAAGACCCGTTAGAAGAATTACAGCTGTCATTTTTCAAAAGATGTCAAGAATAAAAGGGGAATGACAAATGTGATATAGTATTAAATGAGAGACGTAAACATGCCAGGTGAAGTCATTTTTGCACTGTCATTACTGATATTTTCAGGGAAATAGAAGGTATTTTTCATCTGTCTTTATCTATATGAACTATGAGGGAAAAGATTTACCATCATGCAGGCATAGTCAGTGCTATACCTGTCTGTGTAACCAGAAATGTAATTGGCCTGACTTGTTAGTGGGGAATGACCCTGTATGGAGTGGTCTTAAACTACAAAACAAGCACTTAAATCAGTGTTCAGTGCAGCAGAATAGTTGCTTTAATTTTCCTTTTAACTGCAGAATCAAAGGGGTTGTATGGATAAAGCAAATCAAAACATATTGTTAATTAAAAATGGCATCCAGCACAAAGCTTTGTTTGCCCTTCTGGCATATAGGGGTCAACACTAATAAAGTTTCACCATTTGCTACCTGCTGATGGATGATGTGAAGCCATTCCTACAGCTCTTAGTTAATCCTTGAGCTCTGATTATGTCACACAATTTTTTTTTTTGCCTATTTGAGAAGTGAAAATTTGGGTACTAATTGCACAGGATAAGTAATGTGGTGAAAATTTTTATAAATATTCCTTGAAGAACTTAGCAATGATCAGTAGTTTACAAGGAATCTCTGCAATTTTAAGGTGTATTATATAATGAAAACATTACCTTATTACTTGCTCAGTCTGCATGCAAATTAACTGTAGTATATTTCAATTTTAAGCATCAAAACCATAGAAAGGGATTTTCATTCTGATTTCATATTGTGATCTGAGATTTGTACACTGAAGTGGTAAAGTTAAAGATCCATAAAGAAAGAGATACCTAAAAAGGAAAAACTATCTAACCCTTGAACAGAGAGACATGAATTTAGTGAGCAGCTCATTAAAACTATTGGGAAAACAGCTTTTAACAGAAGCACTCAGATTTAAAGCAAAATATAGCTAGAATCTGAAACCTAGTATTTGTAATTTTTCTATGTGTCTGGTAGGATTTTTAATATTTTTAAAGCAATACAAGTTTTGGGTTTAAATTTTTCTCATTCAAATCAGAAAATTTGTGTGGAAAATCATTTCATCTGAAAGGTCTGTTTTCAGTCCAAAACTTGGAGAGATTTTGGTGAGTTCTTCTGAAGCCATAACTCTTTACAGTTGCTGAGATATATTAGAGTAGCATTGTGTAAAAAGAATAGAATTATGCTAAAAAACCCACAACTTGAATGAATATTGAGAGCTTAAGGTGAAAGATCAGAAGCTTAACTATTGTATGGAAGTCTGTTGAATTAATTTATAGGTTTTACATAAAGAAGACTGAGTCTGAATAAAACGAGAATTTATTTTGTGTAGTATCTGAAAATTTCATATTTTATCTCCTAAAAAGCCCTGTTTGGCATTGCTTTGAATTCTACTGCAAAACATTTTATTTTTTTTTTTTAAGTTATTGGTAAGCATCTAATATTGATATGTTTTATCAACTAATTTAACAAAACCTGAAGAGCTAAAATTACCACCCTAGACTAAAAAAAACCTAAAAATTTAAATACTTCATGAACAATGACCAATGTAAGACTTTTAAAATATGAAGGCTGTGTAAAAGAGCATTCTTCTTGATTCTACTTCATGGAATAAATAATAAGAATACATAAAATAACATAATCTTTTTTTTTTTTTTTTTTTTTTTTACATCTCTCATATCCACTATGGTGGCAAAAAATGGAAAATTCATATTGTTCTTTTTCTATTCAAATGAATGAAAAATCCAGGTATCATTGACTTGAGGGTCACAACTAATAAATGATATATAGTTGTTATATGCATTGGTTTTTAACTTGCACAGGTACGAGTGTTCACATTTTCTGTTGGCCAACATAACTATGATAAAGGACCCATACAGTGGATGGCATGTGAAAATAAAGGTACTGTGTCTTTGTTTTAAACTGATCTTCACTAAAGCTTTGGATAGGTGATCTCTATTGTTCTCTAAAAATGGCAGATTTTAGCTTGATTTTTAGCTTTATTGTATTTGTTATCAGAAGTTCCAAAAGTTAATATGTTACATAAAATAATAAAGTGTAAAGAAGAAACTGGTGTATTTGTTTCTTTATTACTTTATTTAAAACTTTATGTTGTATGAACACTACCACAGTAGTTTTTATAATAAGCCATTATGGTTCAGTTTTGAGAATATTTGTTGTAATAGCCATCTATGTAAAGTTGGAACTGATGACAGATAAGAAATTAGGCAAAGCTGTTTTAAATTAAGAGGTCTGGACAAAGGGATTTTTGTTTGGTTAGTTGGCTGGTTACATTTCTTTCTGTTTTTCTCCAAAAATTACAAGGGATCAGATGCTTAAAATGTTTTCCCTTTTTAAATGAAAATATCAAAATTATTCTTGCTGTGATTTCTTCTGAAAGAGATCTTGTATTTTCTGAGATCATCTTGTATTTTTTGTTTTTATCCTGTTTTCTTTATGTAGGACAAAAAGAGAAAGTAAAAAAGGTGATAGTAAGGAAGTAAATGTTTTATGCATGAAATTTTTACATGAAAAATGTACTCAGAAACATTTTAAGAGTGAGAGAAAGAGGAGTCTCAAATATCTTATATAACTGTACAACAAGGCATAAGATAAAGAGATACAGCAGAAAGGGTAAAGGAAATAATATAAAATTATAGATATAAATAGAAAATATGTAATTTCTCAAACATTTGCTTATATTTTAAATAGAGCAATTTCCAGACCTGACCGAAAATGTAAAATTGTTTTACAAATTGGTGAGAAGCAAGAGGTGAGAGGTGAGCTGGATTACAAAGAATCTCAAAAATTAGACCTACCAGGGAAGGAGATAAAGATATGCTCAGGCAGAAGAGTAACATAAAGCAAAGATAAGATAAATGCATACATACAGGGGGGAAAAAAAACAAAACAAAACAAAAAAAACCCAAAAAAAAACCAAAAACAAAAAAACTCCGAAAAAACAAAAAAACAAAAAAACAAGAAAATGAAATAAAAAGCAGAACAAAAACGAGAAGAATCTGTAGCCTGGGTGTATACAATACATATGTATCATAACCTCATGAAATCCTCAGCATGCTGACAAGTCATGCAGAAGATGCTACAACTTCATGAAGAGCAGATTGTATTTTCAGATAATAGCAGAAAATTGACATTTGTGTTTTGAACTTTTTTTTTTTTTACTAACATCTTTGTATCTCAAAATACTGTGTGCATGTGACCTTCATTGTTTTAAAACTAATGAGGACCAGCTGGTTTAAAGCATAACCACCTATGTCATCTTATTATTGAGGCAAAATTATCATTATCTTCTGTCCAAAATTCCTATGATTATTTGTTTGCACATCCAAAGAAGCAGTTTTATTTATTTTTTCCTAAATTAAAAGATTTTGCATACAGCAAAGGAAAATACTAATATCAATATTTTACCTCTCTAATCCTCTGCCTCTTCCTTGCAATCTGACTTAAAATTTTCTTGGACTGAAGATGGATCTCAGTGCCTGGTTCAGGCTTATAAAATGAACAATATTTTAAATATTGTTAATTCAAACAAATAAGCAATAAAATCAGTGCTAAATAAGACCTTTCTGATGTACATTCTCTATTCCCTTAGCTTTTTTTTCATTTCACAGAGTGCTATATAATTTTATATATATGAATTCACTCTTGTGGTAGACCATAGCTATTCTTACATTTCCTACATGCATTCAGCATATTATTGTGTTGCTGTCACAGCATATTAAAATCAATATTAAATATACTTGCACATCATAGTAACTGGGATTTCATGACTATAAACTCAGTATATGATACAGCCTTAAACAAAACAGCCAAAAGAAATTAATTATAACTGCCATTGCTTAAGAGTAGCTATTTTGGTATGAATGGCTTGGTGACCCATCATATAGCCAAGCATTATGGTGGAATCTACTGAAAAGTATTTCATTCATAATCAAGAGTCCTAATAAAATCTAGACTAGAAATTAATAAAATAAATTAAATTCCTCAAGATTAAGAGGCCAGCAGTCTATTATGGTAAAATGACATTATTTCTGTTTCAAATTTTAGGTTATTATTATGAAATCCCATCTATTGGAGCCATAAGAATAAACACCCAGGTAAGTGAGTTGGCCAAATCCAGATGCAGTTTTTACACACAGAAAGTAGAGTAATATATGTTCTTGGGTATGTTTGCTCTTTACCTCTGCCATGTTAACATCCTCCAAAGCAGGCTGACCATGTGCACACCATGGAGTGTCTGAAGTGCTCTTTATCCTGCAAGACTCTGCACAAAAACTCTGCTTTTGGCTCAGCTTTCCTTCAGGCCTTACATTGTCCCTCAAACGTTGATGCTGAGACATGACAGCAATTTTATTATAATGTTCTATAAAAACAGTAATTTTATGATGTGTCTAGGCATTCATAGTTCACCTTCTGCCATACTTTCTGCATGAGCCAAAGGGTTTGTATTACATGGGAGAGGCAGTGGATGTATGTGAGGGGATAGCCCTGCTGGAGCTTCTGAACTCATGTGGGTGCACAATTCAAGTCTGCTTTATAGGAGAGGAACCTGAATTGATCCAACCCTTTTGGAAGAGACTGCACTTCTTTCCTTCAAAAAGGATGCAGGAATATTTTAGCAGACTTTCATGTAGACAAATAAAGGCACAAGACTCTGGGATTATATGATGAGATCCAAACTGAAGAACAGTTTAGAAGAACAATTACTCCTTTCAGTTGTCTGAAAGCCCAGGTACTCAAAAGTCCAGAACAGCAGAGAAATAACATAGCAGTTCTTTGTCCTTCCAATTTCAGGCATGACATTTTTTGGCAGAAAACAAGAATCCTTTTTTGGCTTAAATAAGAGTCCTTTGATTCTGTTAAACTCTTCCAGACAGTGTCTGGCAAGACATATCCCAAATAAGATCAGACAAGTAGAAAAAGTTGATGACTGAAAAAAGTTTTATGGCATCCACTCCCAAATCAGCCCAGAAATCTGGCATCTCATAAGATCACCAGCTTCAGCCATACTCACAAACTGAAGGAAGGCAGGAAAAAGAGGTTTTATTACTCTGATTTTTGTTATTCCAATAGAAGTAACACAAATTGTCACAATAAGAGCTTAACATGCCCAGATGTTACACCACTCACCCTCCACTGCCCACTCTTTCTTCTGGATTGACTGTTCTGTAATCTGCTTGTAATTTCGTTATGTCATTAGCAATTTATTTTGAAATAAAAAATAGTTGTAATTTTCTTTTTGTGGAAAGAGAGTGGAGGTTATGAGAGTGTAAGGTCTGTGTGACTGGGAGTGACACACAGGAATTACCTTTTCAGTAATCACTGCAAACTGAAGACTAAATTATTTTGTGGTGCTGTTTTTTAGAAGTAAATAAATGCTCCTCCTGTATTAGTGGTGACTTTTGATTTCCTTTTTTCTGCTGATATTTTAATGATTAATATTTAATTATTGTTTATTTTAATATTATTTGTGCTCTTTGATCTAGTAATTGCCTTCTGACGAGTTTATTACATGTTTTTGGCAGGAATATCTGGATGTTTTGGGAAGACCAATGGTTTTAGCTGGAGAGCAAGCCAAACAAGTCCAATGGACAAATGTCTATCTGGATGCTCTGGTATGATCTGTATTTATCTCTACTAAATTAAAAATTTTAGAAAATCAGTAACTATATGGGTCTGCTTTCCCAAGAATCCAATTTCTTTCAGTTCCAAACATTATGTTCTTGTTTTTCTAACATCTATACACATCAATACAACAATCTCTAGGAAGAGACTTATTTATAATATGCTGGTCTTACTTGCATCTAGTATCCTTTTAAATGTTCTGATATTTAAGAGATGAAAAGAGTTTATTCTCTGCAGATTCTAAAGTATAGGCCACTGCTGTTCTCATCTTAAGGAAAAAAAACAAAACAAAAAAGCGAATAGTTTTCCAGTGTTGCACCTACTGAAGTAAAGGTCATTTGTTACGTTTCTTGTGAGGAATTCTTAGAATTACTTGTTTTTCCTCTTTTTTTTTTTTTTTTTTCCTCCGTTCCAAGGAACATTCCAGACAGAATGAAATCTATCAGTATTTCTAAGTATTTGCCCAAATTTTGAACTTGGGCTGTTGTAATTGCATGCTTGCTCAAGGTAATGATTTCATTAACCTTTAATTGGACAGTGTAAATAATGGGCAAATAGACAAAAAGGTATATGAAAAGCTTTCTTACTGCTGAATTTATCATTTTGGTTTTGTAAAACAAACATACTCAGGAAACTACAAGAGGAAAAGTATTGTTAGCAGAAATCTAATCTCCTGCTCTGAATTACCTACTTCTGAGTAACAGAGCAAAAATTACTGCAAAATGCTCATTTGGAATCACGTATTTATCCAAGCTCACGTAGCCACCTAAAGTCACATCAAAATGCACATCTTCCTGTCAGTCAGCATTTCTGAATTATTTTATCAACATATAATTTTTACTGTCAATATTACTGAGCATGACATGGAGGAACTAGTTTTTCACTGAAATTTCAGTGCCCAGAAGTTCCTTCACCATGTTTTGTTTGTTGCTGTTGAGGTACTTACTGGAAACATAAAGGACGTGATGACAAAAGTTCTTATGCTCTGTACATATCCTGTTGTAAAGCCAAAGATAAATTTGAAACTAGAAATAGAGATCTGTTTAGTCCAGTGAAATAAGTGACTCCTTCAGGCATCTCTTGTGTTACTTTATGTATTCAGTGGGTTCATTCAGTCTTTCCTTCAAGGTTTTCTACATTTATGTGTTACATGTGTGCTTGTGAGTGTATAATTATATATACACATATTTGTGTATGTGTACACACATACATATACACACATAATTATGTGCAAATAAAGTAGGACAGCACAAGTTAAAGCTCAAATTTTTGGACTTTCTCACCACAGCTGAGACCATAAAGGAACAGGTATATCTAACCCCCTCTCAAGCCTTTTCCTGATTCTTGGTTGTATAAGGGAGTGTGTCTAAGTTGTCACATTGGTTTGTTATCTTAAATTCCCTAAAATAATTCCCTCATATAGGGCTTACAGTTCTCCTACTTGTCACTTACTGGACTCGTTCCTATCATTTGGCTCTTATTATCCAGTGGCTGTTGTGTGGCTAAGACTAAAGTAATGCAAAGTGTATTACATGAGGCCACATTAGCACATAAATTCAGGTTATGAAATTCTGAAGAGGTACTTTCATTTCAGTCTGGCTTTCAAGACTGTCTTTAATAATTTGATACAGTTGTAGCAATTCATCCCTCTTTTCTAGCCTTGTTCCTTCAGATAGTATTACTGTGTTGCTCTGGCTTCATTTTCAAGATAATCCCAAAACTTTCAAATACTTTTAGGTTTACCAGTTAAGCATAATTTATTCATAATTGTTATCCTCTCTATGTTTTTGTTTTTGTTTTTGTTTTTTTTGTTTTGCTTTTTGTTTTGCTTTTTGTTGGTTTGTTTTGTTTTTTATTTCTTAAGGGGGGAGACTGTGTTATCCCCCATACATGCCCTTCCTGTTTCATTATGTATTTTTCAATGTTTCTTCTAAATAGTATCCTCTCCATTCATCCCTAGTTCTCTTATTTTCCTACAAAATCCACTTCACTTTGCTTGTAACTTTACCAACTCTGACCTCATCATTTTTCGTTTGATACATATATGTGAGTTCATGAAGGATGGTTTAAAATTCAAAAAGGTGCTGCTAGACTGGGAAAATATAAAACAGATTACACCAGAGTGGATTCATATAATATTCTATTTTTTTTTTTTTTTCAAAATGAAAGAAAGGAAGAAAAGGGATATGACTTCTCAATAAACTAGGTGGAAGGAGTGTAAGCATAAATGAAGGGAAAAAGTTTGAAATGAAACCAAACAATCACATTAAAAAAGGTAGAAATCTCCCTATGGGCAATTTGGAATGGAAAACAAATCTTTCCTGTCTTTCTGAACATATGGTGTTCTGGACCCTATTTTCAATATAATTTATGAAGGTTACTAAAGGAAAAACAGATTTCTTATATCTTCCCAAATAAAAGCAAATTTCTTGCCTCAGTTGCCTCAGTACCAGAGGAGACTGATTTTTCTGAGCCTGTGATGGACATGATGGCACATCAGTCAAAAGTGGCGATGACAGAAAAAGTAGAGGAATTATCTGTTGTACTTTTCTGTTGGTTTTTCCTCTCTGTGTTACCCACCTGATGTGGTCTAACCCCAGCCCTCAACCAACCCAAAGCAGCTCCTCCCTCACTCCCCTCACTCACTACTGGGACTGGGGAGACAATCAAAGGATAAAAGCTGGAAAGCTTGTGGGTTGAGACAAAGTTTAATAGGAAAACAAAAACTGTGCACACAAACAAAGCAAAGCAAGGAATTAATTCACTGCTTCCCATGGGCAGGCAGTTCAGCCATCTCCAGGAGAGCAGGGCTCCATCGCATTAAGGTGACTTGGGAACACAAACATCAGCTCTCCAAATGCGTACACAAAAAAAATCACAATTTCAATCTTCTATTCATCAAGTCAGTGAAGTAGTATTATTTTTGGGTTTTTTTACAAATTGGAAAGCAATTGTTTTTTACAAAACCTGAAAGTAATTGTTCAGCAATGCACATTCTCTCATAGCTCTAATATATTATGGCTTAACATTTGCTTTTTAACTAAAAAGTCTTTTTCTCCCTTCTATATTGGTTATTTTCTAGGAGCTGGGCCTTGTGATTACAGGAACTCTGCCTGTCTTCAATCTAACAAGGGAACAAAATGGGAAAATTGTAAGCTGTTCCTTCAAGAAAAAAAAAGCAGCAGTTATATAAATTAAATTTAATGTTTAATGCCTTGAAAGATATGTATTTCCATAGAAAATTTTGCAGTGTAATTGCCTTGTACATCAGAAACAAAGGGGTCATATCTACTTACCCCATAACCTCCTGGGAACAAGAAAATGCAGTGCATTCTTTTACCCTTTTTGTCATTCTGAGTTCCAGGGTGTGACATTCCACTGTCTATCCCTGTGCCTTAGTGGCAATGGGAATGCATTAAGTGCTCAATAGATGGGAAGAAGATGATAATATTATTTAGACCTTTCCAAGAGGTAATGTCTACATAAATTTCTATCAAATCTCTGAGGCTATGACATTTCAGGGTGAAAGACAGTGGTGTAGAGAATATGAATTAGTTGGCTGTAATGATAATAGAAATGAGCACTGTATACTTACATTAAATTCTGAGTGTTAAATAAATACAATTCCCTATCCCTATTACTCTCTGACATGGAATCTGTGTCCTCTTCACAAAACAAAAAACAGACCTGGAATATGCTTGAACAATTTGGTGTGCTCCATTCAGGTCAAAATATACAGAAATTTAGATAAAATATTAAGTTCCTTAGCTATTACAATGACTCAGAATGAATCAATGAGGATTTAATCACTGCCATTTCTTTAGTTTACTTTCAGAATAGTTCTCTTAGTTTCCTTTTAAAAACAAAGCAATAAACAAAAAAAGTTGCATAATCTTATCTACAAGACAATGCCTGGAATTGTCTGGATCAGGTTCAAAGTGACAGACTACTGATTATCACAGGATGTCTTTCTGAGAAGTAAAACAGACGTGATCTAGTACACAGGAGCAAGAAGAGAATTTGAATCTGCTTGATTTGTATCTCTACCTGAATTTATTCCAGGCTGCAAGATACCTCCTCCAAGAAATTTTAAAAATTTATATATTATAGAAAAGGGATTCAGGTGACACTGTGTAAATGACTGCCCTCCTTTTCTGTAGTAGGAAAATAAATTATAAGCGAAATTAATGTATGGCCTGAATCCCTGATTTCAAATGCTGATGATTCTTATATTCAGTGGGGTTTCTTTGTTGTGTTGGAATATTTTTCATTCATCATACTATAGCCCAGAGAGTTTTGAGATCTCACCAACTGCCCAACCTAAGCATGCAAAGTAGCTCTGTTTTGGTAGTTTAGTATCTGCATAACTGACAATATTATTGCATCGCATTTGCTTTCACTTGTTTTGTTCTTACATATATTGTTTATTCATTCTGGAAAGTATCCATCTTCAGAAATAATTTTCATACTCAATATTAAATTCTAAATTTTTTTAAGTTTTATTTTGGGTCACTCTGACGCTTTTAAATATTCAGAATAGACGCATAACTAAATAGGCAACTTCTCAAATCTATCTTTCAAAGCAAGAGATGAGGGCAAAAATACAAATTTACTGACTGTTGCAGTTATTCTGCATTGGAAATAGGTCAAATGCATACTAACATTCTGGGATTTTACCAGAATCAGCTGATTCTTGGAGTAATGGGAGTCGATGTCTCTTTGGAGGATATAAAGAAGCTGACGCCCCGATTTACGGTAAGCTGCTTGCATTGGTGGTTTTCTATAATATATGTTTAATGTGTGATTTCTGTGCATGCTCTTTCATAAGTCATACAGCAACGACTGCATTTGAATCAGAATACCAGCAGGCTGCTTCTCATATGTTTTTTTCTATTGTACATTTTCTAGTGGTTTTCTCTCCAGCTATATATGTGCTTCTGTGTGATTTGTCCATCAAGATGCACTGCATAAAATCAGCTTTTACATTGGAGGATATATTACAAGTAGTTATCTTCTGGTATCTTAAGGCACTGTTAGTTAAGTGTTTGGTTCTCAATGTAGAGTACACAATCATTTCAGCTGATAATATTTGCCATTTATCTAGGACTGCTCTTTATAGAAAATTTATTTCATGTAGGTGTCTGACTGTACCCTACTATGTATGGTTTATTTATTTATTTATTTATTTATTTATTTATGTAGACACCTAGCTGTGGAATTTCTGTGAAAATAACTAGTGCTGTGGAAAACAAAAGCTGAGGAAGAAGAGGAACGTCACAAATATGACTGAAGGCAGCTGCAAAGTCCTAGGTTTAGAATGGAATAATCTCACATCACAGCTCAGGCTGGGACTCAAAGGGCAGGAAAGGACCTGGGAGTCGTGGTGGAGGACACGTAGAACATGAGTTAGCAGTGTGCCCTGGCAGTAAAAACCAGCTGTGCAGTAAACATCTGCATCAGGATGACCAAATTTGATCTCCTCAGTGTAATAAATACTCTGAGGCCCAGTGCAGAGCCACTAAGTTGGCTAAGGGTCTGCAGTGCCTGGCACACAGGAAAAAGCTGAGAGAGATGGATTTGGGCTGAAGAAGGAACCTAAGGTTTAGGTAATGGGAATTCTGGGGAAAATGGACCTTGACATTGCCTCAAAGAGGCTACCAGCATAGGTGTGGCAATGGAAATTCCAACTGTAATTAAGGAAGGAGAGCAGGCTGCCCAGAGAGATTGTGGAATTGCCACTAGACGTATTCAAAGACCTGCTATATTCTAGTCCAACTTCAAAGTTGGACTTTAAAAATAAAGTTAGCTTTGTTTCCAGTAAAAGGTTGCACCTTCAGAGGTCCCATCAGCCTAAATCATTCTCTAAGTTTATGGTCCTAAAAGAGTAAATATTAAGAAATCATCTTGTTTGTTAGTAGTCTTATACTTCATAATGCCTGAGGCATGTGTTTTCCACAATGGGAGCATTTCTTGAAAAGCGTTAATTACTCTTTCTTCATTATTTAAAACCAGATAATACTAAACTTAATTTCGTTCTTTCAGCTTTGTCCAAATGGGTACTATTTTGCAATTGATCCTAATGGGTATGTGCTACTGCATCCAAATCTCCAGCCAAAGGTATGAAACATCTTCTAATTTACTTCTTTATAATAAGGGAATATTTTCAGGAAAAATCAGAAACTAGGATTGCTGAAGGTACGAGGCAGCAGTAGTGAAAATTCTGGTTTGTGGGTGTTAGGAAAATCTGTGGTGCATATATGGCTTCATTCAAATCCACCAGATTTTGCTTGTATTGAATGTGGTTATTAATAAAATAAAAATATGTGTATTTTGAATTCATGTTTATATATGTGAAGTGTTTTAATATATGTTAATATAAAAACAGTTAGTGGTAGCTGTAATATCATTGTGAAAACAGTATAATCATTGTGAAGAATCTTGAAGCAAACTGAGGAGTTTTTGAGGATGCTTTCTCATTTAAAAGATTGAAATTTTCATACTTGCAAAACCAAAGAAATCAGAGGAACACACAATGTATTTTACTTGAATTCTTGTATTTATTTGCTTATTTTCTGTTTACCAGAGCTGAAACCTGATCTCACACTTGGAATGAATTTAGCAAAGCACCCCTTCCCAGAATACTAGATTTTTAGTAGTTTAACTTGGGAAAGGTCTTTCATGTTCAAACTTGAAACTTTTTTCTAAATATGATTAGGACACTTTCATCAAATTTCAGGAAAAAGGAGCCAAATATTTCAGTTTGGCTCATTATTCATGAAGCTTTTCTGTAGTTCTTACCTTGTGGAGAGTCCTCCATTGTCTGTAGCTTCCTAAATAGCTTGCCTCCCTGACTTTGATGAGAAATTTCAACATGAATGGATGATTTGGTTTTTTTTCCTTTAAATCAGAACTTTGATCTTTGTTTTAATGAAACATGTCTCCATATGAAACAACCTTCTTATGGCAGAAGTCTAGTGGACTTCTTGAAAATTCTCATATTTAATTCCATATTTTTGGTGAACTTTGTCTCTTGAATTCTTAAGGTTATATCATATTAAAGAAAAAGTTTAAATAACTTCTCTAACTCTTGAAGACAGAAGAAGAAATTAAGAATTAATTTACATATTTTAGCAGTTAATTTAATTCTTAAGCTGGGAGAAGTCAGCTTTGTGAATATTTGAATTAATTTCCTGGTGTAGTAATTAATACCTTTGAAATTTTTTGCCAAGTCTATAACACAAGAATGAAAAAAGTTCTTCTGAAGAAGAGAAAGAATAACTTGATTGTAACTATTAATGAGATATCCCTTTTGATTTTTTTTAAAAAGACATTAAAAAATAAGAAGGAAAACTATGGAAAAAGAGGTTTTTATATAGTCTTCATAAATGAGCAGGACTTCAGTTTATGAATATCTGCATTTGATTTTTATGTCTTAAAAAAATAGAAGTTTCTATTTGATGATTTTTCTTGGTGAATTCTTCAGAGGCAAATATCTGCATCATTACTGACCCAATCTTTTCTTAATTAGAGGTTATTTGTAATTAGGTGATGGTGATTGGCCTATTTATTTTTCCCTTATATGCAAATTGAACTGTCTTTTCATTCACAAGAGTAATGTAAAAAGTAGCAATTCAGTAATCTTATTTTAGGCCTAATCTTGTGAGAAAATGGTGGATATGGACTCTGCTCCTCTCAGAGGTTCTGTTATCCTGCAGTGCTGCCTCACAACATGGAAGAATAAAAACCTTTGTTAAAACTCAACTCACCCCAGCTAAATCTAGGCAAACTGAGATGGATTATTAGGATATTAATTGCCATGGTTTCTCTG
Organism: Muscicapa striata striata; assembly: GCA_030060385.1. Classification (NCBI taxonomy): domain Eukaryota; kingdom Metazoa; phylum Chordata; class Aves; order Passeriformes; family Muscicapidae; genus Muscicapa; species Muscicapa striata. The sequence goes on along the minus strand of JAREIS010000025.1, from coordinate 1,900,020 downwards.
AGTAAATGGTTTTTCTTCTAAAAAGGATATGGAAGTCCAGTGATGCTTTCCCTTAATGCTCAAATCCTTGATTTAGAGTATGTTTAAAACAGGATGTTTTAAAAGTAATAATTTCTATGTTGTAGAATAATGTCTAAATGTAATATTAAGCATTTGCATTATTGTTGTTATTGTTGTTATTAACAGTTACACAGACTAGACTTTTTCACTCCCTGTTTGTGTGGGGTGGTGCATGCTATTCAGACTGGTACAAGAACTACAGTTTAAAACTAAGGTACACAAAAAAGACAGATATATTTAGAATTCATGGACTTTTTTTAACATGTCATATTAATTTTAGTTGAACCTCTCCGTAGCTGTTAACTTATTAACAAACAACATCTTAACCCTCTTTGCCAGAAATTTTTCAGTAGATGTAAACTAAAACATAGCTACATCTTTACCTTTGAAGAGGTGAGGGTTTCTTAGACTTCCAATGCTTCCTTCTTTTGAATGTTGTCTGCTTTCCTTCTGAAAATCTATTTCCTCAAATCACAACTGGTTCAACACAATTAATATTTTGAGAAATTGTCTTGAAGTTACTAAAGTTGTTTGCACAACTGAGAAAAGTTAACAAACAACAACTTCAAAAGCATATTGAAATGATTTTAAACTTTCCCATCATGTTCTTATTTGCTGAACTATATGAAAATTATGTGAAAGCTTAGCGAGAAATATTTTCTTTTTTAAATTTGCAGCTTGATATTGTTTTATACAGCTTAAACCATTTTTATGTTTGTGTAATTAGTTACATTTTTTTGGAGGTGCTTAATTTTATGTTTTACTCCAAATTTTCTCTGTGTATGTCTGCATATGTGGATGTATTTTTCCCACTATTGTAGGAGAGAACGGTGGGTGCACCACCAAATAAACATAGTCACTGAAGTGAGTCCATTAAGCATGTGTTAACATGTGTTAATCTTAAGTAGATTTTGGAAACAGTAAACAATTCTATTTCTAAATCTATTCTAAAAATTAGATTCATTCTCTTCATTTTTACCATGGTTCTCATCAAAACTCATTTAATGATAAAACTCCATATGCCTTCAGTAAGGTCCAATATTCCTTCTTACTATTCAGTAAACTGAAGAGGAGCTGGGTTTTAAGAGCAAATATAAAAGTAAACAAAAAGTGGGCTATTCTCATTCTATATTTTATTCTGAGTTTGTGGAAGGGAAAGCTCTCTGTTAATTTTATTCACATTAACATATGTCTGATTTTTGTTTCCCTATCCAAAATCTGTGTGTAATTCTGGCAGAGAGCTCAGAACTCATGATCAGGATGAGGAGTAGTCTCTGCTTGCACTAGTAAACTGCACAGTGGACAGCACTGATGTTGAGAAAACACTTCCATTCTATAAGTAGGCTGTTTGCTAATAGTGCAAAAATATAAATTACTGCTTTTTTGTTACTTCAGCAAATTGGTGTGGGCATACCAAAAGTTAAATTGAGAAAAAGGAGACCCAATGTACAGGTAACTTTGGATGGAGGTGATTAGTGCATTAGAATGCATAGACCTGAAAATATAATTAGAAAGCTGCTGCCCTGCTTATTAGGAAAAGTCTTACTAGAGAACTGTTTATTGTGACAAACAGCTTCCAAAGCATGAAGCTTGCATCCCTTCCTATTTAAATAATAGAAAACATGCTATTGGCTGTAGTGAAGGGCATTCCATTAAATTATGGTGCTTTACTAATAGGTGCTAATTAGAGTCGTGCTGTAAAAATTCTTCAGATGTTGAAATTAATTTGAAGACTGGAAATAAAAAGAGACTACTTGTGCTGGCCTGAAGAGGGTAATAGTCATGTTTATGTAATGCAATTCCTGAGCAGAAAATACTTAATGAAAACTTAAAAATCATTAAAGGAATAGATTAACTATATAACTACAAAAATAGTAAACTTAAATACAGTATATCAAGTTTGATTCTTACACATATGGGAATCTATAATGCAAAACTTGTGGTCTGCATAGCAACACCAGTAAAACATGGTGTAAAATCCTGATCCAAGTCAGTGATTTCACCAAGTGTCAGGTGGCTGTGTTTATAATGTGTAGAAGGCCACCTTGGAGCTTGGATTTTTGTTTGTGTACTGCAGAAAGCAGCACTGAATCATAAAAAAATCTCAGTTTTCTCAGCACACCTGCCTCCTCAGCTTGCCATGGTGTGGTCTGGCTGCTGCTGGGTTTGCCTGGCAGTGCTTGCTGCCCAGGGATGTGCAGCACTGAACAAGCTCTGGGCTCTCATCCACTCCAGATGCTCCTGAGCTTACCTCTGTGGCCCAGGTGACTTCTTACCATCACTTCTTTTAAAAGCCTATAACCTGTGTCCTCATTAGTACTGCAGGTTTGAGTAGGAACTAGGCTCCTGCAACACAGAAAAGAAGGTCATCCATAGAATTTGTGAGAATACTGACCTCCCAAAACACACGACAAAAGCATTTAACTTTTTTTTTATGTTGCTGCACCAGTTCTTTCTTTCTTTGTTTCCTTCATGAGTTGTCATTGAAATTATAGAATCTTGCCTTTATTTTTCCTGCTGAAAATAGATTGCAATCCTTTTGTTTGCATGCTTCATTGCTAGTGATTTACTTCTGTTCTGTTTTAAGTTGTGCTGGTGAATGTGGTGGTGGTGTGCTTATTCCAGTCATGTTACATGCATGACTGGATAAAGAGAAGAGCAAACTGAACTGTAAGTTTGTTTCTTCGTGGCTTGGAATAAACCCCACTAAATGGCAACCTTGGAAATAAAAATTGTGGAGCCCAAATACTGGTTAAAACATTCTTGGGGGAAAGAGACAAAAGGGGGAAATAGTCTTCCATTTGGAGTACAAATGTAGGAATTTTCTGTTCTAATTTTTAGTGGTTGTCTTTGTGCCTCAGGCACATGTCAGAATGTATTTATAGATGGTTAGGTTTGTCTATTAAAAGTGATTAAAAAGTATCATATAAGAAATGTGAAGTGATGTAAGTCTTCAAAAGAAGAAGAACAAACAGTTAATGCATACTTGAATTTTTACTGAATTAGTTTGCTATTTTGTCTTTGGGACTCCTTGACTATGAACAGCCCAGGTTATCATTTGAAATAAATATTGACTTTGATTTGATGTGATGGCTTTTTTTTTTTACCGTTTATTTTCTTCTCTGTTCCTTTGTGTGTTGGAATGGAATGTGAACTTCATAAATGCCTCCTCTGCCATGCCAATGCCTTCATGCATGCTGTTTGGGTTTGACCATGCTATTCATTATCCATTGCATGTAAGATATGGACATTTTTATTTATTTTTACATTGTAGCCTTTTGTTATTTATTTTGAGAGTGTGGATTTGTTGGGAGGGAAAGGCAACTGCATAGCAATAATTGAATAATTTTGAATTAGTAAAGAGCATATATTTATGCCATTATATTAAAGCTGCTAGTTTTATCTATCATATATTAATAGAAATGCAAAAATTTTCTCAAAGTTTTCAGTGTATATTTTAAAGAAATGCCCAGAATCTTTGTCTGCAACCTTTACAGTACATATTCTCTTCCTGAGAATAAATTTACTGGTTTTCCTCTTAGCAGACAGTAAGTCTTGGAAAGAACAAGAATGATTCCATATAGCCAGAGACATGTACATTTTGTCCTCAAGAAAAGGAAGAAATAATAATTTGTCTTCTGAACTATTCTATATTGCAGTCTTGAAAATAAGGGCTACTATTAAGTTCTTAATACTCCAGACTGTTATAAGAAGATGTTTTCACCAGTTGTTCAGGATATTTCTTCCAGTGCATACATGAATTGTGATGAAACATGCTTGCATTCCCTGATAGAGCAGTCACATGTACATTTGTCATGTAACTTTGCCAGAGGATGCTAGGATAGGAGAAATATAATCATAATTTTGAATGAAGATATTTTATTCTACCCTAATATGATAGTGTATGATAGTATAGGAGAATTGCTGAAATCCCTTAATTTTTTCTCCATGTTTTACTCTGAACTGTCAGATTTAAATGGTTAGTAATACATCCCCTTTTCTAAAGAAATGCACTTGCTTTTAGGGGGTGCATTAAATAAGTACTGGGTGATGAGGATGGATGACTTTTGCATCACACACAATATTGAGTCAATGGAGTTTAGGCAAAATTGTCAGAATAAAAGTTGGATTCCCAACAACTCATATGGAAGATGGCTCTGACCAAGTAAATGCAGCTGAGCACGGAGCAGGGGCTGGAGGGTGGTCTGATCCAGTTCAGCAGAGCTGCAGTGGTCTTCCAGCACTCCTGTGGGGCCAGGTTACTACAGATGTAGGTCAGCAAAGTTCTCTGTGTCCATAGTTGAGAGTTGATGTCATCAGTGTTCCTTAGGCTCCATAGGAAGCATGGGTTTCAGTATTTCTGTGCTACAGGTTTCCATCTTTCAAACTGAGATAACAGTACTATGTCAAGAGAAATGCTTTTGAAACTCCAGGGTGTTCAGGGAAGTCCTGTAATGCTGACAATAAAAGTGGGGTTTATTTTTTTAAACCCCAAAAAATTTGCTGTAATTGCTGCATTTTTGAATTATGAACCATAGTCTATTCCCACCTCATATCAGCAAATCTGTTGTCTGCTCTTGGTAAAATTGCAAAGAGTACAGTTGCCCAGCTCACTGGTTGGAGAAAAATCTCCCAAATTTCTCTCCCTTCTTGGAGGCAGGACATCAAGTGAGAGATTAATTTCCTTTGCTTACTCTGATTCCTCCCAAGCCAGTACAGTCTGTGGCATACCAGGAGAAGGGGAAGCAGCACCTCATCATGAGCCCCATACAGGACAGGCTGTGGACAGACACTGGCAATTAGTATTAATTTGATTTTCACTTACCTAATTAACCTTTCTATCCAACAAAAAAAAAAAAAAAAAAAGAAAGGGCCACTAGTAATGCTACATGAGATTAAAGTAGATGGGTAAGTAAACCCAGTAAAGTAGGCTAATTTGAAATGAAGGGATTAGAGTGTATTGTAATATTACAATACTGACTTTATCATTTGATCATTTAATATCTTCTGCTTCAGAATCCTAAATCTCAGGAACCTGTTACACTGGATTTTCTAGATGCTGAATTGGAAAATGATATTAAAGTTGAGGTGAGATTACCGGGTTTCATAGTGCATGTTGCTCCTAGTATTTCACCATATAATAACTGTAAAGCAATAAATGTTCTCGATTTTGAATGGGAATCTATTTCAATGTAAGTCTGAATTTCAAATTTTTAAAGATGATGACTTTATAGAGATGAAGTTATATTTAGACAAATTAAATCCCAGCATTACTTTTAGGCAAGTGCAATGCATTATATTCCTCTCATTTTGAAAAATGCCCAGATTGCTACTTAAATTCTTCTTCATGAAGTAACAATTCCTGGAAAGAAGCCAGAATTTTTTTTCAAAACAGAACACTTTTTAATAGAATATTAAAATATTACCTGAAATATTTTAAAAGTATTTCCTCATCTTATTAATGCAAGATTGTTCCTGTGGCGAGAAAGTGAACTGAGAAGCAAAGTATAATCAATAAATTAATTCCTCTGTATATTTTTCAGTATATTACTGATCTTGTGATATATTCAGAAATGGTAACTTTTTAAAATAGTTTTCTGAAATCAAAGGCTTTTAAACATTTTACATTTTTAACATATTTTTTTCACTCAAATTGTTCTTTTATAAAGACAACAATCAGCCTGCCTTGGTATCTGTTTAATTCTGCCTTAAGTTTCTTTGAAATGGCTGCTTCAGAGAGGAGTTACTCTCAAGCTGGTACAAAAATGTTCCTGTGAATCAGTGCTACTACCTAAATCACACAGATGTGCTGAGAAGCACAAGAAATGCTAGACAAAACTCCTTTTCAGGCACACAGAATTCACTCTCTCTGTGTCAGTGCCAGCAAGTTTTATGGCATGGTCTTGCAATGCAAAGTATGCCAGAATTGTTGCTTCATAACTCTACTGATTCAGTACATATTTGGATAAAACAATTTCTAATTGGAAAAATCTGAAAATTGTAAACAAAACTTTTTTTAAAGAGTTGTGACATCCATTTGCATTATCATTTTCTGTGTTTTTAAGAAACATTTTGATAACTTGAATGATTACTCATGGTACTTGCATTTCTGTATTTCTGTACTTCTGTATTTCTTCTTCTTTTTTTTTTTTTTTTTTTTTTTTTTTTTTTCTCTTCACTTTTTTTCTTTTCTTCCATGCCAATAGATTCGGAAAAAAATGATAGATGGAGAAAGTGGAGAAAAAACATTTGAAACACTGGTCAAGTCTCAAGATGAGGTAAGATAGGAACCCAAAGAATTAATTACATTTACAGGAATAAACAAATAGAGAAAAATAATGTGAATTGGTGAAATGCTGGTATGTTCATCTTGTAATGACAATTTGTACAATTTTTTCCCTCTAGATTTGCTAGTTTTATTGGCTTATAGTAAAAAAAAAATTATGTACTTAGGAAAAAAATGTTTTGTTTCTTGGTTTCTTTGGTGCATCATTAATCAGGCAGTTGTTGATGAGGTCTTACACTCTTCAACAGGAAATGGACCCAGCCTACTTCTGTGCATGAATTCCAAAACAAAGTGCTTAATTTTCTTGTGGAGATGTGTCAGGATGGGTTTGGTAGTTTATATTGTGGTTGAATGGGAAGAAAGTTGTGAGAAAAAATAATAAAGTAATATTTTTATGCCAGAAATTAAGACTCTTTGGAATAAACAAATTCATCTTGCAGTTATATAATGTACTTTCTGAACAGCTTGTTGAGTTCTTTATTTTCTTGTCCAAAATACTTATTCCTGATAAACATTGCTACTGTTTTGTCTAATAAGCAGACCTGTTTCCTAGCAATAGGAAACACTAAAATTTGATATGGGTCATTACATGGGTGCTCTACTTCTTGGGGACCTCAGTGAAAAGAAAGCATGACTGGTGTGCTGAAGAAGCACAGAGCATGCCCCACAGTTACAGTTCTACAACAATCTTTTGAAACACTTTTGCTCTGAATGTGTCAGTTTGAAGATACCTAATTTGGTGACTTAGCAGACACTGCACAACCCATATATATAACCTCACTGTAAAAATACTTAAAAGAATTGCTTGGAAGAATTCATGCTGGCTTTCCCTCTTCCCTTTTTCTTCTAGAGACCTGTATCAGCAGTGCCCTTGCCTCCCTTACTATTTCATGCTTTCTCACAGTAAAATGCTAAAACCAAGCTTTACAATCTCTGGGTAAATCCTGCTGTGGGAAAAAAAAAAAAAAAAAAAAGTCTTGTTTCTCCTGAATGGTTCCATGGTTCCAGTGTTGGAGAATGGTGCACAAATAGGTGTTTTCTGGGGCAGACAGGCTAAGTCCCAGCAGATGCCAGTTCTGCTGCTCACCTGTGTCAGGAGGTGATGCTGTGGAGGATACCACCAGTCTGTTCTCTTAAGGGAAACTGGGTCATTCCTGACCCACTGCCAGAGATCCCAAAATCCTGCTGGCATCTGAATTGAGGATAAACTGCTCCTGAAGGAAGACACTCCATGCTGGGACATTTTCAGATTTATGTTGTTTAGTTTAAGTGGAGCCTTTCCAGATCTGTGGGTGAAAAAGGCTCTGTGTATGTGGTCAGAAGAGGGAGGGTTAGAAGGTCACAAAAATACAATAACACGGTTCTGGTTGTACAAGAAATTGCATTAATGGCAAACATTGAAAAGGTTTCAGGCTGTTTTTACATTTCTCAGTCTCTGTGCTACAAAAGACCTGAAAGAGGCAGTCCTGCCTTCTTTGCCCAAAGAAAGAGGGAGGGAAGAATTGCAAATGCTGAAGCCAGTTACAGTATCTGGGCAGGAGGGAGGATGTGACATCCCTGGGTGCATGAGAATGTGCCAGTTACACACGGCCCAGACCACAATCTGTGTTGGAATAAAATATCCCAAGCTTTTGATCTCAGATGTTTCAATGCCAATGAAATTAATTATCCTCACCTTCTCTTGCACCATGGCTCAAGATTTCTTCCTCTCTGAGAGAAGAAAGGAGCAGCCAGAGCTGTCTGGCTATGATGACTGCTTCTAGCCATTGCATCCTCCAGCTCCAGGCTGCTAGAACCAGAAAAAGCTGCTTTAAACCACGGGCCATGCATGAGCCATGCATCACTTAGCACTTGATAGCTTCATATATTTTCTTATAAAAAGGGCTGATGTGGTCGGTTGCTCTGAACTGACAGCTGCAGTCTTCGGGCTTAAAATTTATGTTCCTTTTGTTTTGCTTTTTGGTTTAAGTTTGCATCGCTCTCCTTTTGTGTTGCAGCTGGTCCCAGCAGTGTCTTGGGAGATGACTTCATACTGCAGCATAGAGACTGGACTGGTAGCAAGTGTGGGTGGGGTGCACTGGAGTCTCCCGAGGCCTCGGGGGCTTTCCGAGTAACAGAGAGGATGCCATAGGAACAAAAGCATTGCCACATTTGGCAGCCGGGGTGGGCAGCAGTGAAAACTGAAGGGTCACAAAAGCTGCAATAGCATGTCTGAGTTGTTTGGCAGTGATCTGCTGGGGATGAGATGGTCTCAGCCTGCCCACTGGGGTGCAGGCAGAGGTACATGGAGCTGAGGTGTGAGGATGTGTCATCTGCTGGGTTGTCTTTGAGGGGAGCTTTCAGCTAATTTGCCTTCAAGAACTCTGACAATGCTGGTGGCAATAGGATTTAATTGCAGCCCAGTTCTTCTCTTCCCTCCTCTTCCACCCTGGGCACTTTTTTTCTCTTGTGGAGGTACATGTGTGACCCATGACACTGTGCCTGGTTTGGAGGGACTGCCAGGTTCAAGTGGCTAATTTTAGCCTGAAGTACACATTAAGTATAAATAGGCTTCGATAGAAATCTCTTCAACCATCTTTTTGCCTTAAATATAAAATATATCAGGGTACTAGACACTGTTACATGCATCTTCCTTCTGTTTTTCTTTTATCTTTTTTGATTTTCTTTCAAAAATTACTAGTAAATTATTTATACCATCATGCTGGACTGAAATCAGCAGCCACATAATGAGAAGGCTTCAATTTATTGATGTCATATAAGTCACCTCTTTTCCACAGCCATGGTCATTTTCCTACTATCCTTTTACCATAGGGAAAGAAAGGACCTAGAGGTATACCTGCAATACCTTTCACCAATGTTTGTGATGTTGCAGTGCAACAGCTGTACAGTCCTCATTGCTGGCATACTTACAAAAGTTTGATTGTAAAGTAATATGTTGCAGGTGGCATAATCTTACTGTTTTCAAAGTGGAAAACTGAGTAAAACTATGTCAGCCAGGTGTATTCATGATTAAATCTATGGGGAGCTGTGGGACTGTGCCTATCACACTATTTTTCATACCATGAGGAAACAAATGGCAAAGATTACCCTCATGTATGAAGTTATTTTAAAAGAAACATTTATTTCAATATTAATTTTTTTCCCAAAATTCAAAACCTCCTTAATAAGATTAAAAAGATGTGTTAAGTTTAGCAGGGGGTGTCTATACAATCAGAATTACCAGACTGTGCCTGTAGTTATGATTCAAATTTAAATGCATTAAGCCAGTGGTGCTGTGACCTGAAAGGACAGGTTCGGGGTGTTTTTGTTTTTAAAGACTTACCTACAAAGTTATTTTGTAACTGAAGGGGTTTTTTGTCTTTCTGTAGATTAACTGCAAAATTATCCATAAAAAAGAAAGCATTTTTTATCAAATTTAAATCAATAAATAAAGATGCTCTTAGATCTGACTAATGTGAGAATTATAGGTCAGGTTTGTCTGATTTTATTTGAATTTTGCTAATGTTCAATAAAAACTATATGGGTGATTCCTTCGCAAAACATAAGTTTGTAAAATATTTAAGGAAAGGGGTTGCAGTCCAACCCATTATTTTAGCAAAAAAAAATAAATAGAAATCCAACAGATTTATGCTTGATTTGGCAGTATTTCTCAAAGAAAGGTCACAACTGTTGAAACTCCTTAGCTTAAAAATTTAATTTTTCACCAATATCTCTTTGTAGAGGTATATTGATAAAGGAAACAGAACATATACATGGACTGCTGTGAATGGCACTGACTACAGGTAACTCATTTCTGTTCTCTGACTTCCTTTGTTTATTTAAGTGTCCTTTTGGTTAACTTTGGTTAATATTTTTAGCATTAAACTTTCTATACTAGCTAAGGCGACACTGGTGTGTATGTTATTTCAAGTTCATTCAAGCACACAGCATTGTAACATTAGAAGGAATGTTGAAATATTTCTTAACATTACCCAAAACAAGTAAAGGTTTTCCAAGTCTCAGGAAAGTTTAACTACTGAAGTTCAAAACTACATGGTATAAATATTGAGTCACATTTAATCAAAAATGCTCTGTTATGGTGAATTGCAGTACTTTTCAGCCAAGTTGGATCCCAGTTTCTGTTCTCTCTTGCACAGGTGTACAGTCACTGAGAATGCAAACATTAATTTGAGTGTAAACCAAAACAAATCAGTTTTAACAACAGAACATTAACCTAGGATGTTCTATTTACTATTCCATTTTTCTGCTGAACTGCCCCTATCTTTACATTCAGTAAGAAAAGAAAATTTTTATCAGACTGCCATCTAGCAATCACTAGAGAAATACATTTGATTTACATGACTTCTTAATTCTGCCTGAGCTTCTTGGCATGAGATATAGCAATAAATCCTCAGAGTACCCTTGCAGAAAACCTATTAAACATAAAATTATAGATTTTAATTAGCAATTTCTGCTAGCATTAACTGTTAATGACAGGTAAACTGCCACTGATTTCCCTAGAGGAGAATTGGTAGAAGGCTATCACTAAATATTCAGCAATCTTGCTTATATTCTGTGTAAATTGCAAATGTGTCATTAAAGGTCAGCTCATTCATGGCTCATCTGTACAACATTTTTAATGCTAATATCTGCAGCTCTTCATTAGGAACTGTTGCAATTCTGCATGGATGAAATCCAAATGTAAAAATTAAGGATGCTACTTGGGAGTTGATGATATCTAATTAATGATTACTCATACCTCCTGTCCTATACATACATTTTTAGAACTGAATCCTTCTACGTATGTGTAGAATTTAGCTGCAAAAAGGATTCCTACATATATTGAACAAAAATAAGTATAATATAAAAGAAAACACTGCAAATGCTCTTCAAATCTTAAAATATTATTGCACAATTATGTTTAATGTTGTTAGTGGTGACTGCATGATTAAAGAAAATATTTTTCTGGATCCTGAAGGTAATGTGAATGCAAGTATTGCCAGATGCATTTCCTGGAAAATATTGATCATTGTTTTATCAGTGAGAGTCTCTCATTGTATGATGTGTGCAAATCAGCACAGTGCTGTGATATTTTTGCAGTCAGTGATCACCAGGACATGTTACACTGGGATGTTAAATCTGTCTGAGGAAGATACAAAAATAATGTTTTTTTGTTTTTTTTTTTTTATTTGCAATTATTTGGAAATTTCTTGATTATCTGCTAAAAAGTGCATTTGTGTTTAAAAGTGTAAATAAGAATTAAAATAAAAACAGGTACCCTCAGGATTGGCATAAATGTACTTGTGTCTATTACTACAAGTGAGGCTGGTATAACACTGTGTGTCTGCCTCATCTCGTGACAGTCCAAATCCCAAAATTGTTAATTGCTTTCAAACACAGAGAAGCTGAAACTGGAAAACTGCTGCAAATAGCATAATTACTTTGCTCATCTCATTTCTGTTGCAGTTTGGCATTGGTGTTACCTTCATACAGCTTTTATTATATTAAAGCCAAAATAGATGAATCAATAACTCAAGCCAGATGTAAGTACTGTAAAGATTCCCTGGTTTTGCCTGGTATTGCCAAGTCTCAGATTCACTTAAAAAGCAATGTTTGAATTTCATAAATTTTGTGGAATCCACTGATGTTATCATGAGGTACCCAAAATCTTCAGCAATGATTCTAACCTGTTGTAACATCTGAGGTGCAAGAAATATTCTATAAAAATAGAATATGTGCAGAACTTGTCAGTTCCTCTGACAATCCCTACCCCTTGCTCTGTGCCTGTAGAATCATTGCTTTGTGTATCCTCTATTGCTGTCATTTTAAGGGTCTGGTTACTATTTTTTTCATTCAATAAAAAAATATAGTGATACTGACTATAAGAGTAAAGCTTTTTTTTACTTTTTGTATTTCAGTTACAGTATAATATTTGGCAAATGATCTCTGCTAGAGCAGTGTGAAAGCCATGTTTGGTTTGGGTTGCAGTTAGGTTTTTATTTTGTGTTTTACAAATAGTTTTAGTGGATTGTGTTTTTAGATTAGACTGATTTCAAACCTTTTATAGATTCTGAAGTGGTAGTTGGAAATTATTCTTGTCAGTATTCAAAGGCTTTTTGTTTATTAGGTGTAGCTTAACTGTAGTCTAGGTAGTACACAAAATAGAATTAATCACAGCTTTTTAACTTTAATCAGGGATTATGATAAATTTAGAACAAGTATGGAATTAAATTGAAATTTTGAAACACCACAAAAAACCTCAGAGGCATAGATATTGTAAGTTTAGAGAAAACTTGGTTAGCACTGCATCACTCTCCTCTAACATTTCTCCCTCTTATGAAGAATATAGCAAATATTAATAATCAGTGATTTATTTTATTTTTCCACTACCGAGTATTTTAAAATTAAATTTTTAAGCAGAGACTGTAATTCTCTTATATGCACTTATATCAATAAAACCTGAAAAACAGACCCTTGAAATAGCCACAGTGTGTAGAAGGTACTGAGAAATAACTGACAAGAACCTATTCTGCAGTCTTCAGAGATGTTTGTCTTTTTTTTTTTTTTTTTCCAGACTACAGCTGTATGTAAATTGAACCTTTGAATCTATGTACAATATTTTTATTCAAGGGGCTGTTTGAATAAAATATTGGTTTGTGACCCCTTGTGCTTTACCCTGTTTTTTTCTGTTTCCCTGCTTTCTCTTTCTGGTGGATAGGGACACCCAAACCGGGCAAGTATATTCTTGTTGCTCAATTTCCTTCTGTTTACTGCAGTTGATATTTTTCACTTGTATTTCTATTCCTACTGGATATTCTCCTCTGTATTCCTCATCTCAGGATTTTCTTCATGATCATTGGGTACCATAGCAATAGAAAGGGAAAAAAAATAGTGAAGTATTTTTCTGTTTTCATGCACATTTCAGTGTGTTGCTAATCTCTAATCCTTCTTTGTCTGGTCCTATTGGTGTTCAGTGATACCAGCTATTAAAGTTTTTTTTTTTTTTTTTTTTTTTTTTTTTTTTTTTTTTTTTTTTTTTTTTCAGTAGGATTTATGGTGATGCTATCATGACTGAGTTTTTTGAACTTTATTGGAGAAAGTATTAGGGGTATTTTTCTTAGTGTTCTAACAACTCAGTGTCAAAAGTATTTATTTGTATCACAGTTTACTTCTAGTGAAAATCTCATTTGTTTTCATGTTGCTATGCTAATTAAATGTCTTCCTTAAATGAATTGTTAGATATTATCTTACTGTTGCCAGTTGTATGTTGTATATAATAATCAAGTTATTTTTTCCTGTGTTGCAAAATATTGAGAAGCATAGAATTACTTAGGGGGAAAGTGTCTTAAACAATTTTTTCTAAACTCATGGATGCATGCAAAAGTTAGCCAAATAGTCTGAGAAGAGGAATGATGGTAAAAATTCCAATTTACTTACTTGGTGTTTACTCTCCATCTTTTTAGTTTCAGAGTCACTGAAGCTTGATCGTTTTGATGAAGTTGGCTATACATTTTTAGCACCAAGGTTTGTTGATTTCCCAGTAGTAAGTGTTATTTCAGCATTTGATCTGATTATTGGCCCATGGAAAATACAGATTTGACCAATAAAGCTTAATTTGGTAAAAAATTAACAATCTTTTTTCATGCTGGAATGTAAATAGCATCTTCAGGCTCTGATTTCTGCTCCTATTAGTCTGAGAGCTGTAAAAACTCATATTGATATTTTAATGGAAAACTTACATCTGGGCATTTCTTGTGGTTCTGACTTCTAAGATTTTACAACTATTTTTAAAAAAGGTTTCATCATACTTACCACAACATGTTTCCCAACTTTAAGACAAAGGGTTTCAAATCTCTTTATAATTTAATTATTAGTTAATTTTCAAAAAATTGAGCCTAAAAATTATAAAGTAATTGAAAATTTATTAATTTCATTGGTTCTTTGAGGTTTTATTTAATGAGAAATTCTGCAGTTCTTCTTTCGCTTTTAAAATTATGTTCTAAAGGGAAACCTAGTATGATAAAAACTTCCTAAAATTTAAGTTCCTCTAAAAGATAGTTGTGATCAATAAAGGAAATGCTCTACAGTTAAGATAAATTGAAAATTGTTGCATTCTTTTTTTATCTGATAAATTTCTGTTGACTTTTAAATTTCAATCATTAGATCAATTTCAATTAATAGATTGATTTCTATAAAGTCTTCTATCTTAAAATGTATCCTAGCTTAACAGTTCAATTTAATTTTTCTGAAAAACTGAAGCTTTTGAGAATTAATTGTACCAATTAGCAGCTTCCAGCAAGTCCCTACTGTCCTACATGAACAAAATCTCTTTGATACGTAGCTCTGGTTGAATGTGAATATTGGTATAATAAGGTAAAATCTGCCTGTGGTATTTCTGGATTATGGTAAGGTAAATAAAGGGTAATAAGATATTGTAGTCGTATGAAATACTTGAACAGACTTGGGTGTAAAACTAAATTAATATAAAAGCTCACTTTAAAAAGAGAGCCCTCTGCTTTACTGCTAAATTGTCTTTAAATTTTAATCAAAATAGTTTAATGCCACTCAGCATATAATATTTGCCTCCAAAATTCCCAGTGACTTTTATTTTGGCTTGTTTGCATTCAGTGAAGTGCTCAATGATATGTTGCTTCCTTACATTATATAAGGAACACGAGTTTACTGTTTATCTGTTTTGCATATATCAAAACAAAGAGTGTTTGCATGTTCATGTCTTTTGTACCCTAATAAAATTGCATTTAAAACTTCTCAGAGGATAGGACCTATAAATCTGGTCTTAGCTGAGCATGGCTATGTTTCACCAGCAGTCCAGGTGCTTTTAAAGTTTAACCCAGGAGCAATTTAAATTCACTGGGCATATTTTTAGTGTACAAACAATGATCTCCTAATATGTATATGTCCTACAAAACGCCTCAGGTTTTTTTGGGGAATCTATGCCCTATTTCATGTCTGCAGTTTTCTTACAATCCAAATCTTAACAAATGCTTAGGCAGGCGTTTGAACATTTTATTTCCTGTGGATATCAGAAATAATTGATATGGCAATCATTAAATACTGATCGTGACAGCCAATTGACACAGTCGTACCAGCTACTTCACAGTAGTTGTACAATCCTGCTTGGAATTCTAAATTGTCTGCTTTAACAGCACAAGGAAAAAATACGAGAATACTTGTGTTTTGTTGTTTTTCAGAGAATACTGTAGCGATGTAAAAAAGTCAGAAAACAACACTGAATTTCTATTAAATTTCAATGAATATATTGACAGAAGTACTCCAAGCAGTTCATCATGTAAGTAACTTCTAACCTCTCTGAAAATTTTCATTAGGAAAACACCTTCTCATGGATGAGAGTTTGTTTTTTGTTGTGTTTTTGTTTGTTTTTTTTAGAAATGTATCTATGTCAGGATTTTCTATCCAAAGTAGAGAGTGTAAAATGTTTGCAAGTTTCTGGCTTTATTTAAGAAAGTTTTTAAGGCATTATTCATCCCATGTTTTCCATAATTCCTCTCAGCATTTTGCTCAAGCATCAAATAACTACTGGTTCATTTTAATAAGCTCCAAATATTTTTGAGTTTATATTTTCTCTTGAGTGTAGCAGCCAAAGTAAGTCTGAAACAGAGTCAAATCTTGTAAAGAAGTCTTCAACCTGCTTCCTTGTCATTTTATTCCAAAATAAGTAAAGAAATTAGGTTCAAGACCAAAATAACCAATGATCAGAATAAAGATAAGGAAGTTATTTTGCTGTTTCGCAAAATGGTTAAAGAGATCTCACTTGGTCTTGTATAGCTTAAGACCACAGATCCATGTAATTGCTGCAGTGATGAGCACTTGGCTTTGGGAAGGGATAAATTCTTATTTTGAGATTGGGCTTTAACCTCTGTTTAGAATAAATGAAGATTTATTACCATCAATAAGGTATTAAGGCCTTGTTCTCATGAAAAAATCAGTGTTTGGATTTCGTTTGGTACATACACATCTGAATGTACCACTATTAATAATATATAAATCCTTAGAATAACCTTTTCTTTTTTGTCTTGCTTTCCTCGAGTCTTTTTGACATGTTGCTGTCAGGGATAACTGATCAATTCAGAAAGAATCTCTGTGCTAGACCATGTAACTGAAGGAATGTGCACTTAGATACAATATCTTCTCACATGTATGGGTGTTTGATGTTCTTTTAATAGAGTGATCTTATTCATTGACTCATTGCTGGCTGACTGAAATTGTATTTGAATGCCTTGGCTCAGTCTTGGAAATAAAAACATTCACCTCCAGTGATTCAAGCAATTAATGATAATTTAATAAAATAAATTTAAAAAATGAAAATTCATGTGTAATATAAACTATGAGCAAATATTGAGGACACATTAAGGGATGTTGCAGTATACAGTAGTGCTTAGTAAGTAATTATTCCAAAAATGTTATCTACTTATTGCTGTATTTCAGTTTGGAATATGCAGCATTTTTTTTTTTTTCTTTTTTCCCCATAATTAAGTCACTTCAAAAATTGTCTCCTTAATTAGTAAACATTGTTTACTAAAGGACTGAGTGGCTGTAGAAATTATCTCATCTAAAAATGCTTTTCAAAAGGAATAAAAAATAAAATCCCCACATTGAAATAATCATCATCATCTCCAGAGTTACTGGAAAAGATGGTTGAGAAGTATTGACTTCAAACCATCTTTTCAAAGAAATTTAAGCATCTCAGTATAATTTATTGATTTAAAATTAGTTTATTTCCCTTTATTCATTGATGGATGACAAATGTGTTTTATTTAGAGCCTAGTCAATCTAAATATATTTATGATGTAGTTGAAGTTCATTAAGATTTGTTGTTTCCGTGCATCAACTGAGATAAAAAATGTTAAATAAACACATGCTTTAAAAATAGGTTAAAATGCAGATTGTGGGGCTTTGCAAAGATGGGGTCTCTACCCTTACCACTTTCCTTATCCCTGTGACACAAAGATAGGGTTTTAGGATACAAAGAAAATGTTTAAGTGAACTCAACAATGTGAGAGCATCTATTTATTAGCTGACATAATTTGAAGTTAGGTAGAATGTCTAATATTAACAGCTACAATATTTGTGGCTGGAGCATCTTAACAACTCAGAATTTCATTTTAGATTTTTATTGAAACTCCATCTCCTATGGTTTCAGCTGACTAATATTTTAACTGTTTGGATAGGTAATACTGATATGGTCCTTAGACTTTTGCTGGATGCAGGATTTACAAATGAACTTGTCCAAAATTATTGGAGTAAATTGTCTCTGTAAGTATCCTTTTTATTGATTTTTTAAAATGCATTTCAGAGTTTGAATACAGAATCTCATAGATCTGTGTGTATATACAGATATGTAGTTAATATTACAAAGAATAGTTATTTAGTCACAGTGATGCACTTTAATGGAAACCTGTGACATGCAAATTTGGGAGAATTTCAGTCAGTTTTCATTTTAAATCTTATTTTTATTTACAGCGATGGAGTTGTCGCACACTTTGTTGTTACAGATGGTGGAATTACTAGAGTTTTCCCCAAAAGGTAAAAATTATTACAATAGTATAATGGTATAATCTGGAAGCCTGAAAGGGTGGACTGTTAAAGAGTGGCTTTATTGACTGAAAAGCTACAGTCTCCTAGGGTCTAATCTCTACTGATAACTATGGAATTAATGGAATGTATTGTTTTACTTCAATTTTACCTGTGTCACTGCTTGAAACTAATCTGTCCCATTATTTTCATGACAGACCCCTGTAATACAAGTTTCTAATCAGTGTAGAGTAGCAGTAAAAACAATGCCTTTGTAGTACCAGTGGGGCCATGCTAATTGCTAATTACTCCCAAGCACTCAGTTGTTTGGCAGGCTGCAAATACTGGAAAGTAGTGGGTTTTTTTGTTTTTTTTTTTTTAGACAAAGATCAGACCTAAAGGTCCAGGGTATTCAAGAGAGAAAAATGTATCATTATCAGAGGACAAAAAGGGAATGTGAAATTGGACATACAATAAACTAGACACACCCCTGCAAGTGACTGGGAATAGTGAGGGCACCAGTACAGATCTACTAGTATTTGGCAAATTTATCTATTTTCTTAGGTTATTCTGTGTTTCCCCAAAATTTGAAAATGGCAATGAATTTTACTCCCCAAGTGAGTTTCTTTCCTATTTTGGGATTATTAATGATATTAAACCTTTTAGGATTAAGCTCAAAGCATAGCATGTGCTGTAAAGGTTCATTTAGATTTTGTTGTAAGTAGTGTTGCAGTTGTATTTGTCACAATAAATCTAAAAGAGATGAGGTTTTCCAAGAATACTAATTCTTTTTCCCCGTAGGTTTGTTTGTTTAAAGTGTTTCTAGTGATTATACCTGTCTTTTAACCAGTGAAAATGACAGAGCCTGAGGACAATAAGAGTGAATCTCACATATTTTTCTACTGTGAAACATTGAAAGAAAACAACCTGCAGTATATAGCTTTAATGAGACTCTAAACTGTCTTTTTTTGATCCCTATTTTTTTTATTTAGGGCAGGAGAAGATTGGTTGGAAAATGCAGAAACTTATGAAATTAGCTTCTATAAGAGGAGTTTAGATAATGACAACTATATTTTCACAGCTCCATACTACAACAGTAAGTCATCACATTTTAGAAATGTCAGACCTGGCTAGTCCAATGTAAGTGGAAGTTTCCCATACCAGATGAGGTCACTGACAAAAGATGCAAGCATGACCCTCATAAGGAAAGGAATCTTGTGATAATACCCATTATTAAGGAAAAGCTAGGAAGTGCTGAAAGAGGTCATCATAATTTGTCAACTACTCTGGTGGCCCTGTGTGCTCAGAATTAAACTAAGTGAAAACATACACAGTACTGGTGTTCATTCAGTGTATTGAAATTCTGTTTTACAGAGATACTGCAGAGATACAGACAGAAATATTTTAACAGAAAGTGAAATAAAATTGCATTCATAGACAATAACTCTATCTAAAGTCTTAATAGAGCTCAGTTCTGTATACTGTCTCAGCACCCCCAGCACTCACTTGGGGTCCAGGCATAAGAGGCCATAACTCCAGCCATTGCACCACTACTTAGTTTAAACTTCATTTTTGAATTCTATTTACAATTGTGCTTATTCACCAAAACCAGTTGGTCTGAGGTATTGTGACGTTTCAGACCTATATAAGCACAATACAAGTGCTTGTTATTGATGTGAGCAACATTAATCTTCTCAAGTTTGTCAAAAAGCAGATGCTATCACGAATGACATTCTGCTCTCTTAAATATAAGGGATCCTTCATTTCTGTTATTTCATAATTATTTATTGCTTTTTTTTTTCTCTGTAAAACATAAAGATAGTAATTAAGAAAAGTCCCTGAAGCCTTTGTTGCTCCTCAAATAGCCCTGGGGACTTTTAACTTGCCTTTTCATGCTAAACAGTGTTGAAAACAGTTTGAAGTCTGTCAAAACAGAAATTATGCTTTAGTTAGTGGTGTCAGTATACCCTGCATTGAAAAATACACAGACAACATCAGGATAAAATCTTTGGCTCTGATCCTGGTTTTTGCAGAGCTCCAACATGTGTACAGGTATTCATTCCCCTATTTGCAGAAGAAAAGGCTACAGTAACTTTATGAAGCAGTCAAACAGGGAATAAAAAGAAGAAAAGTAAATACAAATATTTCTTAGTCATACCAGTGTTAGTGATCTGAGCTATCACAGGTGATAAATGTGTACCACAGCTGGATCAGTGCTTTTGGATAAGAATTTTTTAAATCATTCAGATATTTGAATAATAATAGATTTAAGTTTCAGAGGGCAAGGCTTTTATGTCACCCTAAATTCTTTTTTTTTTTTTTTTAATTTGTTTGTTTTTTTCTCCTCTATACTGTCAGAAAGTGGTGCCAATAGCTATGAATCAGGTATTATGGTAAGCAAGGCTGTGGAAATAGAAGTTGATGGGAAGCTTCTGAAACCAGCAGGTAAGATAGAGTGGTGCTGAAACTTGAAATACTTTAGTTATTTAGTTGTTGCTCAACAGTGAATTGGAAATTTAATTGAGATTTCAAAGAAACTTCACTTTATAATAACATTACTTTGGCTGGGACAGTTTTAATCTTTCTAGTGGAAATCGTTTGAATTTGAGTAAGAGTGTTTAATTTATTAATTTCATGAACGGTGTTGGTGATCGGACAGTTGAACAAAAATCATACTTTATCCTTCTCCAGTTCAATGATTTAGGTGTCACCATAATTCCTTCAACCCCTCACTCCCCCTTTTTGTTAGGATTATACAGTTACCTTTTTTTTCCCTCTCATTTTACTAAGAAAGACTTTCATGTATTTCTTGTTAGTTGTTGGAATAAAAATTGATGCAACCAGCTGGATGGAAAATTTCACAAGAACCACAATCAAAAGTCTGGTAAGCAATTGACCAAGTCTTTTTTGAACTTTATTTGCATTTCTCAAAGCTTCAGATGCAAATAGGTTTACTGTCTCTTTGTGCCAGAGTCACACTGATGCACAGTTGCCAAGTAGTTGTGGTATTTAAATCACCCAAATGCACAAAATAAATCTATGTTGAAATAGGCTGTATTTTGTACATGTCTTGCTTTCATAATTATAAAACATGGATAGAGACAAAGAAAAAGTACATATTCTAGATAGCAGTAAGATTATGCTGTAGCAGTGAATAAAATCTGCAAAATAATTGGTGAATCTGTTTTTAGTTAATATCCAGGATGGGTAAGCAGTGAACGGTAAGGATTTATATTGCAACCAATATCTATCACAGCATTTTAGCAGAACTTAATGAAATAGGTGCTGAACCATTTGATTCCATAAATCAAATATGTGATACATCTGAGCTGTAAATGGGAAGGAGGAAACGTTAAATGGAAGGGAAAATATGGAATCAATAGTGAATTGTGGAAGGAAAGGTGCAAAATGAAGAAACTTACAGAACATAAGCTTCTAGCTGGGTGAGGCAGTGTTGCTTGGTTGGTTGCATGTTTAGGGAATCAATAAGAGAGTCAGGCTGGTTTAGGTATTGGAGCTGTAGTTCAGTGGGGAGGCAAATGCATTGCCTAAGTGTCAGAACAGTCAAGGACAAAAATACAGAAGTGAAAAATGGAAAGTAAGGTGAATATTTCAGAAAGAATGCTGAAGACTCCAGCATCACCTGGTAGATGTTGTGCTGAGGACATAATGCAAGGACACAGTTGTGTGTATATGTGTACACAATGCTGCAAGAACATGAGAAACACGTTAGGAGTCAAAGCCATAAAAGCCAGCTGGGTTGATGGGCTTCCTTTATCACACAGGATTACCATGCCTTGAAGCTTTTCATGGTCAAGAAAGATACTTTTAAGGGCTTTCCTTCCAAACTCCAAACACATGGAAATACTCCTGTTCTTTCTGTTTTACTTTTTGCCCACAACACTGACATTCTGACAAGTCCTCCAAACTATTTATCTGTATCGAGCATGCTTGTAAAGGGAATTTATCAGAGTCTTTGGGAAAGGCAGTCCATTGTGCTATTGATTATTACTGAATACAGGTTGTTAAAAGAGAGATTTCAGATAAATGATAAACACTTAAAATTAATTTAAATTTATATAGAAATATTTAAAACAGAATATTTTGTTCTTGTCTTGAGTGATTAGTATAACTGCAAAATACAGTTTATTTTTTAACATTTTTCTGAAGATTACCATACTTCTGTTTTTTTAGTGCAACAGTGAAATCTGTGGCTGTGAAAAAAATAGCATGGTAAGAAAATTTTTGGTTTATTAATATCTGGCAGAATATTGAAATTCATTCATTCTCTCAAGATCTATCTAAGACAGATTGTATCACTATTATTTGAGAGCTAATTTTGAAGAAAACATGGCTTAGTTTTTTGTGTCTTGAGAAAGATGAAGGTTAGGAGGAAAGGGGGGAAAGAGGGCCTAAAATCAGGAGGAGTGGTTATGGTGATGAAGTTGTGAGAACAAGTGTAAAGAAAAACAGCAATAGAGGATGATGTGAAGAAAAATGTGATAGAAATATAACAGTGGTCTGCAAAACAAGAGATAAATCTCAAGAAAAAAAGAATAATTTTTTTTTAAATTCTAAGAAATAAAGCACCTCAAAAAAGGGTTAAGTCCAAATTTAGAAGGACCTGAGTCCATAATGTGCTTTTCCACAGTCATTGGTTCCCAGCACATTCAAGATTAGGGGAGCCCATAGTTCTGCAGGCACTCAGGAGACCACAGATCCAGGGACTGTCACCATATCAGGTTCTGCCATGTGCTTAAAAGCTTTCCTGTGCTCAGGTCTTCTGAGTTCTTTTGAGGAATGTGAAGATCATTAAATTCAAGAATTACAGCAGAAAGGGTACTGTGGGGAGCTGCCTATTTGACCTCACGGCTATCTCTCCAGTGTCACTGCAAGGATCTTTTACAAAGTTCAAAGCATATGGAATCAGTGGGTTTCCCATTCCTGCACCTGACACCTGGAATAATCCCACTAGAGTCCTTGGCAAGTGAAAATAATCATGCTTAGCAAGCTGGGAGCCTACCCTTCAGATTTTTGCCATTGAAAGCTGAAAATGGAAAAGTACTTTAAATACGGCTGAAGCACACGAGAAGTTGTAGCCCCTTATTATGAACTGAGTTCCAATTATAATCAGATTTAATAAGGATATAGCACTCTTGGAGCTAACAAAGTATTGAGCAAATAAGAATTTGCAAAACAACTTTTATGAAATTAAGCCACAAATAAGCCTTTGATCTTTTCAAACTTTTATTATACTGATAAAGCTAATTATTATAACTTAAAATTGGCCCTCGGCTATGGGTTTGTGATTTGAAGATACTTCTGATGTCTTGGAAAAAAAAGTAGCTTCTTACAGAGTGTTCTATTGACAAATCTTTCCTGTAAAACATATTTCACTTTCTTACAACAGCATGTGGACTGTGTTATCCTTGATGATGGTGGATTTCTTTTGATGTCCAATCGAGACGAATATACACAACAGGTATGTATGTTCTTTAAGAACAGAACATGAAAACTTACTATAAAGATAACATTTCTGAATCACAAAAATATTGCTGCATCAGAAATTCTAGGGGGTTTGTTAGCCTTTTTTAGTTTTCTTTATAAATGAGGACCCCAAACTTGCTACCAAGTTGCATTTGTTGTGCTTTGCCATTAGGCTAGTAAGATACCAATGGATTTAAAATGGTGAGGACATATAGTATGTTATCCACACAATTTCTTTCTCATATTCTTCTTGCACTTCCCCAGGCAGGGTCTCACTCATACTGCATTTAACAGTTAATGTCTAACTGGGGGATTTAGAACTGTGCACCTTGTTATGAGAAAAACACTTGAAATGTTTTACCTTATCTCTCTGTATTGCCCCCCATCAGATTGGAAGATTCTTTGGCGAAATTGATCCTGGCCTGATGCGAAACCTGATTAACATGTCCCTGTATGCCTTTAACAAGTCCTATGACTATCAGTCAGTCTGTGATCCTGAAGAAGAACCAAAGCAAGGAGCTGGACTTCGTTCTGCTTATGTGGTCAGTAGTCCCATGTGCAGTGACTGACAATCCATTGAAAGTCTGCATGTGTTTATGCAAATAAAATAACCTCTTTTGTTGGTTTATGTTTTTTGTTTTGTTTTGTTTTGTTTTGTTTTTTATTGGTTTGTTTTTTGATTTTTTTCCCAGCCTACAATAACAGATATTTTGCAACTTGGATGGTGGGCTTCAGCAGCAGCCTGGTGAGTATGAGTGTTTAAGAAATATCTATATCCAAACTATAATTATTCGGTGGGTTGAAACTATTTGGTTTGGATTTTTTCCTCCATAAAAGTTCTCTGGACCCTTTGTTTTTGCAGTTTCTCATCATGAAAATTCTTAGCTATGTCTCCAAACATGACTGTTCTGTCAACAGTTCAATTTAAAACTGCCCTTTCCTGGTTTTGTGATTGTGTATTCTGACTACAGTCAGCTTCAGGAAGCAGAGTTTGTATTAATGGTCTAAGTGTGATAGGCAGTTGTGAAGCCTATATTATCACATTTTGAATTATTGATCACTTGGTTCCCTATTTCAGGATATCATCTTTGCCTTTTTCTAGCAAGAAGTCTTAAGAAAATCAATGTTTGCTTTTCAGTGAATCATTTTGCAAAGTACATTAATCAAACCAATCAGTTTGGGTTGGAAGGGATCTTTAAAGGTCATCCAGTCCAACTTCCCCTACAATAAGCAGGCACATCTTCATCTAGATCAGGTTGCTCAGAGCCCCATCCCCCTGACCTTGAATGTTCCCAGGGATGAGACACCTCCACCTCTCTGGGCAACCTGTGCCAGTGTTTCACCGTCCTCGTAGTAAAAAATATCTTCCTTGTATCTAGTCTGCATCTTCCCTCTTTTAGTTTAAAACTATCACCCTTTGTCCTTTTGGAACAGGCCCTATTATAAATGTTGTCCTCATCTTTCTTAAAAGCCCCCTTTAAGTACTGAAAGGCCACAATAAGGTCTCCTGGGAGACCTTTTGTTCAGACTGAATCCCAACTCTCTCAGCCTTTCCTTATGGCAAAAGTATTCTAGTCCTCTGATGATTTTTTTGGGTCTGGACCCACTTACAGGCCCATGTTTTTCTGTGCTGAGGACAGAAGAGTTGACACAGTACTCAGGTGGGGTATTTTCCCTTTTTCAGAGCTATGCTGATTGGCACTCATATCAGCTACTTCCCTCAGCACCACATTGGAATAAATAATTGAGGTGGTGCTTTTGCTGTGGTGTGAATTGCACCCTTGGAGACTGGTCCTTTTTCTAACGCTTCATGGGTAGTTTTTAAAATTCATTTTCTAATAATCTTACCAAATTGGAATAAATTACCTCCTTTGGGAAGCTAAGAGTTAAAATATGTAGCAGCTGAAAAACCGTAATTTTCTCACTGAAGCACTATGAAGACTCTATGTTGTTTTTTTATTGTTGGTTACATTTAGTTAACAGGAAGAGAAATAATCTTGGGTTTTTTGGAAAACAGCAAAGCAAGACTCAAAAATTGAAGATGGGCAATAATCCAGAAGAGAAACTTGAGTTCTCTTCAAACAGAGAAACTTCCGTTTATCAGTGTTCAAATCAGACTCAGCGGTCTGGTCTCAATTTAGACTTGAGGTTTATTTTGTGTGATGTTTAACTTGAAAGCACAACATTAAAGTACTTTACTATGGCCATGTTTTTAATGGAATCTAGGTCAGAAGCAGGCAGAGAAGGCCATTAAGCAAGCAAAGTGAAAAGGGATGGCCAAAAAATTGATTCAGTGAGGCACCTGGCAAAAGCAAGTGCTGGGAAATAAGAGAAATGAGGTTATTAAAGAAAGCTATAGTGTTTCAGGCAAAAAATGTGAGATAAAGGTGTGAGCGATCATTTTCAAAATTTATATGGGATACATCAGCATTTGGTTAAGAGAGCACGTATCATTTCTCCTTCATGCTTCTTTAAGTCAGGAGATTTAGGAGTTTTCCCAGGCTGCCTTCTTTGTTCGGTTCCCTGTAAATTCTGAGGTAAGCCATAACAAAGGATTACTATTTTCTCTCAGCAAGTTGCATCACTATTGAATAGAATGAGGTCTCTTCTGATCCATAGCTGCTCTGTGCTGTCCCTCTAATGATTCAAAGCACAGAGTCTTGGATGTGAATCCAGAACTCCTTCAGGGAATACCTCCATGGGGAAGGTGTACTCAATTTCTTTATACAGGAATCACTCCAGAAAAAAACTTTAGATTAGATGAAGTTTCACAGTCCCTTCTCTCTGCAGAGCAAGTGTTAGAACAGAATGAGATGAGAAGAGGTTTGGTCATATTTCTGAGTAGAAGCAAGCCTGAAACTTGACAACTGGAAAATACACCTTAGGAAGGTTAAGGAGAAGCAGAGTGTCAGAGAATATATGTGTTGCAATTCTTGTTTTGACAGGCTGGTAGAGGAGAAAAGGTCTGTGTGTGTGGCAAGCTGGTACCTGCTTTAAATAAATAAAATTGGGAAAAAAATTCCATCATCAGTGAAGAAAAAAAAATGTAGCTCTTGAAGCTTAAGTATTTTGACAGCATATAGGAAGAAAATGTAGTCCATAACTCAAGAGCAAGAATGGAGCTTTTAAAAGTCAAATGTTACAGTACTGGTTTTTATAATATAATATTCCAGTGTTGATCTCCTTCTCAGAAATTTAACAAAAACCTTAATCAATGTAAAGTATCTAATTCAGGAATATTTTCCTGAGCATGTTAAAAAGGAGTTCAAGTTGGTTTAAGTTGTGGAGAAACATGCCACTTCCACCTCCCACAAAGGCATAAAGGGAGGGCATGGGTGGTGTGATAACATTTCCATTATATGAGTTGTGGGCATACATTACAGCAAATCTGAACAGTAGAATAAAAGTTTAGTGTGAAAGAGAATGTGGGAAAAGAAAACCAGAGTCAAACTGGAAGGTTTAAAGAAACACAGCTTTGATAACTGACCAAAGCATGAAAAAAAAAGTTAAAAACCTGTATTTGAGTAGTTTTTAAGTATCCATAAAAATAAAAAGAAGAAAAAGATACTTTAAAAATAAATATATTGTCTTTCTGTGTTCAGGTCTATCTTACAGCAGCTGTTTTTGAGCTTGACTTTTCCACGGTTCCTTGAAGCAGGTAAGTCAAAAGAATGTTAGAGTCAATTTTGAGTGAAGTAGAAGGTAAGAATCTAGGCAGGGGACATATTTGGGTCTCCCCATTATGTCTGTGACTTTAAAATGTTGTTTATTTATTTATTTGTTTTCTATCAGCTGATATGGAAGATGATGATTTTGGTGCTGCCCTGCCTAAAACAAGCTGTATCACTGAGCAAACTCAATATTTCTTTGAAAACAATGATAAATCCTTTGGTGGGATTGTAGACTGTATAAACTGCTCCAGGTAAAATTTCTTCAATATAAGTAAAAACTATGGGATTTTTGCTTATTTTACAAAAGATAGATACAGTATTATAAGAAGCAAAGTATATATATTGGAATAATTTCACCAAACTTGCATAAGCAGGATAGAGAAGAATACAGATAAGAAAATTGCATTCTATTTTTATTTGTTTAGAATTAATTTTAATTTTAATCATAAAAGAATTGTAGAAATGCTTTAGTCAGGTTTTTTGTTTTATAGTCTGAGCTCCATGAAAATTGTATTTTTATCTGTCACAATTTGTTTTCTTTTAATTTATTATTTCGACTTAAAAACATTCTGCACCATCTCAAGGGGTATGATCTTCTCTAATCTGGTTATGTATCAGAATTTTTGACAGTCAAGAAGATGATGCAATTTATATTCTAATTTATCTTCTAGTTGATAGTGCTTATGATTTAAGAGCCATGAGTCTTATAGAGTAAATGAAGGTATTCTATTTATTTATAAAAGAATTACTCTCCAGATACTATAAGGAGGGCTATTGAAGATGATATTTAATATTATGTGAAAAAATTGTGTGCTTCAGAAACATAGCATCTGGGACCTAGATCTCTGTTTCATGCAAGAGCCTGCTGGAGTTTTGCATACACTTTGAGCTTCTGAAAACATCCTAGAAATTTGAATTAATAGCCAGATTTGAAATAAAAAAAGAGGACAATATTTCAAGTCAGAAAAGAAAGAGAGACAGCTTTGGAGAATGGTGAAGACAGCCAAAACATGCAGACATTTTTTCCACTTCTGTATTTCCTCCACCATGTTGCTAGTATACATTGGGTTTATTTATAAACTGAAAACAACCCTACTAACTTAAAGATCTTTTGCAGAATTATATGGACACAAAAATACAACAAATACATATCCAATACATGACATGCATACCCTATGCTCTCTCTCGCCCTTCTTTACAGACAGGTTTATGTTTTGGGGTTCTGTTTGTTTGTTTTTGTGGTTGGGTTTTTTTTAGTGTTAATTGATGCTGAACTGATGTTATTTCTCAGCTACTGTAGTTGCAGTGCAGAGCTAGCTATTAACTCAAAGTCATTTTGTGCTCTTTTCCATTTTTTCCACTAACAAGTCCAGTTGAAAGAGGGTACGATAGAAATGTCAAAAATATTACAAAATTTATTATAAATGTTTCTTACTGTTTGTTAATGAAAAAGATAAACAGTAGCAGGCAGACTAAATCTGTGCAACTGGATTATTTTATTCCAATACTGTGCATCCTTCTCAAATACAATTTTCCTTGCTTCATTTAAACAAAGGTTTTTGTTGGCTTTTTTTTCCAGACTTTATCATGCAGAGAAGATTTCAAACACCAATTTAGTGTTCATTATTAGTGACAGCCAACTGCTGTGCCGTTCCTGTGACCCAAAGCCACTGATGCAAGCAGAGAAGCCGGGTATCCTTTAAAAATCATGTTATTTAGTAGTGTGGATTGATTTTTGGCTATAGGATACTGGAATATATTTGGGGAGAAATTACACACTTATCTGTGTCATTACCATGGTTGCCACTGGAATACTTAAGTATCAGGTATTTGTGGATGATATCACAAATCATGTGAAGCACCAGTCACTGAGATGGAGAGCAAAACTATTTGTGGGAATTTAGACAAAAATGGGCTGACAGGAACTTAATGAAGTTTCAAAAAACAAATGCAAAGTCTTAGGTCCAGGATGGAACAATTGCACAGCTGGACAGGCTAGGGACAGAGTGACAGAAAGATTTGCAGAAAATAGCTGGAGGTTCATGGTGGGTAAGAAGTTGACCATGAGTTGGCACTGTGCCTTGCAGAAAAGTGGGCTGGTCACATCCCAGGCTATGACAGCAGGAGTGTAGTCAGCAGGCTGGGAGAACTGATCCATGCCAACTCTTCAGCACTGGTGAGACCACATCTGGAGTGCTGTGTGCTTCCCAGGACACTGGCATACAGGAGGAAGTCTAGTGAAGGGCCACCAAGGAGGTTGGCATTGAAAGCACAATCAAGGAAAGTCTGAGTCCTGGGTTTGTTCTACCTTTCCAAAAGACAAGGGTATGTCTGTCTAGAGAAATAACAAAAAAAGGCCAGTATAGGACTGTTTGGTCATGGAAAGTTGAGATACTGCACTGTTGGTTAGTTGATTAAGGCACTTTAGTGTGTGCACCATGTCAAAGATGAACTTTGTGTGGTAACTGCATTAGCCATCAAAGGCTAGAGTTCATCCTGCTGCATAGAATTTCTTCAGAGCTGGCTGGAGATATAGTCGTCTTACATGCTAGGCAGAGTTCTTGCAACACAAGCATTGAAGTTAAAAGCATGTGAAAGACTGTTTTAATTTACAACCACCTTCCTGCCAATCTCTCTGATTTAGCCTGTTCACTGCAGTAGATACCTGGAAGTGATGGTGATGGAAATACATAAAATCAACATACACATTCTAGGTCAGAAGAAGTTCCCCTCAGCCATTTTCTTCTACGTGGGCTTGAGGACAGCACGCCAGAAGTGGTAAATCAGACCATAATTTGGATTACTGTGACAGAACAGGGAAAACAATTAGTAATACCTCTGTCCACATCAGGAAGTTAGTTGAGACAGCCTCTCCCACTCCTGAAAGAAAAGCAGATGGTGGTGGAGATGACTGTGTGTCTTTGGCACAAGCGATGCATTCATTGCCACATTAATAAAACTGGAATTCCATCTACGCTTGGGCTGAAAAGGAAGTTACATTGGGGTGTCATCACTGAAATATGTAAACACAGCCTAATATTCTAATTGGCTTCAGTCCATGACAGTTTGATTAACTGTTTCCACTGTGTGAATTTATAAACAGCACTGACTATAGAAAATGAAGCATGGTGGATGGGAAAGGGCACATGACTTGCATTTCCCTGTGGAGCCCAAAACTACTAGAAAGCAGTAAATGACCTCAAATGGCAGTTAGAACAGCTGGGTGGGCTTATATTGACTAAAGGAACTATTTTACTTTATAACTATGCAGTACTAAGCTATTCCTTCTTTTCTGTAACTAAGGTACATAGTGAAATGCAGATGTAGCATAACATCACCCAAGCATACAAAATGACCTTTGGGTGCTATTTAGATGATTATTTTTACATTTGGCTTCCTTTTGGCTGGTACAGCTTTGCTTATGCACAGTCTCTCAGAATATTTTTATGTTTCAACTTCCCTTTCAGTTGAGCCACAGCAGAGAAAAGGGGAGATGAGTCTGATAATACTTGAATGAAGGCAGATGCAGATCTGTAGAAATAAATTCCCCATCATCTTGCCTTCTCTTCCACTTGTTTCACTGAAGCTTCTGTACTACTCCATGGTAGTGCATGAAACAGGATTACTTCAAGTGTAAATTAGAGCTACTAAAATGAGTTCTGGCACTCCATTCTTTTAATAGCTTTAATATGTGTGCTACCTGGAGTGCAATTAAAAAAGCTGAACATACTGAATGGTAATACAAGCAGGTTTCACTAGAAGCCTGTTTTGCAGTTTGCCATATCCATACCTTTCAAGTCTGCTGCAATGACTTGTGCCCCTCATTAGCCAGTGGCACATGTGAAATAGAGTGTGAAGTACACTTTAACACCAGCAATTACACATTTCAGAGATGTGAGCTAAAGCAGTACCTCATATATTCAGTTGGCTAATTAAGAGCATGTCACTGCTCCCCTTTCTCTCCTGCTGTTCTGTGGGTAGTATGGACAGCATTTTCTCTGTCTGCCTTCATCACTGAAATACTCATGGGATCTCAGTAGTTCCATCACTTACTACAAAGCCTGCAGTGGTTTGATATTGTCTATGATATTTGGGGCAATATAAGTGTACCTATAATAGAACCAGTAGTTTCTATAGGCTTTCACTGCTATGTTCAACCTGTATGTGACATTACTTTTCCAAACAAGTTTCCTTGCTTTTACTGTGTACCTTCATTATAGCAGAGTAACTCAGTGGTAACATAAGCTAGAACTAATCAATACTATTGAAGGTTTACTGCTTTATGAAATATTTTCTGAAATATTTATGCAATGATTTAAAAAAATACAGAAAATGTTAAAATACCTCAGATTTTATTTTATTTCTGTTTATGGTTCTGAAAACATTCAGAAAAGTTGTGCAGGATGTTTATTTTCTTTATTATAGCAGTGAAAAAAAAAAGGTATTTAATTTTGATTTATCTAAATGGTTGGGTTGGTTTTCTTGAATTTAAACAAGGAATTGTGAATATTGGTATTTATTTCAGCACTATCTGAATTAGCATAAATCTCCTCTCCTGCCATGAAAATAAAAATGGAACTTTGATCATGCTTATGTACAAGGCATGAAAAACAGTGACACTCCTTAACCAGAGAAACAGATGAAGGGCCAAATCCATGTGAAATGGTCAAACAACCTAGATACAGAAAGGGTCCTGAAATCTGCTTTGATGAAGCCAAACAGGTAAAACTGAAGTTGCAAGACTTTATCTTTATAAACAATTGTAGAGCAGTTTTAGAGGATCAGGGAAAACCATGTTTAAATGTACCTTGGTGCCTGGTAAGCTTTTTATCACTAAACATGCTGTTCACTCGAGACCATAGCCACTTTATTTCAATTAACATAAACGTAACAGCTGCTTTCTTATCTGCCTTTCCTATAATAGTTGCACTTTCACACATGATTCCCACTAAAATATCATCAGTGTTGGTCTCTTTGTGGTGCTGTGAAATTCAGTTCTTCAATGGCTGGCACAGGTAGACGATAATCTTGGCTTGGAAGTAGTATTTTTATAATAATGTTTCCAAAGATTTTTTAAAATATTGCTAAAATACTAAAAATGTTATATGTGTTTTGGGATATTGTTTATAATTCTGCAAATTATACTGCCCTTGGGTCGTGTTCTTAGCAGGTTTAAAAGTGCATTGCTTTACTGAAATGACCAAAACTATGTTCTTTGGTACTTCTGTGTTGAATGTAATAGTTTTGAAAGAGAAATATTATAACTGTAATTTTTCACATATCTAAATATTCTTTCTATGTTATCTTTCAAAGATACAAAAGAGATTATGCTGAATTCAAGTCGTTCAGAATAAATTTCAAGACAAAAAGTGCTGAACAAGAAAGTTCCTGGCATTAGATACAATAAATACTTAAAAATGTATTTTTTAATGCCTCATGCAATTTCTGCAGTGGAAAGATTGCCCCAAACCAGTGCACTTACTTAGCTACAACTGCAGTATACCAAATTTTTTTTCTAGTATTTTCTCTACTTTTCTTGTAATGAGGCACAATTACTGAGATGTCCATGGTATTTAAAAAGTTTAGAGAATGGTATTTTTCTAGTAACCAAATTTTATTTTAAAAAGGAAGTCTTCTTACTGGCCAACAAATATTACATAAAGTTGAAAACCCATCCAAAAGCTACCCAGCCATTGTAAATAATCCAAACCATCCTGATATGATTGTGTGTGAAAGTACAACTCTTGCTCACTAGCTTGATGTGCTGATCAGTGTGTAAGTCGTGTTTTGTAACAGTGGATTGTTTTGGTTAAGTTTATTTGCAAAATTTGCTGTGAATCTCTTGCTCTTGGGTGGATGCTTTCACATTAACTCTGCTAACTGCCAGCAATCTGCATGATATCTCATCTTGTATGTCTTTTTTTCTGTGTTTTCTTTTCTTTCCTCTACTTGCTACTTTGCCCGTTATTAATAGGATCAGCCTATATGCACAACGAGTCGTGCCTCTGCCATGACGTCTGCTCCTATCTTCATTTTTCTGCAAGTTTTCATGTGGTGTGGATGGTCAGTTACTTTCTCTAATTTTTTGTTTTGTTCTTGGCTTAAAAAATTAGCAGACTCTTTTACTTACCGAGCATACAAAAGAAAACAGAATGAAGCGAGTCCCAAAAGCAACAATCTGGAGTAAATTACTATTGCAATATTAAGGGAAAATAAATATGAAAAAAAACCTGTCTGGAGCCTTATAAATCACAATTACTAAACACAAGGGCCTCTCCCATAGAATATACAAAGACAAGGGAACCTGTTGGATTTATATGATTGACTCTTTGAGATTGCACATGTACCAGCTGCATCTGCATCCTTCCCTTCTAAGCATTTTTCCCTTGTCCTTGTAAAAATGAACAGAAGACGAAAGTTTTTTCACAGAGACAAATAAAGATGCAAAGCAAATAGAAGAGATAGCATACCTGTGAAAGTAAAGCTTTACTTAGGTGTGACAAGGATGAGTGTTGTGTGTGTGTTGCTATTGAGAAGAGTACGGAATTTTCACTGCAGTCAAATGAACACAGCAGGTAATGATGGAAGATAATGTTGTGCATCAATTTGGGTGAACTAGGAATTAGTAAAATATATATTTTTTTTTTACTTCTTAATTTTTGGTGACCTAAACATATTAATTGCCTGTTACAGCAGAAAATGAGGTTTTTCTTCTAATTAACTATGTAAATTGACCAAGTGCAGACTGTGGGGTTTACAACTAAAGCCTTGGCAATTAGACTGTGTTGCATTAGATGGTGTGGGACTGTGTCATGAGTTACTGTGCAAGTGACATGTCTGCAAGAGAACTGCTGAGCTGAAGAACAAAAAATGTGTGACTGAATGGAGTTCTGGTCAACATTGTTCTGAAAACCACTAGAGGGAGATACTCACATGTTTATCAAGGTAAAGCAAACAGGCTGAACTGAATGCTTACAGGGCATTTTTCAGTTAGTGTGATGAAATATTGAAAATGAATGAAATATTGAAATTCATTGCAATTTAGAACAGTCATTTTCACAGTAATTTATATTCTCTCTATACTTAAGAGAAGGTTCAATTCATCTCTCTTGAACATAAGTGGAAAAAAAAATTCTTTAAATTCTGTTTAACAGTTTATTATTTGAGTAATTTTGAAGTTTCTTATTCTGCATTTAAATTATGTAGTTTCTTGCAAACCTAAGAACTTGCACAGCCATGGCAGAAGTTTGTAGGGAAAGATGAAAAGCGTTTTTTTAAACCAATAGTATTTCACATTAAAATCTAGATTAACATCTCATGTTCTTGCTCATGCAATTTGCTCTGCACATAGATTCCTTTAATTAAAAAGCTACTGTCCAATGTACATAAAGCAGCAGAACTCACCTTGAACTGAATTCTGTATGCCCAAAATGTGCTTAAGGTGGGAAACACACAGAATATAATTTTAACTGATAAGCTTTTGGCAGCAGAAAGTTATAAAGGTAATTTTTTTTCATCCATCTTGTTTTTTAATAACTTTGTGATTTTGGAAATGGGTTCTCACTGGACATTAATCTGTGTATTTATATTAAAATCACTGAAGCCAACACAGATACAATCCAGCTGATCAGGTTCACTAATCAGACAGGTTTTTTCTACTTTTCATCAAGGATAACAAAATAGTCATTAACACTGCCTCAAATGGCTTGCTCTTACTTTGTACGTGCACACTGGTTTTGTTTGCCATGCCTGAGGATAAAAAAAAAAAGAACTGTACAAGTTTTTAACCTTTTCTGGGAATGTCTTAGGTCCATCAGCTTCCAGGTATGTCAGTGGCAGCTTTGAGGGTGATTAGCAGTCCAGGCAACTGGATACATCTTGATGGAATTGCCTGTGTCCCCAGTCTGTGCATGGGTGGCCGTACACATTTGACAGCTTTGTCTGGTGGTCCAGACAAAGGAGGGTATCCCAACATTTATGAGTGACCATGCACTGAAAGTGGAAATGACTCCTGAGTCAAAGCAACGGTGTTCTCCATGTGACATGAAACATTTAAAATACATGCTTATAACAGGTATGACTTTGATATCAACTGATCACCTCAAAGGCCAGATCAGAAGCTTTTTGGGCAGATGTTGTTTTGCCCTTTTACAAGTCAAAGTAGCATAGTGAGTTCTGACGAATTATTATCATTTAGAAAAAAAATTTAGAACATTAAATAGTTATAGTTCACTTTTAAGGGAGTAACAAGTGTGTTTATAGCCTTAGCATATACATGTTTATATGTATTTATAGTTCCAAGTGTATTTTAAAAATTTTGGACTGGCAGTGTCTTCAAAGAAATGCTGATACATAGCAAAGAATATGTGGTTTTGATACTTAAAAAGGGAGGTACGGTTTTATAAAAGCATTCATTTCCATTCTGAAAGTGCTGAATAATTTTCATAGCATGTGATGCTGAAAAACAGCCTTATCTAGAGTTGTCATAGCAAGACATGACATGAAGGAGATGACATTTGGATTTGACACTTCTCTACCTCAAGCATGCAAGGAAATTTGATGTGATTAATGCAAGAAACTTCTCATACACTTCTGGTGAAATTAAAGTGACTTACAACAATTCTTTCAAATTTATTTTACAATTCTCTCTCTCTCTCTTCAAAGAGAGACATAACTTTGAAGACAACAAAGAGAGGACATCCCCAGCTGATCTTTATTCGGGATTTGTGTGATTAATGTCATGGGCTGGAAAATTTCAGTGAAACTGCTTAAAAATAGTTCAGTGTCTAATTGCACTAGAAGAGGTAAAGATAAGATAATGTAAAGATGCTGTATATCTTTGTTATAAGATACTTTAGAAGAAATCTCAAAAATAACATTAACATTAAACAGTTGAAAAGTTTGCTTAAGGCTCAAAAAGAGGGGAAGTGTTTTCAAAAATGACATTTTGAAGACCATTCAAAACTGACATTTTTCTCAATCTGGTTTAAATTGGGGATAGAATCCCACTTTTTTTCTAGGGGACTGTTGAATTTTTGATTCATGTAAATAAACACATAATCAGATTTTCTCCTCTTTTTTTTTTTTTTTTTTTTTTTTTTAATATATTTTCACATTTCCTGTAGTTTTGACAACAGTTACAGCACAAAATAAAGTTACAGTGTGAAATTCTGTGGAGAAAGAAATTGATTTTGATAGGATTTACTGTACCTTCTTTGTCACTACTATTTTTGTCTTTGCTTAGGACATGAAAGAATTAACTGATTCCAGAGACAATATTTAGAAATTGTTCTTGGCAGAACTGCTGGTTACCACTGTAAATTGGTCTACAAACCTCAGAAATTGAGTGTGGTTTTGATTAATATGAGGTTAAAATCTCACTAACTTTGAAATATGTGTATAAACCTTATATACTTTTGTGTAGTGCAGTTTAATGCTGTTGTTCATAGTAAGATGATGCCTTTTCCTGCATGAGGCTTTCAAGATATTCTCTACTGTTGTAAATTGTGAGTCCTTTTTTAAACTTCTCTGTGTAGTCTTAGGGAGAGGGAAAAAGGATACTAAAATACTTCTTTTCAACCCAGTAGGAATATTACATTGTATAACTGATGAATGTAAGGGCAGTTGAGAAATTCTGGTGTAGTTAAAAAAATCTCATACAGCAAATAGAAATGGACAACAGAATGGAGGATTTTTTCAAGTACATATGGTGGTAGGATCAATTTATCAACATAATTTGCAATATTTGGTCTAATGCAAGATAACCCAAGATGAATCCTGTATAATTCTTTATGTGGAGGCCTACTTGCTTTGTATCCATACTGGATGCCATTTTCATTATAAAGATATTTTCCCCTCATGTTATGTGCAGTTTTGTTTAAGACCTTCAGTTTACTACTTACACTCTCCAGACATGTCCTGTCTGTTGGAAATTTTAAATCTCCTGCTTTGCTTTCAACTCTTTCTTCAAAGATGACTCTTTCAAGGAATTTCAGTGATAAGAATAATAAATACCAAGAGGTAACACCGAGTGTCGTTCTCTGAATTCATGTGAGAGGAAACCTTTACTGATAATTCTCTTTTAATGGTAATCACTGTGAGGAAGAAGCAACAGGGTTATTTTTAAGTGCTTTAAATAGAAATAAAGCTGCATGACAAGACACAATGCAGATGCAAAGAGTGACAGAGCCAAACTAAATAAACCAGAATGTTCAGTGCATCTTGAAATCTTAGCATCCTAGTCCAAATCTGGTGCAGCAGAGTTCACTTAGGATTTCTTGTTGACCAGAAACCTTAGGAATTTTGAACTTGTAGAGTGCAATCAACTAAAAAAAAATAAAAAAATAAAAAAAAAAAAAAACAACAAACCAAACAACAACAAAACCAAAACAAACCAAACAAAAAGCCAAAACTATACAACTAAATTATAAAGCTAACACATGACAGAGATATGTCTGGAAAGAGCTACTATAAATAAAGAATGGCAACCAACATGAGGTATTTGCATTAGGACAAAATGAATTTTTGTTTCTTTCTGAGGAAATTGAAAGCTGATGTTTGGGGGGTTTTTTGGGCTTGGGACTGTTAGGGTTTTTAAAATCCATGTTTCTAAAGGAGACTCTTGGTGACTCCATGCTATAATTCCTGATAATGTACTGAGTCTACTTTGTCTGCTTTATCTGATTTTCCATATTTTTCCCAAACTGTTTTGGAAACCTACCAGCTTTAAAGAATGCATTGTGTGCAGAATAAATAACATTAAAATCTTCACCCATTAAAGCTGGTATAAAAAACTCATTGAAGGCCTTTGCTATTCCCCATAATTTCCAAATTCTCTTTTCACACCTTTGTTATGAAGGAGTTGCCCTAACATCATATTTGACTCTGT
Organism: Muscicapa striata striata; assembly: GCA_030060385.1. Taxonomy (NCBI): domain Eukaryota; kingdom Metazoa; phylum Chordata; class Aves; order Passeriformes; family Muscicapidae; genus Muscicapa; species Muscicapa striata. Next base: position 1,862,096 of record JAREIS010000025.1, on the reverse strand, counting down.
GCTTTTGATTTGGTCAAAAATCTCTCTTATCATTTCAGTGTATTCTGAAGGGAGGTTATAAAAAAACACTTTATTCCCCCCTCCTCCCCTTATTTCCTGTTTATATCTGATCTGCCATTTTTATGTACTTTCTTGTTCTTCCCATTTGAGTAAACTTGATGTCCTGAACTCCTATTCTTACAAAGCTGGGAAGTTTTGCTCAAGAAAAGCAAAATTTGCTTAAGGAAATTTGCTAATAAATTAAAGGATGTTTAATGACTCTTTCTGGTTTATCCTGATTGTACTTTATATACACACACATACACGTGCACACACACATAATCCCCAGCCTCTTCTGGGGAATATTAATTGCATATGCCTCAGTGGCATGTCAGTCTGAACCAGGAACTTTTCCCTGCCTGTTGGCTTTCCTCTGCTTTCTGTTTTTTGGGTTTTTTTCTAATTTCTGTGCCAGCAGCCAGTCTCTGTCACTGTTCAGATTCAGTTGTCCTTCCCTGCACATATTGCTCCTGTTCAAGAAGTTTCCCCAGTTGCTAATATACTTAAATTGCTTTCCACCTACCCTGTTTTCTTGGAGGCTTTGAATCTTTTGAAAAATGGAAAGTCTTTTTATAACATGGGTACAGAACACAGTGAAAACAAGAGAAACACCAAATATTTTCAGCTTTCAGAGCTACCCATGAATCTCAGACTTGGAAGACAAAGCAATGATGGGAAAATTTTCACTGTGTTTTAGGAACCAATCAGGGTTTGTATTAGTCCTGAGAAACAAGGCCTAAGGTGTAACAGGCTCCAGAACAGGTATCAAATGAATTTCAGCCAGACTAATGAATAGGTCCATCATGTGAAGGGTATTAAGCATTGTAAGCAAAGTGAGACCAAAGAACAGCAATTAATGGTGGAGAGGAATGAGGAAAAGTGGTGTGATTGTTGTGTGGCATAAAGAATAGTTACTGATGCATGACAGAACAGTGCACCTCAGAAAGAGCTTCAAACTGCATCAACCATGTACAAGTAGTGTAATAGAAAATTTCCTTCTCATATTGAATAGAGCATCAGAGGCAGAGAAAGGATTTTCATTCTCTTTGATCATATCTTCACCTGCAGACCATATCCATTTTATTGTGCAATCATTTTATGAAATGGACATAAACATATTTTGATATTTGTTTTCTAATCTTAAAAATTTATCTGTTCTTCTGTCTTTTCTGACAATAAAATCATACTCAGAATCTTAAAATGAATGTAATTTTAAGGAAAATAGATGATGTTTACTGGGGCCCCCAGGTATATTCCAAAGCATTTCTTGATTGGTGGTGTAAGTATACCATCTAGTTCATAAGTGTTGCTGTAAACCTTGAAAGTATTTAATGCTCCCATGTTTATAGTTAAAGTAATAATACCACTCTTTGTATCAAAAATCAGAGGAACTTCCAGGAATTATTTTACTGTTATTTTAGCAAAATAACATATGTAAGACCAAAAAGGATTCCTCAATGATAGTTCAAAATGTTGAAATCTGAGCTGTAGATTACTCCTCAAGCAGCCTCCCTGTAATTAATATTAAATGATTTCTTCTCTTCTTGTCGACAGGAAGATTCAGCTGACTGTGGTGGGGCCTCTGGTCTGAGTCCATCACTGTGGTCCATGGTAGCAATTCAGTCCGTCCTGCTTTGGCTGTTATCTGGCAGCAGACACTGCCGGTTATGACCTTGCTAAACCAAAACCTGCATAACTTAATCAAGACCTGGCCAAAACGATAGCCTCAGTTTCATTTTGGAAAGGGTCAGCTACTGAGACAGCAGCAGGGCAGCAGTGCTGGTGTCTGGTTTCCACGCGTTGTGAGACTCACCAAGGCGCCGCCGCGCCTGCATGTCGGAGTGTCGGATCGTCACCGTGCGCGAATGCTGCATCATCCACCCCCCCAAACAGAGTTCTGTACCTGCCCCACTGGGGAAACCTAAAACCTTCTGTTCATTCATTTGTTTGTTGCTGTAATCTTGATGACTTCATGTAAAAGGGCTCCCCTAACAATAGCTTATGTATATGATTATGATTTCTTTTAAGCTTTGGATATCTTGAAGATTTATATTCTTTTACATGAACAGTTGTTTAAAAACCAAAAAAGTACAAGTAAAAGAAAAAGGAAAACATTCTCCCCAATATACATTATTAGTACCACAATGGCTGCTTTTAACATCAGTTTTGTCCAAACTAGTTGAATAAAATGAAAATGTTGGCCAATCTTCACCAGAAGTTCAGCATGATTGGAATGCTTTATGATGAGTGGTTAATTCTTCCAAAATGAATAATGCAGCCAGCTAAGTTTTGGTAGGTTGATATTGTATGTAGAAAGGAAGGAAGGGAGAAAATTACCGTGTTTCAAAGTACAAAGGTGCTGGAGAGTGTAACAAAAAAAGTGATTTTCATCTTAAACTTGGTGTCATCTTCTGTCAGAAACAAATGTTAATTTTGATGTAATATTCACCTCCTTTTCACAATGCAGTTACATATAAAGCTAGTAGAAATTCTTCAAAGGCTGGAACAAAAATGCTTGTGAATAAAAAATGTCTTTGTGATATTTGAACACTGGTTTCCAGGGGTATTTTGCATGATGATGATGCTATGTTATTGTTTTTCAGTTTGTTTTCTTTGATGGTAGAGTATAGTTCATTGAAAAGATAACAGAGTGATTCTTGTATTGTGTGAGAAATTGAACATTGCAATGTGTTGCAATCAAATCATATTAAATTATATTATGAAACAGAGGTCTGAATATACTGTGCAATGAAAAAGCTGAGAAAATAGGGTAAATATAGATTGTAACAAAAGGATTGAGGTGAATTTTTTACAGAATATTGAACTCACATGAAAATCTGTGTACAGATATTTTAAGAATATAAAAATCAGATTTAACCATTTATTTTTGGAAGTATATGTTCTCTAAGGTTCATATCAGGTTCCCCCTTTGTTTCCTTCATATAAACCCATCCATAATATTAAAACTTATGCTGTTGCTATTTATTATTGAAAATAGCATATTTAACAGCAAAATTACCTGGTTGCTGCAATTAGAAAAAAATATAAACAAATGGGGAGCCTTGAATCTATATGTATGCACATTGATACTTGATTGTGAATAATAACTCTAGAAGTTGTTTTTATACAACCTCATTGGTGATACAGGTTGGTGCAGTAAATTACAATATTACAGTGTAGCATAGTGTTGATGCAAAATATGATTTGCGCTTTTTTTTTCTAGTTTTCAGAACTAAACAGTATTGCAAGACAGCTAAACCAATGAATGTGCAACTCTGCTGGTATTGTACAGTTCTGCTAACAACTGCAATATGCAAATATTAATATGGCACAATACACTAGCTCTTTAAAAAAATAAAAAAATGCAAATCATCGGTATGTATATGCTGGCAATTGAGTGATATAATTTTAATCATGCCAAAAGCTTAAAAAAATGATTAGGCATGCATTAATATCCTATGAAAACTGAAGAAGCTACTCCAAGCCATGGCATGGCTTGAGAGATCAGATGTCCACCATAGCTGTACTCATGGCTGGTTCATTGTTTTTTATGTACCTTGGCTCCAGCTATGTATGTTCTCTTTTTTGGGAATACAGTGAGTGAAAAAAAAAAAAAAAAAAATCTGACCTTTTGTTCAGTGATAAAATCTAGATTTTAAAAAAAATATACCTAGCAATGTTGTAAGGTTAAAAGTACAACTAACTGTTTTGGATGACTTCAGGTCCTCCTCAGGGAAGGTGAGCTAATGTCGATAATAAGGGTCAAGATAAACTTGGAGCTCTTCCTTCCAGTCATAGTGCTGCAGTTCTGTTCACCCTAGCACCAGTTACCACCTGATAAAAAGATTGATTGGAGTGTTTCCAATAGCAAGACTGCATCCAGTATTTTTCCTTAATGAAGTCAATTGACATTTTATGGGAGGAGCAAGTTTTCTAGGATTAGGCCATTAATTACTGCACTCACTGCTTTTACTCTGAGGTTACTTTAAATACTCATTGGTTTTGTGTTGTGCTCTTTTAATTTCATTTTAGTATATTAAGTTCTCTGTAGTTTTCACTTAGCTTCCCAAAAGAAACCCTTCATGGACAAGTTGCACTGTTTAAAACACTTTGCTTATGCTAGTAGGCCATATTCAGAGTTACTTAATAGGCATCTGATTAGAGTTTGTAGTGGAAAAGAAAGATGGCACAAATTCATGCTGCCACAGGAAACATCTACATCTTTTGCTCTCATCCCACTTCCCTTAGAGTGCTCAAGTGCAAAAGGAGGACAAGCCCATGCCATGCAGACACATAGCCCTCCTGGGCGATCCAAAGAGGGAAATGTCCTTTTGTTCCTCTCCTTCACCCCTCTGTAAGACCTGAAGAAGTATGTTTCTATATAAACATATAGCCTTTCAGCTAACATTATAACATTCTATGTCAACAATTAGCCAACGTGATACCCATCTTATACTTTAGAAAGTAGTAAGTATTTTAAATACTTTAAAATTATATATTAGAATATCTCCAAGTGATGGTCAAGACTTTTTTAAAATACCCCAATATCTGCAAAATGCAAACCATAGACCAAAAATGCAATCTGAATCTCAAAATGTGGATGGATATCAGTCTGATAGAAATAACTCACATGAATAAATACAAATTCTCATGCAGAAGAGTATCCTTACTCTCACAGCGCAATCATAGTCATCTTCTCTTGTCTTTGAAAGAAGCAGCTTGATTCTAAAATTTAAATTAAGGTATTTTTAAATACTATATACTGTAAAATAGTTGTGGTTTTTAAAGTCAGATAAAAGGCTCTGTTGATTACTCAAATCCTTTAAATAGCGTGAAGGGAATTGTTGGGACTGGTTCAGTTCACACAGAAATCATGCAGTGTATTGTGCATCTGACAAGTAACCACCATTAAAGTTGTTACAGCATGGTACTCTGCTAAACATGATCTGAGGACTTAACATGAAAGGTTTCTTTCTAATTTTTTCTTTTAAACAACCAGCATTACTGCCAAAACACTGACCGTGGTCCATATTTGTAACAGGTTTTTAACATAACATAGCAGGTCTGATTGACAAGATTTTTAGGTCCTGTACCTTTAAGATTTTAGTATGATCTTTTTCATGTTTCTAATGCTTGAGGCTTTACTGCTTAACTTGACAAAAACAACAGTGTTGCTGCCATTTGTAAGTTTTCCTACAATATTCCTTTTATTAACTTAAAACTTGGCCTTACTGGTTTCAAATAGGCAGTATCCCTTTTAAGTGACCTTTGCAACCCAAGTGTTACTTGCTGTGGTTGAGAGCTTTTTGCTGTCACTGAAGAGACATTAAGACCTTTTTTCCCATTAACAGATAACAAACATGCTTAGTATGACTTAATTCCAAAACACAACCTCAGTACCACTAATCCAAAAATTCAGATGCTAGCACAGTGGTTATTAAGAAATATATTAACGCCTTCAAGGCACTGCAATGCACTCGAGTGTTTTTGGAATGTCAACCTAAGGTGAAATCTTAATGACTTCTTTCTTAGGATAAATTTTACCCTAAATTCATCAGACATTCAAGCCTTTAACAAAGGCCAGATTTATTATTATTTTGTTCATACCACAATGTTAATATTGTTAATACTCATTGTACACTATTGTAAAAAGATTAAAACAAAGTGTCTGAAAACAATTCAAGACTTTTGAAAAGTTAGCCTCACCCTCTTCCCAGCTACTTGCATCTGTCCTGTTCATGGTTTAAAAGAAAAACATCATCTTGAAGAAATATTTCACTGAGGCTAAAGGGATACTGTCTTGTTCAGATGCCATGAAATTGCGATTGTGATCTGACAAAGCTGTCTTCTCTTCTTGTGTTGTATGGAATGTCTGGATCATGCTTTCTGGGATATTTTTATTGAAATGCTCAGTGTGCGTTTCTGCAAAAAAAGACTTGGTTGCTCTTACATGGCAAGCAGGTCTTTCTCCCTTTTCTTGTGTTCTCTTGACACTTTTGTGGAACTTGACAAGCCTGGAAAAAATAATTTTTTGTAAAAATTTGTACAATAATGTTATAAAAAGTTTATAATCCTAGAACTGTTGTGTTAATTATTGTGCAAAAACAGTATATTCAGAATAAAAGTTTATCATTTAAAATCAACAACTATTTTATTGTTCATTCTGTATAATAAAAATATGCACATAAAAGCCTATATTATTTGCTATATAATACTTCTGAGTTTCATATAATTATACCTAGGTGTCTGAAGAGAGTGAAGACAGTGACTTAATGCAGGTCTTCATGGGGTTCAGAGAAGGATGCACAGTAACCTTCATTTCTGTCTCATTTGTGACTGAGAAAATTTCAAAAATAAGTGGATAGATGTGTAACCAGTGAAAACTGAGGGTCTGTAAAGCTCTCAGTAAAATAAGAGTTTGAGACAGCTGAAGTATCCCTGTTGTCCTTTAACAATTGCTTTTGGAAGGGTCGCCATTTGCTAACTTGTAAATACTGATGAAGTCTAAGAGTTCATTCACATGGAGAAGCACAGTGAAATCAGATGGCTCAGATGGGTCCTGCCCAAGTTGTTGTCCCCATCCCTGACCGAAACTGAGTCATGATTCAGTCAGCTTCTGTACTGCTGCTGTTCTTAGCTAAGCACTGTATTAAAGTGGATGTATGTACCCTAATAAGCAGGCTTGGGGTGCTCAGGAGGTGCTCTGCAGGTTTCAGACTTCCTGCAGGGGCACTGGCAATCTGTCAGAAGTGCAGGGCAGAAGGCTGCAAGTAGAGACTGCTTTAGAAGCCTGATTTTAATCCTCGACTGCAAATGTGTCACAGCCCAGAGAGAATGGCAGTTGTAAAACTCTGATGGATTTACTGAATCCCAAAGGAGTAGATAAGAGAAAAATAAATAAAATGCAGATTCTAGTGCTGCAAAATAATAGATCACCCATGAAGAAATGCTACAAGGCAGTGCATGACACTGTGCATCAACATCCAGAGATTACCAGCCTCAACTAGATTAAACATTGCTTCCTAACTACATGATTATCCCCACATGCTGAACTCACTCTATCATGTTTTCTGTAGGCTGACTGCCATCAAGATGTAGAAATAAATAAATCCCAAAAATCCCATTCTTGTACATGTTTAGTTTTATTGCTCTATTACAATACACTATTCATTAAGTGAAGGAGAAGACACTCTTGGACAACTTAAGGTTTTTCTCCCACACTTCTGGAACTTATAAGCGTCTTTGACCTCATCAGTTTGATATGGGAATGGCTGCACTGCAGTGAGATATTCTATATTCATCCCTTGTGTAAATCAAACCAGAATGCACTTGGCCTGTCATATTGTATTATTTTGAAAGATGACTTCACACTGTCCAATGCAGCTCTATTGCTGCTAACCATCAACAGAAATCAAGACATTATATAACACGAATATTACAAAGCGCCTTCATTGTCACATCTACTAGTCCAATGTTCCTGGTGATGCTTGACTGAAAAATATGTCCACCCTTAATGGTACATTTTCTCTGTCTGTTGCAAAAGACTTTGAGAACAATGTCTCTCTTTCCAAAAATATCTTAGGAGCTTTTGTTTACAAAATGTACAAGGGGGAAGAGGAAAGAAAAATGAGACTTTTAGGAGAATGATTTAATCTAAATTCTAACTATATTTCTTATAATTGTTTTAAATATTTAATCATTTCTCTCTTTGTCAGATGGAGAATATCACATTCTTAGGAGCTGACTTTTCCTTTTGAAATCTTGTTCAGAAACCCAGACACCTTTTAGTGGAATCTTCCCTTTTAATAGAACACCTGCCCTACTCTTCCTTTATGGGTTTTGAACCTTGTTTTTCCTCTGGATGTTGCAAATCTTTCCTCGACTAGATCTCCGAGTGTACACCCTATATTTTGTAGAACAGGTATTTGAACTTGGTAATAAGTGTTTCCTTTGGGGAAATGATAAGCATGTTTATGATTTGTGTCACCTAGCTGTAGTTATCAGTTGGTCCTGAGTTACTGTACAGTGAACAGAGTTTAGGAGCTGGTTACACATGCTGCAAGGCCTAGCCAGTCTTTAAACATCTGCCTTAATGACTGTAAGGCAGTTCTTTAAAAATACTTTTCTACTGCTATTTTAGTTGTATGTCTTTTCAAAGAGAGGAATTAACATATTAAGTAAAATCTTCATCTTCTACTTCATCCATTACTTTTTGTTTGGGTTTTTTAATGGGTTCTTCGCACTGCTAGTTTCTGACAGCTGTTTTGAGAAGTAAATATGAAATATAAGATTTTAGTGGTATTCACTGTTCCTTTACAAGAGTATCTTTCAGTTATTTTTTTTCAGCTACTGAATTAGTTTTGTTCATAAACAAAATAAAACATGTGGAGTTAGAAATGAAATCTCACTCAGAATTTCCATTTTAACTTTTGTGGCTTTAATCCAGACTCTTTTTGAGACCCAGACTCTTGTGATCTCAGCCTCCGTTCTGTGGCTTGATTATTAAAAAATAAATTTTTTGAGCATTGTAATACACACACTATGGAAACGTTAATTAACATGCTTGGAACACTGACTAACAGCACAATGTTTTGGTATGTGTGGTTAGCATGTATTATTCCTGTTAGCTATTTTGAGAGTCCAAGTACTGCACATTATGATACGGGTTAGTCAGTTTGCCATATAAGTGCTGGGATCTTCAGGAATTAATTAATCTACAGGAATTAATTATCTTTAGGAGAAAATTGCGGACACTGAGGGTCTCCTCTGCCTAAAAAGATACTGTAATGCCTGATTTCAAGTGGGTTGCAAATTAGGAGCATTCTCCTGTCCCGTTTGTCTGTAGTCTGCACAAAAGAGAAAAGTCTCCATATAATGGCAAGATTTGCTTTTGACGCTTTTTGGGAATACCAGTCTGGGAAATAATGGGCAGGGAAACTTTGAGAACCTGGGCCTAAATTATATGCAGTGGGATTCACTAGGTGAGTACTAGATGTCTGTGTTCCTGGGGACAGTGGAGACCCATGATATATAGACATGGAATAGGAGAATTATCCCAGTGACCAGTCTCTGGGGCTCTTACTGCAGGTTGCATACACACCTTTCTGTTGAAATTGAGGCATGAGGGTGCTAGGTCCAGAGAAGGACCAAACAGTGAAGATATATTCATTCAAAACTTGACTCTTCTGTTTTTCTGGATCAACCTAGCTCCTAGGATCAATGTCTGGGCTCAGTAAATTCCCACTAAGACAAGGCAGATGTGAAATCTAGGCTCATAGCTGCCAGGGAATGATACAGGGAAAGATCTGCTTTAAAGGTCATTGCTGTGCAGACATTGTGGAAGAGATGCCAGACTCCAGGCTTTGAGAGGAGCTTGTTTGGTGCTTGTGGTTGGAGCGCAGTCTGAGCCAGCACTGAATGCTTTCCAAAGAAGAGGAGAGATAGTGGTGGTGGGGGTGTTACTCATCTTTTGCATCATGTGCTTCCATGTATAATACTTGTCTCAAAAGTCTAAAGTCTGGTTCTAGTCCTTCTTTCTAGTATAGACTAGAATATTCTATAAACTAGACTAGTATATTCTGGTTTCGAGTCTATTCTCAGAAAGGAGAGAGAATCAGCCTTTACATTTAGAGGCAGCAATGACATCTAGCCTACAGGTTGGATGGCTACCTTGACTGGTTTTTCCATCAGGCTGTTGAAAATATGTTTGCAATAAGAAGATGATTAATCACCTTTAGGCATGTTTTTTCCAGTATTTTAATGGAATCTTATTATGAGTTTTAGAAATTGTTATTATTTCATTATGGAATAGGAAGAAATGAAGAGATGGGTAGAACTTGAAGATCTGGAAAGGTTAAATACCTGCAACTATGTGCAAGATACCACAGTTTTGTGTGTTTGGGGCCACAAAGCTTGACTAAGTAGTATTTTGGTTCAAAAATGCTGTAAGATTCTGAAACTAGGCAGTGTTTCTAGGACATTTCTGAGATGGGTATTTATGTCATTAAACACTGAACTTTCTGATTTTTTATATTTATGTCCCATTCTAATCTACCAAGTCATACAGTGTCAAGCTTTAAAATCAATCCTTAGTTTTCAGTGAATGGAAGGTCTCACCATCCACAAGGAAAGCAACTGTGCTGAATCTAAGCAGGAAGGATTAGGAAGTATTATTGACCCCAGATTTTATGTTAGTAGACTATTTTATGGCTTGGAAAATATGTTGCTCATTTATTCACCCAAAATTTTTCTAACATTTGTATCCAACTTTGCATAACCCTGTAGCTGAGGCAGTAGCATGGAAGAACAGTGGTGACAGATTGCTTGTGTTTCAGTTGGACATTGCTTTAACTCTTGGATCCTGGTACAGTTCATAGAGTTTCCTTTTTCAAACCTGACTTGCTGTCTGACCAGAACTGTGAGGGTAATATGGCCAAGAGGAAAGTAATCTGTAACCAGAACATCCTGCAGAGAGGGCAGGTCTGGCACCACAGTAGTGCCTCCTGCTCTCCCCAAGGGGCACCCACCAGGCTGAGGTGACTGCTGAGCAATGCCAGCACTGCCTGATGGTTCTGTGGGGATGTTGGGAAGAGCTTTGCACCTGAGTGGAGCAAACTGGGGTATCTGTTTCCATCTCCATTTCTTAGCAGCAAGAATTTCAACAAACTACATAGTATTTCAGCTGTCAGCTGCCTAAAATTTCACTGAAAAAAATTGTAAGTCAGACACAATATCTTTCAAATGCTTCCACACTTCTTGGGGAATGTAGGTGTTAAACTAAATTTTTGAGGTATTAAGATTTTGGGGGAAAGATAAATACTTTTAGATGCTACCCATGGGCTTCTAGCAACCTGCCAGTGTGCTTTGCTTTCCAAGGTCACAGAGCTCACTGTGCTTTATTGTGGCAGATGACATGAGTAAAGCTGTGCTTTAAGGCAGCTTGCATGTAAGGCCTCCTTTGCAAAGCGTGAAGGAGAACCTACAATGTGATATTTGATCTTTTAGAATCTCTAGTTGAGTGAAATGCCTTAAATAGAAAATAGGCCTGTTCTGAATGAAAACCTACTCTGGGCACTGTGCAGATAGGCACCTTTATTGCTTCCAGAACTTGTTTCATGTAAATGGATATTCTGTTACTAGAGAGCTCTTTTTTTTTTTTTTTTTTTTTTTTTTAAAAAAAAAAAGCTTTAATAGCCATTTTAAAATAACAGAATAGTGTGGAATGCTCTGTTTTATAGCTTAGCTGTATTCACCTTGGTGTAACTAATCCTGGACTGCCTTCACCATATCTGAGGCCTTTGTCAGCACTTCTGTTGATTTACACAATCCAATGGATCTCAAAATCAAGTTCCAAAACAGTGTAGATGAGGATGACAGCAGTAACAGAGGAATTGTTTTGTTTGTTTGGGGTTTTTTTTCCCCTACTAAACCTACCCATCCACACAGAACACCCAGATTATAAATCCTTCAAAAGGTAGCAAAACATATGTATGATTGAACTAATTGCCATTAGGGAACACAGTATTTGCTATTGTTTTATATCTGCATCTTTCTGCACTATGTTTTGGTGTTTCTTTGGTGTTTTTTTTCTTAAAGTGTGTAATGAAGTTGCATCAAAACAGGCTCAACTCTTCATTTTGAAGTGTGACATGAAATGAGTGCTATACAGGATATAAGCTTTCTCTAGTAGTTACAGAATCTTTTATCAAAATTTCTTTTATAGGGAATTTAATAGCTATAGCTTTGTAGGTTATCAGACATAGCTTTAATTCTTGGGAAAATTAAAGTCAGATTTGCTGAACTGAATAGCTAGTTTAAAATCTAATCGAATCAGAAAAACAAATTGGTCCTATCAGTAGTATACTGCCCTCTCTCTCTATTTCAGACTATACAACTACCTGAAAGGAGGTCGTAGCAAGGTGGGGGTCACTCTTGTCTATCTGGTAGCAAGTGAGAAAAGGAGGGTAAATGGCCTCAAGTTTCACCAGAAGAGAATTTATGTGGATATTGGGAAAATTTTCTCCACTGAAAGGGTTGACAACCATTGCAATAGGCTGGAAAAGCAATTGAGTCACCATCCCTGGAGGAATTTGAAAGACATGTGGAGTGACACTTGGGGCCATGGCTTAGTGGTGAAAATGCTGGGTTAAGAGTTGGACTTGATGATCTTAGAGTTCTTTCCCAACCTGAAAAATTTTATGATTCTGTACCAGGGAGGCTGTATTTAAACTGTAGGTAGGGACTCAATTCTTCTTCAAATGTTGCTCATGATAGATGAACTGTCTATTTAAAAGTTAAGGGTCTGCTTGTCCAGAGTAAATATTTGTTTATTTGTACTAGTTTATTTGTCTGTTTGGGGTTTTTTGGTGTTTTTTTGTTGGTTTGTTGGTTTTGGTTAGGGTTTGGATTTTGCTTGGGTTTTTTTTTTTTTTTTTTTTTTTTTTTGACACTGTTTTCATCATAATGCACTTAAGGAAGAGTTTGTATTCTCAAGACTGCCCAGAATTTCCCTCTCAAGAGCAGAAACTGAAAGAGCAGATTGAAAGATTAACCACTTCTAAAAAGCAGACATACTTAAGTAAGGATATTTACCATTCTTTGGGGGGAATCTTAAATAGAAAAGATAGCTGCTCTTTCTCTGGGCTAATGGCTGCAGAGTCACTTCAGAATACACAACCATGAGGTTCCAGACCCTGTGTGGGTGATGCACAGTGTGCAGTGCACGAGCAGGAACTCTTTGAGGTTCGTGCTGATATCCAGTGAGGTTGGCATCCATGTTCTTCCCTGCATCCTGTAGGACAGTGATGATTGTTCTCTGTCACCTGCATGCCTGACTTGTGTCTCCTCCTCCCTGGCCCATGCAGGCTGCTCACAGACCATCCCCTGTGCCCAGCAGTGCTGCTTGCAGCACCTACAGGCAGCTTTCAAACATTTCTGCACACAGAGTTACCCTCAGCCTCTGCCCCTGAAGGCATTTCTCACCATTGGTCAGAAGAAAACCTGACATATGAAATTCATAATTAAAGCCACAGATGATAAAATTTGGAAAGCATGTCTAGAGTGACTGGATACAGTTTTGCATGGACCAGAGCAATCTTTGGCTGTGCCAGGCAACTGCCTTTTGGAAACTTTGGGTAGCCTGAAATTACTCTGTTTAGCTTTTGCTTATGTAAAAATGATCAACTTCATGACAGCATCTGTTAATAACCCAAAGGTTGTAGATGTCGAACTTGCATTTATATGAAATAGAACCAGATGCCGGCTATAAAATAATCTGAATATTTTTTTAATGACTTCACTGAAACTTTGTCTCATATTTTCTTACAATTCATGATTAATATTTTTGAAGGTGATTTATCTTTCATCTTGGCTTTTACTATTGTTGACTTAACCTTAAGAAAGCGTGATAGAGCTTGAGAAGGAAGATCACTTGCTGAATACATTTTTAAAATATATTTCAATTAGTAAAACATGAATTAAAGTCTGTAGAGTTATAAATTTTAGATATTAAAAAAAAAATTATGTGGATTTTTTTATTTTCTCACAAGCAGAGTAAAGATAAAGAATTTTTGTCCTTCTAATATACAGCTGTGGATGATAAAGCAATGCCAAATAGATTAACAACATTTGACCAACAGCTGTAATTGGTAGAAGTAAAATATATGTAACTGGGTGTATCTTTCCCCATTTTGTATTACTAACAGTGTGTTATAACAATTAAAGGACAAAGTTCTCATCTTATTTGGTGGCAAAAATTCAAAAAATATTTGTCCAGAAAGAAAAAAAAAATATTTATGGAAAAGCTTTCTGAGTTTCTAGTAAGGCTGTCTGGTTGCTCAGGCAAACAAAAGTTGCCGGCAATTATCTGCAAACCATAGAACTGAAGCTTCTGAATTAGCACTTGTTTCATTATATTGCTGGGGGCAACACTGAACATGCATGAAGCCAAGTATGTGTTTGAATACTTTCACTGAATAAAATTATTTAACAAAATATAAATTACTGTCTACTGTGTGAATTCTATTATGCTCTTTTTTGACGTTACTTAAAGCTTGAGAGTGTCTGCTAATTTTGTCTTTACAAGTTTTTTTAGTGTTACATATATTTATTCTTAGGAAAAAAAAAGTCTAAAAATACTAATTTTAAGAATGGTACCTTGAGCTCTCAACTGCAGTTTTCCTAATGCAAAAAAGAAAAAGTAATAAAAAGGACAAAGTGTGTTCTCTATAAGAATTTTTGAAGTTATTTCAACAAATGGCAACGTTATTAATAAGAACCTATTTGAATCGTTATCACACCACATCTCAAGAATTATGTGATACTTGGTGAAACATCAAATCTTCATAGGGAAATTAAATAATGGCTAAAATTGTGATGAAATACTGTGAGCTTTGTAAGAACTCCATATTCCAATTGCCAAAATTGTAAAGAAAATACTCCAGTCATCTTCCTATCACTTTCCAAAGCAAATTGTGTTTCTCTATAACATCCGAAGAAATAAATGTATTTTCATTTGCATGAGGTCTGATGTAATCCACAAATGCAAGATGATAAACAATAAAGTGAATTTAGAGTGCAGTGTAAGGAAAGCTGATGATGTATCCAACAACTCTGCTGTCACTTTTCTGACTTGCTAGGTAAAGGCTATGAAATATTTGTTTTAGTTTTCTTGCTTGTTAGTTTGTTTTCAGAAAAGGGACTTATAAACTGTGCAGTAGAATTCTTTGCTGTGAGGGTGGGGACACACTAGAACAAGTTTCCCAGAGAGGCTGTGTGTGCTCCATCCTTGGAAGTGTTCAAAGCCAGGCTGGGTGGGGCTCTGAGCACCTGGAAGGTGAAAGGATGGATATGGAGATGGTTTTTAAGAGCATCAGCAGATCTTCTTGGAGTTGCTAACTGGTCCTGGTATCAGAGAGTCATTCCATATCATACCCTAAAGTGTCTGCCTGACCCCCACCACCTGAACAGAGAAGACAGTTCTGTTTCAGAAATGTAAACTATCACATTCATAAATAAAAGATCTGCCGTGTTCAACCTCTGTTGAACAGAATCACTGCAGAAAAATACCAGAAACAATTGTTTCAATGGCAGTTAATTAGCTGAAAATAACCCCCATATAATAAACTTGAAAACACAGATTTTTATTTTAACATTTATAGTCTATTGTATAGGCAAATTGGTAGGTCCAGTTATCTAGGCTTAATTCATTCGCACACTGAGTGCTGGTTCAGTATTTTAGTCCAATAAAAACAAAGTGAGTTTTATTCATTAAAAAATTACCACCTAAATTTGAGTTTCTCTGTTGTTCAGAAACTTGATTTCTTAGCTTTGTGAATCCATTTTCTTTTTATTTTTCTATGAAAATAAACGTTTTGATGGGTTGAGGAGGGGGCTTCTTTTTTCTTTTTTCCCTACATGCACCTGCACGTTTCACACTGTTTTTTAAACAGCTGTGTTTCCTGTCACAAAAAGAAATGCCCCAGTGAACAACAGAAACTGTACACTGTTTAGTGCATCATTAAGCTTCTCAGAACACATTTTTATCAAAATAATATAATTCATAACCGCAGGGTAGCATTTAGGATCTATTTGAGGAAGACGAATGTGGAAAAATGTAAGATGTGATTTTCTTTTTTACCAAGACCTGTGAAAATGGATTAATGGTACATTTTTCTTACTCATATCCGTGCCCCAATACTCATCTTGCTGTCCATGCAAAATTGCATAAAGTGGAGGGAGGCTTTGTTTAAAGTGCAAGGAAGACACAAATATGAGATGGAAACAAGAGAGTCATAGCAATACATAAATAAATAAGGAATATATGAGATCAGTATCTTGCAGACTTAGGGCACGTGAGCATCTCATGTGAGCTGTCCTGCTGACTTCAGTGGAAAGCTCGCGTGATTTGTTGAATTATCCAAACAAAAATTCTTGCATTAGACACAGGAATGGCTTTAAAGTACATAATTTCCTTCTCTCTCTTTGAGGACTGCATGCTCTTGCATAAGTGGCACTAAGGTCAGAGCACTCGCCTTCTTCAAAGTTCATGCATGGAGATAATAATAATAGTACTTATAATAAATTAAACTATTATTTCTTTTACAGACTGAGATCATTGCTCTAAGTTCAGCATTTTATCATTCCATTTTTAGTTATTCCTTTACATTCCCTCAAAAATGCCAGAGCTCCATTGAAAGTGGCATCAAGTATCTCATCAGTTTGGACATGCAGTGCTTAAAACACCAGTTCACCAATAAAATAAAAGGGTTCACAGTCAACATGGGAACTTCAGTGAGTCTCCTCTCTTCTCACAGGATTTATCAAAGATCAGGATGAACTCTGCTGCTGTTTCCAACACACACACATAGAGAAGGACCATTCTTTCTTAAGAACTAAAAAAAAACCTTCAAAGATCCCCAAAAAACCCCAAAACTCTAACATGATATTGTATTAAAGCCAGAAAGGACTGTGGCAACAGTGAAGAGTTGTCCAAGGTCTCTGGGCATCTCTTCAGAAGGACAGTCACTGCTAATTTGTTACATTATGGTCCTGATCATAGCAGCCTACCTCTTGGGGGATGTGTTGATACCTTCACCGCCCTTGTTGTCTTCCCAGGCCTGGCTGTAAATTCTGCCTGTCTTGTTAAAACCTTATTCCTGTTGTGTAGGGTCAGCTTAAATTCTTCTTTCTAGTCCTGTCCTGATAATTTCTCGTTGACAGAGAGAAAGAAAAAAAGTCTCATGTATGTATTTAATCAAAACATATTTATTATCCTTCTACTAGCCTAGGGCTTTTTAATGCTTTTTCAAAATAATATTGTTTAATCTAAACTGTGTAGATTTGATTTTTTTTTCTCTTCTCTTTTGGATGAGATCTTTATCTCCTTTCTGGTTTGCATCTATGCTGACAGGTTTATGACATTGCTGCTATGTTTTCCCAACTGTAACAGTGCAGACAACTTCTCCTAGAAGTGACAAAGTACCTGCGTAGGACTTAGAAATGACAGGTGTGAGATTTGTGAATGGCTAAGCTATCAAGAGCCATTACCAACAAAAAGTCAGTTTATTGGATGCTGCTTTGTCCATAATGTCAGTAATTTCTGCAGTTTCATAAAATCAACTTTTATCTGTGCAGTTTGGGCCAGAGTGGTTGCTATGGGATGCATCAGAAGACAACTGTTTCATGCAGATTAGAGAGGAGCAAAATTCCCCAACATGGTCACATCCTCTAACCCCAATACCATCTGTGTACAGCAGCAGAGGAGGTCTCAGTCCCACCAGCATCTCCTAATATAACCCGAGGCACTTCAGGGTTTCTGTAGGAAGAAGTTGGTCTGGGCCTCACAACCACAAACATTTTGCTCTTTTAATTGTAGTAAATGGGAAGTAGGAATTCAATAGCAAGACTGGTTCAGGCAAAAGCTTGCACACTAAGACAAATAATTAAAAATGCTTAGTTTAGAGGCACATTTCCCTAAGCCATTATCTGTGACTCACCACAGGCTACAGCCTTGGCTGAAAGTACACCTCCACAATGGGACTGCAGGGATAAAGCTGTTTCACCAGGAATGTAGCACCAGCCAAAGTCCTAATGTGGGAGAATTCTCTAGTTACTTTGTGAAGTTAGAATTAATTTTAAAATGAAGCTGGTGCATGGATCCAGCTGTAAATGCTAATTAAAAAGCCCTGTGGATATGGGGTACATTAGATGTCTCTTCTACTTCAGAGCCTTGATCCTATTTCTAATTACAATCAGCCTAAGGAATGAAAGAAGAGCAGCCTCATAAAAAATGGACCCAAACCCAATCATGTGAATATGTGTGACCATGTTGCACAAGTGCAACCTAGGTAATGCAGGTGACTGATCCAAAAGTTTATAATATGCTCTCTGACCTTAAAATTTATGGGTCACATTTCCAGGTCATATTCACAACTCATCTGGGATAAAATGTATCCCTCTGAGAATTTGTTGACATTTCTGCAGAGCTAATTACTGCCTTTCTGCATTTTCTCATATTTTGTGTAGGAGTGTAGCTTCTCTCCCATTTCACACTCAGTGCTGAGACAATGCTCTCCCTGCCCACAGGGCTTGCCCACTTTCATCTACAGGCGGGATGCTCAGAGCTACTTTATCTTTGTGCTGGAAATATGTACAGCAATTGTGAGCTACACTTGCAGGGCTCTCCCCTAACAGCTCTGTTTGGGCCTGAGGCTGAAGTTACAGTCTGACTAAAAAGACAAGAAGAGCTGAGAGATAATATTAGACCATTATGGCACAGACTAAGTCCATTCACCTCCCCCAGGTATTGTGAACAGTAAAGGTGAAGCAGGCAGCTCAGCTAAGTCACTTCGGATGTGTATGGCAGGAATAAAAACTTGCAGTGTTACACCCTCAGTGATGAGCTGCTGGCTTCAAGGAAACTGCAGTGCAAGTTTATGAGAGCTGTGGGCTGCTCTGAGCCTGATGCAGGCTGGGGCTCTGCATGAGCAGACCAGCCACATCCCAGAGGGAGTGCAGGCTCACAGGAAAGCTTTTCATGTTGCAAATCACTGACTTGTGTTGCCACAAGGCAGGATTTGGAAAGCAGCATCTCACCAATTTAGCTTCTGGAGGCAGCACTCCTGGAAGAAAATGCAAGTCACAGAATTGTGACTGGCATCTCATTTGCTCCATGTACTTCAGTCTTGATATAAAAGCCAAAAAGCCAATAAGTGAAATCCACACTAATCCTCCAGCAATGTCAGCATGGTACCAGTATCAAGAGAAGAGGAGTCAGTCATTTTAAGTAGAAATAACAGTGCCCTGGTGACTCTGAGAACTCCGTGTTGATGCCAGAGGGTATAAAAGGGAAGATGGATAGGGAAAGAAAAAAATGGCTTGACAGTTTATCTGACAATGATCCAGTTAAACAGGAAGACAGCCCCTCTCAATATAAATCTTTACAACTTTGTTGAAGTCTATGCTTGGCTGCACCAGCACTCATGACTCTTACTCATGATTTTGATTTTGAAATAACAGCTCAGCAGTCCTTTGGCTTTCTCATTTCAGATTACCAGGCTGCAAAGGCATTGAAACTTCCCATAAGCTCTGGGAAAAAAATAAAAAATAAAAAAAAAAAAAGTCGGTTTTTAACACTAGGTAGTTGGTTTTCTATGTGTGCGGTTTTTTGACTGAGGAGAAGAAAGCTAAAAGAATAATTTGATTGCTTTACTGCATATTTTGAATTCAAATTGACTGTGAGCTTTTAAAATGCAAATTCAATAAACCAGTGCTTAGATACACACACTTTAGTTTGCAGCTGCTTCTAAAGTTAACCATTTATCCTGTAAATAGCATGAAGATGAGAAAGAAAACTGAGTGATGTTCAGCCATGACATATGGACAGAATTTTGACTTCTGTTGTCTTGAAAAAACATCTCTAGTTAAAAAGAAAAATCAGGTATTCTATATCTTTGGCAAAATTGAGGTACATAATAGAACCTTAGCCAAAGTTTTCTCGAAGTTAGAAAGGCTGAGCATTTGGTTTGATTTGAATTGTGAGTAAAGCTCAGCTCTGGGACTTATTTCTCTGCCAGGAACCATGCAGGTTTCTATTGAACTCCTTAGTGGGGTTTTTTTATTATTTTTAAGAAAAGCATTTTTTCCAGAGTCTTCCAAAATTTAACACCCATTGGAATAAATGCTTTATTTCATGTTTATTCTTCAAATTAATTGCTTAATTAAAAACTAAGTAAAGGAAAAACCTTGAGAATCCTGAATATTTGGTCATTAGGACTCCTCATGTAGCTACAGTGCCCACATGTCTGGAAGTTGCTTACAGCTCCTTTTTTACTCCAAGGCCCATATTTCATAGCCATATACACAGTCCAAAGCTGATCTGACTAGAGTAAAGCACTACACAGTGTCAGGCTGTCAGAGAAGAAGTCCTGGGAGATGTTTTGCTGAGCCTTCCGCCAGCAGCCTGACAACACCCATGTCAGAACAACTCCATGCAGCAAGAGGCACAGTTTGTGTGAAGCACTTGGGAATTTACCTCCTTTTTTCATGCTATCAGCTGCTATCACAATCTATTCCTCCATCTTTGAAAAAAGAAAATGCAGATGTTCCAGGTGATAACACTTCTGCCCTGTGAAATCAGTCATAAAGGGGCATTCTGGAATGTCACAGCTTTAATGTAGTTTAATTGGATGCCATGTCCTCAACAGCCTGCAGTCCAAAGACATCAACTTACCTAAAGCTTTTGAGCAACAGAAAGAAAGAGATGGCAGCTAGCAAGATAAAAAGCAGCTTTATGAGGCAGAATGAGATTGTGGTTTTAGCAGGGAGCTGTAGAGCTGAGGAGGGTTAAGGGTGGTGGAGGTGACAGATATTTTGTAGGAGCTGGGTACATTTTTTCCTTGAAGGGACTTTTTATTTAAATGCCCACATTTTAACATTGCAGAAATCTCTGAATTCTGAAAAATATTTAGACCATGATTGAGCACTGATGCCACTACAAATATAAGACTTTCTGTCCAAGGAAAGTGCAAGGAGATGTTATCTGAGAAAGCCAAATCCTTGTGTAGAGGACTGAGGCACTGAGAATATAGGGGTCTCTTTGTAGAAAAGGAAGACATTCCATGCAAAAGGCCCCAGTGCCATATAGCTGATTAAAATAATTTCTGAGAAATCTAATTGTGCCTCTTCACCACTCCATCAGGCTCCTGGATCTCATTCAGATTATTTATTATCTACAAAGAAGTTGCAATAGCATCCATATTGTTCCTTTTCTTACCCTTTTTTTCCCTTTCCTTTTCTTTGCCTTTCCCATTTCTCATCTTTAAAATAGCAATTTTAAAGAAAAGCCAAAGAAAAGTTGAGCATTTTTGTAATATAAAAGCAGGAGGTGGGATCCATTTTCCCTAATTTTTGGTCTGTATTCTAGATGTTTGCTGTTGAGCTCAATACTTTCTGCCTGATTCAAACTGATGGGTTTAGACATTTTCTACCTTACCTTTAATGTCTCTTAGGTGAGAGGACACTCACCCCAAAATTGCCTGCTTCTAAGTATAAGAGACAGCAGTAGACTTTCACAGTGGCACAGGTTACTCTGTGCTCAGACTGATCCTGGTCTGGTTCAGCCACAGATATCCTGTAGGACCTTTGGCAAAACATCTCATGATTTCATACCCATTACCCAAATATAAACCTTTCACTGACCACAATAGTAGTGCTACCCTCTGTCTGATGCTCTGTTAGACTGGGGGGTGGCCAGGGCAGGTGATCATCTTCTGTTGAGAAGAATCATAATCCTATTTGGAGTTATGAAGTGTTACACTGGTTGCAGTAATTTTAATGCCATTCTACTTGTTCATTATTATTCTTTAAAACACAGTGAAGAGATGAAGTACTGAGAATGATTTAAAGTTAAAATAATGAAGGAAAAAAAGCAAAGCTATGAGTTGACCAGAAGACAGTGAGAGAATTCTCTTGGGTAAGTGTAGGTCAGGGCTTGTGTAGTTCTGTAATCAAAAAAGTATAACTTTTAGTCCAGCTTTATGGTAAATAGCTCCAGGTCTACCTAGTGTCTGACTCCCAAGAATCTTTATCCTTCCTCAGTGGAAATGACTGGATTCTTAAGAATATGAATTATTGAATTCTGTAAAGGTAGTCCAGGCAGGAAAGCTAAAACTGATTTAAACTGAAGAGTGCAGCCCTCTGTGATTCTGACATTTCTAAAGGTTTGGAATTTATTAAGATAACAAGGCAAATCCTTCTGTTTTCCAGAAAGGAACAAATCTCCTCCAAACCAACAATAAATTAATTTTCCTAATTTTTGTGGATGGACATACAATTTCTCTTTTCCTCTTTCAAAATCCAACATTCAAAAACAGGTTGTTTTTCAAAGATTTATTTATTTTTGGATGTGCATGAACCACTGTCTTGCCAGGACCTAAATAATTTAGAACAGGACAAAAATACATGTGGGATTTCTCCTTTAATCAACGTCAGTTCCATATATCCTGCAAAGGGATTTTCCAAGGGTTAATATATATTATGTATTGTCATTCTTAATTTCTTCTCCATATAAACAAGATAAAATTTCTACTGAAGTAAGGTCCAAATGGCACTCCAAGCTTATAGTTCTCTAATTCTTTTTCACCTTTAAGTCTTCCTAGCACCTTTATTGAAGAAAAGCTGTAACTTCCAAAAGCAGCCATAAAATTCTGAACGAAACAAAACAAGACAAAACAAAACTGAACTTTCTCCTTATTGTTTTCTATTAATTAAATTATAAAGAGTTCCACGAATGGATCTTCTGCTATATACCTCATAGTTTACAGACTCCTCCTTTCTATGAGACAGAGACCTTGTGGATACACAGTTAAGGGAAGTTCACACCCTGTTGTGGACCAAGTACAAAATTCAGGCAAACAATCCCTACATTCCACTTCTATAGTACCTGTCACAACCAGTTTTATCCTAAAGTAGCTTCTCTTATTTATAAAGCCCGAGTTTGCAACGTATTTTAAACTGCCTTCTGCCTGTGCATGGGATGATGTACATGTAGTCTCTGTGCCTCCATCAAGTGTTAGTCTGTCACACAGTGGTTCAGGCACTGAACATAGTCAGGAGATAGTGCAAGGTGTTCAGGATACTTTGAAATTAAGCTGGGTCCTCAGCCATGTCAAGAGTTTCAGGGAATTAATCAGAGTAAATAATCTTCAGTGGATGGTGGGTTTGGATTTAGGGTTTGAACTGAGATATCCAGTACCAAAGAGCTGATGCTCTTAGAGGATTGTAATATTCTGCAGCCTGTTGTAATCCTCAAGCCATCAGTCCTATCAATATCTACTTGAGTTTAGGAATATCTTTTCATTTTTCTTCCAAAACTGGAACTGACACAAAGAGAATTTTCTCTGGGACAAGAAAGAGAAAGAAAATCTTTGAAAGTCTGTGCTAATGCATTTTAGCCAGATGTGCAAAGATTTTCCTATTCCTTTCCTATTGATTTATCTGATTGCAGTTTTTCTGTCTTTCTGCTTTGTTTTCTTTCAATAGTAAACAAAATACCCACCCATGAAAAGAAAAATGAAAAAATAATTGTAAAGCATAGGTCCATGGACATATGTTCTTGTAGTAGCTATTTTCAAAGAAAAACATTTTAGTGAAATATTTGTAGATTTACTAATTGTATTTAGAGCATTTAATCTAGATATGTAATTGCTTTAAGAATAATGTCTTTTCTCAACAAACATTTGGTTCCTTTCTCTGATAGTCCCTTGTGAAGTCACTGAAGAAAGAAAAAAGGAGGACATCAAAGGACTTCCAAAACCAACAGATTCATCATCTTCCAGGACAAAATTTTTGTAAGAGCCAAGTCCACTGTGGAAAAGCAATATCTCAGCAGGAGGGTGCAAATTCACTCCATTTTTTTTTCCATCCATACAAATCTTCAGAACTGGTATAATGACTGTAAGGCAAATGAACTCAGGAGGCAGTTTTCTCATCTGCAGCATCAAATCTAAGAAAAGATAATCTACCCCAGTAAGGATCCAAGGCACAAAATAGAAGAAAGCACTGAGCAATTCCATTTTGAGACTGACAGCTGGTAGAGAGGTGTCAGCATCACTTAGACCTTAACATAAAATTACGGCAATAAATTTTCAGAATCACTTGATTTTGAGATGGCAGACATGGAATTAGGCCAATTTTGATCCATTCAGAGTTTGGCACTGATGGGTGTTGAATGTCTTTACATCAGTTTTGGACTTTGTCCCTCACTTTAATACAAATTTTGCTTTGCAAGTCTGCAAGATAGGGCTAGTATATTTCAGTAAGTCTTTGTGAATCTGATCCAGAGCCCTTGACTGATCACAGATCCTTCTGCTGTGGCAACTACAGCTTTCTATGCCAGCTAAATACTCCATTAAAATCTTTGGAAAAGACCACTCACCTGAAAGTGACAGGAAGGCAGCATTGCTTCAGCTCTCCAAGACAAAGCCTTTGGTTAGAGAATGATTTTTCTAGACTGGATTACTTCATTTCAGCTTTAAAGTTTTGGAGTTTTGTTTTTGTTTTTGTTTTTGTTTTTTTTTGTTTTTTTGGGGTTTTTTTTGTTTTTTCTTTTAGAATAAAGATCTCAGCATATCCTGTCATACTTCTCACCACCTTGCTTAAAAAGAATTATTAAAAAATTATTTTGGTCTATGCCTTTTCTTTTTTGTCATGCATTTTTGTAAGTCAACATATCTCAGAGCTGGAAATAGCAGTTGTTTAGCCATAAGTAATTGTATTTACAAAGTACAGATATCACATTACTCAGGTCAAAAGCCAATTTATTTATAATACAAAACATTTGAAAACTGACATCTGTTCTTAAAATACACAGAACTTCTGAATTGACGTCAGTGATGTAACCACACAGAGGAACGTTTCCGGTGAATTTCCTTAGTGTTTTTATCTGAATGATAACTCAGCTCAATGTAGTGAAACCTGCTTTCTTTTTTGTTTCATCCTACACAATGGTGTGAAAGCGTAAATTAAAAAAATGCCTTAATTATGTGAACCAAATTCAAAGTTGGCAAGCATAGTTATCTTTATATAATGAAGGTCTTTTTTTTTGGACCGATACCGGCACTTCTGGGAAATTGCCTCTTTCTGTCAGAGATGAAACCTTGAGAGCTGGGATCATTTGTGAACTGGAGAGTGAACAAGTAGAGGGATACTTTCAAGTTTTCCTTTATTTTTCAAAAGTTAAACTGGTTGCAATAGCCATTGGATTTCTCTAAGTAGATAATATTTTCTGAAAAAAATCTGAAAATATTTTCTTATTTCTGACAATGACGTAAATGCGCAGTTTTCAGTCTTTATCATAGTATGAAACACATATTGGGAAAATAAGTTATGGCAGCTACTGATATTATCATTAAAATGCACATTATTTCCCTGGATTCTATATTTGCGAGATGTCCCTCTAGGATTTCTTGTTTGAAAAGGACTCATTTAGGAAAGGGTTATTTTTTCTTAGCTATTTACAGTGTCAGCCTATAAGAAGGCCATAAGGAAGAAAGTTTTCTCCTATCTATCCGTAATAGTTCAATGTCTACATAAAAGTGGTCTTTTACCTAATTAAACAATAATAAGCAAAACTATTGAAAGTGGAAAAATCAAGTGTAAGTTTAAAATTCTTGAGGTATTTTGGGTTTTTGAATATATTTGTAACCTAGGTAGTCCATCTCTGACTCTGAGTAATTCAAAAGTTACGTATCTCCTGAATCCTTAAGACTTATTTTGTCTTCTCTAGTTAATGATTGCACCAGTGGCTATTTCAGGCCCATACAGCTGCTGTTAATCCTGTTATTTAAGAATGGAAATAATGGAAATACCATTAGATCATCTAGACTGTCTAGTGACCTACTCTTTATCATTAGTAGGAGTGATAAGTATATTTCAGACCTCTTAGCATGACTCTTTTGTTGCTTCATAAGCAGTAGAAGGATTTACATTCTTCCCCAGGACAGGAATGATACCATTTATTTGGAATATGAAGGCCCCAATCAGCCAAGAGGCACGTGGGGGGGCGTTTAGTCCACCCTCAGCACAGCCTGTTCTAGACTCACATCCACAGAGGAAAAGTTCTGATCCACAGATGGAATGTCTGGCCAGCCCAGCAAGATGACACTCTGCATACCCAGATTTACAGCTACTTCCAAAAGGGTTTGGGAACAGCTAAATTCTGTCTGCTTTTCTTTCACAAGGGTTCTCTCCTTCTCTTTTCAAATGCACTCCATATTTTCACAAAACTTCCAGAAATGTAACTATTTTTGGATTTTTTACCCTTTTAAAAGACTGAAATTATGATGGTGCTCAGGAAAACCTTTGAACAGATTACCTGGTTTCAAAAGTATCCTTGCTTAAGGTAATCAGAATTACTAAAACAATCATCTTAGGGGAGTCCTAATGCTAAGTGTAACAAGTAGTTCAAGAGTTTTCCCAATTTAATAAAAAATGTGTCATATAATACTGATTTTCTCCAGCTCTCCCTCTCCCTCTTGAATACCCACATAGAGTATAAAGTATTTCACTGTGGAGGGTTGTAAGTGTGACTTGAGTGATTATGACTCAAGTGCAATGAGTGTTTTCAAGAATCAAGTTTGCTTGTTCCCTTTAGGAATACAAAACTAGATGTCGCAATGGCCCCAAACAATGACACAGAGCTTGCTTAATCTGCAGAATTACCAGTGATGTAGGTGATGTCTGAAGAAGGGCTTTGCTTTTTATTCCATGAGGATACTGTGTCTTAGATGGAAGGATAAATTGGATTTTGATTAAAACAATGGAAATAGTTTTCTGAAACTCTTCACTCATACTCTCTTTTTTCCTCTTTTTTTCTCTCAAGCTTTTAGCTGCCACAGTTGCTGTGTTTCTAACAAAGGACTGAGACCTCTAAAATCAGTGGTTTGGATGCAATATTTTTTTCTAATTTATCTAAATTTTTTTTTATCCCAAATAGATATTCTTATTCAAGTATATAATGGAAGCAGAAACATAATGTAAGGAGAATAGGTGAATGTGAAATGGCCATGTTAGGCATGAAAGAAAGTTTTCAACTGCTAGTACAGTGAGATTTTATGATAAGTTTAATGAAATTGTGGTGACATGAAATGTGCCTGTTTTTACTATGTTGATGGATAGAAGTTTATGATATTCTTGCCTGTAATAAAAGAGACCAAGAAAATAAATGTCCTGCAATTCTATGCCACATCATTTGGACATCTCACTCATATTCTTTTTAATGGAAATTATGTGCCCAATTACTAAACTAATTTTGAAAACATGTTTTGCTGTTTGAAAATTGTACAGGACCTTCAGAGAATGTGTGTTGTGCTGTCAAATGATCCCCTGTGAGCTAGATATCAATCAAAAACATGACATTTTGATCCAACATGTTCAAAAATAGATGGCTAGAACTAGATTCCAAGATTCATATTTCGGACTTCACTGAGTTTTCAAAAGTATAAGATTTAAAAATGGAGACTTCAGTAACAAGAACAACAAAAAAGCTTATACACAGACTTTGAAAACAAGAGCATTAAGAACTATCTATGTGTCTGAACTCTGAAGAGCAAGCTACTTAGCAACATAAGCAGAATTCCTTCAATTTTGTGTTATATGATATTTTTCATGGATTTTCACTTTTCATTTTCCTCTTCTCTTTTCCACTGCTTTGATGGAATTGATTATGATTAACTTTTTTACACTTAACTTCATTAAGGGAAAGAATAATTTGTGAAGCTGGATATTCCTTGTGAAGCTAGAAGAGGAAAATCAGACTGTTTACTTTTACAACTGAAATTAAAAGTAGTTTAGTGCTCTATTTTTTTTTTTAATTTTTTTTTTTTTTTTTTTTTACCCCTGCCATGGCATGGACAGCCTATCTCCATCTGTTCCCCATTTCAAGAAGACATCATTAACCCCACTATTCTGGTAAAATGAATGAAATAAACCATGGCAAAGAAGAAGGTCCTTTCAAATTCTTTTAAAAATCCCCTAAGTCTGTGGAACAGACATGCTTTTTTGAACAGGTTTCAGAACAGTAACATGATTTACTGTATTTTCAACTCAAACTGCATCCACATTAAATCACCATTATATGTGATGTCAAGGTGAATGTAGAGATGGAAAGAAAAGCAGAACATATAAATATTTTAGGGATTTAAAGATAAGGGATTTAAGCATGTGCAGTGGCAAATCACCTCTAGAAATTTTGTTTGGTAGTTTCCAGCTTTTGGAGTCTACAATAGGTAGTCTTTCCATGATAATTGATGAAGAAAGTTCGCCTTAGCCAATACTACCTTTCTAGGCAACCTGGACATCACTCCAGCAAGACCTACCACAAGAATGTGTCTTTATTCTTCTATAAGCAATTATTTTATTCCATTTCAGAAGTTGCTTGGGTTTTGGTTGGACATACAGAATGTAACTCATCACTGAATGACAGAATCACTTATGATTCATGCTTACATGGCTATTGTGAATTCATCTTTGGGAATTACTTACAGATGAGAGATTAAAATAAGTCCTCCTGCTTAGATAGAATGTATTTCTGAGGTCTGAGTCAAGTAGTGATACTGGGTTGTGAAGCTGAAAGTCAGGTTTTGCTAAAGAAGAAAAAAACAGGTCCATCAGCTCTCCCTCTGTCCTCTGATTTAGGAAACAGTTGTCCTATGGCTGCTTGACAGTGGCTTTTGGACATTCCTTTATGGTTTGGTTACATTTTATGTCATAATTACAAAGGCAAAGTGAAGTTAAACCATGACTGCTCTTCTTTCATTCTTTCTGGTTTTCTTGAAAGGTCTTTATTCAGAAAATAAGGTCTCAGAGGAAGTGACAGTTATCTATATCTGTGGAATTGTTGCTCACCAACAGTTAGGTCCACAATGCCAATAAAGGGATAAATTATAAAGATAAGATTTTTATCAGTAAATGTTGCACGTGTACATCACAGCTATCTAAACCAGAAATGATGTCTCCACACCTGTTTTATAAATAGAGGGTAAAGGGCACATTTCTTTGATCTATTTTAGATATCCAACTTATGATGAACTCAATAGTGACATGACTGCTTCTTTGCACTGACTGTGACAAGGGTCTTGCTAACTAGTTTGGAAGCAGACACTAACATTTAGGCAAGTCAATCACACCTAGATTTACAACACTGTGTATATTTACTTGATGGTAAAGCTGCCTCTGTAATTTATGTACTCCATAAATAAAAGAACAACTAAAAAAGTGGAGAATTGTAAAACAATGGCAATTGAAACAGTCTAGATACCAAAAAATTCTTCTTTTATCAGAGATGTTTACACTTCATGCTTGAAAAGCAATATTTGTTAACATTGTTGTTGGATCAGTTAGACATAGAGATTAAAAACACATTGCAATTTTCTAACCAAAAGAAAAAGAACAGGAACTAAACCCTTCAGAAAACAATAGTTGTAGTTTCTGGAGGTGATGTTGAGTCATCAACAGATTTCTGCCCCTGGAAGAATGTTTAGGAAGTGAAAGTGCAGCCTTGGGTATTGCAAACAGCCAAAATGACAACCAGACAAGATCAAGTGATATGATCTGACTATGTCTGTGTATTCTCAAAAAAAAAGTGTGGATTTTTTTCTTTTTTTTTTTCTTTTTTAGTGATTGTCCTTAAGAATTTACAACTGTTTAAGATGGATCTGCCAAGAAATCCCAATTCCATGGAATAGGTGCAACCTCAGCCAGCAATTCTACCAATTAATTAATTAACTTTCACATGAGTCTCTAAAAATAATGTTAAAACCAGAAAAAAATGCCTTAATCATTTTTATCTACTATGTGGCCAGGAATTTTCTAAGAATCTAAAAAAAAAAAAAAAAAAAAAAAAAAAAAAGTCACAAGCCAGAAAGTCATGAGGGGAGAGGAAAACATGACAATGAGGTCATATAATTACTCGAGAGAAGAACTTGTAAAATGCTCCTAGTTTTTCCTCTTTTCTTCAGTAAGTCTGATTTTCCAACAATGTATCTATGAACTCAAGAAGCAAGCAGGGGGACAGTGAATAGGGCTGAAAAACAGCTCAACAACTTATAAGAAATTGTCAAGGAATGTACACTTTGAAAAAGAGGGTGGCAGTGACTGTGTGATGTATGACTGGAAAGCAAGAAGAAATGTTGGAAATATGAATGTATTAGGGGAAATGATCATTGCAGAACTTTTAGAGGGATGTGATTATTAAAGAGAGAAGTGTAGACAACTTGCTTTGATTATACTGGGCTTCATGGACAAATTATTCTAGATGAGATATTCTACAGGAGAAAGCTATGAATGAGATCATAATTCTAAAATTTCT
Source organism: Muscicapa striata striata (assembly GCA_030060385.1). NCBI lineage: Eukaryota > Metazoa > Chordata > Aves > Passeriformes > Muscicapidae > Muscicapa > Muscicapa striata. Next base: position 1,832,191 of record JAREIS010000025.1, on the reverse strand, counting down.
GGAGCACAGACATGTAAATTCTAAGTTGTTAGTCTCGGCATGACAGACAAAAACCCATAAAAATAAATAAAGAAGTAACCATTGGAAAGGGGGAGTCCTGGTGTAATGGCTGATAATGAGGAAATAGAGTTGCCAGTGGGGCTGCTGAGAGAGCAGCTAGAGAAATGAGCAGTGAAGAACAATCCTGGGGACCAGGGAGAAGCTGGCTGCCAAGAAGAAGGGAAATGACTAAATGCATTAAGAACAACAGGAAGATCAAATAGGCTTTGAGCCAGGCCAGAAAAAGAAATTCAGAGAGAAGCTACTATGGCTCATGTGCTGGACTGAATGTTTATTCTGCAGTGAAAGCAACAACTGAGATGTCATAAGGACTCTTAAGATTGAGAAGAAAAAACAGAGATAAGACAGTCCCCACAAAACTTCTCATATAAAAGAACAGGCTTTCATCAAAGTTCAGTGGCTTTTGATAATTGTCTTTGATAATTGTTTGCAAATTTGCTTCTGCAGACCAGTGCAGTACTGATTTGGTGTACAGGGTTTTTCTGTTCCAGCAGTTTCTCATCACAATGTGAAAGGTTCATCTCATTCCGTGATGGTAGCTTTTTATGCTTGTAGCAATTCCCTCTGGTTACTAATGGATCATTTACACATCTGAGAATGTTGTTAAGAAGCTCCTGAGGTGGAAAGGGATTCCAGCTGTACCTACTGCTTTTATTTCTTATGGCAGGCTCCTGAGAGTTGCACAACTGCCTATTAGCAAGTTGATGATGGATGGAACAGCTGTAAATTTACAAATAATGATAAGCTTGAGACTCCTAAATTAGTTAGAAAACAGCAATTTTCAAATTTTTAACCAGACCTTGAACCAGGATCTTTTTACAAGATAATGCCACCAACAGGACAATATGTCAGTGGTTGGAAGATACAAGCATTTCTCTGTCCTTTCAAGTTGTTCTCCATCTTTTTTGAAAATAGATTATTGAAAACTCAGGCCAATTTACCACAGTGCTTTAAGGAAGAGTTTTAAGCCTTTAACTGATCTGCTTGATCATAATCAGAAATCTACATTTTCCTTTCCACATCATCTCCATTCTTCTGCAAAATCACCTAAATTTATTTGTTCTGGGAGGTAAGTCAAAAGAAAATAATTAATATATTAAGGAGGCAAAACAAGAATAGCTGCTCAAGGACGATGAGAAAGAAGAAACAACAGAATAAGGAGGAAGCAAGAACAATGCAGCTGGTTCTGCAGGTGGAAAGGTGAGAACACCATACCCCTGGTGATTCTGGGAATCTCTTAAAGGCAAAGTGACATTAAGAGAACACTCTGGGAAGGTGAAAATGAAAGAAAGAAGATGATGTGAACTTGAATGTACAGAAATCTTGTTTTCCTTATTGCCTTTGACAGAAAGCCAGAATGATATCTGAAAGGCCAAACAGATTTCTACTGAAGGAGAAATTAACAACTTCTCTAGAAAGAAAAAAACTCCTGTTCCAATCATGCTTGCAAGATTGAAAGGACCAGAATGAAAAGTGACCTTTTTTCCTTTTTTTTTTTTTTTTTTTTGTTCCTGTTTTTTCATCTGCTGTTCCTTTCATCTCAAGGACTCATTGGTGGGCTTGACCTCACCTAACTTTAGAAGTCTTCTTCTGAGCTAATTTTTAGCACATGTGCATTTAGGTGTTTCTGGCATTCATTCACTACCAGAAAAGTAATCTGGATCTATAATATTAGGATCTCAAAGAACTCTGGTCGGAAATAAAAGGCACTGCAAGGTCTTGGAAGACAATTCTTTTCACAAACAAAACTGTATCTTTGTTGTTTGAGTTTTTGTCTTAGTTTTGATGTATCTCTAGACTTTATTTACATTTAATAATGAGTTATGTGGAAGGTGTCTCCTTGGCCTAACAGATTTCAAATATCTCTTCACTTTGGATTTGAAAATGCTTGAAATGATTTATTGTAATGGCAACTCAGTTTAAAATATCAATGTCCTATGTAGTTCATGCCAGGGAACAGAAAAAAAAATATTGAGTTTTAAAATGTGCACAAAGAAAGAACACAGGGGAGAGAAATATAAATTAAGTGGTTATATTTTCATCTTCAACAAGCATTAGTACTGACTGTTAATTGTTCTGAAAAGGTACATGAGTAGTGAAGGAGTACATGGAGTACTTGTTTCTCTTACTACTCGGGTTATTGTTTTTTTATAGAACTAAAGTTTGTATGAAAACATGGGATATGACAGAAGGACTAAACAGTATTAGTAGGCACTTTTAGTTAATGTCTAGTCTTATATATGGAGTGCAGTGTTGCTACTATGTGAAAATATAGCCATTAGATCTCCAACATATGGAGAGTAGGACTCAACAAGAGCAAATTCAGCTAGTGAGATCTGAGATCTGTGTAGAACTGTATAATATTGACCTGCAGGAAAGGAAGCTGAACCCTTCTGTCCCAAAGACATTGTGCCTGAACTATCATAGTTATGCACATGATTCAAAGCGAATTTTATGCAACTGCTCACATGCTTAAACATTAGGATAAAGTTAAGTCTCTACTATTTTCTATTCTATTCACCAATTGTAAAATTTTCTAAACACAATTAAATTACAATAATCTCATAATGTGCATGAAAAAGGAGAGGAAAAATGCTACCAAGGGAAATTAGAACACAAAGACATTTATTTTCCTTTGTTACTTTTACCTGTGAAGACAATAATTTTAATTGATGTTTTGTTGTACCACTTTATTGCTTCGTTTAGATCAGCTCTGCAGCACTTTGCAAATTTAAAAATTAAATGTGTGACCCTCTTCTTTCATTGTCTCCATTGAAAAAAAAAAAAAAAAAAGAAAAGCCAAAACTGAACATTCTCATCTGACATCAGCTGTGTGCCTTACAGAGATGATTCATGAGATACCAAGTCATGGGGAAAATTAAAGGGTAAAAGAGCACCCTGAACCTATTACTTTTATTTCTCTGTTGATTTGGATTTTTTAAATGGATGGGCTTTTACTGGTTCTCTATGTGCTTTTATGATTTCTGCTAGTCTTTATGTTCTCACAATAAAATAGTGGCACAAACACTGAAAAGGGAAAAATAATCAGAAAGCCAAATACCACTACAGTTTCATTGAGATCTAGACAATCATGACTTCCCTGAAAGAATGAAAACTGATGCCAAACTCAAGCAACATTGCCTATGAACAAAACACAAATAGCTGATGTGGTACTTTTTCACAGCTGTTGTAACTGAGACTGATTTCAGATGAAACCATAGAGTATACAGATGTGTTTAAACAAATATTTTCCTAAGAAGAATTTTTTGGTTCAGAAACAAAGTTTAGAGTGTAAATTTACTACACAGTCTAGAACACAATTTTCAATTAGAATATCTGACCTTCAAAGCAATTCTAAACTTCTATGCTGTTAAGAAAAACTGTCCAATAGTTCTAATAATTAATATTATTCAACTGTAGACATCTTTTTGACCCCACTGCACAAAAAAGACCAATTTCCTTACATATAGTGAAACTGTGCTCTTAAAAGTATGAGGCACCATTTTTTCTCCGTAACTCCAAATACAGTCCTAGAATTCACTTTATTTTTAAAACACATAAATTAATTTGCATAGCCTGCCCAAAGTAAGAATGTGTATTTTTAGTGCCTTTTTAAGATTGGTTCAAGTATTGTTTACTTTACTAATCAGTTGGTTTTGTTGGTGTTGTTTATATGATGCTGTAGGAACATGAATTAAAACTCCAATAATGAAATCAGAAATCAAAGGAAGAAAAAAGAATCTTCACGCTCGATGATTTTTGACATGGAGAATTTTTATTTTTTTTAAGGATGCAATTATAAATATGATTAATGACATCTGTAGTAGTGTCAGGAGAATATCTGCCTATGTTTTTACAAATATGAGAATAAGATGTTAGTGAAATGCTGTCCACAGTCTATCTCCATAATAATAATTTTCCAATTCCAACACCCTCCAAATATAGATTAAAACTAAATTTTGATTTCTTCCACACTTGTACAATGTGGACATAAATATTAATGTTATTTTATTTATCCACTTGCTGATGTTATTCTTCCTCCAAATCATCACAGTTAATATCCAACATGTGACTATATATACACATATATCTGAAGCAGAGATGTTTGAATGGCCCATGATTTGCTTGATAATGCCTTATTGCACAAGGAGTCTACCTTTATTAAATATGCCACAGTATAATGAAGGCCAGAATTCAGTCCAGTTGTTCAAATTTTGGGATGGAGCTGTTAAAAAAATTCAGCCATAACAATATGTCTCTTTTGGGACATGAACTGCTGTTTGGCCACTTTTGTTTGGCCAGTGTGGTAACTGAGTTGGAAAACCCTGTCTGTTAACATGAATGTAGTCACAAATATGTCATCTTCTCATACCTATTTGGAAAACCAGTACAGCATTCCTGTCTGTCTTCAACAAACTAATTAGCAGGGTAATGAGGGTAGCAGATTGCACAACTCCTTTGGGTTTTCAAAGGAGTTGAAGGAAAAGTCAGCATTATTTGAACATTGCTACCTGTTTTCCTTTAGCTCCTTTGAAAATTCCATAATAAAACAGAGATACAGACAGACATACACACACAGCAAAAAGTATATAGATCGTATATAATTAAATAAAATATTTTCTTTAACAGATGTCATGCAGACTCATGTTTTTGGTTGCTTTTAAAAATTCCTCTTCTGTAACAAAATATTTTTACCTTTAATGCTGCTGATATTTGTACATAGTACTTTGTTATTTGTGTATTTTTCTATTCTTACTCTCATTTCATTTTCATTCATGGTTTGCAGTAATATAGAGGATTTGTTGTAAAAGCTTTGATCTTTCTGACAAATATATCTGAGTGTGTAATCTAGTTTGGTCCAATTTTGTTGACTGCATTTACAGACATTTTTAATGATCTTACACAGCATTTCTCTTAAGTACAAGAGCATGCTGTAGCTGCATGCATTTGACTGGACAGATTATGAGTTTTCAGATTATACACAAGGTCTACATCTTCCTGTAGTCACACTGGAAAACGTTTTTTAATATTCATTATTGCTAGTTCTTATTGGATTGTGCTTCATCTAAAATCTTATTTCCAAAAAAAAAAAAGAGTTTACATTTTCAGGGGAATGTAATTTAGAACTTATTTTTGGAAATTCCTGTTGTATGCAACAGATATGAAAGAATTTTAAGATAAGGACATCTCAAGCTGGTTTTTATTCATTATGTTGTGTAAAAAGGGATATTGTCCAATAAAAATTTTAGTAGTGTCCTCACAGGGTCTTTATAGTTTCTATACTACTGGAATATAGATCTAAGTGATGAATGAATTTAGAGCTAATAGTATGATTTCCTTCCTTTGCTTAAAAATTTGCTGAAAAGACACTGGTTCATTATCTCCCAGATTAATTTCATTCTTTGCAAATATATTTAAGACTGTGTGAAATGAACTGGAGAAAGAATAAAGCCCTAAACAAGTTAATTAAAACAAAAAACAAACCAACAAAAAACCATCAGTCCCAACAGTGTTCATCAGGCAATTCTCAAGTCGTGTATCTGGTTTTGTCTGGACCAAGACTGTACATTGCAGTACAGTGTCTACTAATTCCATTGAAAATTTTGTCCTGTTGAAAATTTTAACCTCCAGTTATTTCTTGGTCTGATGTTTTTATAAAAAATACAGAAGATGTGGAAAATTTTAACAGGGGATAAAAAGTATATGTATATGTATTTTCATTCTAGTCAATAAAATCTTGCCTTTTGGAACTCAGAACACTTATACTTTAAGAGATGAGAAATATATCCAAGAGGATGTTCCATTAAGCTAAGATGAGCAGTATATATAATAACTGAAATGATTTTGAAACTAATTACTTTCTTCTGTGTGTTTCAGAAAAGAAAAAGACATCAGCTTAGGCATATTGTAGTTTGCTTTTCCAGATATTTCTGGTCTACTAAAAAAATACATTAAAAGAATCACTCACGAAGCCAGACCATCCACAACATGTATATTTTTTTTTTCCTCTAAGTATTCTGTATCTGAAAAGTCAGCAATTTTATCTCATTTTATTTGCCAGAAACACCCTTTCTTTGCATTTGGGGTGTAGAATAGGAATGTAGTAAAGATTGGGTAGGAAAGTTAGTAGTTCCATCTGCTAAGTTGCTAAAGATACTGAGTTTATGACTCCAGTTTTTCTCTGGACTTGTGCTTACATCTTAGTTGTATGATGGAAGGAATCAAAAGTGATGCTAACCACATCAATCCTTGTTTTTCCATGGATTTGGTGCCCTATAACTATGCTGGTCATTATACCCTATCCCAGTATATGGCCTGTGTCTTCTTCCACTTAGCAAAAAGGAAGGAGTTGGATTTTAAGTCAAGTATGTTTCATCTTCATGGGTGTTTCCAATATCTATGTAGTTATTTCATACAGTGCAAAATAGCAAAGAGCAACGTTGGCTACTTCTTGGTTTCCCAAAGACTCCATACTTCCAGCAGAAACAGAACATAGTTTAATAACCCTGGAACTTTTCTGCTTCCAGTGGTATGGAGATATGCCAAATTTCTTCATTTAAATCCATCCCAGTAAAAAGTCATCTGGAGAAGTCTTCTCTTTAGTTGCTTCTTTAAAAATTCTGCCTTTTTCTCATCTGCCATGCCCTGTGTTTATAGTGAAGGAGGAAACATGAGGAAAAACTCATAACACCTGCTGGACTCAGCAAAGCAAAGATAATTATGTACTGCTTGGGGAACATCTTCAAAAATTCAACCCATTATGTCTATGCATTTTTAATTTCCAATTGCATATGATTCTTCTTCTAGGTGATAATGATTGATGGCAATGTGGTAAGCACGTGAGTTCAGGAAGGAGAAAACCAAACAAGTTGTGATGAGGAAACTGTTTAAACAATATGAAACTGCCAGATTTAAATTTGCCCTTTAAACAAATCCATCCTCTCTACCTCTCTTTTGCAATTGCTGTAAGTATGTCACTTCTGTTTTCTTTAGTTTCAGACTCTTCTTATCTCTTAATAGATTTTGATGGAAATATCCCACTAGCTCTTTCCCCCTTTTTCAACATGTCCAATGAAGCAGGGTTACAAAAACCAGGGCAACACTGAAAAACTGCTATTTGCATGATCATATCTCTTGCCAATTTTCATTTCTGCTCTCAATTTATTGCACACAGCTGATTTTAATAGCAATAACAAAGTTTCTGATATGCACAGTATGTTTTTTGTACTTTATTTTAAAGAAGTAGGCTAAAAATTTCCAAAGGCAGCTTTTAATTCCTGGTGTAGTGATGATTTAAGCATCCAAATTAAGACAAGTGACAGCCTATTTTAGAAGTGCTGAGCATCAGCAAGTCTGAGTTCTAGAGCACTAAACCTCAGCACAGCCAAAGGATCAAGCAGGCACACACAAGCACTCCAAATCAGAGGCTGCTTTTGGAAAATTTAGCCTTGTTTCTTAAGGGTGAAATCTTGGCCTTTCAAAGCCAATTACAAATCTCCCAATGACTTCAATAGGCTTGGATTTCACCCTTTATATTTTATAGGAAAAAACAAGCAACATCATACAGAAGTTTCTCTTTTATGATTTTCTTGATGTTTGCTCAACCCTGGCTTCCCTTTAGGTAGGAAAAATCATGGTATTAATTTAAACTCCATAAAAACAAATAAACAGTAGCTTAATTACAAGGGTGGATGGGATGTTTCACAATGCTTAAACTAATGTAGTAAAACACCAAGTGTTTGAAAAAACATTTTTAAAACTCAGAAAACTTTAAACTGTAGTGTGTCTTCTCCTCCCTATTCCCAACAATGCTGGAGTTGCTAATTTTACAGCACAAATGGGAAACTGATGACAATTCCTAGTAAAGTAGGTTCCATTTATTTTGACCTTTGCCAACAGCAGTACTGTAGAATTACATTTTTAACTGCTTTATCTGTAGTAGGTGCTTCATTATGTACCTCTAAGATACACTGTGTTTTTTCTCCAACCCTATGATATTGATATCTTCTCATTTACTTACGTACAATAATCATATTCATAAAGGTCTTATGTTTATATAAACATAAAGCATTTCTGTGCCAATACAAATAATTTATAAAAACTTTTATATGATGATTCAACAGGGACAGTATTACAATATAAAAACTGAAACACAAAAAGTGTGTATTTTTTAACATATAGACGGTCTCTTGTTCTTTGAACTGCTCAACTGCTCTGATCAGGTGAAAATGGACAAGTAAACCTTAGATGCTACAAAACTCTTTGTAAAATATTCAAGGTTCTTCTGTTCTGTATCTGTGGCATATTAAAAAACGTTATGGTCTCTCAGTTCAAAGTCTGAGTGACTCATTTATCTATTCCAGTTCTTCCACTTGCCCGTGTTTACAAAACAAGGATTAGCCATAACATAGAAAATACAGCACTTAGTTTTGAATATGCACCTGTCCCATCTATATTGACTTGTTTTCCATAGGAAGATTAGATACAAAAACGTTTTTATCTGATGACTCCCTGACCACTCCCTTTCAGGACTAGAGCAGAAGCAAGAACATTGTTGGTCCACATGTGGAGGGTCTTTGCATGGAAAAGGGTTTTGAGAAATACTCTTCTTTGGGGGGTAGGATGAGGATAGTATTTTCTTTGAAACTTATGCTACTCCTCTTCTGTTTAAAGGTCAGAGATTTGAGGACAGATTTCCTTTCCACATGCAGGAGGTGGTGTCAGCAATGCTTATATTACCTTTATTTAATTTCACTTAGTGCATTAGCACTAGTGGCCAGACAGCCAGAAGGCCTTATTTCCTACTCAGATTTGTTCCTTGAGCCATGCAGCCTACTTAGAGCACAGCTAGCTTTTATGGGAAATAAGCTCAAGGAAAGAAAACTTGTCCTCCCTTATTTCAGTGGTTGGTTGTTTTCAAATGGATTGGTGAAGCTGTCTATGGCTGGAGGGTCTCATTTGTGGAGGCACCAGAAAACAGACAACCTTTGATCATCATGCCCAAAGCACAACACTGGATTCCATTTTAGAGCACAAATTCCTAATTTTAGAAAGTTTTCTTTCAACAGCCAGCAAAGGTAAAATAACAAGAGAATGGTTCCTTGCTGTGTGCCTGGAGGTCATATTTTCATCTGAGCTCCCCAAAGTCACAAACTTTTCTTTTGTAAATTATACTCATTGCCATTCAATATTGATGTTAAATTTTAGTCATCCTGCTAAACTACTTTTTTACTGGGTTTTTAACCAACCAAAATACTGCTGGCCATTTCTATAAATAAAGAAGAGCATTCACCCAATGTATTTTATCTGGATCTGCTCTTGGACACTGTAAACTTGTTTCCAGGATTTTAAAAGTCTCTTAATAGAGAGTGTATCCTTACGTACCCACCTATCAATTCTGTGTATATAATGTTCCTCGAAAATATGCTCAGAAAATAATGTGCTTCACTAGACCATTTTTACCTTTTGCCTGGAAATACTCCTGAGGCATCTGTTCTCAGATCAAGGGAACATTGAAAGGCCTTAAATCTGATCTCTCAGACAGCTGTGCTAATTTAACTAAAGGGGCTACAAGAGAGGATGGAGAGAAATCTATAAAATATTCGGCTGACATTTGAAAAAAGAGATAGGATGTTTTCTTGTTAACCTTTAGAGCAGCCCATTACATAAATTGTGACAATGTTCTCAGATTAAATGAGACTGTATTCTGTCTTAGCTCTAAATTTATCACTTCAGCAAATGAATTCTACTGTAAATTCTGGCAATATATCTTTTAAAGAATGCTGTTTATCTCACTGGGGAAGCAGAGTGCTGATAAATAAGGAGCACAGCCTTTTGGATGAAACATGGTAAAGACGGATTGAAGGGAAGATTCAATAGCATTGCTTTCCTACTTCAGTGTAGGAATGTTCCATGTTATGTGCCTGATTAAATTACAGGTTTTTCATAGCATTTCTGTAAGTTCTGAGATGATAAGCAAAAAAGATCTATGAAATGTTGCTTTCTCATAACATTTGATTATGTGAATTCTAATTACATATGAAAAGCATTTATACAGAATTCAGTAATGAATGGCTGTTCAGCAGCAGCTTCAGCTCCTACTGAGGTTTCCATTCGCTCTAAATGAATAATTTTCACCAACATATGTCTATAAGAACAGGCTGAGAACGAACATTTAAAATAATTTAATTTTAAGTTCTCCTAAAATTAAAATCACTTTAATGGAATTTTTGAGTTACCCAAAGAGTAAACCCTGCAATAGTTTCTAAGTGATTAAAATTTCTTCGTGTTTATTCAAAACCTGAGTAATACAAGAAGCTGAAATATAGAGAGCTTAATGGAAATCTAAAAGGTCCATGTGTGTCTTAAGGGATAGAGTAGAAAAAAGTTGGGAAAATTATTTTAGATTAAAATATGAACATATGATGTTAGAGATGAAATTTTATCAGAGACTGTCACTTTATAAAAACTTGTTTCTAGAAATTATTTAGTCAATTTCTGTAAAAAATTATTTTAAGAGATTAATACATTAGCTATTAATAAACCAAAGGTAAAGAATATGAAACTTTATTCCATTAGGATGAATTATGAATTTTTGAAACCCAAAATTCTCACTTTCAATATTAGTACCTAAACTGCATTGTGGAAGCAGTAAGGAACTGCTAAAAGTCAAGGGGTTATACACATTGTAGTGTTCAGAAGACTTTGATTATTCAAAGGGTAAATTGTCAGAATTGTAAGCTCTGCAAGTTTCAAACTATAATTGCACTATTCATGAAAGTAACGCCTACTTGCCTAAATAAAGCAAAGATTGTTCCTTATAGGAAAAAAAAATATCCTATTTTTGGTAAGGTTTTATGTTCTGAGGGAACTGAATAGAGCTGACCAGAAAGCAGAAGTGTATAATCCTACCAGACCCAGACACTAATTTTGTTGAAGGTTGCAGTGTTTCTTTATTTTATCTTTATTTATCTTTATTTAGAAAGTTTGTTGGGTGATGGTGACTAATAGCTGAACATCTGGATTCAATGACCTTTAAAAGCCTTTAGTCATTACTGTGCCTAATTAAACTCAGTATCAACAGAAGTGCTTGCATTTTGACTGGACTAGTATAAATCACTTTGCAAATACATTGTGCAAACAGGGGGAAGTATTACCATCCTGGGCTCATTCCTCTCTAAATGACTTCAGCAGGATGGGTCAGGAGCTAAGGATTTGTTTTGGTTTTTGTTTCCAAAGTACAAATTCTGACAATTAAGAAAATTAATTAATTAAGTTAGCTGAACCAAACGGCTCAAAAACTTAATCAAGGAACACAACTGGAATTTATCTTAGTCTAACATACAAAAATTATCTGGGATTCACATCTCATACTGAGAGAAAATAACATTTGAGAAAGCTTTTTAAAGGCCTAAGTGGATAAACAACCATCTCATAAAAAGGATATTAGCAGTAAACAGGGAGTTTATCTGGAATGGGAAAATGAGAGATCATTTAGAGAAGTTTCACTTTAAAGGTCAAAAAGTGCAAGAACAAAGCTAAAATTTTGAAAAGCCAAGCTGGGTTTGCCTTTATGAAGGAAAATAAAACAGGTGAGCAGAAAGCTCTTCTAAAAAAAGTCTAAAATGTGGAAATCTGTTTAGAGAGGGATCAAGATAAGAAAGAACTTAATGTGGCACCAGATCCCAACATTCAACTGAGCAGCTGCTGGAACAAGGAGATGGATGGGCCAGGGATCAGCTGAGGCACTCCCAGCCTCAGGATTCAGGCTTGGAGACAAGAAGCAGCCATGGCCAGGCTGGGACTTTGGCCAGAGGAGGGGTTTAGGTGCCAGAGGGTAACCAGGATGTCTGGGCAGGGCTGTGTGGATGGGGACAGGCTGGGACATCAGCTCAGCTGGGTCCATGTGCAAGGTGATAGCAGGGCTGTGTCCTCTGGCCTCTCTGGGACAGGGACTGTCTGCTCCAGGGGCTTCAATGCCATCCTGCACCATGGCAAAGGGAGTGCTGGGGCAGAGAGGAGCATTTGTTTCCAAACAGTTTCACAAGTGTTAAGACTTAAGCAGAGTAATCAGAAGCCTGGTTTTCCCACACTCCTTTAAAATCAATGGGAATAAAATCCTCTATAAACAAAAGCTAAGGCTCTCTAAGATCTAATTCGTGTCTGAAAATTCTTGTCTCTCCATCGACAAGGTCTTTGGGCAGTTTCTGTGTTCATGTGTTGTGATGTGATATGCTGAATTTGGGAGAGCTGGAAAGCATTGCTTCAGACCTTCAAGAAAACAGACTCAGAATGCAGCAAGAAATAACAAAGATTCTGTCAGGTTGAAGATTTTACTTTATAGCTAGAAGATGTATACCACAAAATTTGTATTAGAAAGAAGAAAAATGAGATCTTGGGTGGCTGAGGAAGGATTGTTTAACCTTTGTAATATGGAACACCTGGAGAAAGTGTAATTGAAGATTTCACAATAAACAGAAAATGACATTAATACACAATGAGTTTATCAAAGTTAATCATGGCATGCCAACAGAAAACTTTCGATTTTCCAGACAGTGCACATATCCAAAAAGCATTGTAATATCATGTCAGATAGGAAGATTTTAATTTTACTACAATAAAATTATGATTTGTGAAAGGAAGATAACAATAGGTTGTGGTGAAGGTAACTGTCAAGTTAGAGACACTCTATCTAACTCTTTGGAACTAATGTTGTTCAGTATTTCTAATTAGTGGTTAGAGAATAGAAAGTAGACATGTTATAGTTAGAATATGTTGTGTGTAGCTGGACTGGGTGTCACTTTGTAACTAAAAAAAAAGTCCCCAGTCCTTAATTGTTTTCATTGATGACCTATGTGGAGCATCTCACAGCTCGTTCTAGCCCAGATATTTGAGTATCTACTGTGGGTCTGGATCTTGCCCTGAGGTAGTCTTAGGAAATTCTTAATACGAAGCACATTAAATATAAACATTATCAATGTAAGAATGGTGACTTAGAGTACTGAAGTGTTAGGAATAAAACAAAATCCAACAGTACAATGCGCCCAGACTTACATGTGGATCTCAGAAAAATATCATATAGGTCAAGAGTCATGAATACAGAAGCAGAGAAATATCAGGTACTTAAATTTAGGCTTTACAAACACTGCTTGAATAAACTAAATCTTTCTGCAGTGGTGAAGGACAGAGAGCTATTGCTGTTCTCTGGTAGCCCATCTCTATTAGCAACAGGAAGCTGGCAAAATAAAAACTGATTTGGAGTCATTGACCCCAACTTAGGAACTCTAAGGGTGCAATATTTAGAAGGATGCAAAGACTTTGCAATAAATACAGCTGTCTTACAAGTTGTGTCTAAACTGAATTGTAGGTGTGAATAAAATGTGAATAAAAATCTTAATTCCTGGTAATTCAGATTAGGGAGCAAGGCTGAACAAGTGCTCTAATCTGATCCAATTTCCTAGATGTTATTTTCTGTAAAGGAGAGAAGTGAAGAAGGGAATATGATTTGTACTTATCATGGAATGGATGTTAATTGAACAGAAGGAGCCAAGCAAAACTCAAAAGGTTGAAAGCAACAAAAATATAAATAAGAAAGTCATAATAGGAAAAGACAAGGAGCAGTATTCTCTCACAGCAGACAAAAATTACAAACACTTTTGAATTTAAGCCTCTTCAAACTGTTATTGCATTGTAAGGTTAAAAGTATTCAGATTTATATCTGGTTGAAGAATGAAAGATAAAGGAATATATTCAAACAATTTGTGAAGCAGAATTGTAAACAAAACTAAATAAGCATCTAACTTGACTTTTAAATATTCTTGACAAATATGTATATGAAAATTAAACATAATTAATTTTGTCCTCTTATCTTTCTTTATAAAAAGTACCAAAAGGAAAATGAACTGCAGCGATTACTGACCTAACTATATAAGTATCCACAGCCATTTACTCAGATATTGCCTTGCTCAGACTAGAAGTGGAAAACCTTTCAGCTAACCTTTTGGCTTCAGTCTTCCAATTTTCTCCCTCCTTTAGTTTTATGGATTTATTCCAAAGATGATTTGGCAGTAAATACCTTATTTCTTTTTTATCCAGTCTATGACTTTTAAAAATTCATATATCTGCATCACATCTCTGGAAAAAAAGCATATGCCATTACTGAATTTTATAATGGAAGAGATGAACTCTCTAAGTGATCTTAAAATGATGAGAAAAATTGCACATCAAGTATTGTCACAAGACAAAGTGAGAGAAACACATACTAATCAGAGTAGTTGCTGTTTTCAAATCATGTTCCTGACAACCTGTTGCTATGTAAATTCAATTTCTGCAAAATCTATCTAAGTTTATATAAATTACTTAAAGAAGGCATAGCATAAATCTGTGGTGTTGAGGACACTCAAGACCTAAGTCCTGATACAAGACATGCAACTCATTGGCATGGATTCATGGTTTCTGATGTCTGGAAGGCATCTCAGTGCAGAACTCAAAGCCTCCTGCCTCAGCACTCCCCACAAATTAATGATGCTGGACACGTCCAGCCAGGCCCTCCATGAGGCAGTGCTGTGGATGGTAGGAAATATGACATGGCTGTTCCAAGGGAAGAAAGCACTCCTTAAGAAGTTTGCAAACATTGCTATGACTCAGAAAGCAATTTAGGGTTTGCTACCAAAGCTGCAGGCAGAGAAAAAGCATGGACCTCTGCTCACACAGGTACTCTCAGCTGCTGAAGGTGGGATTTTTAACAGCCCTTGCAACTGTTCAGAATAAAATTGGGCAGGTTTACACCTGGATACACTGAGGCAGAAACAGGTTAGCTCTGAGTGGCAGTGGTAAAACTACAAACCCAAAACATATCTTTCTTGAGTGGTCTTCTGTCTAAGATCAGGATTCTCACAATTCCCAAAAATGCCTGTGGTAATTTGCTGACTACAAGGAGCTGTTTTCCTATTTGCTGCATGTTTCAGCCATGGCAGGCACTCAGACCCTGTGTGTTGAGTATTTGTTGCCTGACTTGCAGGTTGCTCTCAAAGAAAGAAAGAGCATGTCACAGGAGACTATGCATTATCAGTGGTGATGGGAGCAAATAAAAGCTGCAAGGTGCTATGATGTATTTACCTCTGACTGCAAGATCCTCTGCATGGATTTAACAAATTAGCTTCTCAGAAGTTTGCTCATCTGAGCAGCAGCTGTTTGCCATATGGATCAAAACTGCATTTGGCAAATGGAATCACTTCCTCATGCCCATCTGATTTTCATGTACAGTCATATATCAGAATGTTTAAGGGAAGAGTTTGCTGGTCTGCTGAGGGTGGTTCAGCTGAGAAGTGTTTATTTTCTATCCCAGTTTTCTTTTTTTTTTTTTTCCTTTTTCCCAGAAAGTTCTTCTCCTATATAAGACTTAAAATCCAGCCAAAAAAAAAAAAGTCTTAAAAACAAAACTTATAAAGTAATATAAGGAAAACAAAAGGTAGTGGAAAAGCAGGTGAAAAATATGTTTTAATCTTAATAAAATACTCTGAGTGGAATTATATTTCTAAGGAAGTAAGAAACATCGTATTTTTAATATCTTCTAAATATTGGATTACTATCAACAGATATGATAATTTAATCAAAGAATATGAGGATGATGAGTGTCAGTTATAAATTAATGTAGGAAGCATTAATAGTTTTAAGTACTTTAAAATATTGACAAGGAATTTCCAAGTTTAACAAATTATGGTTTAAGTCTATGCAACAGGATTATTCAAATATAAATGAAAAAAACCTTTGCATGTGTTATAATCCTGTGAGCACATAATTTTAGTTAGACTTCTAGCACTACTCATGCAAGTCTGTCACAGCAGATTTCATGCTTTTAATGAATGAACAGAGCCTCATAACACCTTCTGGTTGTTATGGGTTAGAATTGTTGGAACCAGTAACTAAAATGAATGAGATTAGAAATTTATTCGTGGACATAATGCATATCCAGATTTACATATTATGGTCACATGTTCCCATATGGATTCCTACACAACAACACAAATCACATCAGAGAAATAATGCATACATAAAAATTAGGTGATGTGTGATTGTGGATTTATTTATAACTTTGGGATGCTGTCCTCATGACCAGAAGACTGGTTCATTAACCTCTTGAGTTCTTGGCTCATGACTTATTTAATCAGACCTTAGCTACACAGGGAATGAGTTTTTATCATCATAAGAATTATTTATATTATTTTTATTTTTCTAGATTTTTGTTTTACAAATTCCTATTGATTCTCTATTACATCACAAACATATGAACATGGAGTTTTCATGTGTTTCCACTGGTTTCAGAATGATTTTCTAATTCACTTCTGGTTCATTAAAGCAACAGAATTTCTCTCCTTTACCTATATTTTGTTTCATGGGACATATTTCCTTAACTCTTAGAAATTTTTCCTATGAACTTATTTGTCTTCTTGCAGCTGGAATCAATGAGTAAATTTCAGCTGAAAAGATTTAAGTTGAAGACACTCAGAAAGGGGGGCATTTGACTAAGAGGGAACAAATACTTCCAGAATACTTTGAGGTCAGTCTGAAAGTCGCCTTGAAATTTATTCTATGAAGGCTGATTGCTTGTGACACCAAATGCTTCTTTACTTCCAGCAATGCTACAGGGAAACCTAAGTGATAACCTCATATTTAAAGGCCCAAACCCTGGACATCTAGCATTATGTGAAACGAGTACAATCCCCAATTAATAACTAGGTACAAGTGAGAGGCTCACATAAACATTTCCATTGGAAACATATCCTCTAGCAGGGAGTCATTATGTATTTTATTATTTGTTTGTGACCAGCAAATGTGATTTTGCCATGGTACATGGCAAGATGGTGTGCGTGCTGTTCCCACCTGCACAGCTGCTGCTGCAGGATGTGACAGGCACCTGAAGGCAGCTCAGGGACAAACAGGAGGGTTCTCAGGAGGAGATGTGAACCCAGGAAACTGGGCTTTCTTAGGTAAGGCTGGAGGACTACAAGGCAGAAATATGTAGGAAATGTGGGTATAACACAGCATAAATACACTGTGTCAGGCAGAACTACATATTTTCCTATCTACGTAAGAGACAATCACAGGTGTAATGATTTGCCTCTCTTCTAATAGTATTTTTTTAGGCTTCCTGGACTCTAGAATATATCTGAAAGTTTTTCTTATGTTTCTTATTTTCACTTCTGGTTCCCTGGTGCATATATAAAAATGTCTTTTAAAATGGATTTGTGGGTAGGCAACCTTCCATTCCAAACACAGATGGTACATCTGTATTTATTATTTAGACATGCTAAGTGGGACACTTTTTTACAGACTATTGTAACTATACTATTTTTCTCAACGACTTAATCCATTTGAGTATGATGCAGTGGCTCTTATTTAAAACAGAATATTTGTGCTCTATTACCTATTTAATAAAATGAATAAGTAAACAGTTTTATCCCTTTGCTGCAGCTGCTCTTCCTACTTGACTACAGAGGTTTTTACCTGCTTATAAGATTGTGTCATTGTCTTACACAGGAAGACAGTGGGGTTTTAATAAATGTTTTAAAAGAGAGAAAAAGAGAGGAGGAAAGAAAAACAGAAAGATATGGAGAAAGTTAAAGGGAGATTGTGATGAAGAAAAAGAGAAATGAGGAATGAAAATGAAAAAGAAAAGGGGAATGAATGGGAGAAAGAAAGAAAGAAAGAAAGAAAGAAAGAAAGAAAGAAAGAAAGAAAGAAAGAAAGAAAGAAAGAAAGAAAGAAAGAAAGAAAGAAAGAAAGAAAGAAAGAAAGAAAGAAAGAAAGAAAGAAAGAAAGAAAGAAAGAAAGAAAGAAAGAAAAATTAAATTCTGTATCCACTATCCATATCTACTGTCAATGAGGCATATAAGTGGTTTACCACAGTAATTAGCACTCAAGCACAATGTGATCTACAGCATTCAACATTTTGGTTAACTATGCCTCCTGTTAAAAATTGGAAAATTATTTCCAGATACAGAGACAGGTTTCTATACCAGTCCTTCCAATAGGATTTTATCAAACATTCTTGTCATAAAAGACAGATTAAATGTCAATAGTGTGTTTGCTATTTTAATCTTGTGAAACAAATACCAGATTTTTTTTTCCCTTGGAGCAGTTATAAGAAAAATAGTTTAAATGTTGTTCATTTCAGGCTGAGTGACATACCCCTGTATTTCCTGTGGGTGCTCAATGCACATTATCAGTGGTTTATCTGAAGTATTTCCATAACTGAAGGACATGTGTATAAAATAATCTCAGGCAAAAATAAAGAGTATTGCCATTGCTCTTTAATATATGAATTGAAACCATATTGGTTTATCTACTGGGAATAAATGAAGAAATACATTGGAATGGCAAAAAAATTGCTAATCAGATATGTGGTATGTAAATCTACATATTTTCTGTATTGATGGTTTTACTTCCTTATTTAAAATTGTTTATTCAAGAGTTTACATGAATTGTTTATTCAAGAGTTCACATGAAAAGCAAGTAAAGGAGAGCAGGGTTATTAGGGT
Source organism: Muscicapa striata striata (assembly GCA_030060385.1). Lineage (NCBI taxonomy): Eukaryota > Metazoa > Chordata > Aves > Passeriformes > Muscicapidae > Muscicapa > Muscicapa striata. The sequence continues at coordinate 1,813,592 of JAREIS010000025.1, read as the reverse complement.
TTGGTTTGGTCTGGCTTCTTTTCTTCTTTAGTAATATTATTGCAACTCTGAATATTCATTTTTCCATAGTATATGAAAAAAACTATTTTTGCCAGTAGAAAAAAGAAACTCACAAAATGGTATATTTCAAAATCCCTTGCTCAGCTGATTTAGCTAATATTTTTGCATGGCTGTTTACATGGGAAACATCTCTTCACAGAGAGAGAAAAAAGTCATAAATCACTGGGAAGATAATGAATTTCATAGCACCAAAAGTTGGATGACCATCAAAAGTTGGCAAGTTGGGAAACATTCTAAAGAAATATCACTGAAAATTTGTTCTGGTTTTATACTTTTCCCTAGACAACCTTCATTGATTACTGTCAGATAAAATTTCTTATCTATTTGGACTTGTCCCTCAACCTAATCTGCAGACTCATAAAATTAAAACCCAGTGTTATTATTCTGGGGACTTATACAGTGAGTATTAATCTGTATATTACTACTGTAAGAAAGACTTCAAAAAAAACTTCCAGTAATAATAGAAAGTCAGAAATAATGTATTTTAGTATATGGCACAGCACAACTGCTATTCAGCAGAGAAAAATACCAAACAACTTTTCCACAGTTTTTCCTATGCTACTATTGGAAATGTATTTTTTCTTTGTGTTTATATACATCAATCTGATTTTATTAATAAAAAAATCTTCTTTAATAATATAATAAAAAACATTGAAATAGGTTGTCATACCACCTTGCTTAGCAGCAGTGTTCCAAAATCAAAACCTTTTTATTTTAAGTTTAATTTTTCATATGAAGAAGGGCGGCAAAACTTTAGAAAAGTTCAGCAAAGGTGCAGACAGCTTTAGATTTGTTGCTTCAGCCCACAGACATCCAAATTCTGCTTCAGTCTTATTTTTGCTGCAAAAATTGGTAGCAAAAAGCTCCAGCAGAAGAATATGCTAAGGCAAGAATATACTCTGTCATTGCCTAATGTACAGTGAAGCCTAATCATTCATGCTCAAATTTCACCTATAACAAGAAAGCTTGGCCACCAGTTTATCTCTATGAAATGTGGGGATTGGGTACTTTATAAATAACACTGTGCATAGTGTTGAGGTATAGAACACTAAAAATAGCCTGGAGAAGTGAGTGTATTGACATAGCAGATGTGGAACAATCACACTGCTCTCAGCCTCATTTCACTACCAGAATTGCAATACCTCTGGTAAAACCTTAGGGGAGAAAGCTGGGCTGAGGAAAGGTTTTTCTTTAAGATGTAAAGAAATGACACAGCAGAGAAATTTAACAGTTTGCCCTAGTCTTCCTTTGAGAGTTCCTGTCCTGATTCTGCAGCCACATGTCCCTTTTCCCTACTTGACTGTTGTCCAGTAGCTGCATTACAAAGCTTGTATCCCAAACAGGGAGACTTTGATTCAAAAAAAGCACCCAAAGCTTGTTCTTTAAAAGAAGTCAAGCTGAGATTTCTCCTTTGAGAACATCTTTTCTGATATCTTGGCAAGTCTTCTGTCTCTGGGCTTACAAACCTTAAACCAGGAAAGATCAGTGTTTTATGGCCATGAACCATGAGCTCTTTTTTGTTTGTGTTTTTTTGGTTTTTTGTTTTTTTGGGTTTTTTTAGGTGTTATTAATATGGCCTCATGTCTGAGAGAGTGCTGGGAAACTGATGAATCCCCATGAAGATTTCTTCCTAAAATCTTTAACAGCACTCTAGGTAGAAATTCTCCTCTTTGATATGAAATCCTAGAGAATTTACTCGTGACAGCAAGTTCTGGAAGTCTTCAGTCTCTGGAATTCAAAGAGAGGCTTTTGTCTCTGGATTTTTCAATCACTGGAGTTATTCCATAGTGTACAGTCCACAGTCAAGACCAGTTTCATTTTAATCTTTGGTACTCTAAACTTATTGAAGACACTTCCTAAAGTTTATACCAATCTGAGATATATTAATAGTGTTTTTATAGCAATATCCCATTTTTATTATACCACTGTATGATACCTTTTTATTGTATCTGAAGTTTTGGTAGTATTTTCTCAGCTTATCTGATAACAACTTTTTTTACAGAAGTGTCATAATGGAAAATAAAGAGACTTTGCTTTTTGTCACCTACCTCCTCTAGGGATAAAATATCTGCTATAGAGAACCTGTTGGAAAATTTTCCCAATTGAAAAGCACACATTTAAGTTGAAAAAACCAGTACACGTTCCTGCATTAACATGTCTGAATTGTTTTTGTCAAATTTCTCCTGTGGGTTTTTTTATTTTTTTATTTTGCTATACATATACATATACATATACATATACATATACATATACATATACATATACATATACATATATATATATATGTACACACATATGGGGGTTTTAAATTATTTTTTTTTAATTCAACGTAAAAGCTATATCCTGATTTGAAATCCATCCAAACTTTATTGTGTTTCTGAAATAAAGCAATTACTGAAAATAAGAAATGCTCTAGGAAATGCAAAATCTATTCTCCAGTTTGGGATCTAATGTAAAAAGATCTTAGAAAAACTATCCTAGGTTTTATCATTTAGTCAGGTAAATGAAAAGAAATATTCAGCCAGGGATGTTCACTGGTATTACTTGAGCACACTCTTGGTTTTCACTGACTTCAAAAAATGCAGGAGGAGAGGTGAATTATTTCTACATATAAAAGAAACATTTGGATATAGATGTCCAAATGACATCTATACACACCTTACCTCAGGCACTAAAATAACCAAATTGATTTAAAGAAAGATAATTGTAAAGACAACGTGACTTGGAGATTTTCTTGGTCGTTAAATATTTATGTGGATTTTTTCAAGATTTTCAACAATAAAAAAAAAATACAAATCAGGATTTCCTTGACCATGGTCAAGCTTAGTACATTACCTAAATATGCAAAAAATGAAGGCTTTCTGAACCAAAAAACACATCCTCAGAGAAATAACTTTAACTATGGCATGTAAATTGAGGGCTTCTAGAGCTGTTGCTTCATATCAAACATATTCAGCTTCTGTTTTTTTTCCAAAAGCCAGTACCACAACTAAATTCTAGTAGACTGAGGTCACAGTGAGGTTCAATTTTTCTTACATTCTTGCACAGAAAGTATAAATAAATAAAAAGCTATTGTAAAGGGTTTGCAGTTCAAATTAGGCCTTGAGTAATACAAAGTAGATTAGAATCTATTTACCAGTACTACCAGTGATATTTATTCTTTGCAGACTTTCTTGGTATTGCAGCCACTAATAGCAGAGGAAAAAAACAAATATAAACCAAAAGTTTAGCATTCTTCATCAATATAACTAAACTCTGATTATATACAAGGAACAAAATTCTTCAGAGTTGAGTGAGGGATTTTTGGTGTTTCAAAATGCACATAACCATAGGACAGCACATCCCACAAAACTTCAAATGGTTATTGCTGGAAATTTTAGTGAAAATAATAATTTTGCAAGCACATCTTCATGTCGATAAAACATTTAGGTGTGGAAATATCTAAATTTCATTCAGATAAAATTTTGACAGCTATTTCCTACTAATAACAATGTGTCATATGTATTCTTACATTCTTTTTCTTTATTTTTTTTTTTCCTCTTCCCAAATATTAGTTATAGTAATTTCTGTTGGGCTGCATTATCATCTGCTGCCCTTGGATACTATTCCATAAATGACTTAAACTACTTTCACACTAGAACTTAGAAATTGCTCTGTTACTCATCTTAAACTCTTCTTAGTTAGCATATAGCAAATAAGAGAAAAAACACTTGTTTTTCCCTATGTCCCATGAAGGAAACCATAAATGATTTATGCCATTAACTGACTGCAGGGATGAATGCTGGATTACCTGGCTTGGGTTTAGCAGATAGGCCTGAACACCTGGGACTCTGGGTGCAGGAAGAATTGTAAATTATGTGTGTTTGAATATTATGAACACATGTGAATTATACAGGGTGGAACTAGGCCCAACCAAGCCACTCTGGAGCTTGTCTTCATCCTTGGGTTTCCCTGGTGGGGAATCAACTCAAGGCCTGGTGTGAGGTGCCACACTGCCCCACTCCACTCACAGGGCTCTACACACCTGGTGTGGTGAATCTGCCCTCTGGGACTAGCAACATTTAGTATCATGACATGCAAAGTCCTTTGGACTGAATCTACAATAGTAGACTATGAAGTTTCTGAGCCTTTGCTTTCAACTGGACATTAGTTCCTGTGTGTGGATCTTGTCATCCACTTCTTCCTGCTCCTCCTTCCAGTTTTCATGCCTTATTTCCCTTTCTCTTTCTGCATAAAGAAGGATGGGTATTATCTTGGAAAGTATCACGTGTACTCAGAGCTTGGGCTCTGTCTGAGGTGTCTCAGCAAGTACTGACACCCCTCATGTGCTGTAGCTCTGCTTTAACTCTGTTTTTCCCAGCACTATCAAATCTCTGGTTGTGCTCCATGCCACAACTTTTCTGTTCCTAATCTCAAGATCAGGTTATAAAAAAAAAGACAATAAAGCTTAATACTTCTTGAAATGTGATGCACAATTGCTTGGTTTAAGCTACTCAGGCAGCCTGAGACTTTTTCATCAACCAACTCCCAGTTTAACGATAATTACTGCAAGCACTTACTTATTTCATTTGGCTTATTGTCTCATACAAATTTACCACAATGATACCTATACCAGATAAAGAAATATGAAGGATTATTTTGAGCAAAAGTGTTGCTTCAAATGAGACATGCTGGTTCACTTAGAAAAGTTTTTGAACTAATTGTGGCTTAATATTATTTTGTATACCTGTAAGTATTCCTGCCCAAACTGTGAATATCTAGCATTTCTGAACAGCAAGTCACATCTGAAAAACAGATTCATCTGTGGTTATGGTCAGAAAAGAGAATATAAAAATAGCAGTTTCTATGTGTTTGGTCATGTCTGCTTACTTTTCCAACCAAAATAAAGTTTTTCAAAATTTTTCACTCATGTAGGCAGTCCAGAGCAAATACCTCTCTGGTAAAGTGTGCAGTAACTCTTTTCTTTTTAGATAACTTCTACAGAAATGTTATGCTACTTTCCTAATACAGAGCTATGCTGATTTGAAAGCCAGGTTTTCAGAGCATGTTTGCAGAGCTGCCAAGAAATTAGAAAAAAAAATATAATCAAAAAGCCCAACAGCCCAAAAACCCCCACTCTTAGATAAGCACCAGAAACAGAAATAGAGAAAGAGATTAATAGGTCCAAAAACATGCCCTCAAAAGGTCAGAAAACATAATATTCTTGCATAAAACCTACTACTTTAAAATATTGTATTTTAATTTTTAGTTACTCTAAGTGCAGACTGAAACTGAACACAGAATTTTTTCTGAAAATTTAAGCATGAAAATGCAATTTTTGCAGCTTTCCTTCATACTGAAAATTCATTTCAAGGAAAAAATTTGATTGAATTGATAAAACATTATGCTTCTGTTGCAAAATTATGGAGCAAGAAGACACAGAAAAAGAATAACGCTACATTATAGAGTATATGATGCGGCACCAAAAAGCATTTTCCTTCAAATCCAGACACAAATCTTTGTCTTGACAGGTGGAACATCTGAATATGGAGTCTGCAGGAACTTTCTAATGTCCCTGGCCCTCTAGTCCATGTGCCCTGACTTCCTCTGAGGGGAGATATATATGGCCAACGTAAAAGGCTGAGGCATCCTCAAGCAGCTCCCCAAAATTGGACAAATGGGCTGTGGAGCTACACCTGCCCAGCACAATATATGCAGCTGAAGAAGTTTAGGACTAGGGCTTGAGCTCTCCTACAGAACTGAGACACATAATGAATAATCCACGAGATTATGTATTAATAATAGCAATCCATATAGCAGAATATTTCCTCCATTAAGGAGCACCCTAGTCCTCAAGAGACACAACAGCAATCTTCCTAAAATTTAGAAGGAATCTGAATACAGGCCAAGTATTCCCCTCAGGGAAGTCTTTGGTAAAAAATTCTACTTGACTTTAATGGCACATGATTCTGTCCTCTGCAAAAAAGGTCATTCAACACATGAAGGGACAACAAGTCAAATACATCTGGTTAACAGAATGTGGCTATTTTGGGCTCAGAATGGTGATATGATTATTTTTGTTGCTTATTGTTTATATTTATGTCTATCTTTGGCAGGGAAAAAAAAACCAGAAAACAAAACCTGGGAAATCCATGTTTTATCAGTTGCAGTGGACAAGGATTCCACACAAGGTTGTTGGCCAGTGGAATACATGTTCTCTGTTTCTCAGGTTGTACATCTTCAAGAAATTCCTGAAAATTACATTTTACTCTTGGGAGAAAACAAGGACAGAAAAAAAAAAAAAAAAAAATCAACTAAACCCCCTAGAAACAATGCTCATTCTGCAACATAAAGTATATTTTTTTCACATAAATGTGTTTTTCCTGTAATAACAAATGTTCAAAATATTTTCTTAACAAACTGTCTCCCAACTTGCTTTTGTCACCTTACCTTCATTTAGTAAGGCAGTAATTCTCAAATGGAAATTTTAACTTTTGGCCACTGGGCACAAGCTGGGTAAAAAATCCCACTCATATATGTTGGAAATACTTGATTAAAAGTTATTTGTAGATTGAGAAACAGCCTTTTTGTTTTTAGGAATAGCTGTTTCACTCAAATGTGCTAATCATCAATAGGGGCAGAGAAGTCTAGGTTGGGAAGGAGACATATTTTTCTGGCTCACAATGCGTGGGGCCACATGTAGGTCTCTGGTTTATTTGTGGAAAATGGAGGGAAACAGTTTCCGCTGTTGTCACACACTCCTGCTGTAGATGGTAGGTGGATGCATGGGAGAAAGGAACAGTTTAAATTACAGAAAAACTTTTCCTTAAGTGTTTATTTTTGAACACTTGCGTGTCATGAAGGCCGGTCTCATGACTTTAAACAAAACCCAATGTCATTGCTTCCATGAGGTTAAAATGAAGTGCAAGAGAAGAATTACAATGACTTTGCCTGCAACAGAAGGAAGGTCAGGCATGGCTTTGGACTGAAGCTTGTCTCCATGGAGCGACGCCAGCAGCTGATATTTGACCTTTAAATTCCCCAGAGCTGCCACAATTTTGGGGAAGTGGCATTTGTCAGATGGCCAAAGAGGGTGATGGAAAGGCCAGGCTGGTGGCTGGGGGCAGCCTTGGGCAGGTGAGAGGAAAGGTGTTTCCTTACGGTGAAATTGTCCACGGGGTGGGAGAATCCCAGTGAAACAGCTATGGATGGAGGTGCTGCCTAGGGATGAGGCCAAGGGACAGGTCCAGAAACGGGGACGATGTGAAGGGACACGTCAGCAGGGAAGGAGAGGTCTGTTCTGGCTGCAGGTGAGATGGCATTGGGGGCTGTGAGAGAACCGTGCAGCACAGGCCACCAGCCCCGGGGTAAGAACTGAGAGACCCGGTCCCTGCTCCTCCGAGCCTCCGAGGGATGGAGAGAGGGAGGCGGGGGGGAAGCAGGGAGGGAGGGAGGGAGGGATGAGGCGGTGAAGACCTCTCCCTGGGCTGGTTGAGGGGTGGGAGGGAAGGGAGGCATCTCCTGAGGAGGGGAGGAGAAGAAGAGGCAGAGAGGGGATGTTGTTAAACAATTTCTTACCGTAAGAGGGAGTTGGGACCCAGATCTTTCCAGTTAATCACACAACAAACTTAGATCATCGCAATAAAAAGCTCGGCTCACTCTGCCTCCTCTAGTGACCGGCGGTGCACGGGGTCCCTGCGAAGAGCCATCTCCCCTTCTCCTCCCCGCCAGCCGCCGGGGGGGCCGCCAGCACCATGCGGGCCACCCACCTCCTGCCAGCCCTGCTGCTCCACCAGCTGCTGCTGCTGCCCACCGCCATCCCCGCGGCAGGTCAGTCCTTCGATCACTTCGCTAGCGACCCCTGTCCGCCCCGCAGCCGCAGCCCGTCCCCGCTGCCCCGCTCCGCCGCGCAGGGAGGGAGGGAGGCTCTGGGGCGGCGCGCCGGGCACAGCCCGCAGCTCCGAGCCCCAGGTCAGAGCCCCGGGTCGGAGCCCCAGGTCGGAGCCCCAGGTCCGAGCCTGCAGGTCAGAGCCCCGGGTCGGAGCCCCAGGTCGGAGCTCCAGCCCGCAGCCCGCAGGTCGGAGCCCCAGGTCGGAGCTCCAGCCCGCAGCCCGCAGGTCGGAGCCCCAGGTCGGAGCCCGCAGCCCGCAGCCCGCAGCCCGCAGGTGGGGCTGGCTGCTCGCCCTGCGTGTCCGGGGCCGGCGGTGCCCCCGAGCCGGGCAGGACGAGCCGCGCAGCCCGCGGGAGGCGGTCCCGTCCCGGCCGCGGAGCCGCCGCTCGCACCGCCCGCACCGCGCTGCTGAGCGGGGAGCGGGGCTCGCTCAGGGCGGGCAGACCTGGGTGGAAACCGGGAGAGGGGGCAAGGAAATCTCATCATCGCCCAGAGGTGCTCCCGGCCCTCACCAGGACGCCACCGTGTATCCTTAATCTCCAGTGGTAGAATAAATGTTAAGTAACAGAAGTTGACAAGGGATACCCAAAGCACGGGATAGTGCATTGCTGAAGGGGAATGTCCTTGCTGAAGCTCAAGAGCATGAACATGCTATTTCCAGACTGAAATACTTGTAATTTCATTAGATGTTCCTGCTGAAATCCGGGAGATGGAGGGGGGGCAAAGGACGAACAATAAGTAATCAAGTGCTGGATGCTCTTTAGCTGAATTTCTTTCCTGAAGTGTCCCCCCTGGACTGGTTATCTGAAGAGCCAACTCTGTGCTTTCTATTGGCCCTCTGGGAAGACGTTTAAGGAAAAAAGTTTGTAAAGGTTTGCTACAAACCTTTCCTTCCTTCCGGCGACATTGTTAGGGTCAGACCTTTGCACAGACAGAAACAAAGGACAGGCACAATTCAGGGAAAGAATCTGCCTGGAGTGGGCAAAGCAAGGGCAGGGAACAGTGGCAGCTGGGTTCTGGGGCAATATCTGAGGGCATCAGGCACAGTATGGCAAGGAATGCTGATGGCTTCCAAGATGTAACTATGTTTTGTAGTTAAAAAAATAAATATTTTGAAATGGGATTTCAAAGTGGAATATTTTGTGATCTGAGTGGGCAAGTCAAAAACAGACTGGCAGCATCACGTGCAGAAAAACCTGTTGTTTTCCCCCTGCAAGCAAGAATGTGGCTCTGTAGGATGCTGAACAATCTCATTACAGCTTCTGTGCTCAGTCTGCTCACTGAGGATATTGTTTTCACAAGCATTCTTTAGCAGGTGACACAGAGATACAAGACACTATGATACTATACTTTTCTGAATTCCTTTCCCATGTACATTGGAATTCTATTTTTTTGGATATGAAGTTTCTCTGGAAAGTGATGACTAAAGCTGGTTAGGAATTTTCTGAGAAAATTTTTGGGGTTTCTTTTACTGGAAAATGCTGATACATTGAAACTTTTCACAAAAATAATCCCTGTTAAAGAGAAACTTTCTTTGGTTTGTTTCCCTCAAATCAAATGATAGGGAAATATGCAGCAGGAGACATTGCCAATAGCTTGTAGTAACCTGCTCTTGAGAAACCCTTACCTGAGACAGAAACTCATCAACTTATGGGCTAGTTAGAAAAAAAAAGCAAAATAAATAGTGCAGACACACTCACACACACACTTTATTCCATGGGCCAAAGGTACACAGCTTGTCTATAGCCAAGCTCATAAGAAGCTAAGTCATGCTTTTCTCTCCTGGTAAGTCAGGGTACTTTTCTTGAGTGAGAGAAAGTTGTCCCTGACTGTAAGGTCTTAGTGCTGGCCTGTAGTTTACCAGCCTCAATGTATGTTGAATCGATCTAATATTTTGTGTGGGAGACTGAGAGGCACCTTCTGTACTGCCTGTATCAGTACAGGGCTGAGGAATAGGACTGTGCCTCCACCAATGGGCTCTCCAGTTTAGTAGCTCACCTTGATGAGGAGAAAAATTAAATTTCCAAAACTTCAGAGATTTTCAGAGTAGGACTTGTTTTCTGATCAGCTCTCATGGTGACAGTTTCTTGATTACCCTGCCTTTCTTAATTTTCCTCCTCGACCTTCCTTAATATTAATTAATCCTGTTGTTTGCCTTATTGGCAAGAAAGATGACTCTTATCACATGCTGCCATTTTGTTTATCTTATTTTTAAAAATACATGATCTTCAACAAAAGTGTCTGTATATTTACACTGTAGACAAGGGGAAGTTGTGTTACTTCTTTCCAAAAATACAAATTTCTGGATCATTTCTGAAAGTTATTCTTTGTAAGCATATATGTTGTCTTAGTTTGGGATGCTGGATTCTTTTTACTGGGATGTTTTTAAGAAAGATTAGGATTTGCCTACATATGACTATTTTCAGATAGGAAAAACAAACTAAATGATGAAAACAGAATTAAAACATGAGAAGTCTTTTGCTAGGCATGTCCATACTTCTAGTGCTGTTCTGTCAAATCTGATTTCAAATGTACATAATGATGAACATAGTTTCTTCTGTGAATGAATATTCTGGGTTTGTAACTCCACGCCCTAAGTTCAGTGCAAAGACAATGTCCTGTGTAACAGAAGTTGCTAACTAATACAGTTGGGTTATATTAAGAGGTAAAGAAAAAGGAGACTGAAGAAAACATAAGAAATTTAAATGTCAGCAAGCTGTGTCCGTTATCACTTTCTGAGTTTCTTTTTAATATGTAAAAGATAAAACAGTGATTGATGAAAGATAAATGTGCATGGTTCCTATAGACTGCTTGCCTAGTCATTATCAATATCCTGTAAGTCTCTGTCACTTGCACAAAGAAATTTATCTGTGGCTAATAACTTTATTAAATTTTTTTTCTTGTTCAAATATTCTTCTTATTCAGTATTCTTGGGAAGTATCTCTTTAATAATGCTCACCTAGTGAAATTAAAAATTACTCTTTAATCAAAGCAACAAGTAGATTGGCATGTTGCAAAAGAGTGAATGTTAAAGATTTACTTAAACTAAAGATACATTTTTCTGCGAGAGGACTGTCAGCCAAGTGTATTTATTTAAATTTATTTAAAGCAAATTCTGTAGTTTGGATGATCTGAAGAAGTTGCTAATGAAGATGTGGGAGTTGCTCTTAGTTCCTATATATAATTATCACTTAAAAAAATCAAATCCCATAGTCATAATCGATTTTTGAATGTTGTGTATTCCTGTGGTCTGCATAGCTAAGTATATTTTAAAAATTAATATGATTTATACTTTCCCATCCCAGCTGTAGATAATCATTATGCTATATACTGTCAACAAAGTGAAATGATACAGTGCCAGTTGGAAGAGTGTATTCCTTCTGTTTAATGGAATCCTTTTGGTGCTCAGTGCCAGGGGCTGCTTGTTTTGCTCTCACATGTAATACAGCTCTTACCCTGCTTAACAGATTTTCTGTTTCTATTAATGCCATTTTCATAAGCAACATAGCAGGAGAATATAGAGTTGAAAGACATGAGATTAAAATGTTGCATAAAATTCTGGAAAATTGACCACTGAAGTCAAGGAAAGGAAAGCCTCTTATTGGAGGAGCTCATCTGTCATTACTGTAATACTTCAGCTGAGGCCAGGGCTGGAAGGGAAATGTGCAGTCTCCCTCAGAGAGCAGAATATCTCCCTTTTGGATCTTTATTCTGAACATTAGTTTGCCACTTAAGCATTTCAAACTTTTCCAAGGAGGTTTAAAATCAGGCTAACTGGGCCTCTTTTTGAATAAAAGCGTGATGTGGAGAGAAAAAGCATTGCCTTGAATGTTTTTCAATTATCTGTACTGTGTGAGTGTTGGAATTTCACTTTCTCCCCATCACCATTGAGGTGGGGTGGAATGGTGGAGACTGGAAGGCAGCAGAAAGGTGAGAATGGATTGATCATGGGGCTGAGAAAGGATTGATCTCCATGCTTACTTGGGAAGCAAGGATAGTAGGACAACTGCCATAAGGCAAGCAAAATTTGAACCTTGCTGTGGGGAAAGAGTGGCAGCTGAAAAGAACTGAGAAGAAGGGGTGAGGACATCCTCACTGTTACCCCATCTTTTCCTGTAGGTTTTTGGGGCAGTGCCCTCAGAGTGTTGTAGGGCTGTTTCTGAAAGTGATTAATACCTCCATGCAAAGCAGCACTGTGGCAAAGCAGAGCTGGGAACATGCTCCAGATTAGTCAAATGTGTTGGCAAAATCCAGCTGTAGCTTTCAGTGGCTTGTGGGCCTCCACCCATGTGCGGTGTGATGAGCCCAGCCGTGCCTGGCAGCCCTCGGTGCTGCTGGCCCAGCTGGGACTGGCTGCTCCCTCTGTCCCCCTCAGCTCCAGATTTTCCTACGACTCGCTGCCTTGGCCAGCAGCACTATTTTTATGTATACAAGATGCAGCAAGGCTCTCACTGCTCCTCACAGGGGCTGTTTTGCTGCCCTCAGCCATCTGTCATTCTCTGTTTTGCCCAGCCCCTGCCCTGCCTACCTGTGTTTTCTCCTTAGCCCTTGCTAAGCCCAGAATTCCGGCTGGCTGGAACACCATCCCAGAGGAACTGCACAACATCCTGGGTGCCTTGAAGGGGACGCCAAGTGCTTGTAAAGACTGTTGAATGCAATATAAAATGGTGGGAATTTAATACTTGTGCACAATGCATAAGGACAAAACTTACAAGGGGAAATCCTCTCAGCAATTTAGCCAGAGGTTAGAGACAGTAAGTCAGAGTACAAACTGCAGCACATTTGTTTCTGCCAGTGGGTCCCAGCATCCTGCTGAGCAGATAACCTTTTCTTGGAAGGAAAAGAGCTGTCCATTTGCAGCTACCATCCAATTTTAGAATATACTATCAGTTGTTAGCATTATCCTTAGATCCTTGAGCTTTCATGCTGACTATAGGAGTGGGTTCCAAAGGCAGGACTTAGCATAAACATGAAGTTGGGTTCCCAGTTACATGGCAGTCTTTGCAGTTGCTAATAAGGGTGTGTGGGTGTGTGGTGTGAGTGGTAATGTAAAGCCAAAAAGAAATATCTTTTTGCATTTCCTGAATCTGCTCAACAACTAGACTGAGAGCCAACGTGGAAATACGGAAATCATTATCTATTCTATATAGATATTGTATGGATAGTTATATATATTTCAAACTGCTTTCTAAAAATTGTGTGTTTTTTCCCCATGAGGCTCTTGTGCCAAGAAAATAAATTTCAGAAGTTAAAACATTCACATCACCCTCCAGGTACTTCTGAGAAACTGTTTAGTTTTGACAAGTTAGAGATGCCTCCTTGGACAACTGGTTTTATTTTGGTGACTTTCCATCTACACAGCTGAATGCAGATTTTATGGGTATGGCTGGTAAACTTCTTTTACGCCAAATTATTGTCTTACATAAATAGCGGCATTAAACTTAATCTGGCATTTTAAGCCTATCCAATCTACAAAGTTGTTTTCTTGGGCACAACTCAGATTGTTCCAGTTTCTCATTATGTTGGTATGCCTTTCTTCCTTTTTTTTTCCCTTTCCACCCAAATAAGAAGTCATTTGGAAAAGGTGTTCACTTTTTGCATTCTAGCCAGGAATCTGGATATTTCTGATGCTGAAGGAAAGAAGGAAAAGTTAAAGTAGATGAAAGTAAGTTAAAAGTGTTGAGCATTAATTTTTTTTTGTCAGAGTCACTCTGTTATGACTTAAGAGATAAAATTGCCTTCAATGTATTTACTGAAAAGTGCTTTCTAACTGTTCACACAGATAACAATACTGTGATGACCCTATTAATGATCTTAGTATCAACATTCATCTTTAACATCCTTTCTTTTATTTCTGTGGCCACACTCTTAACTTAAGCATGTCGTATCCAAAAGCATTTAGTGACATCTACTTTCACCATCTTGTGAAGATTGGGTGTGTTTTTTTCTTTTTTTTTCTTGATGAAGCAAGTATATTTATGCTATTATACTAAGGCACACACCAGAATACAGAGTACCCTTAATGTTTTATATCATTTAAAAAGTATTGTCTTGGAAATACTTTATGGAATATAATTAAAACTGTCCCTTCTCTCATATTTAATAGACAAGTTAAACACCTCACTGTATCTGCATACTAGTTTCAACCCATATATGATAACTGTTCCTTTTTTCCAAACCCTGCTCACTGATTTTTGCTTCTTACACAAGTTTTGCCAAATGCTATTTTATGCACATAAACATACTTTGTTTTTAATTTTTGTATTAAATTGTCAGTATTTATACTGAGATAAGCGTTCTGCTTTGATATATCTGACATTGTGATAATACATTGTTTTGCAGATTTTTGCTTTGCATGTTTTTTTCCCATTCAGAAACTTATGAATATAAGTTACTATGCATTTTTTGTCAAGTATGGTGTCCCCTGATAAAATGCTTGGTATGTTTATTGTGTTGAACTGTGCTTTCCTACATTTATTTCAGGTGTGTTTAAAGTTGGAGACTTTTTTTTAATTAAATATCTTTCATATGATGATAGATTTCTTATTTCCCACCCCATGTGCTCAAGTTTTAAATCACATGATATTCCTCTTATTTTTTTTTCCTTAGCTCATTGGGAAAATCCAGTTTACTTTATCTAGCAGTGATGTTTGTTTGCAAAATTATATTAATAGCTAATCTCATTTTAGCGTTCTGACCTGGTTATCAATTATAATATAAATAAGTCAATCTCTGATTAGTCCATCTGTTAACTGCTCAAGGTCAAGTGACTTAATTTCATTACAAACATGATGCAAAATATTAAACAGAGATCTGATATGCCAGCTGATACTAAAGAAAGTGCCTATGTCTGTTTTACATTTCTGAAATAGTTCTGTCAATTTATGTGACTATTTTTCTTCACTGGAATATATTTTGAAACCTCAGCTTCTCCATGCTTCCTGCAGAGCACGTGGACAATTTTCTTCTTTTAAATATTTCTCCTCATGCCATATTATTTTGTATTTCATTCTCCATTTGGAAGGACTGCAGTTGATTCCTGCAGTTCTCTGACAGCATCTGCTAGTCTAAGAAATTCAGGTACCTTAATTTTCTTGATTTATATTCCCATAGATTTAGTTGATCTCTGATATCTTGCAAACAAAGAACAGTGATGATTTTACATGAGTATTCATATTCTTTTAAAAACTGGAAGTTATAAAAGGATCCCACACAGCTGAAATTCAAACAAACTTAAACTGTTGTTTAGCTCAACAAAGCAAATAAATAGTAAAACACTCAACTTTTGCAAGTCTAAACAAATAGAAAAGGGAAATAAAACTCAATTACAACGCACCAAATTTTCTTTTAGAATCTCAATTTAAACATAAATATTTAACATAAATGTATTTATCGTCCCATTTGGAAAAGCTGATGTTAAATTGTGATGGTTTTGTTCTGTATGATAAAGTGGGATGCAAAATTAGAAAGAAACAAAAGGAATAAGCCTTACACTATCAGGAGACTTCAAGATGTGTTTCTTTAAGTACACACTTTTGCATAGACTATAGTGAATTCTGGAAACCCTGGAAGCTGACATGCTGAGTGCATTATAACTGGTACTAATTAAAAGATTTGTACAGTCCGTAACAAGTCCATAGAAGTAGAGAATTTTTTAGGGGAGGTAGCCAGTATGCTCCAGTTGTGCTCTCTAAGACCATAACTTTGCAGCCTAAAATGTACATCTTTATTAGAAAAAACTGGAGTGTTGGAAGAAGGAGAAAGAGATTACCAATGAAGCAGATAAATTTAGGTAATGTCTTTGTAAAATTTTGCTGTAGATAACTCAAGTAATGTTTCAATCTCATTATAATGAACAAAGGTGATCTTTGGGCCCTATGCTACCCTGTATGCTATTTTGATTACGACAGAAATGGGATTTGCTGTATTAGGTTTTTTACTACTAAATAGATAATGCAAAACCAAATACTTTTTGTGATGAGACTAAGACTTGAGGGTGTAAAATGTGACTTGCTTAGGTGTTAGAATTCTAAATAATCTGAAATTAAATTTATGCAGAATTTCTGTACTCTCATATAGCTTGGTATCAGACCAATTGTATTCTGCAAGGTGTAAGTTTTAATTTGGGATCCAGAACATAATCAGGTAGTTTCAGAACTGAGTGATGTGGTGTTTGGGAGGCCCAAAGCCCTGGACATGAGGCCAGAAGGGAAAAAAGAAGATATTTTGCTGTCATTTTTCTAACAGCCCAGTGATTATGGAATAACTGGAGAGAAAGAGAGATCAAAACACAAACACCTTTGTCTATTCAAACCTGTTTCTCTTGTTAATCAAGAAATTATCTTTCTGTGATATTGCATACTGTGGCCTCCATTGCTCACAGTTCTCTGTCTTACTGGTTCTATTTTGTATAAATATAATTAATATTAAAGTTAAGCAGGTTCTAGAATGTGGACACTGCAACTCAATAGTGAGTTTTCTTACAAAAATGCTGTAGAATGTCAATTTTCTTTTTCTCTGATTATTGAGATTATTTGACGTGGACTGGAACTGCTCCAAGAGAAGGTATTGTTGGAAATCTTTTCCTCCAGGTGCCCTATAGTTTGAGCAGTCTCAGCCAATGATTCTTGCCTGAGAAGATTGTACAGAAACCCCAAAATGTAGTAAGGGAACAGAAAGGTGAGTTCTTGTAGCTCCAAGGCAAATGTCCTTCCCTATGAGATATCTTTTTTCTTAAGTAAATATTTAAAGTCTTTTATGAAATTGGGGAACACCAGCAGGAAGACTGTGGAAATCCCAAATGAGATTATGGAGCACTTGTCCAATGCTGCATCCTACTAGAGCAGATGTGTCAGTTCCCATTTCTTTAGGCACTGACTGAGCTCTTCTCTTTTCTGTCCAACTTCATGTTAAGAAACAGAAAAAGGCACCACCCTCACCTTTTTGAGGATTTTTTTAAAGTGGACTGAAGAAATATTTTAGTTAGTGGTTGTTTCTTTTGAAGAAAAAAATGTTGGTTCATATTTGACTGGATTCTTTTTTGTGTGAATCAGCTGCTAATATTTTCAAATTTAAGTGGAATGTCAGACTTCCTTGGTAATGTGACAGGAAACATGAGAGGACATGGCCCACAAAATGAGCAGAAATCCTGATAAATCAAAGTTAAAAAAATTGAAATTAATGGCAAGCACAAATTAGTTGCATTGCTATAACATACTGCATACTAGGCTTTAATCTGGAGAATGCCTAAGGCACTACTTAAGATTTTTTTTTTTTTAATAAAGGCACCTAATTTGAATCTAAAAGAATAGTATTTTTTGTATATTTTGTTGTGATAATTGTTAAAGTAGTGCTTTGCATTATTCTGATGTTTCTAACAGTCACACCACAGATGCACTTGGCCCTTTGCCTCTTGGATTACAGGCAAGACATAGAATGTTGTTGTTTGAAAGCTCAACTAAATCAGGCTGTTATGAATTGCTAAATGCAAGATCAAACTCATAATCCTCTTTGGACAACTGCTAGGAAAAGAAGAACAAAAAGAAAAAGCAGAACTCTCTACCATATTTTTCAGGCAGAACAAAATTTCTTGATTTTTTAAGTCATATTCTTGCATGCTGGCCGGTGAGTTTAAGAAGCTGTTATCATTGGGAATTAAGATAATAGCACTTATCAGTAGATGGGAAATGTTATTATCAGGAACTGAGAGAAAATACTTTGATATTTTTCTACAGATTCTTACCACCACTTGACATAAAAGTCTTGGCTGACACAACATAAAACTAACAAGTATGTCTTGGAAGATAATAGTTTGAGAAATACACTACAAAAGCTTTATAGAAGACCTTTTTTCTTCCCTGTGGTTGACTTAAAGGGCAAATGCAATCCTTTTTGAAGTACTTTGGCTCTATCACAGGTACAAAAAAAATAATGCATCTTCAATGTAGCCACAATTGTTTCCAGTAACAGGATGCAGATCCTTAAGATGAGAACATTATCATAACATTTCTCTAAGCAGTGATTCATTTTGGGTTAATGTGCACTGCACAAATAAAAGGCTGAAAATGCTTAAGAACGCTGATATTAGTCCCTAACACAACACCACAATTATTAGCATTTGATTTTTTAATGAAAACTTCTTCATATAATACTAATGACACTTAAAGGTAAATTTCTTTTCTTAACTTTTTTTTGTGATTGGGATTAAAATTGTGAGTTGTTAGATGCTGGAGAGTAGCATAGTTGACTTTCATCAGTTCAAAAAGAAAGCAAGCAGGATGGGCTGAAGATTATTTTATAGGGATCTAACAGCAGAAATATTCTGCTCCTTTGTTTTTTGTTTTTTTTACAAAGCTGAAGCTTGATGAGATCTAATGTAAATGTCTTTGTCATATTTCTAGGTGTCTTAGAGATAACTCACCACTGAGAGGTGTGATTTAGCTGAATGCGGTGAAAATGTGAACTCAGTGATCGGAATGGAAGTTCTGCAAAGGGAACACCCTAAGCCTTCTTTGGTTTTTCAGTATGTGGAGCTGTCAGTAACTCCTCTAGAGCCTCAGCTATTGCAATTTACAGTTATTCTGAGCTTCTGCAGAGTGCACCAAGCAACACTTCACTGGCCTAAGTGCACCCTGCACGTGCATGAGGATCTATCCAGAGCGCTAGGCTGAGGTTTTCTCTATTGGAAAAACTCTGACAAAATTTAATAAATTGAACCTGAACATTTGTGTTCTATTATTGTTGCAGAGTCTGTAGAGAAAAATGAAAGGACAGCTGTGAATACAGTTACATGGAAATAAGTTACGGAAAATACTATTATCTACTTTGTAAACTAAGGAGGAATTTATTCACCTAACCTTACGTGGATAAGCCATCTAATCCAAAAAGATCATCTGGGATCACTGAGTGAAAAAGGAGAAATGGATCCACAGGGCAATTTATTCTCCCTATGTTAACTCATCTGACAGAATAGGGACAGTTACTCTCCAGATGTGCTCATCTGCCTTCACAAACAATGGAGTAGCTTTCACTGGCAGATTGGTTTTCATGGAATGCAAAGTAAAAATATAAATTAATATTGGGAAAATCCTGGAATTTTCTTGCAGATATCAAAGACCTTTCCTCTTGCACGTTAGCCAAACATGTCCAGCCAATCTTCCTCTCACCATTTTATACCTCTTCCTCTGGGCCTTTCAATAGAGACATGGAAACAAGATCATTGTGTTCATTTTTGCAGGAATCTTTGCAACACTGCAAACTGTTTCCATGCTATGCCCTCTGTTTGACCTTATAATCTTTTTTATGAGCTAACAACTCTAGTCAGTCACACTTAAACTGGACACATCACTCACACTGAGACATCACTGGAGCAGCGAGAGGACAAGTGATTATTTTATGTCACTTTGAGAATCCACTTCACAATTTGTGATAAATGCATTAAGAACAGATTTTTGCATTCAGCAAGTGATCTTTTTCACTTGAGTTTTTCATACTTACAAGATCTCGAATAATTATCAGGCATATTTTGCAGGTTCTGAAAAAAATTTACAATCAGTGAGAAACTTTCAAACTTTCCTTTTACCATTTTACAGCAGTATGTAAGTCTTTATTTGAAATTGGTTTTGCTATATTTCCTACCATTTTGGTTTTAAAAATATAAATCATGGTCTAAAGTAATCAATTCTTCTGCAGTATATGCAGTATATGCTATTTTTGTGAGATTCTCTATGCTTTAGGTACTGAAGATGCTGTAATTCCTAGAAAATGTTATCCATATCTAATGCCATCTTTAATCTCAGCATTCTTCTTAACAATGAATTTTTGGGTTTTTTTTCTTCTTTGCTTGTTTTTTAGAGGGTAAAGGAAAAAAGAGGAATCCTCTTCATGACTTCAAAAAAACAGGAGAATTGATGCTCATTAAAGTAAACAAAACACTGGAGGTAAAAACGAAGCTGTTAAATACCACAGAGCAATGTGCAAAGAGATGCAGCAGGAGCAAGGGCCTTTCCTTCACTTGCAAGTAAGTTATGTATCTCTTTTGTTTGATTTTTTCCCCTAAGGAAACATGTATAGCAACCTTTGATCAAAGATCTCTCTGTAATTGTCCTTAGTGGTAACTTGTACCAAGAACAACCTAAAGATTGCGACTTTTGATTTCAGTGATCTTGCTCTACCTGTCCAGAGAATGTCAGTCTTTTCTGAGGCTTCATCTGAGTTGTCTGTCTTCTTAGCTTGTCTAATCTGTAATCTTTTCCATAACATAGCTGAGAAAATGTACTCATGTTAAGATGCGGATGACTTGGGCTGCAATGCAGCATTAGGTGAGCATTTCTGAGATTTTTATGTTTCTCATAAAATGGTTATTGTCACACATCACAGCTGCAGTATTTCAGCACCACTTCAGACCACATTCTGTCTTCATTCTTTGCACATTACTCCTGCTGAAATCAATGAGAACCTCACACATGGAGCACAGATACACTCACTGCTGAAGTTCACTGGCAAGTACTGCAAATTGATACAGTGGAATCAAACCTGGGCTGTGGATAGCTATCCTTCAGCATCTGCTGTCTCTTAGAAACATCATGCAGCTGATTGCTTGTCTGCCTTGTACATATTCTCTACTATTTTTTGGAACAAATCATTACCATTTTTCTGATGTGTTCAACTTATATGATCCCCCTGGCCTCTCTTAGTCTGGACCATTAGTAATCAATGAAAGGCTATGAATGTGGAAGGATCTTGGAGAGAGTGGATGACTTGGGGAGTGGAGAACTGGGCTAAATGTGAGCCTGAACATGAAATACAACACACTTCTGACAATTGGTACAAACGGAAGCTGGATGAAATGTGCCAACAAGAGTTCTTCCTTGGTAGACAAGGTTCTTAACTGTGAATAAATTCTTCCATAAACCTTTAATTCCATTGTTGCAAGATCTTGTTTGTATCATTCTGTACTCTGACTGCATGCTCTGTATGTGTAAATAATGAGCAGAATTAACTTTTTTCAGATAAAAACATTTTCCAGGCACTAACATTTTTCATGTGGTACAAGCCACTCCTTTCCCTATCAGCAGAGCTTCCGTTGGTGTCATTGCCAAGAGGAGCAGGTTGTATTCAATATAGCAAGACACCCTTGAGTTCTGATGAGCAGCAACAAGGAGTATTCCAAAATTAAATATCACCTTATAAAACAAATTCTGAATAATGCCAAGCAAACAACAATTCTGTATTCTAGCATCAATTTAGAAAAAACTTTCTCAAGCCACTTGTAGTTGCTCTGGATGCTATCTTTTGTGTTCTGAAAATAAAAAGCAACTGAATAATTGTCTTTTATAATAAAATTAATCTAGACTCTCAGAATTTTTAAAATACTTTCTTGTTTTATAGATTTTTTTGAGACAATGTCTGATAGATACCTCAGGGGGCAGTTTCCCCTTTAATGAATCAATGCAACAACATAAAGAGACATGAGGGACTTTTGAAAGTACAGCTTGGAAAAGCCCTGCTCACAGATAACAGAAGGGCAATCTGTTGTGCTATTACTTTGCACTGAATATGGAGAAGAATTACAGATCCTGATGATCTCTGAATTCCTGTTTTCCCTGGTGGGCTTTAAGCACAGAAGGTGCTGAAAACCTACTTTCGCAGTAGAGGTGTAGGTGATGAGGTCTTGCCTGTGCTACCACTATGCACAGAGTGCATGGGATTTTCTTTTCTGGGATCTCTGAACATTCTTGTGGTTTCCCTTTTGGCCCCATATGCGTCCTGTTGTGGTGTAAACTGTTCTTTGATGCTACTGTAAACACACATTTTACATGTGTTCCCTTATGAAGGATATAGTGTTTACTAATGTTTCCCTTTTATTCCTAGGATCCCAGTCTTTAGCTTCATATCAGCACATGGTTGCTACAAGGTGAAAGTTGCCAACTTAAATGAAAGCCAATTAGCTTCCTGCCTGCTGTGGGAGCATTCTAAAATAAGAAGTAACACAAAATGACATTTTAAATGCTTGAAATATGAGGCTGGAAATTTTCTATGTTTATTGACATTTTCATGGCTTGATTCTTATACTCCATTTCCATGCAGCAGTTCTTTACCGCTTGGGTCCTAGCACCGATGTTTTATTTTCTGCATACAAGCTTTATGTAAGAATTAAAAATGGAATTACTTTGTAATATAATTGTGGTAATAGCACTGGGAGGAACAACATCTGTGTCTGTGCACTGTGAGGTACACAAGCAGGAGCAGTGTTTGGCTTTTTTTTTTTGCCAGAAAGTGGTAAAAGTAGCAGATTTCAGTCACTGCAGACTTGTAAAGATTTAGGTACTCCTTATTTTGTGGAGGGGAAGGAAATTAGGACAACTTTCTATTTCTTCATTATACATTTATGTATAATTTGCAAGTACATTTTGAGTATTTTATTGGTTAATCATTTATCCTTGCTGGTTTTTACTCTAACACTTTTTTTGTTGAAGCTAATATATGTCACTTTTCAGAAGAGATATTTCCTCTCTTCCCTTGCTGTCATGCTTGCACAGATCTTGTTCATTTCTGAGTAACAAGATCCTTATCTAGACTTGTTTCTTTGTCATAACATTATTCCTAAAATCCTCCATAAAAGAACTCCTTAGATCCACTTACACTGTGTTTTTGACATCATAAATCTCTGTGCCTCATTTTCTGCCTTCCATATCCGTTTTATCAAGCTGCTGCTGCTGCTGAACTGTTCTATTCCTTTGTTTCACCACCCTTTGCAGTCCAATAGTCTTTCTGTTTTCCTACAGTTGTCCTTGCAGTTTTTCCCACTACAATTCCTATAGATGAAAAGAAGTCAATATAGTTACTATTCTATTTGCTATACAGGTGACTTTTGCAGGTGTGTCCCTTCCTTAGCTGCAAAGTTGTACTGTCTCTTCCTTTTTCATCAGCTTGGAGTGTCTGTATTTATACAGGAAGGGATTTCAATATAGACAACAAAATTTCAGTACCTGATAAGAAAATCAAAATCTACAGGCTATCTCAGTGCAAAGAGAAACAAAAAATTTGTTGTGATCGGCAGTATCAGTAGAAGAAAGTCCAAGAATTTGCTCAAATATGTTGACTTTGGAGGTATAAAAACTCTTCAGATTTGGGTCCAAGAAAAGATTTTTACAAACTTTTATGTGCAGAAGTGGTTGAAGCCAAACTGGAAAGAAACCAAAAGGCAACTGAAAGGCAAAAACTGAAAGAATAGTTTGTAAACAGTGCATTCTGCATTCCCACTTTAGCAGGGAGGAGCGCAAACGAGAATGTAATTGGAAAGGCAGGAAAGGTCAAGGATATTTTTGTGAGTGATGGAGTTAGAGGCACTTGGATATGCTCAAATTTGAGAATCAGCCAGAAGAGAACAGAAGGCTGCACAAGGGCAGAGGGATGAAGGTTAGCAGGTTGGAAAGATTTGGAGTCAACAGAGTAGAGAGAGCAGTTGGATGAAAAATCTGTTTGGTGATGGAAACGATAATGAAGAAGATGTTTGAAAGAGAGAAGACTGGGGAGATTGGATAGGATCTTGTATCATTTTTAACTGAAGCCAGCAAGATCTCACACAGAAAGATTGTGTGGTGAATTAAATGAAGATCAAGGAAGTTTTTTTGAAGAATGCAGTGCTGAAGAATATGGCATAGACAAAGTATGGATGAAGTATAAGAAATCTGTGCAACTCTTGGATATTATCAAGTAGTGTTAAAATGCCTTCTCGGATCAGAATAAAATATCTCAGAAGGTACGGGATGAGTGACAAAAATGTAGTTTTTCTGTTAGGCTAGAGGAAATAATGTCAGTTATTTGTTATTTGGTTCAAATGAAAAGGTTAGGAAAAAACATCGTTGTAGTTTTTTTCTTCATCTATTTTTATTTTCTTATGGAATAACTGTTGCCTCCTCCAAGGTGATCAATCTTGGTTTTAAAATCCTTTAAAATATTTTACTTATAGTCAAAGACTATTCTTTCAAAACTATTATAGGAGAAAAAGGTCTGCATTTTTCATTTCAAGTATTGAAAGAAAGTGTTTTTTACTCTGTGGATTTGTCTTTTTTGCCCTCCCCCATATCTAGTCAATTCAGCACACATTGTTGTCGCTCCTAGAAAGCAGCTAAAAATAAGAAAAAAAAAAAAAAAAAAAAAAAACAAAAACTAACCAAAAGTGGGCAAGGACAAACTCTAGGTACACTATCACAGTTAATTTTATTAATAAAAAGAAAAATAATCTTGTTTTTTAACAGATCAGTTGCAGGCAAGAAACAGATTTCTTGTGTTTGAACTTTGCTCAGTCCATCAGTGTGAGATACCTAACTACTATAGAGGCATATTGTAAGCATAGCAAAGATAATGTTTCAGTCCTCATGTTGTTTTTTTTTTTCCCAGAGAGCAGCATAACTGAGGACACAAATGCTGTCTCAGTCACATTTATCTAAGTTTTAAAATAAAGATCTTTAATGACAAGGGAACTTTTAGATTAGTGTGAACAACCAAACTGGTATTTAATGTAATGACCACATCAATTTAATTTCTTTGTTTCTTTGCTCTTGTCAGCACAGTTGTGGGTTTAAATAGTAATTTGGACTGTTTCTCTGACTTTCCCAGTAAAAATAAATCTGATGTCATTGCATGCTCCTTGGCAGGCCATGTGTCATTATTATAAACCACACAGAGATTTTTTTCTCATCCAGATTTTCTTTGCAGGGCCTTTGCTTATGACAGAGTTACAAAACGGTGCCATTGGTTATCCTTCAACAGCTTGACAAATGGTGTGAGAAAGAAGCAAGACCATGCGTTTGATCTGTATGAAAAGAAGGGTAACTGATTTATTTACAGATTTTGTTTTTCCAGCTAGGGAGGTGGAAAAAAAAATGCCCGAGGTCAGTCAGTGATTTTTTGGCTGTAGGAACATCCTGGGCATGGATGCTTTTATGCATTTTGAAAGCTGCATCCTACCGTTTTATTTACACATATCCTGGGTTTTATGTCATGCAAATTTGTCTACATACTTGCTGTTGGTCAGTTTTCCAATCTACATATTTACATATCTACCATTATACATACTAGTTACAGTTTTGTACTTCAGTTTACTACTGAGCAGCTCAGTTTTATGAGCTACCATTTATTACTTAATATTGCTCTTATTTACCTTGTTAAAGAGTAGGATACTCAAGTCCTCAGACTTGGAGTTTTGTTCAATCAGATATATTGGAAACATTTCCAGGATTTTTTTTGGGGAGTCAGATAGTGATCCATATTTGAAAAATAAAAAAAAAAAGACAGGCATGTATGTCAAGAAATACACAGTATTTTGAAGAATTAAGTATGTAAAGACTAATAAATATGTTAATTTTATGTGGAAACAGATTATGAGCCTTAGTTTGAATACATTAACCAAATTCCTGATTTTCTTCTCTTTTATTTCAATAGATTATGTCAGAAATTGTATCATTGGAAAAGGAGCAGACTATAAAGGAACAATATCTGTTACCAAAAGTGGTATCCAGTGTCAGGCCTGGAATTCAATGATCCCCCATGAGCACAGGTAAGAGTTCAGGAGCAGAGACAATGGGAATAGTGCCCAGACAGCTTCCATAAGGCATAAGAATTTATGGGAAAACTAAGCTTAGACAACAAAATCTCTTAGGTATATTCTTGCCTTTCTCCAAGAGATGCCATGCTCTAGATCCCAGAAAATCTGTATCTTGGACTTTCTCCAAAAAGGTCTCTCCTAATGCCAGCCTGTGTGTCTGTATCTCTTTCTTTCCTGTGTTGGGGGGTTTTTAGTTATTTATATCCTTTTGATCTTTTAGCTACTGGTAAAAACAAAACATCTGCATTATTTCAGCCCAGGGTCTGGAAGTTCATCACTGTTTTCTAAGCGACTACCAAGGAACAAGCAATTTTGAAAGCCACATTGATAGGAAGCAGGGGATATTAGGCCACCAATTTGCTTAGTGTATAATATTGTTAGTATATTTTGCATAGATTCTGTCAATTCTCTGTTACTTATAGAATATTTTAAACTCTATGGAGCACTTGGACCAGACAACAAATCCATGGAAAGGACTGAAGAGGCTTTTGAGATCCTTTGTTTCAGATCATACAAGCAATAACTAAAGAGTGAGGGAGCATGTACAGAACTTATCTTTTCAGATTAGGACCTGGTACAATGAGAAACTGAGGCCAAACCTCTACCTTGAGAGTAAATCTAGTTGAACTCTGTTGGCTAAGGAAAAAGAGAACAAAGCCAAAACCTGAAGCGAGTAGGAGTAATGGTAAAAACAGATTCATCCCCAGCAAATGTTCCCAAAAACCAAATAAAAGGACTACAAAGTCCTGGTCTACTCTTTAACCACTTCTCTTTAAACATTTTTGTACTGGCTTTAGCCATGTAGATAATAAAACTTCAAGGGACAAAACCAAAATATCCTCCATAAGCTTGCTGCCTTTTGCTCTGGACTCCCAGGGACAGCAATTTGTTTAGAAGGAGCCAAACTGGAGATCACTAGTGAGGAACTGGGCTGTGCACTGCTCAGTCCTGTCCTGACCAAATCAATCCAGTGTGCAAGAGGATATCTTGGAACAACATTAAAAGACAAAGGATAGTTGAGTTCTGCCCTCTTATGATGGGTTACAAAGCTGAGCCTCAGGCTTGCACTTACTGGACTTGGCTCTTACAGTATAGACAGCAGTGTCTGCCTTTTAGTTTGGGACCAGACCTTAACTGGGAGCATACCATAAATACCACCAGATCCCAAAGCAATGACTTGTTGAGACTCAACACCTTGAAGTATGTATCTTCATCATTCAGAATTGAAAGAATTCTAACTCATTATAACCTAAGCAAAGATGAGCATTTATTCTACATAATATGCATGTGACTTCTTTATATAATTAGAGAAAGTGTCTGGATAGCACACATTATCACTAAATTGCATTTTAATACATAGCATACACAGTTTTATCCAATGCATTTGGACAGCCACTCTTCTATGATGAATTTTATGAGAGTGACTCTTCTCCTGCCTTGTGCAATAAGTTTAATTTTTCAAAGGTCACCGGATAAATGAGGTGGCTGCATGCTAATTTTGTTTTTCAACATCAGAAAATATGATTTCATCATCAGAGACATGAAGGAGGTGGGAAGAAGCAGACAGTAGTGGTGTGTTTGGAACTTATTAGTACAAAAGATTTAGCTTTTTAGGTCAGTTTTTCTCAACAGCTGATTATCACAAAGTGCCATTGGAAAATAAATCCCTTTTTCATATTTAAGGGAGAAATGCATTTTAATGATTTTTAATTATACTTCTAGGAAGAATTGAAATAGCTTGAATATTTAAACTTTTGCTTCAATCTAGCAAGTCATATTTTTATTTATTTGTATTCCAACAGAACACAGAGATTCCCAGCAAAACCCTACTTTCTATTACGGTCATCTCCATCCTAAGATAGATTTTAAGGCTCTTACAGAGTTTTAAATTTAAAAAATCCAATGTAAAAAGTTCTCAAAGAGAAATGGTCAAAGAGAAGACCAGTGCTTCATAGACTTTTGGCTAGTTTCCATGGCTTTTTGTGGTTGATTCTGTTTCTATCATTACCTTTACTGGCTTCAGTTTTTGGCTTTTTTTCTTTTTTCCTTACCTAATGTAGATGAACTAAATAATCAGTTTTAGGAGTGGCCCTTTCTTCCAAGGTAACATCTTTACTGCAACTCATCTTTTCCTCTCTCAAGAGTGTTACTTCAGTACCTGTTGAAGCCATTTGTATATATGTTCATCATTTAGACTTTTTAGTGCTACTCATTTAGAATTTTTCTTTTTTTAATGCCCTTACAGTATATCTGATATAATTTGAGATGCCTTTTTCCTATATTTTCTAATGAGCAGAAAAGTTAAAGAGAATATTCTAATATGCACTGACACACCACTTTAACCCATACACAGGTTGGAATGTCCCATCAAAAATGTTTGCCTGGGGGTCTTTAATTAAAAAAAGTTTAAGATACTTACATTATAAGACCACAGAGGAAAAATAGAAACACCAATTTTATAGGCAGCAGGAATTATATAAAATTAATCTCTTTAAGCACCAACAATAAAAAAGTACCTCTAGGTAATTCTTCCACATTGCATTGACTAGAATCACAATGTGATTAACAAAGTTATTTTTCACTTCAGTTGGTTCAACTTGAATTAAATGTCACATGTCAAAATTTTTTCCTTGCTTCTCTTTCTCAAAACACTCAAAAAATATTAGATATTTTCAGAAAAAAGTGCATTATTTATGATAATCCCACCAAAACTTAAATACTGATAAAAAAAAGAGGAACAAATATTACAAATTTCAAAAATTAAATAAATAATTAAGCTCAGTTACAAGTTTTATGTGATCCCCTCTGTATTTAGCCCAGTATTTCATTTAACAAAAAACCTTCATGAGACAGATCTCTGATTTTAAGGCGTTTTCTAGTTCTAGAGATTTATCTGCTGTTTAGCATCGCTGCAATGTAACTGATAGAGAAATGCCACTGGCTGAGTCTGAATGGGGTCATGAGCTGTTGAAGTGGCATTGAACAGACCAGCTCTGAGATTGAGTTCCTTATTATGGGGTTAGCTGCTCCTTATTTTGTGGAGTAAATAAGCTAGCATTACTTTTATGTGTAAATATTTATATATCTCTATATAAAGTGTGTGTGTGTGTGTCACTGTCACTGTATATGACATTGTTTCTCTAGATTTAAGCACATAGTTTTACAGATATCTGAGAAGAAAACACCTTGACTCTGGACATTTTAAGTCAACTAGGGTGCTGTTAAATATCTGGACATATACAATGCAATTATGAGTGAGTTTGTAAATAGCAGACCCTAAGGTGACAACAGTGGGGCTTGTGGCAGAACATGAAGGGACCCAGCTAAAATGGCACCAAGGGAAATCTCTTGTGCTGAAAGGCAAAGCAGCCCCTGGTTTCAGGCAGTAAAAGCCTCTCAGGGAGCTGTAGCACAGACCTGGTCACACCTGCATGCTGCTGCTGATCAGTTCTTGCTGCTCCCTGACCAGGGATGCAAAGAGGTTTCTCTGCTTGTGGGTTTCACAAAGTGTGTGATCTCTGAGCCCATCTGGACCTGCTGTATGTGCCAACATGCACAGGTAAGACAAGCCTCACCAGGCTACAGACCCAATACACCCCTATGCACCCAGAGCTCCTGAAGGAGAATACAGTGAAGGCTGGCAGGGAGTGTGTGACTGCCTCTGGCTCTGCCCTAGATTGCTGGTTCTGGACAGCTGAGGGATGGGAGAAAAACTCTCTAGAGCACGCTATGAGCTAGACAAATTGTCCCAGATTTAGGCCATTTAGGTTGAGCAATCCCAACTGAAGATGTGTATTTGTGTACGGACAGATATTTGGGTGTGTGCATTTGCTTAGGCAGGGTGGAGGGAGAAGGAAGCAGAAATGTGATTGTTTCTAACAGTTTGTAAAAATAGTATGATTAACCCCAACGTTTGCATGCTCTTATACTGTAATGATTGTCATTTTAAAACTAGCTTTTTGCCTTCGAGCTATCGGGGAAAAGACCTGAGGGAAAACTACTGTCGAAACCCCCGAGGGGAGGAGGGAGGCCCGTGGTGCTTCACCACCAGCCCAGAGACGCGCCACGAAGTTTGTGACATCCCCCTCTGCTCAGAAGGTAACCCAGCACAGTGCTGCAGAAAGCTGCCTCTGCTCTGCTGACAGCACAGAGCTCCCAGCAATCACTTGCTCACTGCCTTTAGAGAAAGAATAGGTGATTTCTCAGCAACAGTAACTCATACGGCAAGAAAATAAGTTGTTAGAGGAAGAGGAGATCTTGTGATGTTCCAGTGTGCTGAAGGGTTTCAGGCTCAGCAGCTTTTTTCAGGTTATGGAGGAGCTTGAACAATTAAGTTCTGCTGATCCCAGAAATGTGACCCTTTTTTTCTGCTTGTCTAGTCCATAGTGAATCCATTAACAATTTCAGTATTACCATGTGATAAAATCATCAAGTGCCATTCCATGGTAAAATCAGCTTTTCGTCTTCTTTTTGATGAAAATATAGATACTGGATTACAAGATAAGCATGCATTTTGCTTTTTGAATAAATACTATAAATAAGTATAACTCTTTGTAAATCCAACCCCATTTGACTTTCAAGTAAAAGAATTTGAAAGACACTTATATGCACCATTGCATTTGTTGACTTTTAAGTTATGTTAACCTCCAAACGAAACTCTTATATCTTGCTAATCAGCCAATTCAGTTCCAGTCAATCAACCTATATAAATCTTCAAGATAGGATGCCTTTAATTTTCCTGCTCACGTGTCACATACAATCGCTAAGCTGTCCTTAGGAAAGGGAGAGGGAGGGAGGGAGACAAGGAGAGAGAGAGGAAGAGAAAAAGGAATAGAATAATCTACAAAGAGCTTGAGAATTTGCTAAAATCTATCATTTAAAGATTAACTTATGTGAACTTCAAATGGGATATTTGACCTAGAGCTCACTTTAGGACGAAGGCTTTGGTAGCCATTGTTTTGTGATATCTATAATTCCATAAAATAGTATTTTCTAAATGATCCTTCCTTACAATTCTCTAGTTAGGGAGTACTTGAGATGTTTGTCTACAGATAATTCTGGTGAAATTGTTTTATATTTTCAGATCTTTCATTATAAATTTTGTTCAACAATGCTTTGAAATTCCTTTGGTAACTTTTGCCCATTCTCCCTCCATGTCCCCTACCCACTTTCCCAAACCAGGACTGAAAATGTATCTTAGTTTAAGCTGCCAAAACCCATTATCATCGACAAGATATAGTATCATACGTAGCTGAAAGTGCTGGGTATATAAAGAGACATACTGTACTGCACTGAAATTGGGATTCCTCCAATACTCTGTACTTAATCTTGTCTTGTAATTATACTGTAACTTAGAGAGATTTAGAAATATAAATAGTGCTTAATTTGATAGTATCACCTTTAAATAATACTTCTTCCTTTGCTATGTGTCTTTCTCTCTCAGTAACCATAAGTAAGGTTAGTAAAAGACTGATAGGAGCATGAATGCCTCTAGTAGCTCCATTCTACCTGCTTCAAAACTGTAAGTGTCCTATAAAGTGATATCAAATTTAAGCATCTGGATTAGGGCTAACAGATACAATTATATTTCAAAGGGCATTAGACATACCAATCCAATAGAAAGATACCACTTTTTAATACCTCTAGGCTTGTATCATGATATAACAGCAGGGACAATCGGGATTGTGTTGTTATTGTTGTTGATGATGATTTCTTTGGTTTTGGGTTTTTTGGGTTTTTTGTGGCATAAGTCATCAGTGTAATAAATGATTCGTGTCTATTTTTTTCCTAGTTGAATGCATGACCTGCAATGGAGAGAGTTATAGAGGGCCAATGGATCACACCGAGACAGGCAAGGAGTGTCAGCGCTGGGATCTTCAGAGACCACACAAACACAAATTTCGTCCAGAGAGGTAACCTCTCCTTCCCCCCAAAGCAAGACCATGTGGTCATAATTTGAAAATTACACACATTCTGGAACCAGCTGAGCAAAACTAGCATTAGCTCAACTGAAATTTATGGAGTTCACCATAATTTAGGATGCTTGGGCTCCTGGCCCATGTTGTAGGCTGACAGCTGACACGGTGGAGGTTCAGGGTGGGGACTAGAGGCAGTTTTGTGCAGTACTGGTTACATCCCATGCCTGACTAGTGTACTAATGCTGCTACTGCTTTAATTGATCAAAAACTCCTCCCTAGATCATTGACAGTAAATAAATAACCTTTGAATATTTCTGTATATACTGATATGCAGCTGCAGTTAGCTCAAATACCTTAATCACTTAGTAAATAATGTTTTAAAGCCATAAATTTTTGTTAGCTTTCTTAACACAAGGAATGAATATAAACTTCCAATATTGTCAAATAACAATATCTTCCTTTTTGCAGTATTGAACAGCTTTAAAGCTATTGGTGACCTTCCATTATATTCACATTTAAATATCCAATTTGTTTGACCAACCTGTTTGCCCACTACATCTGTTTTTTCACTCTGGGAAAGGATTTAATCATTCTGTTTTAGCATTTTATGAACATGGATTTCTTTATTAGACTTTATATTTTTTTTTAACTTAGGCACTGATTCAGAGTGCCAAAAGTTGAGTCAGAAAGAGCGAGACAAATTTCATCCCTGTTAGGGTTT
The DNA here is from genome assembly GCA_030060385.1 of Muscicapa striata striata. Lineage (NCBI taxonomy): Eukaryota > Metazoa > Chordata > Aves > Passeriformes > Muscicapidae > Muscicapa > Muscicapa striata. The sequence goes on along the minus strand of JAREIS010000025.1, from coordinate 1,781,412 downwards.
GTCCTACAGGGCCAAATACACCCAATTACAAAGGGTCATCTATAATACACACTTCTGAAAGTGTTGTGGGAGGGAAGGAGTGGACATGGGTTAGGCCACACAGGAGGGAGTCTCTGTTCATCTCAAACTGGACTACACTTTAATTTTAGTTTTATCTGGATTTTGGATTAACTCCATTTATATATTGTTTTGAATAAACTTAGACTGCCAGATGAAACCTACATGAAAGCACAAAATCAGAATTATTAAGACCTTCCACTGAAAGTATCTTTTTATACATTATAGTGTTTCACCAAATAAAGCATTACTTTTTTTCTAAGAAATATGGGTATTGGTAGATTTTGGAAAGCCTGATTATTCAGCAAAATATTGAGGATCTGCAGTTTTGGAGCTTATGTGGTATAATCTGTTTTATTCCCTTCTCTTGGATGATGTGCTTCATGAATAATAGCAGGTTATCCCATTGTTCTTCCACAATAAATAGTTTGTATTAGCAGAGTGGGACTGAAGATAATCTGTTTCTGAGTTTTGCCATGCACTTACAGTGCATTCTAGAATAAGTTAGAGAAACAATTTTGTTCCTTGGGAGTGAAACGTTTATAGAACTCCAGGGTACAAACAATAATAATTTTAGTGTCAGGAGGAAATTTCTTTTTTTCCATTAATTCTGATTGTTTGCAAAATGACTTTTCAGACTAACCACAGTCTTTCGAACAATTGTCTTCCTCTTTGAAATAACTCCTTCTGAGAACATCTTCTTGAGAATTTTCAGACGGTAATAAAGTGCTTTTTTTTTTAATCAAAAAGCACCCCATCCAGATTCAACTGACCTGTATGAGCTTTCAGGAGAGTAATATAGTCCAGCATATTTCTGATATACTGATGTTAATTAGCTCTGTGAATGGTCACTAAAAGTATCAACAATTATACTTTGATTATATCATGTTTTTAAAAAGTTGAAGGTTTTGGTTTGCTGGGGTTTTGTTTTCATAGTCATGTAAGTTGAAAATAAGAGAAAAGGTCTGGAAGAAATGACCCATTTAAAAACAGCAGTCTCTAGAGACACTGCTGACAGTATATCATCCAGGTGTAATGTAAATAACCTGGAAACCAGGAAGGATTATCTGGACATATTTAAACCTATTTTCATTTATGGCTTCATCAGTTGCAATGATGAAGAAAAGGAATAAAGATGGTAATCTTTCCAAATGCACCAGTCTACGTGCTGTTGGACAGTGCTTTTGGCTCAGGGTAAAAACAGCTCACTTTTCTGTCACCTCAGTGAATTGTTCCACAGTGACTCCCCTCAGAAGTCAGTTACTGTCTGCTTAGATGTGATTGAGGCGAGCAGAAGGAATCCCCAAGCAGGTCCTGCATGGCCCATTTTTAGCTACAAGTGGATGCAGAATTACATTCTGAAACTTCACTTCTCTTGTGTGCTCCTCACAGGCACAGTTATGCCTCAGGATGGAAGGAAGACCACTGAGGATAATGTCTTGGGCATAGAGCAGCAGAAGGGGGAAAAGTTATTTTGTTCAAACTCAAAGCTCAAACTCAAATATCATGTGAAAATATTTATTACCTGGAGGAAAGTAGAGCTGAAGTGTATCACAGGAGGTGAATAACTGCAGATATCTTTTTATTAGTATCCTGGTTTATATATCTTGTATGAAAATTTACTTAATAAAAACTCAAATTTCCAGTCCTACATGTCTTTAGAAAAAAAAAAAATATATATTGGTGAAGGGCTTTAGATACTAAGTTTCATTTTATTTCCAAGAGAGCTGGAGATCAGCAGAATAAATTTTATCTCTTTGGCTAATACTTCCCTCCCTTTTCTCTAGAAACGGAGATGAAGTTTTGATTTTGACACCAGATAGTATCTTGATGCTTTATTTCAGTTCTGGCAGTGATGTACAGCTACTGTTGTTTCAAGGGGGAAAAACTAGAAATATATAAAGTTCTGTAAGATCGCTGACACCTCAGGCTCTTAGGTCTACAAAAAGGGTCAATGCCCAAATGTACTGGGGAAGGAGGAGTGTGCACAACAAAGAGATAGCTCCCAGGGAATCCTGCTTAGCCTCACTGTTCATTTGTGTGGAACAGTTTGAAGCCCTGTTATTTATCTTATTGCTAATATTTGTTTCTCAAAGGTAATAGTTAAAGGCCTCTTAAAAGCCTTTTTTATAGCTATTGTTGCTTGCTGGGTATGAGGGAAGGCAGAAGCCTTCCTGAATATTGGGGGAAGAACTGACTGGGAAGTCTAGTTTTGCTTTAGAGAAGGACAAGTAGATCTAGTAGATGGAAAGGTATGGCTCACAGGCACTACTCCATCCCATGAACTCAAAGCTGGATCCTGGAAGAACTTCTCTACCTCAGTTTTAATTAGTAAACAACACATTTTTGATATACTGTGGGAACGGGCCATATAATACTAGGAAGGATGAAGCATTCAAAGACAGGCATTTGTACTCTAGAACATGAATTCTTTATACAAAGAGCTGCTTTGAATGTTTTTAGTGAGCTGTAACTGCAGATACTTTCCATTCCTGGACTCACCTTGATTCTTGGGTTCTAGCATGCAATTTCTGCACTATTTGACATGGAACGTGCTCCACCAGCATCAAGGCTCATCACTGCACCTACTGGGAAGCCAAACCTATATAGTTTTCTGCTGTGTTATTAGTTATTAACTATTTTTTTTGGAAAATCCTTGGACACAACTTGCTTATTAGAGTTTGTTTTATGCCTAGCAGAAAACAGGTTACTGCTGCTAGATCTGAAATTACCACATTCTTGACTGCCATTGAATTCTCAGTTTAGTGAAGTTTCTCCCTGGTAGTTTTGTTGTAATTTTGTTTGTTAGTTTTTTTTTAATTCTACTTAAATCTTATCCTTGTCCCTTGTATAGTTGAAATAACCTGACTTTTCCTAAGAAATGGGAGATCAGGTTGCAAATGAGTTAAAATTTGCATGATCATTTGACAGAAAAAAACATCTTCGCAAAAACCTCCACTTGTGAATCATATTTTCCTCTGCTTGTATGAAGCACATCTGCTTGCAGTTGCAAATAGCTTCAGGTTCCCAGGTAGTTAACTTCATTGTTCTCTTACATACTTTTCATGTTTCCCTCAGAGGCAAATCTACTTTTTGTTTCTTTTGCAAACACATTTCAATAAAACTGAAAGGCTAAGACAATTTGTATTCACTAAAGAAAAAAAAAAAACCCTCGATGCATTTATCTCCTTCAAGTTTACAGATGTTAGTGTCATGTATTTATACAAAAAAACCCCTACATATCTTGGATATCTGTCTGATTGTCAGTGATGGCTGTAGGAATGTGGAAACACATAAATATAGCACATTATTATCAAGTCTTAATGAGATAAAGTGAGACGGAAGTTATTTCCTCATTTTTTCTCTTTCTTTCTCCCAATGCTTGAAATGAGGGCATGACCAAAAATGAGCTCTGTTACAAAAATGGAGCTATCATTAGTAGCATACTACTCAAAATAGCTTTCAGTTTGAACCCAGGGCTGTTGCACTGAAGAACCTGTTTTCTTAATGAGTCCGGCATGGCAGGCAGTATTTAGATAATCCACATTTAATTGATCTGTTTCAAAACAAATGAGTGGCTTAAGTGTCTGGTCATTGGCTGACAGACACAAGAGCAAGAGTTTAACAATTAGTGGAGTTGGCCTATCCGGTACCCTGTGCATTAGCACAGCAGGGAGGCCCCTCAGTGGAGTTCTCATTCTGCTGCAGATTTGGAAAGTGTTTATATGTTATTAACTTTCTAACAGCTTTAAAAGCGTATTCGCATCCATCCTATAGGATCAGACCCAAGGTTAATAGGAACCAGTTCTTGTTTGCCTCTGCTGAAGTCTGTCCTTTGGGTACCTTGTGGAAGGCAGTGCAGTGTTGCCAGGAAGGCTTCCCTGACACGTTTCTCACTGTGGTTTGCAGATATCCTGACAAGGGCTTTGATGATAATTACTGCCGCAATCCTGATGGCAAGCCGAGACCGTGGTGCTACACTCTTGACCCTAACACCCCCTGGGAGTTCTGTGCAATTAAAACGTGTGGTGAGTTCAAGCAAAATTTATTACTTCCTTTTCATTTCCAAAATCTGGACACAGGTATTTCAAGCAGTGTAGGACCACCACTAGTTCATTCATTGCCCTTCACTGGCTTTTAAAAAGTAGCTTTCAAAGAGGGTCTCCTATAAACACTTTATATTTAATCTGGACAGGAAATAAGAGTTGTGTGTTACTTATCACTGGAATATGTGTATATCTTATATACTGTAAATTTCATTAAAATGTATGAAAATCAAGAACTAAAAAAGTGAGGCAACAATATAATGAGGATCTCATGTACAGTATTAGTTTGGCCATGTTGGACATTTTCTTTATCATTTGAGAGTAGCAAATATAGTTTGGTGCACACACACAATCCCCCCTCGGTGTCCTTTGCTAATGAGTCTTCACTGCTTTGCAATTCTAGGCCTTAGGTCCTGCACATTATTCACTCTTGTGCTGAAGACACAGTTACTAATTTCCTCATGGGTCTGTCTGTGTTATTCAGCACTCCATATCAAAGCAGTCCACAGGCAATTAATTTCTTTTCATCTGTCAGCTATGAGATAGTGGCATTTGTTAACCACACTTTAGAGACAAGGAATTGAATCAAAGTGGCATGGAGGTGTACAGTTATTGGATGCTGACTTTGACATACTCTTGTTCAGCATTTCAGAGCTTACTGCAGCATGTTATGTCTACAAAGTTCAGATCATCATAACTTTGGTGACAGCTGTGACTGCTCTATTTTACTGATAATTAGATATCTTAAATAAGAAATAAAGGGACAACGAGGAAGGTAAAACTCTTGCACATTCCTTGAAAATTTGCACAAAGCAATTTTTCTGGACTTTCATGGTAATACTGTGGGGCTAAGACAGATGGCAGGATGAGTTTTGTTGAGACATGCTTTAAACACCCAAGATGAGGGGCAGGGAAGAGGTAATAGCTCTGACATGAAACTTTTTTTGTGATCAGTGCTGACTTAAGAGGGATTCTCCATCATCACTCAGAATTCTTATCAAAAAAATTATGCCATGTTTTCTGCCTGAATCACCAATAATTCAGAATTTTCTCTCTTTGGCTGTTCATAGCTTAGGCCAACTCTAATATCTTGGAAATTCAGTCTGGTCCAATCAATTTGTCAATTTTTGAAATCCAGGTTGAGTAAGAATATTCTGTACCTCCTGATGTAGAGTAATTTAACTTACTCTATTTTACTTCATTGTAATTCCAATATTACAAGGTAGTTAAATTATCAGAATTATTCCACTGTGAAAAAGGCAAAGTTGTTTTGTTACTTTGGGCAATGTCTAATCAGGCTCTCCAGAGACAGAAGAAACTTGGCAGAATGGCTGCTTGTTTTGGGTCAGGAACCCATTAACTCACACCCATGTAGAAAGTCTTACCTGTGAACCACAGGACTAACTCATGTCTTTGATGTAGATTTACTGATAATCTTTGATAAAAGGGAGAGTTCAGACTTCCTCCTTTGTGAACACAGATTGCTTAGCTGTGCAACTGAATCATCTTTCAATTTCTTAGTTACTCCATTAAGTAAGGAGCTGTTGCTTTGGATTTTTGGCCTGTGTTGGTTTGGGTTTTGTTTTGGTTTGTGGTTTGTTTTTTTTAAACTAAACTGTGCTTCCTACACTTCTCCAATTATTAGATAACGTATGAATCATGTGTAGTGTACTAGAACTGTTCTTTTCCCCTGGTAAATATGCTAGTATTATGAAAAAGTATTCCTAAGTTACAGCTGACTGTTTCACAAATGCAACTTTTATAAACCTTTATCCTTTGGCATTTCCTGAGCTGATGTGTCAGTGTTCTGAGGATTCACATCTGGCTTTGCTGGTCACGTAAGCTTACGCCCCATGCAACTTCCAGTATCTACAGTCTGGCCTCAGCCTTATAAAATGATTGGTGTCCTGAAAACTACTGGATTATCACCTTTGTCTACCATGTCATAGTAGAGCCCTGAAGAAAAGGTAGAGATCAAAATGAAATTAAAAACAACTCCAAAACATAGTGTAATGATTTTCATATTGTGATGAAAGCCTTTTGTCTCATTTCTAGGCAAAAGTTCACTGAAGGAACTAGAAATTCTTTCCTTCATTTAGAAGCTATATTAAAATCAGTGGAAATATGACATGTAAAACTGTATTTTCCCTGCAGAATACTGTATCTCTTTTGAAATTAATAAGGCAATCTATATGAGAAAAAAATACAGAAATAGGGTCTTGAAAGCTTAATCCAGCAGATATTTTCAAAGGGTTTTTCTCACAGGCATATGACATTGTCCTCTACCCAAGATGCAGCAGTGCTCAGTGCTTTCCTTTATAACCCAGTGAGGGAATTTATTGCTGATGCTACTGTTAAATCACCATCTTGATGGCCAGAATACTAAAAGAAAATATCAAACCCCTGTTTTCAGTTTTCTGTCTTTCTTGAGGCTCATAAAAAATCTGTTTTCCCACCTCCTAGCAGGGAGCCCAAAACACTTGGCTATTCTGGGTTTCGGTGGCTGCTCTATGTTTCTGATGCTGGGGCTGTTTGCAATCTCAGAACACTAAAAAGAGAACATCATGAGTTATAGGTCTTTATAGCTTTGTGGTTTGGATTCTCACACAGGTTTTTAATTCCTATGCTGAGGACTGTTTATTTAATTTACAAGAAATACTAATTAGGAAAAATGCTTTGCAAATCCAAGTCCTTGGACCATGTACAAAAATGTAGGTGTCCTCTCTTTGGGGAGTGACCACAAGGCAGCATGCTGCTTGTGGCTTTTGCTACATGCCGTGAGTGCTAGTGTGCTCTATAGCCAAAATGCTGACAACAGCTCATATACAAAATTTTCAGCAAAAAAGTTGGTGGAAGGAAGCGTTTAGAAAATAAATATGGTTTTAAGACTGAAGAGAGAGAGGGCATTGTAGTTTTACTTCCAAGCACAGAATGCAGCATAAAACATTGTGGCTTACAGCCAGGGCTGTGAGAAAGAGATGACAGGAGCAATTAGGAATTAGAGATGGCTCAAGCTGCAAAAACTGGATTTGGATTAAGACTTTGGGGACCTCAGGACTGGTTTGAAGTTGTTCACATATGTGTCTGTGGTTTTGGCTTGAGACAATTTTTAGTTAGAAGAGAGGATAAAAGGACAACTAACAGCAATGAAGAAGTCTAGGATGAAATGAAGAAATGGAAGCAGTGCCAGCAAACATGAAAAAGGAAAATTGCTGTTATTTTGGCATGAATGAGAACACTGACTACAGGAAAGACAGGAGTAGGGAACTAATACTGCTTTAAAAAAGACCCAAACAGATAGCAGCTCCTCCATGGATGAGCTCTAGAGAGGTGCTGAGGCCCATGAAGAAAGCTACATATATCAGTCATATGAGAACTGCAGAGCTTTTTGGAATTACTGTGTTAAGGTCAATGTCTCATTGACACCCACAGGATGTCCAGCCCCACCCAGATGCTTTACTCTGGATTTAGCCTTTGCCACCAGTAGCCACTGGTAGTCAGTAGTCAGGGGTGACCAGTAGCCTGACTGGTAGTCAGTAGTCAGCCACAGTAGTCAGGGGTGACCAGAGCCTGAAAAGCCTTGAGAAAATTCAATAAAGACCTTGGTTTGATGGGGAAGAACAAGCAATGAAACACCAAAATTGAGAACCTATATCTAAAATGAACTGCTACCATTTGCCCACTGCTTTTGTGAAGGCAAAAGCCCACCAATATTAAATTATTCGTTCTTTAGAAACAAAGATTTCAACTGCCCATTTGAATGCAGAGTTCTGATTAGAGTAATATGTTGAATCATTGCATGTAATCAAATAAAAGTTAGATTCATTTTAGATTAATATTTGTCTAAGATAAAGATGTTAATATGAAGGACGCAGTGAAAAGACATTGATATTTAGTAGTTGAATAAGTGTTGCCTTCCATCTTACTTTACAAGGAGACACGGAATAGGTCCAGTGTTCATTATTTATACAACAGTCTAATCCATATTTCCTCAAAAAGGATCCTTCTCAAATCCTTTTCATCATTTCTATGATAACTTGAATGTGAAATATAGAACTCTAAATGCAATGAGATTTTTTTTTCCAATAGATTTAATTTTTTTTTTTTTTTTTTTTTTTTTTTTTAATTTAAAGCCTTGTTATAGACACTGGAACAGCCTGGAAAGATCTCTTTGTGCTCATGGACAAATGAATTATATGTGTGAAGGTTTTAGGTGGCAATCAGTTTTTCAGTACTGTGATTCTTGACCTTGGCTATAATTGATTTTTTAACTTTCTCATATGTTTTTAGTGAAAAAAAAGCAAAACACTGAAAATCAGTGGGGTTTTTCTTCCATTCTTGTACTGTGTCGTGGTACATTGAAGAAAATGTGGAAAGGAAGGAGCTGCCACTAAACTAGTGCCCGGAACTGTAAATACCATTGCTAAAGGAAGGGATGCCTGAAAGCAGTGTAACTGAGCCTGAGCAGCTTCAAAACATCACTCAGCTTTCTTACTAACATTTGCATGGACCAGGTTTAAAATCAACTTTTAAAATAGTTTTGTTACAAATCAGTGCACATCTTCCTTCTGTTTACTGACACTTTAGAAGATACGTTGCATGAATATAAGCAAGAACAGGTATTTTCTTCATTATATAATTTTGGGCTCTGCTTCTTTTTCAGCTATGCTTTTTCCACAAATACATAGGTTGTATTGTCATGAAACAACATGCACTCTCCAGCAAAATCTCTACCTTCTTTTAAGTCAGTATGATTCTCACCATTTACCTAAAGTTTGTGCAGGATTTTCTTCTGGGTCATTGGGATTAAAGTCAGAAATAGTATCTAGCTGGTTACTTCAGCTGTGGAGTGACTCAAGGCCCCTGCTGATTCCCTCATGCTGGAGTTGCTGTGAGAACCACAACTAGAGAAGACTATCTGTGGCTTTACACTTAAGGCTCTGGATAATGTTTCATCCATTTACTTAAGCATCTATGAATGCATGAGCTGGCTCGTAATAATAAAGTTATGTATTTTGAAGTATCAAAAAAGGAGGGTTTTATCCTCCAAAGATATCTTTGCATTATTGCCCTTGGTTGGGGACTTTAGAGTGAACATGTGAAGGTAGAATTCACTAGTGGGAAATCCCCTCATGTGGCTGTCTGAATTGCATGTTCAATCTTAGTCATCCAGTATTTTAAAAAAGGAAAAAAAAAAGGTCCCCACAAAGTTCAAAAGTAGCAAAATGCTGCAAACAATTACCAAATTCTTCTGTTCATAATTAACTTTCCTACAGGAGTAAGAAGGGACACTCAATCTATAAATTATAAATAGCAGTCTTTTATAAGGTGGCATTTTGTGTGATCTTTCTTTAAGAGTACTTTTAATCTCAGTTCAGAACTAAAAAATATTGAACTGAAGCAAAACAATCCTGGGAACTTCTATTATGAAATAATTATAAGTACTGTAAAGTAAAGATTTCTTGTTAATTTTAAATTAGTCTAACTAAATTAATATTGTCTTCCTCATTGGAACAATTCCTTAGATTTTCAGATCTTAATTTATATTTTAGAGGATTCATTGGGATAAGGATGGGAATTCGCTTTCATAGATTTTGATCTTGATGTGGATTTTGCCCTGTAAGAGAACTGGTGAGTGTGGTCTTAGGGCTCTTTCACCAATGCTCTGCACATCTGATGTTCATGCTCAGAGTTATTAAATTTAGTTAATTTGGTATTTGGGTGATGAGTAATTAGCCTCAACAACAAGACCAGTACTGAATGGAAATGACTGTGTAAGTTGTAGGCTTGGACAGCCTGGGCACTCCTTAGTTTGGCAAGTGCTGTAAAACCTGCAGTGTCTGGTGTGGCAGGCACTGCTCCTCAAGCTCTTGCCTGCTCCTGTGCACATCCAGCCCAACTTTCATTAACAGGAATAGGGAGACTGTTCCCATCATGCCTCTTTGTGGAATCGACAGATGAATGAAGGATTTCTCAAGCCTTTATTGGTAAGTTCTGAGCTTTCTGTGAGACTCAATAGCCAGAATGGGAATTGGTTCTGAGGCCTCAAGCCCTCAGAATTTCTAAATTAAATTTCAGAAATATTTTGGAGTCTCATTATTCATGTTTCAAAATGAGACATTTGTAGTATATGTAGGTGGTACAGCAAGAAGAATTTGGGGAGGGTTCTGTGGACCTTTTGGAACAATGAAACTGCTTTGCAAGTTAAAATATTTTAGTGATCCCTCTCATTACTAGAATTCTTATTGAAGCTGCCACAAACTAGTAGCAGATAACCATGTTGCAGATTTTTAAATAATTTCTTTCTTAATCATTATAGTGCAAGTCTTTCCAGAAGTGGCTTGGCTGTGCAAGTATTCATGACAATGTGAAAGTTAAGTTCTGCTGGTGCCTTTACATTGTATATTTTGACATGGCCAAGTTGTAAAAACTGATCTGCAGGTAGAGGTCACTGTCCAGACATATAATGTAAGGTTCAACAATGAACTGTGTGTATCTGCAGACATACAAGGAGGAATGCTCTTCAAAATTACTATGGCCTTGCTTAACTCAATTGATGCATTACTGATTTCATTTCAGGCATGTGATTAAAAAAACCCCAATCCCACATAATGATATATAAACATCAACCTAATTACTTCTCCTTTAGCATGACTGAGTACAGAGTAGGTGCCCTGTACAGTTCATTACAGTTGAAATAGTAACTTTTTGTTTATAGATAAGGTATTTGCAACAGCTTGTATTAGATTGATTTTTTTGTACATTATCAATATTATTTAAGAAGAATTTTTGCTAGGGTTACGAAGTTTTAATTTATTAATTTACTTAGAAAATATTATGAAGCCAGGGTGTATGCTGAAATTTACCATCTTAGGGAGCTCTTCTCTCCTTCACCCCCAGGTTTTTTTCCCCAGACCTCTTTCATTTGTGTAAAGGAAATGCATGTATTTTTAAAAAAGACTAATATGTACTTGAATGTGGCATAGCAATGTTCACTCTAATCAGCTTAGAAGCTATTTTAGAATATAATTGCATTTTTTTTCATATATTATTTATAATGGAAAACAGAAATATTGCAGCTATTTATTACTATAAGTTGTTTGATTTCATCTTTTTGTAGTCTAATTATTTTAAAAGTGGTGCATAAAGACTAAATATAAAGTAATAAGCTGCAAGACTGTTTGATGAGTCTCCTAGAAAGAGTGCATTTGTCAGCCTGCAGAAACCTCCTTGTGATAGTTGCAGTGCCATATCCTTTTGACTTTGTAATGAGCTTGGAACTCAAAATCCCATTGAAACAGGACAACATTTGCCTTGGGAAGGAGGGACAGGAAATTAATTTGACCATGAAACACTGATTTAAAAACATCAACCAGATGAACAGCAAAAGGGATGCATGGATAAATGTATAATTCAACTGCACAACTTGATGTTATCATCTGACAGGGAAATGATCTTTAACGTCAAAGATCAGTCAGCAAATCAGCCAAAACCATCTGTTATGACATTTGGTTTCCTTAAGATCCATATTTTCTCTGAGTTCATGGAACTGGCTCAAGTTACCAGGAGTGAACTACATGATGAGTAACACACAAATACTGTTCTATTCACTGGACCATTTGAAGAAAAATAATTAAAGAACTTTATTAGCATAATTTTTGCTGGCAACTAATACTTTTAAGATAACTAATAAAATTAGTGTCTTGTGAACATTATCAATTACCAACAGATATGCAGTTACTTTAAAAATATTGTATTGGGAACTTTTGAGGATATTGCAGAAGAATTGCTCTTACTGCAGTGTATTTAGTTTTCTACTACTTTGTATATATCTGATGCAATATCTGTGCCATTAATTTGCAATTATGAAAATTGCATAAGAAATAAAAAGAGACTTTTAAGTTATGTGACTGAGTCATTTAAAAACCACTGTTTTTCTGAATTTAGTTCAAGACAGCCCACACCAGGGTGAGTACATAATATATCAACATCTGTAAGAGATCTTGAGTCTGATGAATTTGTTAGTCTTTAAAACATTTTTCTCTCTGTAGAGAATACTTATCTTTGATTTCAAAAGCTGGGCCTTTTTTTCCCCTCTTTTAACCATATGAGGCATAAAAAAAAAAAAAAAAACAAACAACCTTCTAGGAGAGTTTAGCACATTATTTTATAATAGAATCTATATATTTTTTTATTATTTTTTATCTGCATCTTTTTTTCCTGTGACCTGATATTCTGGGAATTCTTTAGAGAAACCCAATTATATTTTAATCCTACAAATATGTGTTACCATGTTTAACAGTGCGCATGTGGGTGGTCAGTCCGTTTTTCAAAGCTGAGGGAATGATATTGGCTGAACTTGAAAAAGTAACCAAGAACATCTTCTAACCTCCAGTGCTACAGCATAGGCCAGGTGTCTCACGCAAGAAAATATTGCAGACTCTTTGCATACAAGCGGAAAAACTAGCATATAGTCTGGCACTTATTTTGATTTTGGATTTTTGGTGGATGTTGTAAATGTGAAGAGGACAAAATTGTGCTATAATCACATTGGCAATTTCACCAAAGAACTGCAATTACCATGAATTCGAACATCCTGTAACATCAGTAACGTGGAGCTCAAACCTGACATGCTGAGCCCTTCTTAAGAGAATGAACGAGCGCTTCTTGTCTGGCTCTGCAGAGGAGAGCGTGGTGAACGGCTCGGAGGCAGCGACCACGGCGTGCGTGCGGGGCCAGGGCGAGGCCTACCGCGGCACCGCCAGCGCCACCTGGAGCGGAGTGCCGTGCCAGCGCTGGGACTCGCAGTTCCCTCACCAGCACAACATCACTCCTGACAACTTCAAGTGCAAGTGAGTAGAGGCATGTGGGTATCATTACTGCGGTGGGATAAGAGCTGAGGTTTAAAATGTTTAATGCACGCCGCTGGAGCAGACCATAGCGCCCTTGTCCCTGCCCCAGGTTCTGAGGCATCCGCTCTACCTGCTGAGGCTCAAAACCATTTAAGCCTGGGAAAATCAGCCCTTCAGATCTCAAAATAGCAGTTCTAGATGAACTTGTGTGAAACTCTAGGGATTTTTATGAAATTTTCCTTCAAGGATGTATTCACCATTTTGATTATGAAGTGTCTGGATGTGTTCCAGGCTGGGATCTGAATCCCAACAGTGCTGATACATTACCACTGGATTTTTTTCGTGGAACTAAAAACATATTCGCAGCTTGATTGCTCACTTGAATTTATTATGTCTTTGTAGTGATCAATATTTATAGTATTTGAAAAAAATTTTAATGTTTCATATTTTAAATCCTTTTTCTGTCTTATTACTAAATATAGATGCATCAATAGGGCTGCTTTTACTTGAGTGACCACTGGTCATCAAACCTTTCTGTCTGGTTCATAAACTTCCAAGGCGTGAATAATCTACTAATTTTAGGCAGTTAGCTTAGTTGGAGCCACAGCCCAGTTTGCCCTAAATATCTTAATGGATGGGTAAATATCAGTAAGAATTACTGTATTAGACCCATTTTTTCCATAGTCTATTATCAGTAAATGCTGCAGATGTAAAAAACTACAGTGAAATATAGAGATGCACAGAACATGGCAACAACTGTCAGGAGACAGGGAAATAAAACTTACATTTAAGAGGTTTGAATATTTCATGCAAGCTGCAAAAGACATTTAAAGATGTTCCCTTGTGACTAACTTTTACTTTAAAGGTAACAGCTGTATAGAATTTCAACATACTTTTTTTTTTCATTTTCTACGATTCAGTTTCTTAAATGAGTTACTGATAGTCTAAAGCACTCTGTATCTCTAAACTCAGCAGTACCATTCAAAGTACGGGGAGTTTTAAGCACTTTGGGAATGTTTGTATTTAAAAGTACTTGTAACGTTTTGCAGGTGTATCCAATGTCAGTTGCATGCAAAATTTAAAGGAGGATCCTGAATGAAAATATTGTTAATCTTCAAATGAATCCCATCAAAACATATGTTTGCTGAAAATGAATTTCCACAAACATATTCTTATTACATTTATTTTATTTTTTTCTGGACACTGTATTCTTACTGGCTCCTCATCTCCTTGTACTTGACATTGATCAGTAACACAGAGGCCTGAATGAGGCTGTATTTTTGTTAATTCATAACAAAAAAACAATGGACCACGTTGGTGGGTTTAGGTTATCCGTGCTGTGAGCTAACATATTTATTTTTATAGGGATTTGAGGGAGAACTACTGCCGAAATCCAGATGGGTCTGAATCACCCTGGTGCTTTACCACTGACCCAAACATCCGTATTGGTTATTGCTCCCAGATTCCTAAGTGTGATGTATCAAATGAACAAGGTAACAGAGGAAAGGGTGACAATGTGATTTTAAGTGAATGCCATACTGTTCCAAACATCAAGTAGACAGCCTTGAAAACTGGGGAAGTTGTGTCTGTATTACACCTCTATGAAGTTCTGCTTTGGCTTTTAGGCAAGTTTGGGATTCATTGTGGTGTAAATGAGATTCTCAGTTTTATTTATGATTCCAGCAGTGAAAGCTGCAGCAAAGATTTTATTAAATCTGATTTTCAGACAAGTCCAATCTATGTATCTGCTGTACTGTCTTTACCTTTATTAGTTTGAAACGCCTTTTTATGCAGCTGAGATTATTTCCTTGGTTCACAATCGTTTTATAATTTCATATCAGGCTACCAAAAGCGATTTTTTCCCCCTTTTTATTTTTTTTTATATACCTCCTTGTCTGGAAGGGATTGATCCTCTGAGTTCTTACCTACCTCTGACTGTGAGGCTCATTCTGAGTCTTCAGGCAAATGTTTTTCCTATGAGGTTTTGGTATTACTTTAAGAAGTAATATTGCATCCTGAATGGCTGTCAATCACAGAATAAACTGAGGCTAAGACCTCAGACATATAACCCTACATCAGGCTGCATTAGCATCTCCATCTTTAATTTTTAGCCAGTTTTTCTGTAAATTTGAAAAAGTTGCAGTTTCAAGACTTCTGTCAGAGAAAGAATAAAACTTTTATATTCAGTCTGTGTTTCTTGTAAAGTATCAATTATCAAAAAGTTAAAATACTGATGAATATGAAATTAAGTGCTTTATACAAAATGTCTTTATAGTACTGATCATTTTAAACAATTCTCTTGAAAAGTCTCAAAACGGCTTGTGATAAAAGCTTATGAATTAAACATGATTCTGCTGGAGCGAACAGGCAAGTTTTTGAATTATATTAAAATTAAAGACATGATTTTTTTTATTTTGCTGCAGAAGTACTTAAGTCTAGAATTATATACTGTTGTCAATATCTGGAAACTACACAAAGCTAAACTGAATGCCTATTTTTTTGGAGGAAAGAATAAGGGACCATTTTTTCTTGATTTTGTATAAACTAGCTTCTGATGACTTTTAGGATATTCTTTGTGACCCTTCTAACTGAATCATAAACCAACTATTTACAAAAGAAATTTTCCAAGTCTATGTAAGTAAGACAAAATTTAAAATACTGCTGTGTTGGGAATGAAAGTCTCAAGCAGGAGATTATCTATGCAAATTTGAAAACTATTTTCCAGTTTTCTTCTGATCTGATTTATACAATTGTCATATTGATAGTGTATAGCACTTGCTAAACAGAACATTTGTCTTTAATAATTTGGATTACTAATGGAAAGGAAGAGTTTTCTTCTTGAAGTTGCACAATCACCCTCCACTTTTTTGTCCCGACGTTTTGTTTTTTTCAGATTGTTATCGTGGCAATGGCAAGAGTTACATGGGGAATCTATCCAAGACAAGATTTGGGCTAACTTGCTCCACATGGGACAAAAATATTGAAGACTTACGTAGGTGTGTACATATTAAACAGAAGGAGATGGTTCAGGGAGTCCTGAATAAATACTGCCTCCAGATGGCAACTCTTTTTCATATGCATTGATTCTAAAGTAGCCCCTTATACCCTGGAGCTTTTAATAGCTTTTTTTTCCTAATCTTTATTATTTTTTTTCTTTTTTTTTAAATATATTGCACAATGTGACTTTGTTCGGGCTGACCACTAACTGCAGGCTTTGGGATGCATCTTAGTGTTTAGTTTACTAACCTATTTTAGCTCATCATTGTCCTTCAAAGTTTGGTACAATGAAAAGATATCAGAAATGAGAGGAAATAGTTGTCTCATCAGCCTCATCTCATAGCTCATGCTGCTTCAAGGAGGAGGTTGGACTTGAAACTACCTAATGTCCCTTGCAGCCTGAAATTGACTCTTTAGTCTACAATCTAGTGACACTGACATCAAATGCCAATACAAAGACCTGCAATTTCTGTTGTTTATTATTACTTTGGCTTCATATCCAAGTAATAGAAATGGCAAGTTAATTTATTTGTTGGAGTGAAATGAATTATCAGGACTATATATAAAAGAAGGGATTGATAAAATGTTTTCCTATGTATGAGATATCACACATACTCACTAGTGACTGTGATGAAAACAGTTTCTCCTTCATTTTCCTTTAGTTTCTGAAGCTGGTGCAAATGTGTTCATATTAGCTTTGGTACTTGTTGTAGAGTCACAGTGCTGGACATAAAAGCATTGTCCTTTGGGAGGGCTGTGTAAGTCAGGAAACCAGCCCTTGGGAAGCTGTATTGCAAAAGGCAGATTTCAGTGGCCATGTCTGGTATTGCCACCTGGACTACTTGTGTTTCTTCCCACAGATGGTGATAGAGAGGATACATATTCCAGTATGCTGCCCATGTAAGGGAAGCAGAGGTTTAAGCTCATGCTTTTTGAGAAGCATGATAAGCCTTAGTTTGCTGTGAATGAGGCAGTATAAACCTACTGGATGCTTAATGCAACTGCTCATCTAATAGAGCACAGACCAGCCTTTCTTTTCTTACTCCTACACATTCTCCACCTGGGAACTTCTTTGGGGAGTTATATTCTCACTGCAACAGTTTCCCTGGTTATGGGTGATCTAGAGGGAGCATGCATGGTTGGTTATGAACTGAAGGAGCAGTACAGCTGTAACTAAGGAAGCCTGTACCCTTGTATCTGACAAGACAGAAATAAACATCTTCCTCCACTTCAGATTTTGCCCTCAAAATTTCACCTCTACAGTGCTTCATGTAGGCCTGCAACTTAGGTGACCTATCTCTGCAGTTTGTCTGAGCCATTCATCTTTCTCCTTGCCTGCTGTTCATCCTTGCTAACTCTCTTAGTTTGCCTTTCTTTTACCTTGGATTCAGCTTTGTAGATTCAATGCTCCCTTGTGCTGTTAACCTGCAGGAGAAGGTACCTGTGCACCCCAGAGAGGCCTGCAGATTTGCTGAGGGCATCACAGGCACTCTTCTAATCAGTATAATGATCCCTCCTGAGGGTATCTAGAGATTTTAGCTTGAGTGGGAGATCTAGAAGCCTCCCAGCTGTCCAGTGGATGCAGTGCTTAAAATACCAACCAGAGGAAGCTAGACCCAGATCCAGAAAATATCTGGGTCTCATCTTCCCTTTGATTTTAACCAGCTCTGAACCCTGACCTGTAGGCTTCTCAATCAGCTAATAATACAATGTGGAGCAAAACAACATTTAACCTTTGAAAATTTGGGCTATAGAATAAAGCTTTTCAACACTTTGAATTTTTTTTTCCCCTGTAGGCATATACAAATATTCAGAGAACCAGATGTCAGTAAACTGAAGAAAAACTATTGCCGCAATCCAGATGATGATTTTCATGGTCCCTGGTGTTACACAGATGATCCTCTCGTTCCCTGGGATTACTGCCCTATTTCTCGATGTGAGTACTTGGCACGCTGCTGGCACTGTCAGCTGTGCAGTCCCAGTGAAGCCACGGTGTCACATGCCTGTGCACACCTTCCTACTGTCACTTGTGGCAGCAGAAAATGTGTGATTCTATCAAGAATGCGTGACTGAGAAGGAGCAGACAGAAGCTGCTTGTGCAATATATGAACAAGGGGTTCTTTTCCTTGACCAGCTTGGAGATTTCAAGACTTATTTATGCAGCAGGAGCACAAAGGGGCTATTACAGATGGTCAAACATTTTCCAACAGATCTAGCTATTGAATGAGGGTTGGACAGAGACAAAGAATTGTCTAGCGGTCAGAATGCTGGCTGTGGCCTCAAGAAACCCAGGCAGAGTTATCTTCTGGGCTACAAGCTTCAGAGACTCTTTGTGTGATCTGTCTTTGTAAAGTTAGGATAACTCATTTTATGTATGCTGAAGTGTATATGTGCTATAAAGATTAGACTCTGCTTTCGGATGTTTATGGGATGATTTAACTCCTGGCAAGAATTAGGAAAATCATGCCTCCAAAGTTGAATGTTTAAATCTAAATAGCTTAAATAAACAGAATTAAGAATCCTAGGGAATTCAGCAATAAACTGATGACAAGTAGAAAAAGATAGTTTTATGCTGAGAAATGTGCAATTCACATTTATTTTCAAAATCTTCCTTTTCAATTCTCTTTTCTAAGTTACTTTGCTGTATGTCCTGGGAGAACACTTAAATGGTAAATCAGGCTTTTGAATGCATGTCTGTGATCTCTAGAGGTTAAGGATAATGTTACACTCATTCCTAGAGGCAATCTGCTGCATTTCCTCATAGCCCAAACTCCAGCATCTCTAAAAGTGGTATTTGAAGTCTCAGGTGATATTTTGGCATCTATGTGAAGAGTAAACAAAACTGTGCAAAAGGTTATTTATGTCAATATAAATGAAGAATAACAGCTGAAGAAATATTTTTTATTCACTTATTCTGAGTTTATTATTTGGATCTGTGAATTCCTAAGGATGAATTCTCACCAAACATTTGTAGGGTATCCAGAACTGGTGAGTACATTTCTGCAAACACCAGAGAAGGAACGTGCCAGTTTTACAATTGTAACTCATATTACAATATTACAGTATTACAATACTGTATAAATATATATGCACATCCATACAGTTAAACATGTATGTATGCACATAGAAATTTCACTATATATATATATATGTATATGCATATAGATATAACTGTATCTATACATATATTAATATATCTATATATGTGTGTGTGTGTGTATATATATATATATATACATATACACAGAGATATTTTCTTTATGATGGAAATCTGTTTGGATGAGACTGCTTAAATTTTCCTTGTGCAAGTTTCAGCAGCTATCCCTGTACCTTCAGCTCATAGTGCTGGGTCACTCTGTATATGTCACTGAAGGTAAACAGTTAGAAACAAGTAAAAGCAAACTTGTAACTATTTCTTTTTTTAAAATTTGGGCTAGATGGAAGAACTGTATCAGATTTTAGGGTACATGTTTTGATAAGAATGTTTTTACTGATAAGAACTTAAAACATCCTTCAAAGTTTTTTAAGAAATTGAGAATTTCTTTCAGTCTTCATTGGATTTAATCACATGACTTCTGTAGTTCCTGAAAGCTTATATAAAAGTGATAACTTCATTTTTCAGCATTTGCTTGTTTGAATGAAATATGTAAATTGAACATGATAGGCAGCCTGATGTCTTTAGGATTCAGCCAAGAAGAAAAATGCTTGACATTCCAAACAAAATGTTTATTTTTCATTTTATTCTATTGGAATAAAATTCTACCCTCTTGTTAAGCCTTACTGAATACTGCTTTTGCAGTATATTGAAGAAATCATTGAAGTTTAAAACTCTGTAAACCACTAAAGTTAAAAATATGTCATTTGCTATTAAACTTTATTCAATTTTTGATTGTATTTTAATTTTGTATTATGGCTATCTTATGTCTCTGTCTGTCTAGGTGAAGGTGATACAACTCCTACTACAACCAGCTTGGACGGTAAGTTAGTTTGTGTATGAACTGTGTGGTGCATGACTATCCTCTAAATCTAGAAATTTCTTTCCTATTGGGGAAAAAATAAAGATTAGTTAAAGTTATAAAAACCCACTGACAGAGCAAAATTAATTTATAATACAAAAATGAGGAATAGCTTTATTATACTGCTTTATCTATTCTCACTGTCATGCCAGTGGTGAGATTTGGTAATGAGTTTCAATGTTTGCTTTTTAACTATGTAAATATCAAAAAACTATTTAAATTTATGTATTTTGTATTCCCTATGGATATTTAAATAGACCTACTCAGCTTTACTGAAGTAGTTTTGATGGCCTAGAAATATATTCCGTTAACACACGAAAGTTAATACATAATAAATACTGATCTTCTTGTGGCCCTTATATGCAACTGTGCAGGTTTCCTACCACTGTTTTTAGTAAAATGTCATCTCTGGACCTGCTTTCAGATACTGCCATTCCTTGTGCCTCAACAAAACATTTGAGAGTTGTAAATGGAATCCCAACACAAACTAACGAAGGATGGGTGGTTAGTTTGACATACAGGTAACTATCACTTTGATTGGAAGGACAATGCAACTACTATGATATTTGATTTAGAATTGTAGAAAATGTTGACCACAATAAGAATATTTCTATGTTGCAGTTAAGTTCTGTAAAAGCAGAGAATCAACATTCTTCTAATGTCAGATGATGCCATTGTATTCACTGTGCTAGTGAAATAGTTTATATGTTCATTATCACTTATTTATACATGTGAACCTGCAAAGCATTTGTAGTGTTCTGCTCTTTCAATTAGCTACTGCAGACCTTTTCATAACATTGGCTTCACATTCAGCATTAAACTTTTCATTTTAGAGACTGATAGAAAAAAATTGAGTTTCAGATCAATATTTTCACTTTGAAAGTAGGAGCTATAAGGAATCCTTTTCATTCTGTAAAACAAGACCTTGACATGTATATCTTCTATACAACGCATGTATTACATTATGGCAGATCTTTGCTGCTGTGTAAAAGCCAGAACAAATAATGGCTGTTTCCTATGTTCTTACTCTGGTTCATAACTCATCGGCTGGAAGTGTGAATCATTAGCTCATAACAGGATATATCTCATGTATCGGCCCTGGTTCTTCTGTCACAAAAAAAAAAAAAAAAAAAAAAAAAAAAAAAAAAGTCTTTTGTCTGCTGGGCCAAACTAAATTCTGTTAGCTTATGAATCATCATGTCTTTCAAAGCTATGTTGTAAAACAGGTATTAAACAAGAAATGGGAGTAAAGGAAAAGATAAAATATATATTCTCTACATCTCTTCATTGCTAGAGAAGTTTAGGGGTTGGAGGAGGAGGTGTTCTTCCCTTCCCTGGTAACCTTTGCATCTTATGAGATCATCAGGTCTCAACCTTTTTGGGAGTGCATAGGAAGATATTTCCAAAGGAAGATCACTATATTCCTAGACTGAGAAACCAGATAGGTGGGCTAAATCACTCCCTGGCAAAGTTAATCTTTGCACTGTTTTAAAAGTAGCCTTGATATTTGGTGAACTTTTAGGCAGGTAAAGTGAATTACATCTGGTGCCTGAAATTTAAATAGCTATTTTTAGGGTAGCTGAACCTGGATTTTCTGCTATGTAATAAAATTCCAAGAAACATGACTGCTTAAATGATTGCAGATCCTTTTATGAATAAGGGATTCCTGGAATACTCCAGCAGCAAAATATATTTTGAAGTATTACACATGGGCATAAAAATGTAGTTTTATTTTGTATTGTTACCAAGGAAGCAAATAGAATATTGTCTGTAACAAAATCTTAATGATTTCTGACCTTTCTTCAAGAAAGTCTATCTGTACACTCCAAAATGGAATTGCTGTGTTTGAATAGAAACTATTCATATTTGTTAACCAAAGCCCACCTCTAAATCTTAAATTGATCAATGACATTTTCTTGTATAACCAATTCAGATTCTGTAACTAAGTGTATTTAAGTGTATTTAAATGGATTTCATCTGTTTCATGGAACCAGCTCTAAATTTGCTCCATGCTTAAATGAGGAAATAAACTTTCTATGTGTACTAATGAATCTTCTAACACAGATTATGAAATTCTGAATACCATAATAAGTGATGCAAACATAACATGGAAGAACATAGTTATACTCCTGACTGTGATATTTTTATAATAAAACAAGCTAGAATCTACATTTTAGAAGACTCCAGCCTTTTGGATCAGATATTTTGCTTCTCAACCAAAATATTATTAAAAAAAAAAAAAAAAGAAAAAAAGACAGAGCTCTGTGTTATCCTGTCTGTGAACTTCACATATACTCTGGTATCTATCCAGCAGTTCTTTGCAAAGCTTTGAACATTTGTGTGATTTGAATTTATAAATTGTGAGATTTTAAGTTTTTCCTAAATTGCTGGCAATTCTGATTCACTTTCCAAAGAGCTACAGAAAATAAATGTGATTTTGGAGGCATAAAGAAGGAAACTAATTAATCTACATTCCACAGTAATTTTTTTTAAAGAACTGTCATGCTTAATTGCTTTAATTTTACTTGATATATTATGCTTCAGGTTTTCTATAATCACATGTAGGATGTCATACACTACAGATTGTTTCCAACTGAAGTATGTGGGGACACAAATCTCCTAGGGCTTGTAATCAAATAGGAACTCTCCACCTTGAGGTCAATGCTTTGAAAAATACTTACATGAATAATGACCAAATGTTGTTTACATCTGGTGGCAGTTTGGGGATTTGCTTGAAAGTTTCAGTCCAGTTTCTGTTAGAAAGAATTGCCCTTTTTTATATATTTTAAATTAGGTGTCTTATTACAAATTCAGCTTTGAAACCACTAAATGAACAGAATAACTGAATTTGTCTTTCTTTCTGGTTTTTGAACATTGGAGTAAAGCTCTGCAAAGTAATGTTGCTGTTAAGTGTTGAAACTGTAGAGCAAAGGGACAGAGCAAAGTTTCCACATGCTGTCAGTCTGCCACATTTCACAAGCAAATGTGTGAGGAGCAAAACACTCTGAACTTTTTGACTATGTAGAAACTGATACTAGTGTTTTGGGGGGTGTTTCTAACCTTTTTTACTTTCTTTTTTCCCTCCAGGAATAAGCATATCTGTGGTGGTACTTTGATAAAAGAAGAGTGGGTCCTTACAGCAAGGCAGTGTTTCCCTTCTCGGTACAGTAGTCTGTAACTTTGCAATATTCAAATACATTTATTTTTGGGAACTTATCAGCACGGTGCTTCTTCAACTTGAATGCAGCAGTTTTTCCTCCTGTTTGGCTTTAACACTGCTTTTCTGATATAAAAGGCCTGTGGGACCTTGGTATTTTCTGTTATTATTGCTGTAAATCTAAATAGCCCTGGTTATTTTACGTAGAAGCATAAATAGATTTTCCAAGTGTCATGGTTAGACAATTGACTCTTTATGAGAATAATGTCATGCTTCTGCTTAACTGGACAAAATAAAACAGAAAACTTGAGTAAATCTAAAAAAGTTCAAAGGTTCATACTGTCCAAGCATTTAAATGTTTGGATTCTATTGTGAAGAAAAAAAAAAATTTTTAGTAACAGTTAAAGATAAAATTATGTAATGGCTTCAGGCCAAAACCTTACATCCAAGCATGTTGATTTTGGAATAGCAATTGGCAGCATGAAGCCGTTTCTGCTAAGGAGCGTTAGTTAAGGTCTTCCAGCATAATCATATTAAGCAGAGTTTTTTAGTTATTTTATTTTATTATACAGTCAGCAAAATGATAACCAACTTTGCCTCATTTAGGTACAAAGATTTGAAAGACTACAAAGCCTGGCTTGGAGTCCATAATATCAAAGGAAAGGGAGAGGAGAAGCGTAGACAAGTCCGAAATATCTCCCAGTTGGTATATGGCCCTGCAGGGTCAGATTTGGTCTTACTGAAACTTAGCAGGTTAGTAGCTGTTATTGTTAATTCTGGGACTTTCATGTGCTGGGTGAGATTCTTCCTAAATGAGGTTTGCAAGTTCATTGCTCTAGTATCTCCAATACTACAGATGCTGTCTCCATGGGTAAAACTTCCAACTGAAAGAAATTTTACTTGGTATACACAGAAATGCAGGTCCATCAACGTTACTCAAAAAACATGTTACTTCTGTGAAATCATACCTACATTATTCTTCCTGTTAATCATGTTTTAGTTTGTTGGGAGATTTAAAGAAAACCCACAAAGTACCCACATGGACAAGTATATAATTTAAATTTATAGAATAAGCACCAGATTGTAGCTGAGATTCTGAGATCCTGTGTATATACAAGCTTTCAAAATTTTTCCATATTAACAAACCTATATAGCCAAACGAAATGCCATCACTACTTACTTTTAAGATTAAAACCCAAGTTAAATAGCATAAAAGTGGTGACAGCATTTCAAGAATTTTATGACAGTTGACAGGTGTAGTACAAAAAATAGGTAGACTCCATCACATTCTTCAAAGTCAGAAAAAGAAGGAAAAGAATTGGCACAGTTTTTAATTGCTGTGCTCTATAATAGACTTAATGTAATTTTTAAAATTTAAATTTTTTAGAAGGTTAAGTAAAATCCATTTTATCTAATGTTTTTTCCTCTTTTTCAGACCTGCTATATTGACAAATTTTGTAGAAATAATCCGATTGCCCATTTCTGGATGTACCATTCCAGAGAAGACCAGCTGCAGTGTTTATGGATGGGGATACACTGGATGTAAGAAACTATTTTTAAAAACTAAATGAATACGTTGACAACTTACTTCCTCTTGTCATTATAGGTGAGGCTGCGGGTATTGCCTGATGCCACAGTTTTCCAACACTTCTTGTTAAAATATAGATTTGTTTTTTAAAAATTATTTGTAAATCTCTGAGCCTTTTATACAAGTTATCAATATGAAATATTTTCCACTAGTCTCTCCTTTTTTGTTGCTGTTGTTTCAGGGACAGGCAAAATGGTTAAAACATTTCAAGGAGTGAATTAGAGAAAAATACCAATCTACATGTAAAAATAAAAAAGCAAAATTTCTCTGCAGAATGTTAACGGGGTTTCTTGACAAATCTTTGTTCATCTACTTGAGCAGTCTCTTTCTGTAATCCAAAGCAAGCCCCTGCGGAAAAACTAATACAGAGACATTAAATCAAAGACTTTATTAACATACACAATAACAGTGAGCTAGGGATGCACAGGCAACCCCAAGTCTGGCATTTCCTAACTTTTGAGTCCTTGACATTGCAACCTTTCTAATGTTTATTAAACACAGTTTTGTGTGAAGAAAATACAAATATGTGGGAGAACAGACATTTATTTAGTCTAGTAAATGCTATATCTGGCTAATTATGTGTTGATAAAAAGTTAATAGCTGCCAGTTGACAATAATTACTCCAATATTTACTGTGCTCAAATGTTGTTTTGCCACAGACCCTGAGTAAGCAGCAGAAATATACTCACACTGTCCTGGAAGCAGAGCAGAAGCTAGGCTGGAATTCTGAGGCTGTCTTCCTCGTAGCCACTACTCTGCCATTTCTTTGTGGGTGGCAATTAATCTGTACCAGCCCTCTCCCAAATGACTGCCTTTGATGTTCCCAGCATGCCCATATTAGCCATCCTCTGGGGGCATCTGTCTGGGGGACAGGGACATCAGGCTGGAGCACAGCACAGCATCACAGGAAAGCTTAGCTTAAGAGAACTGATAAGGAATTTGCAATGCTGTTGGGTTATGTAATACAGTAAATACATAACATCTGTCATCTGAGGACTTTGTACTATATTTTTTGCACTACTTATTATAATCCTCACAGAATCCTGGTCAGGGAAGGAAGAAGTGTTGCATCCATTTTTTTTCAAGAAAACAGGATAATAAGTCAGTGGAGGGCAAGCTTGGCATTTTCGTTTGATGGCTGTGCAGAGACTGGGCAGGTCCAGACCCTTTATTTATCTTTGCAGCTTGTACAGGCTTGTCTTTTGACATGTAGAACAAGAGTAAGCTCCACAGGGCTCCTGCTTCCTGACCTTCACACTGATGAATGGAGATTGCACAAGGCTGTGGCTCTGCCCTTGCAGGCACAAAGTCATTCAGGGTAGCTGAGCCAGCACAGAATGAGAAAAACTCCACTCTGCTGCAGTATTTTTCAAGTCACACGTCCTTCCCTAGGCCATGGCAGGCACTGTTACACATTAACTCATGTTTAAGGCAGGGAGCAGAATCCTCCCTCCACTGATGGGAGTGATAACATTTCCAGGCTTTTTTTCTCATTTCTTTGATGACTGGGCAAGTTGGTGGTGAGCTGTAGAGGGAGCCCAGTTACCCAGCCCTTTATTCTAGTACTAAAAACTTGTCCAGATTTCTCAGACATGAACAGACATGAAAACCAAACAAATGTCTGGCAAATCCCATTTGCAGAAATTATAAGAAAACCAAAATACAAAATCCTGATAACAATGGGGATGGACAAAAATGTGAGTTTTGGAGAGAAAGTACAATGACTAAAATTACATGAATAAGTTTTTCTAGACTGTATCTTGAAACACTTTTTCCCCTAAAATATAATTTTTTTTTTCTTTTCTTTTAAATTGTAGTAGTTAACTATGATGGCCTTCTCCAAGTAGCAAACTTGTTTATTTTGGGAAATGAGAAATGCAACCAATATCTCAAAGGGAAGATTACTGTGAATGAGTCTGAAATCTGTGCTGTGGCTGAAACCATAGGTGCTGGGCCTTGTGAGGTAAATAATGCATTTCCTAATACATTTTAAGGACCCTGGCTATTTCTTTCCCCAAAAAATTAAATTACTGGAGGTTTCTTATAATTATTCTAATTGCACTAAACTTTTGCATTGGAAAATTATTTGTGTTACAAGTCTTCTATTTTATGTCAGAGTGCAGAAATTGCTTCAACTTCACTGTGCATCACACCATTGAAAGATTTACAGGACTCTCATATATATACTCATATACTAAAACACTTCACAAGACTGAGACAAACTTGTGCTCTGTTTAAGAGCTAAGAACAAAGGTGGGCTCTCTGGTAGCAATTGCTGTGTGTTTTGGTTGAGCAGAAATCAAAGGCTAGAGCAAATCTACCTCCTTATTTAGATGAGGTATTGCATGCAAAATAAATAACAGTCAGTAGTCAACAGAGGTGATAAAGCTATGAAGGAAAGTGAAAGATCCAAAAATGCACTGAGGTTTTTATAAGTCAGAAGTCTCCTGAGTCTGAGCAACATATTGATGAGGACAGGAGAACTACTTCAGTGATTGTATAGTTTGGTATAGTCATTTTGCTCAGCAGTAGTTTTGATGATGAAGAAAAGACATCTGAGGAGAAAAGCTGCAAATAATTTATTACAGGAAGATATAATTTATTTTTTTATGGAAAATCTGACTGTGTATGTCTAGAAGGAGGGAAGCCCTGAACATTATTAAGTATTTATTATCTGGAATAGAATTGTTGATTTCCTAATACCAACATTAACCATGTAGTAAAAATTTCCCTACCCAAGGGTACTACCAGACCATGGGGAATAGAGGTCATCTTTATAAAGCTGAGGCCTCTTCCATTTGTTATTAATATTCCGTGGGATAATTTTTTGTTGCAAAGTATTTTTTTCAAAATAAAATGTTTAATTGTAAATGAGGTCTTAGACTTGTCAAGGCTTATAAATGAAACATCTGCATGGGAGTCTGCTGGGGATCCTGCACTTTGTTTTCCCCTGCAAGAAGAAATGGAATGAATTAATATTAGCAATCAGTCTTAATCACAGAGCAGTTTCCTGCTCCCTAAGTTCTCCTTTGAAGCTACTTTCCTTAGCAGAGAACAGGCAGAGGAACAAAATCAGATTGGCAGGTGAAACTCCACTCCTGAAAGTGTTTTATGAGCCACTCTGATGGCGCTGACATGGTTCATTGTTCATGTGGGAACTAGTCTGCCGTCAGTCAGAAAAAATCCCAAACCAAATAAAGGTCAAGCATTGTTGTTTCTCTGGTGATCCAGAGAGAATGCAATGCTAATTGTCAGCTTTCATTTTTTGAAACAATACCTCACTATCTGATAGGAGAACTTGCTGTCTAGTTTTTCAGCAAGTTTGCTGGGTCCAGTCCACCTTTAAGCTGGGTAGAAACTGCAGCATCTATGTTCAAGTCCCAGATCTGTGTGATTGTATCTAACTTTGTTCTCAATAAGTCATACTCCACATTTTCATATAATGCATAAACTAGGGTATAGGTGTCTCATTCATTCATAACGACAAAAAATATCATTTTAACAAGTTATGTCACTAAATAATGATTTAAAAATATTACCTTTTATTACTTTTGTTATCTCCCCTGCCTATTAGTAAGTACAGATTGTCATTCTAGGGCCTTGCAAGATGATTGACTGAAAGAAAGATACTAAACTGACTTTGTCAGTAGTGTTTGATGCAAAGCCTGTCATCATAAAAAATATGTTTATCTGTCAACTCACACTCTGCTCATCTGGTTTATATTCACATGAAAAAAATATTAGGCTTGCAGGTAGCTGAAAGAGGTGAATAAAATCTGTTAGTCTGAAGTCACTAGAATCACATGTAAAGATGGATCACAGAGCTTAATTTGCACAGAAAGGAACAAAAGATCAGAAGCCAGTTCTGGCATTGTTTCTCATAAGTTCTGGTTATGAAAATATATATATATATTGGAAGTTGGTTTATGTCCTAGGGCAAGAACACTCTTGCCTGGTGCATCCTGTCATCCCTAAAAGAAACCATTCAGTAGTAGACTGGTGGGAGCTGTGTCTTGAAGCATTTTGAGAAGTGATACTCATGTTGTTTATTTTTTTTTCCCAGCGAGACTATGGTGGTCCTTTGGTTTGTGAACAAAACAGGCTGAAGATAGTTATTGGTGTCATTGTTCCTGGCCGTGGATGTGCCATTCGAAATCGTCCTGGGATTTTTGTTCGGGTCTCATATTATTCCCGGTGGATACACAAGATTATGATGACTTACAGAAAACCCTGAAAATTCAATAGCTCCCACTGAAATATTTTGGACAGCATGTAATTAATATGTAATGTAAAGATCAACAATTTTTTAAGTACTTGATAGTCAAGTTTGTTGAGTTCTTTTAATATTTATGGGTGTTTTTGGTGTTTTTTGTCTATCAGTGTTGTTTTATAAATGTTGGAGTGACTTACAGTATATGCAAGTATGATGACATATCTCCTGAAGATACTTGAATGGATAAACAATTTTGCAAAGACATTACTGGCTGATAAATGGTTTTGTAGAGATAGATCATATGACCTCCTTAATGCTGCTCTTCAGATTATCTTAGAAGGAGAAACAAATTATAGTTCTACTTAACACATCTTATTCTTTCTATGAGCCATATATTTCTCTTCATATATAACAAAAGCCCTACTGAGAGATATATGCATCTGTCAAGGACAGCATTTATGATCGTATTTTTCTTTTCCCCTTATAAGAGGTCAAAGATTTCAGTATTTTATTAAAAAATAATATCTTTAGTAAGTAATCTTTTCATTATAGATGGACTTTGACAAGTCTGCCATAAGCAGAATTCTCGCAGAAGTCACTACCCTTTTTTTTACACAGTGCTTACAGACTCCAGTTCTGCACTTGGTTCCTTCACTGTATATGTGGTCCTCTAACAGATATCTCAAACCCCATTTTGCTTAGCAAACTATTGATCATTTCTTTAGAGTTTGACCCAGAAATAACTGTGGATTTTCAATGCTAAAGACTGCATCTCATATGGTTTGAAAAAGTAATCCTGATTACCTATTGGAAGACTTTGGGTGTTAAAAGAAATTTAAATCAAATATGCCCAAATCTTTCTAAACAGACAACTATTAAAAATTCAATTGGTTCTAGTTATCTCATGAAACTCTGCATTTACAGCAAGGGAAAGAACAGTTGAATCTAGCACCTAGCTGAGAGACTTAAGACTGGGAAAAGTAAGTTACACATTCATGATTTTTCAGAGACTTGAGAACTTTAATAAAACCTTAACTAGATTGGGATAAAATTCTATCCTTTGTATATTCCCTTTCAGGATAATAAAATAATTGCAGAGATTGATATGATCTTGTATTTAATATGGACAACATCACCGATAGTTTAGTTGCTTATTTCCTGCCTGTATATAGGACAATCATTTTCTTTTAGGCTGATAGGGAAAGGGAACAAAAAATCATCATCTATGAAACATGCTTGTTCTCCTGTAAGCATTTAGTTTTATGTCTGGAAGTATTGTACAAATATGTTGTTATAAGTGGCACTGATTACCCTTTAATTTCTGGAAAATTGATACGACTTATATCCAATTATTAGTTTTACTACTGTACATGTAATTGCATAAGTAACACCACTGTTACTTCACTTGTGACTGTGCAAATTGTAAATGTTTCCAGTAGTGTTTGGTCTGTGTTTCATACCTAACTGCACAGCCACGAGGCTGACACTGTGGTGTAGACATACAAAAGGACATTTCATGCAGAAGATGCAGGGTTGCATCCTGCCCTGTCAGAAAGCAACCACTTCAGGGGAGATGTCTTGGGAGATAGGCCTTGTCTTGACTCACCAAATTTTCTTCAGCAGTGCACTTTGACTTCAGTGGGACTCAAGCATGCTTACATCTGGTGAGCTGGATGAGTTTCAGCCCATGCTAAGTGGCTTGGCTTGCTGAGATTTGTGTCACACATCCAGCGGACTCTATGGCACATAGGAAGAAGTGTTTCAGCGAGCAGAGCTTCTGAAACTCCTCCCGATGTAAATAGTCTCTTTGGACAAGATGTGACTTTTCTGTACAGCAGATTCAAGGTTGTGGATGCTATGCAGACAGTCTGTCTCAATCTGTTTTGGCCACCTCTGAAGGCTTCATGCTCCTTTGGCCTCTCTCACTTACCAGGCCTAAAGAGGGCAGGATTTAGCCTGTTGCATTTACACTTAATTATTGTCACGTAGGTGAAGTGTGTATTCGTACTAAGTATATACTGACCATATCTTATTGAAAGGATTACATTTTTAAGAAAGACTTGCAAGAAGCTCCAAGTGAGTTTTGTTCTCAGCCACAAGTAGAATGTGGATAAAATATACAATTCCATGTTCACTCTTTGTATTCTAAGAATTGTTATGTGCTCACTGTATTATATTTGCAGGAATTTTGTTATGTCTATCTAAAAAATTTGAATCCTAAAATATTTTAGTTATAAGCTTCTGCTGTGCAGAAGACTGTGATTTTTATATATATATCATATACACACACACACACACACACACACATATGATAAAAATACTGTTTTTTGTTAGACAATGTGTAAGGATTTTTACCTGTTTGTTCTGGGCAGCGCCTCAGTAAAATAAATTGTGCAAAGTTGATGCTCCAGAACTTAACAAGTTTGTATGCACTTGCTTACCGGGTACTTTTGCTCTCCCTATCTCAGAATGGAGGGCACCTGAGATCCTGAAGAGCAAGGGAAGAGAAGAATAATGATATGTGCTAATGAATCTGTACTTCATTTATTCCTGTGAATATTTCTTGTTGGTACCAATGGTACTGTACCAGGCAACTGTTATAACTACAGGATTCTCTTAAGAAAGGACGCTCTATAGATATTTTTTCACTGTTTTAATATTTTTCTCTCTGTTATAGCAAGGGAACCTGATCTAGTGCCCATCTAAATTGCTGAAAAACCTCTTACGAACTTCAGTGGGATTTGAACTTTACTTTATAAATATGTTTTTAATTAGATTAGAATAAGGGGTACAGAACCTAAATTCTTATCTAAGGACATTCTTAAGCTCCATTGAATTTCATTCTCATTCTTCTTGCTGTAACTAATCCTTTATCTCTGAAAAGTGTAATGACTGGATATAAATTTTTGGAACTAAAACCTAAGAGCTGATTTTGTGCAACTGAAGTTAGTCTAACTTAATCACTATTTTCTTTGGGCATTGGAACTGGATAACGCTTCATCCTATTATTAAAGAAAACATTTTCCCCTAAAAAAGTTTTCCCTCTATCTCTTTTTTCTCATAAAGATCATGACCCTCAGAGAAAAATGTAGCTCTTAGTTGGGAATGTACTGGTCTATATTTTTGCTGCTACTGCCGAAGTCTTCTTCTCTAGTTTAAGATTAAAATTCTCTGAGACATTCTACAATCCCTTCCTGCAGGTAAGGCCAGTGTCCTTGACAGAGCTACTCACTTGAGTTAAAGCTTTTCAAACAAGGGTCCAAATATATTTCTGGGGGTCAAAATCTACTCAGGCAAAATGTCCCTTGAATTCAGTGAATGTGATTGTCAAAAGAGAAGGGCCTAAGAGTTGTTCAGTGCTTTTCCATGTGCATCCTTGTACCCAGTTTCTCAGCTCCAAGGCAACCTCAGGAGGAGTTGAGGCTTTGTCATCATTCTTCTGGAAAGCTGGTTGTAAATCAATTGACCCCCGGGAAGACTGTGTGAAGCCTATTGGATTGGTTATTTAGCTTGTTTCCTTATCAATTATTTTCTCCCTCCCTCATGTGCACTGGTATATTACTGTTTTTGAATGTTGGGGCTGCTGGCAGGAACTGACATGGCTTTTTCACCCTAAAATTTTTCAGTGTTCCTTTTTAAACATCCTCTTTGGCATTTATGTATGGTGTTTTCTTCCATGGAATCTAACTTCCAGGAGCTGCCTGTGGAGTTAAGTGTATAATAAAGTATTTTTTCTTATTTAAGTGGGAAAAATAATGCTCCTATTCAAGTACAAGTTGCTGAATGCCTAATGAAAAGGGAACACTGTGGTTATAACTTGTAATACAAATCTTCTGTAATTAACATCTTCATTAGTTAATAAAGTTGGTATTTTTGTAACCTTGTTTACTCTTATTATTCTTAATAAAGTATTTTATAAAAAAAACCAACTTAATTAGCATTACATTTCTTATTGAAAGAATAAGGTCAGAACCCCACTGCAAGTCTCCCAGTTCTAATTCCAGTGAGGGATAATGTGCAAACTAAGGAGGACCTGTGCTTTTAAGATCCTCTTGTGTCCAATTGCAGAACTGAAAAAAAAAAAATGAAAGAAAGAACCAAATACATGTTGATCTTGTTGAGACTTCCCAAGACCTTTCTGAATGATTTCTGCACTGAGAATGGTCTAAGAATATTGCAGTGAGAGTATATTTGCAGTGGAAAAGATGTTCTCAAGCTAAAATAAATATTTTCCAAGAGTTTTTAGTTTCTTACAATTTCTTACAAGTATTAGAGGCTT
Source organism: Muscicapa striata striata (assembly GCA_030060385.1). Lineage (NCBI taxonomy): Eukaryota > Metazoa > Chordata > Aves > Passeriformes > Muscicapidae > Muscicapa > Muscicapa striata. Next base: position 1,748,207 of record JAREIS010000025.1, on the reverse strand, counting down.
GGAATTTTACTTATTTGTATAAATGCACTTTACACTTCTGGAAAGGGCTCCCCTCTCAGTATCACTTAATACTACTGATGGTGCAAAAGATGATGCAAAGGAGAGCAGTGAGTTACAACAAACCTTAGTACTGCTGCTGCACTTAATACCACAACCACCAGCAGCTACCAGAAAAGGAAATAAGCAATACCCTTACTAACCCTACCAGATCAGTGCCAAGTACTGTCAAACTCCTATAACATCAGAGCATTCTGGTGAGTTCAAATAAGGGACAGTAAGTTCATTACTTCTTTGTCATTATCCATCTGAAATTTTGAAGTTTTGTAAGCATTTCTGGTTCTGTGATTTTGATGATTTAAATATATATTTGCTCCAGCTATATCCACAGTGAATCATTTTTCAAGTAAACTCATATGCAGAGTGTTTGAAGTCTGGTTCTGAGCTTTTCCATGGCAAGCATCCCTTTTTTTTTTTTTTTTTTTTTTTTTTTTTTTTGTTTTTTTTTTTTTTTTGTTGTTGTTGTTTTGTTTTGTTTTGTTTCATTTATGTTTTCCAAAAATTTCTAATCAATCCATAAAATCAATGAATTTTATCAATGGGAAGCTTGCAATAACTTCAACCATAAAGGAATGCTTCCAAAGTTAAAAACCAATAAATATGGTTTTTATGTCCATATGTCAAAGCAATACTTTGCTATAGTTTTACATTCAATTTTCAGTATTTCAGGTGACCTGTGTGTCTTCTGGGAGCCAGGAGACTTAACTGCTTGTACAGCAATTTGCACCACAAAAATATCTAAAGGGATATTGCCTTCATATTACATTCTGTCATGGCTTTATCTTTTGTAGCTGCAGGAACACTGTAATCTGCAGATGATAAATGATGGAAACCCACATTGATGCTCACTGCTTGTGTTATGCTCTGTATTATTTAACAAGCCTCATGTAAACAGTGCAGGCCATTTAGTTGGGCTCAGTTGTATATTTACTCTGCCTTCAAAAGCACCGATTTCTGGACAGCTCTGTTCCTATAAAACCCACGTGCAATAAATAGGAAAGAAAACAGCTGGAAGGGAGAAGGCAGCATATAAAAACATTAATAACAAAATAAGCCCTAAAATAAATAGATTTTTTTTTCTTCATGTCATCTCAGTTTTTAAAACATAGGATACAGGGTGTGAAAAGCTGCAATAGAAAAAGCTTAATAACTAAATCTACTTCACTTTGTTGAGAAACTTGGGAAGATGCAATGACTTCTCCATATGGTCACAGAAGATGTAGGAGAAGTTTGCTTCTGTGTCTGAGGTCCTGATCCTACTTGCATTGAAATCACTGCCAAAGCACTATTTTAAAACATTATTTAGCCCAATTTAGGGCTAATGGATATGTCCCAAAGCTTTCTCCTGAACTCCTTGGACCTTGTCACGACATTGTTTCAGATCCTGACTTAAGGTAAGTGCTCAGGGCATGTTCCAGACTTTAATGAGTGTCAGAGGGAGAAAGTATACATTTTATTTCAAAGCTGCACATCAAAGTTCAACTGCAGGGTATCAAATTTGCTCAGAGTCTAACTGAAGATGAGAATTGGTTAATTGGCTTACTATTCAAATATTTTTCATTAAATAATAACAATAGCAACAATCATTTTGTTATTATTCTAAATTATTAAGAAGAACAACAACAACAATCTTAAACCCCATGATGAATGTAGTTGCTATTACTGTAGCTTTTATACACAAAAGAATAAATTATTTGGGGACAAACTCCTCACCAGAGTAAAAAAATGTTCCACTTCAGAGTCTAAGAGATGTCCTTTGCTTGAGATATCTCAAATTTTGTCTGTTGAAGCTAGTGTTGAGCTCAATTTAGTTATCCAGTATTTTACTGGGAGAAAAATTATATAGAGGACAGTGCAATTCACAACACTTTATCAAAAATAAGGCAAGAAACACAACATTAGAGGTATACATTGGATTAGATGAGGCTGGTGTAAAACACAAATAAGGATACTTCTTCCACAGAGAGAAGTTTTGCCTTCAGCAATATTTGAGTTTATAGTATTTAATTCAGTTCATATTATACTGACTAAAAAAATTCCAGATGGTTTTCTTTTCTTGAGGATCAATGTCAGCATTATACACACAATGAGCAAATATGCATTTACAGCAACATTGCTATTACAAACCATGTCAACAACCGTCTCATGTCTTGGGTGTAAATATGCCATCTGCTGTTCAGCCTTGTGTTTAACAGGGCTCTCACTTCACAGAGCAGTTACAAAACTGCCATCACAGAACTACCTCTCCATTTTTTAAATTAATTTTTTTTTTAATTTATTTAATTTTTTTAAATTAAATCATAGAAAATTTGCTGTTCACAGAGGTGTAAGTTGTGGAAAATTTTCATTAAGCATTCACTTGAAAGCCTCTGCTTTCTATTTCTGTGCATCCTCACAAGGCAGATGAGTCCCAGTTATTGCCTAATCGTTCAATTCTTTCAACCCTATGTTTCTGTTGGCAGAGTCCCCACATGGCCTCACTTTTGTCTGTTGTATATATTCAGAAAAAGTCCACAAAATACCTTTGGGAGGTGAAAACTCATTGCAGCTCAGCCTCCAACTATCTGCTCTGATGTTCCCAGCTTGCCATCAAGTACATTAGCTCATGGAAAGGAATATCCTAGTGGACTAGATGTCTTCTACACATGCCACATCAGCAGAGCCTGGGGAGGTGCTCCACAGCCATCTATACCAAACCAGCCATACATTGCCAGACATCTGGTGTGGCTGAGCCCTAGAAGCACACAAATTGCACATGGACACAGAAACAAGGGCACATCACACCCCCCAAATGCACATAAATGCCTTTACAATGGTATCAAATCTAGCTGACTAATTAACAAATTCTCAGTCTACACACAAACTTCAGGAGAGGGATTATAACCTGGGGGTTTCCTTGTCCCAGCACTGTGGTAAGTCAAATGCCTTGGTACAGGAACAGGACAGGGCGAGAAGAGAGGCCATCCTACCAGGACAACTTACCTCACTTTCAAACTAATCAAGAATAACAAGGGGAAACTTAATAGTGTCAGCCAGAGATATGACTTTTTGATATCCTGATCTGGCACATTTGTGATGACAAACATTTGTGGTGTAAGCCTGAGCTGGAATAAAATCTTATATACCTCTTATCCTCTGGCCATGCTCTAGATTAGCTGGATCCAAACCAATCCACTTAGGTCTGTAGTGATTGTATGTTTGCTTGTCTTTTTGGGTGTGTGTGCGTGCCCATGTGTGCAGAGACACATGTATCTATTCTTCCTGGCACAATATACAAGCTCTAGGACTGCTTTTTATTGTTCTGGAAGCTGACAAAGTAGTTCTGACTAATTCTCAGCCATCTGTGTTCTAGTTTTTGCACATTAGTTTAACTATAACCTGAATGTGAAAGCCCCAACCTTTAGAAGTTAAAAAGTTCAGCCTTGGCCTTTAAGATGCTCAGACGTTTTAGGGAATCAATACTAACCACTTGTATCTCCACTGCTAATTGAAAGAGTGCATGGACCTTTGGAGATCCTTCCAGATGGTTTCTTTTTCCTTTTATTTCACTCTAATTTTTTGGTACCACCAGAGGCTGGCCTTTATTTTAAAGCTGTCTTAACAGTGGATATTCTCCCTGTAGAAACCTGCTGCCTTACCAGAGATTATTCTGGGCTGTTATCCTTATTCATTTGGTTAGGAGTCTCTTCTAAAATCCTGTTTTCTGAACGTGACTACTAACTTCATTTTATTTTTCATTTTAGCAGAGACACCAGGCTGTGTTTGCAAGAGTTCTTTTTTTTAATCCCCTTTGATGTTACTTAGTGTTAGCAACTTTTTAGTTCATAAAACTCCCTAACACTAATCCCTGAACATTAATTCCCTTAGCTTTTTTGTAAGTTTTTTTTAAGTCCTACCTTCCTGTCTGGTTTATACATATGCTTAGAAAATAAAAGCAGAGGGGAAAAAAGCCTTTGCAGTTTTCTTTAACTGGCCTTTGTATGAATGCTGCTAAATTTTCTTATCGGTACTTTTTCCCATCATGACATGCAGATCTTACCAACTCAGTCTGCAGGAACATGTCAGTTTTATTGGTATGTTTGACAGAGACCAGGCTGGTTTCCAACTGAAATCCATTTGTTTTCCCTCCAGCATGCTTGCTCACCTCCCCAGGCTCTCTCTGTGTGGCTTCCTCCAAAGAGGTATTTTCCTGCCTGTTTGGGTACGTATCACACATTGCCTTTCAAAATTGGCAGCAGAGTTTCCTATCTTTCCCAAATTACCCTGTAGAGGCTGGACTTTTCTTCCCATTTCGCTCTCAAATTCTTCAGGAGAATAAAATACTCCTTACCTTTAAAGCAATTTCCAACTATATGCAGGAAGGAATCAGCGAAGCTGATGCGATCTGGACAGCCAAAGCTTACAGGGAAACACCTCACTTGAGCATAAAACAAAACCTCTGAATGTGCTTCCCTGATAAATATTTAAATACAGTCTTGGCATTCCCATATTCCTCTGAACGGTTATTTCAGGTGTTTAAGAAGAGTTTGTGAATTCCTTTCTTGGATCGGACACAGTGAGGCAGGGGTGTTTGCACAGGCTGCTGCAAAGAGTGATCCAAAACACTTCTCAGCACTGCTGACAGACAAGGTCTCCAATTCTTTTTCTTCTCTACTGGGTTTTCTTGCTTATTTTCTTGTTTGTCTTGTTTGTTTGTCTGGTACTTTATTATTCTATTTTCACGCTGACAAGAAGAAAATAAACAGGGAAGAGCAACGCTAGTGGAAGTGTTGTGTTTGAACTGTCTTCTGGGTGAGATTTATGGTCTGCTAAGGACAGCTTTTTGGAAAGTTCTCTTCAATCCTTACTTGGCAGTTTTTTCGGCCTCCTTTGCTGTCTGAAGACACTTCACTTTCTCTGTTTGGAAAGAGCTTTGCTCATTATCTTCTCTGTAAGGGTGGAAGTGATGAAGTCACTTTGTGTCTCTCCCCCCTTTCCCTCCCCACGCTGCTATCTGTGTCCCTGGTGCCGATTCAGCAGCAGCACAGAGCACTCACTGCAGGACATTTTCCTTCTGCAAAATCCTGACCGAGGGGACACTGGAGCAAACTTGCATCGGAGAACAAAATGCAGCAAAGGCACGGAGCAGAGTGGCATTTCTACATTTGCTTCACTCTCTCCAGAGACTATGCCAAAGACAACTGTGTGTGTGAGAGCAGACAAAGAAAACTCTCTGGAAAAGAGGAGAATTGTTAGAAAAGACTGCTGCTCCTACAGAAGGCTTTTGATTGCTCTTCAAGATGCGCGTCTGCCTGCACATGAATAGTGAATAGATGCCTGGCAGGAAACAGAGACATTCTGCAGAGACGAACACAAAGGTTAGGGGCTACCCTCTGGGAATTTTAGGTGAGAGAAAGCAGCACAATAATTTTAGGTCCCAGCCCATAGGAGTGGCCACTGAGGAGCTTGGGAACCACATGGCTTTTGACCACAACTCATGAGCCATATTGTTTTCAGATCTCTTTCTTTGAAAGATAAATCTAAGAGAAGAAATTCAACTTTGAGGGCAAAATTTCAGTTAGCTCTGCTGAAAAAACTCAGCAGCACACCACTGATTTCCCTGAGATCAGCCCTTTGCACATGGAGCTGGTTTGGTTTGGTTTGGTTTTTATGTTTGCTATGGGGAAACTGAAAAAGTGGCCTGAACCAGTATATGTCTGTATCTGAATTTAGCCAGTCTTTTGAATCCAACTCAGAAGATGAAGATAAAGGGAAGAAACGGGTTTTTTTTAAATGTTCTTTTTCAGGCCACATCCTTCCTATCATTTTCCCAATTTCACACATTCATTAAAAGAAGAAATGTACTCATGCAGAAAACAAACCAAGCCCTCAAGTGAGAATATATAGTGATTTCATTCAAAAATGCTTCTTTTAAGGCACAGAGTCTATAAAAACCACACCAAGAAAATACTGTATTCTGTGGTCATTTGTTAGTAAAGCTGACAGGAAATCAAAACTGAAAGGATTCTTCTGTAACTGCCAACTTGCTGTAATGGAAGCCAGGGGAAATATATTTATCTGTTTACTTGACTAAGAAGAAAGAAACCAAAACATATTTTCCTCCAATAGTAAAAGGAGATTAGACTGTTACTAGTCACTTGTGTGCTAGACTTCCCTCCAGGCCTTTCCTAATGTTTTGTCTCACATTCAAAACAAATAAAATTTGAGCTCTGAGGAAAAGAAAACATTTAACAGATTACAGAAACTAAAAAGATCTTTATGTACCTAACATTTTACCTTATAGCCTAAAGGATATTGCCCAACACTACACATTATTGAGAACCATAATTTTGTAGAATATTTTGGAAAAATATTTCATGCCTATCATGTGGTACAAAACTGCATCTGCAAAGGAGGACAAGTCATTTAGAATATGACTCACTAGACTTGGTTTTCCCTCCAAAATTAGTTTTTATTGCATTGAAATTAATATCATGAAATATAATGGATCTGATTCTGTCACCTTGCTTAAGACTTGACGACCTTAAAAGACTTCTCTCAAAGTAATTCTGGACTTCTTGTAATGAATGATAAATCAATTGAATCATAAGAAGGGGCTACTACCAATCTGATAATAATGTCATCTCTACAGTTAGATCTCTGTAAAAAACAGTTTCATGATCATGTGAAGAATAAAAATAATATTAAATATTCCAAGGTCAGGCTCTGCAGTTGATTTTGCCATTGTTACATGGCTCTGATGATGCAGAGCTGCCATAAATGTCTTCAATTAATGTATTTACAGAACTTTTCCACTGCCATGTAGCAGTCAAAACCAGATGGCAAATCTTGTCACAGATATTTCATTTGATTAAATCTTCTGTCTGGGCAGATGAAGTGCAGTCTGTCAAACCATGAAGATAAATAAAAAATTAAGATGTTTTTCCCAGAGACAGCTAGTTTGGTAAAGCTTTCTTAGCTGGAAGACGGCAAGAATCAAATGGATTTTTTTTTCTAACCATGGATATTTAACAGGGTATCTTTGATGTGACTCTTAACATAACTCTTTTTAGGCTAGTTACATGTGGGAAATCAATCAGTTTATAGTGTGCAAGAGTTCCACCAGATAAATAACACATTAGGCTTTGCCCAAGTCTAAAAATCCACAGCAGGAACCATCATATTTGTAGCACGAGATGACTCTGCACATGTTACCACCACATATCACATCAACAAGTTTTGCTGTGGTTTTGTAGGCTTTTCATATTCTGCCATAATGTTCAAAGTGCTGAGAAAGAATCTCTTGCATAAACATTATTCCTAGACACTGAATATACCTATGGAAAATCAGTGAGAACAGGTAGACTGTAACTTACGATTTATTTAGAACCCTAATGGGAAAATGAACAGATTACGCTGTAACAAAGCACTTAGGTTCTCATTTGGGACCATAATTCAACATATGTTTAACTTCAAGCATAAATTTAAGACCCATTGACAAGTGCCTGCCTTTGAAGATGCAAATAATGCAGTGAATTTATAAAGCATTGTGACTTTGGCTGAATGTGGGCAAGGACACTAGTTAGGGATAAGGTTTGTTTACACAGTGCCTAAGACAGGAACACCATAAACATTGAAAAATACTTAAAAACTGACATTAAAAATGTTAATGGTTCCCTTTAATTCCTCTTCTCCTTTCCAAATAAAACTTAAAATTACATTCAAAGGCTCAACAATGGCAAATATATGGGAGAGAACGCATTGAAATTTACTTCTGATGTAACTACGGTTTGTGACTCCTGTGAAAATAGATGTGGTGCCATGGTATAGTCTTCAGAGTCTTATTTCATGTTTTTGTGCAGCTGAAAGGTAATGCAGGGAACATTTTAATATGGTTGCATTTTAATGGCATTCCATCCAATTACTTCGGAATCTGTGGGGAGCACCTCTAACTGGCCTGTGCTCTGGAGCTGAATTTAGATTTTATATCTCTTCAGCATCTATATTACTTGTCTAGACACATCTCTTAGGATTCAGAATTACAAATGACAGATTGTATACCAGGCCTGACATTTATGTGATTGAATATAGAGATATATTTATAATATGATGATAACTATATCTGATACATGCTTCATTTATGATCAGAATGAAGTCCAAAACATTCACAAGTGGCAGGGTCAACACCCCTTTATGATTACATTAGAGAATACAATATATCTGTATATGTGCAAAAACACCACATCTTGGCTTTCCAAACTTTTTCTTCCATAAATTAAACTCAGGTCTATCCTCAGAAGGATTGAAAGAAGATTAAAAAATGCTCAGAAATTATTTTTGGAGTTCTAAAAATAGTTAAGTCATACAAAATGCTTGATAAAGCCAACTGAATTATGTTCAAGAAGTTATTCTACGTCATTTAGTAAAGTTCAATTCTGCATTTCTACAAACAAGGCAATTGCTTTGAGATTAGCATGGAAGATTTGTGGATTAAAACTAAATGCTAATGACAAGTGAGGATTCACATGGAAAAGATTGGGGACGTGTTCCTCCTTAGAGGAAGAGTAAGTTCTGAAATAGTCCTTTGCAATCAATATATGTATCAATTTTATTATTATTAAAATTTAATTCCTTTTAATGCTTGAACTAGAATTTATTTGAGTTGTATTCAGTTTTTATCTTTGCCTCTGACTTTTCAAGATTTATTTTATCTTTCAATGTCTGTCAAGACCCTGAGTGCTCTCAGGGACCCTACTATCCCTGCCTGTCCCTGGTATCCACATCATCCTGCTCATAGCTCAGGACCCCACTCCAGTACCAGGAAATGTCATCTCTTGTCCCAGGTTGTAGGATTCTGTCTCCACCTCTCCTGGCTCATGACTCAGCCTACCCTTATTCCCACAGAGTTTCCTGGTGTCCAGATTCCTGTCTGTCCCACTGCCTGCCCTGCCTTGCCCTGGCTGTCCTGACACCCTGGCCCCTGGCACCATCCCTCCCAGCACCACAATAACATGTATTCTTTATTTTTAAATAATTATAATACCTATTTTTTCTTCATTTCTTATTACCAAATTGAGAAGAAATCTTCTGATTCTCCTTTCTGCTGTGGTCAAAGATTTGTGTCTGTGAAGAGGAGTCAGAAAACCTAAATTACTTGTTTGATATAACAGGTCCTCCACATCTTTCCACCATCCAGCAAGTTTTTTAAAACTTTCCGTTTTTTCAGCTGAAAATTTTTAACGTCTAAAGGACAGACTGTTTCAAAATTGAAATTAAAGGCTGCTCATTAGAAAGTGTTAGGATAAAAATGTTGCTTTTAGGTAGAAAGTTTCGCTTTAGAAATGCTCTCCTTTCACACTTTAAATCTTAATTCAGGAACAATTTTAACCAATTCTAATGAAAACACTTCTTTTGTTGGTTTCATGACCCATAGATAGGGGTCAAGATGTTCCATATAAATTCTTATCAGGCTGAGCAAAGACACTGGACACGTGTCATGGAACACTTACGTTTTATTATATAGTTATAATATAGTTATTATATAACCTCAGCAACCAGCCCACTATTTAGACTGAAAAGATGTTGGTTAACAAGCCCTTAAATTCTTACAATATGCTTCCACGAGAGTGGAGGCAAACAAGCCCTTAATTAAGTACACTTCAGTAAGTTCTCTACTCCCACAATAAAGTCCTCAAAAGCTGCTGGCTCACAAACCACAGCACACCAATATTCAAGGGTGCTGGCTAACAAGCCACAACACCCTGCCACAATGTCCCCACTCCCATAATAAAGTCTACTAGGGAGTAGAGGGTAGAACATGGTAGAATTTTCCCCATGCAAAGCAAGGGAAGAAAACAAAGAATATGACCAGTACTTAGCTCCTGCATTGGCCACACCACGTGGATGCCACCATAGCTGGGATGCAAGAAAAGAGAAAGAGGAAAAAGCCAGAGAGAAAGAGAGCCCGGGAAAAGAGAGAGAAAAAGAGAGTGAAGGGGGATGATCTGCTGCCTTTTGTAGTTAACCTGGCACTTGCCTCTAATCTAAATTAGACTTCTCACACATTTTGTTCCTGCCTTCACAAGCAGCCCCCCTCCAATGAGTGAGGTGGGGGGAAGTGGACAGAGCCCCAGTCTCCAGGAGGAGCAGGAAATTGGATCAGAACAGCACTGCCCCACCTCTGCAGGACCCTCTCCTCTGATCACATACTTCCTGCAGCAATACTCAATGTTTGAGATAAAACATACTTAGGTCTGGTCCTTTACAATTGAACATCAGTGCTGAGTTCAAGGACACAACTTTGTTGGAGCTCTACTAATGCTTGAAAATGCTCCACAGGAGGCTATTGCTTTCTCCCGAGTCCTTATGAGATGGAAAGGTTATTGGCAGATATTTGCCTTTATATCACTACAGAAGACAAAGGTGATTCCATGCTTATAAGATTCATAAGCTTTTTTGTTATTCCTAGCTACTTACACCAAAAATTTTGAATAGAATATGAGCCATTGTGTACAAAACTTTGGTGCATGAAGTAAGATATCCAAGCTGAATTGAAAGCGTAAGGGAAACTTTAAAGAGGTAGAATGTAACCAACACTGAAAGTTGGCAAAGATGTTGCACAGTTTAACACAAGCTGTTCCTCTCTAATATCATAGTGACAGTTTCATATAAATGACATTTCGTGAGTAATAAAATGACAAATACATCATTAAAATTAGAGACAGATTGCTAAATGGATTAGACTGCAAGTATCTTGGTTTTTTTCCTTATTCTTCCACATGTATATTTCATTTTGCTGAAAAACTATATGCCAATGTTGTTCATATTGCCAGACCTTAAAATGAGTTTTTAAATTCATTCAGTTCTACCATGAAACAGCTCTTTGAAGAGAGGAAATTCAGCACTGATTTTTTTAGTATCCTTCAATAAACCACTCCCAAACTCTTGGATTATGAAGTTTCAGGCACACACAGGGCCTTGTACATGTATCAAGGAATTGCAGAACAATTAAAAGGTCTCTTTTTAACATTAATAAAAATAAAATCTAGTTTAGTCCAGGTTAGAGTATCAAATGCTGTTGCAAAGCTTGTTCTCAAAGTATATAAATAAAACATTTGGAGACTAGAATAGGAACCGAGTTGAACCACATTCGCACAGGCAAATGGTATACAAGATGATAGCAAAAAAAACCAAATAAAATAGACTCCTCTCATAAAGAAGCTAAGAGGCTGACAATAATATAGATATATTTAAAAATAATCATAGAGCTATCTAACATAAAGAGAGGTAGGCAGAGTTTCATAGCAGGTTGTCAGAATCCTGTGGTTAAAAAATACAATTTTCTTTTGGGTTTTGGACTCATTAAGATTATTTGATAGAACATTCATTATAGAATAATTTTGGAGCAGTTTCCTAGTCTTATTTAAGTCCTTTGGGAGTGTACAGATTTTAGGGTCTATTTCCTATGTCATTGCATTGTAGACTTGAGCTACTTATCAAGGGTGGCTAGAATATGTCTGTAGCAAATGCAGTAACGTTGAACAAGAGGATGTTTTGTAAATAGAGGAACTGAAGAAGTTTGATTTCCGACTGATGTGTCACCCTTAAACGTTTTGCTTTGTAGCAACACCAAATCTGCCTCACCAAACAACCAGGAGCACTTATGGGAGTGGTCCAGAGCTCTGCATGTGCTGAATCATAATTTTTTGGAGACTTACACTTTATTAAAGTGAGTTTGGTCAGAGGATTCAAGAGTTGTTAGGGTCAGACAGACCAGCAGATACCTGAAACATGGGGGTTGCCCACGAGCCAGAAATGCACCATCACAGCAATGTAAGCCAGCAGCCTCCCATGCTGGAGGGACAAACACATTTCAGATCTTGGAGCATCTGACCTAGGAGGAGAAGCTGAGGAGCTGGGACTGTACATATGTGATTCTGTACTCCTGTTTCCTTAGGAAACTCATCTAAACACATATATATGAAATCATAAAAAATATCTGTGCAGCTGGTTCTCGTTTATTCATTCTCATTGAACAAGTAATTTTGCTTACTGGAGCTACTCACACATCCTGGAACCCCCACCTCTTGTAGAAAGAGAGAGCATTTGAATGGAAATCTGAGTTGATAGAGAACTCTGGATTTGTTAGAAGTGCCCTACGTTTCCCACACAGTGATTTGTTAGCCAAACTCCTCTTTTATGATAACACTAAAATATCTTTTACTAGGGGAACTAATGGGCATCTTATCAAACAACCTTCTTAACAGTGTTCCAGTGGGAATCAGCACAGAGTAATTTTACTGGACACAAGAGGAAAAAAACAAATTATCTTTTTTTTTTCCCTAAACTTTTTCCCCTGCAAAAACTGTAGAATTTATAAATTTGAGTCCTAATTGCAGCCTGTAAGAGTAATCTTAACTTTAACTTGGCAGTCTGATGAATTTGCAAGCTATTAAAAAGGAAGTGGAGATTCCACCAAATTGACCATTAAGAAGTATGTACATCTGATAAAAATCAGGGCTATTAGTGGCTTGGTAGTTTCCACTTTTTGTTAATGAACTGTGGAAATGAAAAATTGGTAGACTTGGCCAAAGCATAATGTTTATAATAATCTTCAGAATTTCTTTGGGCTTGGATCTAGATGTACAAAAACTGTACAAAACTGTCTTCATGCCAAATCACAAGTGAGAGAAACAGTACTGAAAAATGTTAAAGGGCCTGGAAGGTACTGAGTTACTCTGGTGAATGGTGAAGAGCCCTTGGCTTCAGCTAAAGCAAAGATCCACTCAGGATGAGCACCTCACTCTGTGAAATAATCTTCTGATTAAGCATGTGCTATTTCCTCCTCTCCTGAAATGAGTGTGTGCACATTAACATCTGTAAATGTCAGACAAGTGATCTGCTGTATTGAGCAGTGTCACTTTAAACCTGTCTAATGCATGTCCTGTCTTAGTAAAGATACAGATGCTTTCTGTGGTCCTATAAAAATGTGCATTTTAATGATAAATGGAACAGTTTATAGTTCCAATTACTCTTTTCTCCTTTGAAGCAGGAAAACTGGCAATCTCTTATCTAGACTTAGCAGGTTGAGATAAACGTCGATAGCAAAAAGTATATGGATTGTCAGAGCTTTTAGCTCCAGTAAACTGCTTAAACTAAAAGCAGCTGTTAGTCAAAAAGGAACAATACCCATTCATTTGTAAGATGTTCTGTGGCTGGGATACTATTAATGAGTTTTTTATTCAGACTAGACTATTGTAAAAAGTCTCAGTTACACATGCAGACACTCATGTACCCAAACAAGCACATGCAATGATATAAAACATGTATAGTTTGAAGAAATCTTGTTTGCCTAACACACAGTAGTCGCTTGGAAGAAATAATCCCTGGAGATCACCATGTTCAGAAAACCATGGTTTTGTTCCAACAGTATAACAGTGAGATTTCACTCACAGTTATGAAAATGTTATTGTTGCCTCTACGATCTATTATTCCCATTTAATACCTGGAAACGTAAAATTATCCTTACTGAGAAATCCTATTCTGCCTGTTTCTTATTTGTTCTTAAGTATATTGGAATTACATGGGGCAGTGCAGTCTTATGTCTTCTGAATCACTACCAATGTATTTCATTGTATTAATAAGATAATGATTCTGACTCCTTCTGGGTTTTGTATTGTATTTCTTCCAAGCTTCTATAAAGTTTTCTAGTGCAAATTTAAGTCTGTGTTAGAGTTAATATTGCAAACAGGAAAAGATACTAATTCAACTTGTAATGCATCTTCAGTGTGCTCACTTTTTTACAAAACACTGTTGCAGTCTTAGAATTCTGTGTGGACCTATTCAGTCAAGAATGAAGTCTCCTGTAGTTATGAATTTTGTCCCCCATTTCTCCTAAAATGTCTGTACTATGCACCTATTTTTCCCAAATTAATCTTCTGATAATATGAAAAACCAAATCTACCAGACCAGAGCTATAACTGACAAACAACTACAACTGACAGTGGCAACTGTCATAGTACATATAATTTCCAACAGGTAAATATTTACACCAGTTAAAAACCTCCCTTCTGTCTGCATAAGTCACAGTTCTGTCTGATTCTGGACTCAACTCTCAATCAGCTCTGCTGGGATTACAGCATATTTTCCCTTGAAAGCCAGTTTGGACAGTCATGCCCAAACTCATCTCTTATTCAGGCTGTACTTCCAACAGCCTACATCTATTCTTGACTTTGCAACAACTACAGGGTAGTTTCAGGGCTTCTTTCTAGGCTTTATGTATTAGTTCACTATTGGCTATGAGGCAGGGATGAACATCTAGTGGGAAAGATTAGGCTGGCAAAGGAGAGGGTTTGGGTTATTGTAGGTAATCTCCACACAGTTTATTCCCACACATCTGCCAGTGGGTCATCATAATTATGCAGAAGCACAATTTTACTTCTGGTTCATTTCTGTGGAGGCACCAATACCCAGATGAAGTTTAAATCCCTGCATTACACTCTGAAATTGAAGCCTAAATAAATAATTTCTTCCAACAGAGAGAGGTGAATTGGCAGGCCCTGAAAAGCTGAGGATTAGCCTTACCCCTTTCTTCATATTTTTGCATGAATTCAGTTTAGTTGATTTCCAGACAGATTTTCCAATTTTCATATGCATATGCTTGTTCTTTATATGACATGGCTTCTGCCAGGACTTGGCAGGTTGATCCTCAATTGTGAACTTCTCTCCCAGACAAGGACCTTGAGCCTCTCCTGTGAACCAAAGACTCAAGTTCCTTCTGTCAGGATTTCTTGTGTAATGCTATAAAATAGTGAAGGTCTGATCTATTCAGTTTAGGCCCTGGTGCATTTCCAGTTTGAAATATCTGGTCTCAGAAAAGGGAAGAAAGTTTTTTATTTGAGTTTCACTAAGATAACTGTATGCATTCCTTTATTAAAGAGAAAAAAAAAAACTACTTTTGAGATCTGCAGATGGAATTTTGGGCTACTGAAATCAGCTGTCTGCTGTGTGACCTGTAATTTAGATACCACTAAAGAATAATCTAGTCTAGGGTACATGCTTATCTTTTTTTCTGTTGAAAATAAAGTAAAATAACAGGAAATATTAATCTTCTCCACACGCTTGGGATGCATTCTATTGCTTTCCTCTGAGCAGAAACTGAATTCTCCCAATCTGCAAAAGATTTCATGAGTAAGATTTCATATGCTCCTCAGGACTCAAGGATCTGCTCAAGATATAACCCAATAGCCCAATATTGTTTTCCTCCCTGAGACCATGTTCTGCTGACCAGAGTCACTGTGTAAGGGGTAGAAAAAGATAATAAAGTCAGATAGACTTTTAACATAATTATGGATTACAATACTATGTTATAAAACTTATTATTTAGTGTTTATAATAATATAATGCCAGATATTTCAATCCTGCCAGAGCCAATCAGGTTTGATGAGAACATTTACTTGGCTTGGAGCCAGGAAATAGGTGTAAACATCAGACCTCATTAGATTTTCCTGAACTGTACTGAAATTGATGTTTATTTCATGCCATGTATAATTAGACAGTTATTGTAATTATTCCAATTTTTTTCACATCAAGACTTTTGCGTTGCACCCTTTTAAGACGAGAACTGAAATCTTCTCTGCCCCAAGGCAGATCAAAATAAAATTTGTCATGTCCTATCCATCTAGAGGACAATCAACATTTGCATCGGTCCTCCAATAACAGTCAACTCCTGATGACTCTAAGAATGGCAGAATTTTAGCAGAACAGAGAATGCCTGTAGATTTTATGTGTGTACGAGAAAGGAAGAATGCATTTTTAAAGGGTCGTTTAAACCCACAATAATTAATTTATTTCTAAACTACTTTCAAGACAGAGTTACATCTTGAATTTTCTCATGAAAAATGATTCTGCAGAACTGACTGACTGGATTGAATGATTTGGGCGTAGATTATTTCATCACAGCTGAAAGCTTTTTCCATCTGCTGTCCTTGCATGCACAGCCTGTTTCTAGAAGCATTTTTGACAGATTTAAGCTGACTGGGTTTATGTATTTAGTTCATTTGTACACAGCAGGGTGCAGCATCTACAGGCAGCTTCAGAACTCTGAGGCCAGTGGATCAAAAAGTAATAAAAATATTTTTATGTATAAAACCAGATAAGCTGAGGGAAAGAATATGTTAGAAAAGAGGATGTAATTTTTTCATTTGTGCTGCTTTTTAGTAGAAATTCTTTTGTTTGCAGTTCGTCTTGTGCTCTTTAGGGAATTCTAGGCCAAAATCATCTTCTTCCCAGGTTTTGACTATTGTGATCTGTCTGCACCAACCTTTTAAGCTTAGTCTTCTAAAATTCCCTCCTCCTTCTGTCATTCAAAACATGTAGCCCTGCAATTGTTGGAGAAATGTTTTTTTGTAACAGCTATTTTGTCCTGACATTTTCAATTGGGGTAGGATTTAAAAAAAATTATCATAGACCTGCACTACATTTTTATCTTATTGTCATAGTAGATCCACTTTATACTGTCTGGAGATTCATTGAGTTGTAAAGGGCAAGTAGTGCCTCTGGAACTTACTGGAATAGAATACAACTTTCCTGCAAATTTTAAAATAGTTTACATGATTGCCTCCTCGCAATTAATAATGAGCCTGTCATATCATTCTCTTTGAACCTGTATTATTTACTATTTTTTACCTAATTTACAATAATGTAAATACATCAATGTAAAATAAATATTCACTATGCCTTGCTGAGACATTTTTTTCTATTTGGGGACAGGGTCCTGGTCTTCTCATAATAGTATATTAAGATTATCTACAAAATCCCGTAGAATTTCAGGCTAAGAGGAACACAGAATTTTTGAGAAGGGCTTAGAGGCAAAAAACCCCAAGTATAAAGGTAGCAATGCTTGACTAGATTGATGTGGTTACTTCATATGGCCATTTGCTATGATAACGTGATACTGATTGTGGCAATTCACTATAATAATGTGTTACTAATTGTTATCAGAGAAACTGATCAGCAGTCTTGAGGTTTTACAAGCTGCATACCAGGAAGTTTTCTAAGATTAACCTATGCAATGAGATGCTGAGATCACCTTTTAGCTCTTAATATCTTAAAGAGCTTTGAAAAAGCAAAGTCAGGTTTGGCTTCATGGTCTGTTGTTAATAAAATTGTTCTGTTGAAGCGTTCTATCAAAATACAAGAAATGCTTCCTTTGTCTGGGAGATATGTTCTCTGAATTAATATTTTTTCTGAAATCAGATCAGTGGATTGAAAATGGCAAAAGATGAGATTCCAGAACTATTTCTGCACTGCTCTGATTGAGAGAACACAGCTCTGTGGACATTTAGACAACATGAACAAACTTCAGTGGTTCAGGGGAGGATTTTCTAGTACAGAAATAACAGTGGGTGCAACTGCAGTTAAACATTGTTTCATGCTTGATATTGTCATAGGAAAATGTGTAAAAGCACAAAGGTGAGTGTGCTACAAGTAGAAAGAGAAATGCACATATCACCTAGTGCTGCCACAAGGTTTTTGGATTGTGGTGCAGACTGCAGTGATCAGCCAAAAGATCCCCTCTCTTTTTGGTAGAGTAGGACACCTGTTAACATCCTGATGGCACAGTGGGACACCTGGGCTCTCACAAATATTGTTTCCTCTGTTGTGATGACTCTGTCCACCAATTCAACAAAGAAAAACTAATTTCTCGCTTATTATTATGTCTTGTCATTTTTCTTAACATTCTCTTTTGCATGTGATCTAAAGAAATTGCAGGTAAAGAAACTTCTCTGTACTTATATTTCTCTCTCTTTTTTTTTTTTTTTTTTTTTGACAGTGTAAGTCTTTTCACAGAGCTGCTGCAAAGGGAAGCAACATTTCATTCAGTGGCAATCACAGTAAAAAGCACATCTGTCCCAAACATGTACTTTCTATCCACAAATCTGTTCTTTTTTTTCAGTCAGTACTAATGTGACACCAACAGTTCCATTACAGTAGCTTGCTTTTGCTGTGCAAATTATTATTAGACTTTCATTACATTTAAAATATATTTTCGCACATGTTTCTACAGAGTTCAGGGCAAAACATCCTCACCTACTTCTTGGCTTACTCATTTTATTTTGTGAAAATTAAACTAGTTCAAGTAAAAATTGGAGGACAGGAGAAAATCTGTCTCTCTTTTTGCCCTTTCTCCAAAGAGGTTACTACTTAGCACATTACTAGTTCTTAGTCATAGTAATTGTGAAGGAAGTCAGTTTAGGCTGTATCATGTGATAGTGAAATAAATTGCTGAATGTTCCATCATCCAAATGATCAAATAGCAAAATATTTGTGTTGAAAAAGGGCAGCACTTTGTCCCTGCACTTACATGGGAATTTGTGTATACTCTGAAATTGATGGTCAACAGATGTCAGAGCCTGGAAAACTCCATTTTGTGAGTCCAAAAGGAGCAAAATATGAGATAGCCACCAAGTTAATATATGATATTTTACTCAGGCTGGGCACTCTTCTTAGAGCAGAATTATAAACACCTCAGATGGAAAACTCAAAAATTGAAAGAGTTTTTAGGGATCTTGGAAAGTATCTAGTTTAGACTAGACCCGTACATTTAAGCTGGTTAAAACTAAGTGAGATGAACTCAAACCACTAAACATTTTAAGTGGGAGTTGAATTTACATGCTAGTCTGTTCTGTGAGTCAGGCCAAAGTGCCTGTTATGACTAAGGAAGTTATTTGAGACTTTCTAGGGGCTAGATCACTGGAGACTTGCTCGAACGGCTGAGTCCTCACATTCTCATCTAGCTGATGTCAAAGACACTCCTGAGAAAGGTCAAAAACTTGACTGACTTTTCAGTTTATCAGTTCCACACCACTTTCAAATTATGATTGTAGAACAAGAGGAGGATTCCTCATTAGTTAAACTGGCTGTCTTGGACTAAAGCTTAGTTGTGGAAGGGAGGTCCATCATCAGCTAATTTGTTTGTCTGCCTGGCAGGCTATTATTTTGCTGTGGAAAAACCTTAACCCCACAGTATAATGGCATTACTGTCTGGTATTCGTAATTCTAGCCACACAGTCCTCTTTCTTCAAAATTCATCTGCTCATTATTTGCTGAAGCCAACTTTATTTTTTCTGCAAGATGCAACAATAAGTAAACAACATATGTTGTTGATTCAAAGAATTAACAAAAGAGTGGTTTTTTTTCCTGCTTGAAAATCCTGTCTGTTGAGTGTGTGTAATATACTTGCTGCTTTTGCTAATTTCTCCTGCTTCTAGATGTTTGCATTCAGAAGCTGAAAAGGACTTAGATGTTAATTGCACATGTGCTTTGAGTCATGAATTTATCCTTCTAAATATATCTTATATACACTTAGACAAATTCCTTTTTTTTTTTTTTTTTTTTTTTTAATTCTATCAGTCATTGTACAAATGAGTACAAACATTTGTCTTGATCTTTAGGAAACTATTATGCATGGCTGGGTGAGTTGAAGTTCCTATTTTTCTGCATTGGAGTATGATTTCAGCTCTGGATTAGTGACTCTGTTTAGTGTACATGACTTATATGTGCTCTAACAGCAGCCAGCATCTTAAGTCTGCTCTTACTGACATTGTTTTTAGTTGTGTGGAACTGTTACTCAAATGTCATCACTTTTACCTGCAAGAAGTCCAGGGATATTATAAATGTGATAGTGGAAACAAACTTCTGTGCTATTCCCAAACCCGTATTGAAAATCCTATTATGAAAATCAATAAAGACCGTTTAGCTGGAAGACATTGGTGGATTTGATGGCTCTTTTCAGTCAGTGATAGTAAAGGTGTAACTTTATAGTAAATTCAGAGTGTAAGTCCTTCCCAGTAACCTTACTCACCCACCCAGTTTACAGGAAAGCTTCTGACATGTTTCTGCTGACATCCTCTGGCTCTTACTTTGTCTAAATTGCTCTATGGCTTTAAAGATCATTTATGCCAGTGAAGTGCTTGTATATGTGTTTGTCTAAATCTCAGTCACAGAAGGATTTACATGGGAAATTAAGATAAAATACCAGCAAATATAATTTGTAAAATAGTTGTCTAGACAGGAGATGGAGACATGTGAGACTTAGCTGGCCAATCAATGTGTATGATGTGTAATGAGTCACATGAATATTCATACTGAGGAGCTGGAAAATAAGCAGAGTCTGAGAAGTCACCTTATCAAAAATAGCAAAGAACTAAAAATTGAAGAATCATAAAAATGTCTCATTTTGTAAAATTAACCCATGCTCAGGCTTTTTACAATCACTTTTCCAAAATCTATTAGTTATTTGAACGTAAAATTTCTTTTATGGGGAGTGTATTTTTGTCTTCTGCTAGCACTAGAAATCCTTCTGTTGTAAAATATTTTGTTCCAGATAGAGTTAAGAATCATGTTTATACAAGATATTCTGCATGAATTCAAACCAGTATAATACCACATATAAATCACTATATTCAGTTCTCTGTGCCTATGTAAATTAGATAAAGGTAAGAGAAGGTGATATATGTTTGGCATTTATTAATCTTCAGAGTATTGGTGGAGACACACATTCATATCCAGTACTCCTAAACTATGACAATAAATTGTTAAAGTTATTAAAGTAGAAAAAAAATCAAACTTTCTCTTTATGCAGTTCTTTGTTTATTCTTTATCAGGCATTAAAATGCATTCTACATAGGACATATGAAATAAAACCAAAGATATAAGACAGTAATGAGTGAAAAGTTTCACTAAGTTGCAGTAAAATTTACGATACAAAAGAATGAAATAGTAAATATAATAGCAAATTTATTTTTAATTTATTCTATGATTTTTAATTGCTATTCACTGGTAGGAACATTTTAAAATGCAGATTACAGTTTGGATTTGTTTTAACATAACTGTAAACATGCAATTTTCAAAAGCATGCATAAAGCCTGTATGTCAATAACAAATGTTATGTTTATATGTTTGCATGTTAAATCTAATGGTGGAGAATATTATCTCATATGTCCAATTTAATAAACTATTTCACATTTTCACTATATGTTTACATATGATGTACATGCTAGCTATTATTAATTTAAATAAGGTTGAAATTAATTTTAATATATATTCTCTGTGGACACTGCATTTGAGCTATGCATACCTACCTACTTGCACAGAGTTCTGTCAGTTGTTTGTACTATAATGGAGTCTGTATTTCATTGTCTCCATCTATTCAATTATTTCTAATCTTTTCTGACATCTTGTCCATGAAGACCTGTGTGAAATCAGGCATCTGCTTCTGATTAGAATCAGTTGTGATTTACACATATCAACTTCTAATCTTGCTTTAGTCACTGGACCTTCGTGTGGTCACTAGTCTCTACTGGCTGAATGATTTCTAATTTGATTATCCTGCATTAGTCACCATCTAGCAGATGTAGACATGAAACATTTCCCAGTAGGTTTATAAAGTCATTTATGACAGGAAGCAATTTTTCAGTGCATTCATCACTTCTGTCTCCATCATGCCATTTCTTTCAACAAAGAGTTTTTGAAATATAATACCAAAAAAGGTGAAACCATACAGCTCCATCGACAATTTTAATGATTACGCTTCCAACTTTTCCATAAGTCCAAGCTCAGCTAGGTTGTTCATTGAAAAGTTTGTCTTTTCTAAATAATTTATGCTAACTTCTGTATACTTCTGATTTTACTTATAATTACAAGTAATCATTATATCTGTGAATATAGTAAAGTTCAGCAGTTATTCTCAGAGTCATTAATTATTTACTCTTAGTGCTATGCGATTACTTGCCAGCCATACTGTGCTAACCACATTGTATTAGCACTATATTAGCACTAGACTCATTACATCTCCTTTTTATTATTGAGCTAAAAATAAATGATAGACTAATGAATAACAAAATTCAGGTTATTTTAATTAGTAATTCATGTCCTCACTGAGACAGAGAGCTTCCTGTAAGGGAACGCTTGTGTTAGAGCAGTTGAGATGGTTTGAATAAACAGGATATTCAGCACAGAAGACTTTGTTCAGATATGAAATGGTGCCACCCTCCAAGACTGACAGAGATTGTTCCAAGGTTTAGTAAACCTGTTATGAATTAGACTTACAGAGAGACAATGTAGTTTGGATCTCTGAAACAAAGAGAAGGGGGGAGGTATTTGCATAACTACTAAGTTAAGTAAATTGTATGGGAGAAATAAAAGAGAGGCAGGTGACGCTGTCTGTCCGACATGGAAAATAAATAAATGTTACAGTAGGATATTAATGTGAAATATTCATTTTTCAAACAGCTATGAGAGATAAACCCAAACATAACATAAAATTTGACAAATAGAGGAAATCATGGAATTCAATGAAAGCTGAAAGATGTGGAAGAAAAGATGTTTTTTATGTTCATTATTCAGCAGGTTTTAGTTAGCATATTGTTTAAAGACTTCTGGATCATCATTGCCATTTAACTATAAGTAACTTTTTAATTTTTTTCTTTCTAATATGGGCTATACCCAAAGATTATAAGAATTAAAAATATGTATTTTTTTGTTTTGTGTCAACTTAAATGTTTTTATAGGGACCAGTTATGTTCAAGAGAAAAAAAATCACTCTGGTCAGAGGAGCCATCACATGGCTACTCATGGTTCAGAAAGGTCTGCAATTTATTTTGAAGGGAATAAATACGTTATAATAATCTGTGTTTTATTATTGTTCATGATTTTTAACATCTTGATTTCCAGTTTTATATTTAATTCTACTCTGGCTCTTATATTCCTCAGGCCATGATCAAAAAAGGATTAGTGATTGCATGTGTGTGCTCTTAAAATACAATAAACACAGTATTTCAATAATTAGGTAAGCATTTAAGTTCAAACCAAAGAGAAGTAGATTCAGGTGCTGACAAGAGTATGTTTGTGGTAAAAAAACTACAAAATAGTAAAACTATATGGATCTCTTAATGAAATTAAGAGATACATCTTATCTCTTAATAAGAGAATAAATATTTTTTTTTATTTTTAAATTAATTTAGAGAATCTTAATAAATTAAGAAATTAAGATATTTAAGATAAACCTCTTAAATTAATCTCTTAATGAAAACATCTATTAATGAAATGGATCTCTTAAAAAAAAGTAAAGTTGACATCATAACAAAAATGGTCACTTGTCACCATTATCTAACTATTCACAGGCATGGCCTTGCAGTTAGGACAGTGAGTATTGAAGAATCACTGTATATCCATTAAATATGCAATAGTCATTTTGCCTTATCTGACATTTGTTCAAACTCAGTTTTACCCAAAATTATTTTAGTTTTTTTGTTTTGCAGTGAAATATAACCACGTATAGAAAGATACATTTTTTCTTGTTTTTTGTCCTTTTTCTAAAAAAAAGGACACATAGAATTGCTGCTATTTCTGTTACTATATGGTGCTTGTTTTAAATGGAATGGAAACATACGGAATAAAGTCCCTTCAGCATCCCATTCCTATTTCTCTGCAATGAAGTGTATGGAAAATGATGGCGCCATTCATGGAAGAACTCCCTTTAATCTGTTTGATCATTTCAGCTGAGAAAGAACGTTTGATGACCTAGTAAGTCCTGCATAATTTACTCATGACTAGGGCTTGAACTCAATGAAATGAATATTTTAGAAAAATATTAATCTTGACTTTTCATCCAAGAGGGACAAGATGTACCATAGAGCCAGGACATTTCAAATATCAGGGCTGAAACCCTGTCAGCCATTTAAAACTCTTTTTTCTCACATCAGGGAAGTTAGTTCACCTGTTTTTTCTGGAATACTTTATTCCCCAGTGAGTATCTAAGGAATTACACCAAAGCAGGCTGACCTGAAAGCAATCATTGTGTAGATTTAGTTGAATGTCTGAGTCAAGACAAAATCAGGTTTTATGAAATTGAGAATGGAGTATGATTAAGGGAGAGTGAAAGAAAGGAGAGGTAGAAGCAGTTATAGTATTCCGGATCTCAGCTTTCTTTCTGGTAGACAGGAAATCTTTCCCAAAGAAAATTTTTAATACATAAATTTTGGAAAATCTTTGCCTTTTGTTAAAGCAATGAAGTATTAGGGGGGAAAAAAAATCTATCAAAAAATTCCTAAGCACTTCAATATTGCTTTTTGTGGGGATAGAGTCAATTTGAGGGGGCTAAACTGAAAACTAAGCATGAAGTTCCTCTCCACATTCTGCCTAATTAAAGCATGGAGAAAGCTAATCACTTGTAACTGGGATTTTTTCTAGTACTTTTATTTCCCTATTTCCAGTTTTTCCTTTACTCTTCAAACTTATTTTTTGCTACTTTTTTATTGAATAAATAAATGTCCTCAGAAATCTGTTATCTACGGCAACGGAAATACATTCTATTTTCCTGGATCATGTAGCAAGTTTTCAGTTCTTCAGGTTTTTTATATCCAGGGACAGGGAATACCTTAAGCAGCATGAGGTCCACCATTCACTGGGAATGTTTGCCTTGCATTCCACTACTCATTTTGATAAAATATAATTAAGCATTGCCTAAGGCAAGGAGTCGTGTGCATCTCTTTCATTTGGGGCTGCACTGGTATCAGCATGGCCTGATCTTGGAGGGCTTTTCTGCTCATTCTCATAGTCAGTGCTAGCTCATATTTCTGTTTGTTTCTCTATGGGCCACTTTGAGTACAGCAGATATGCATTTATTCCATGATCTACAGCTCAGGCATATTTCCTTAGTTAGGAGCAGGCTGAACCTGAGCTGAAAGCTGACATGTGGTTTATTTTAATGGGAAATTTCTTCTGTTTCATCATGGTATTTGTCATCTCGAAGTAACTGCAAGTTGTAGTCATATATATCTTCTCCCTTGAGTGAGTGTCATGAAATTTGAGTACTGAAAGGGAACACCTTTTCTCAATCTCCAACTGTTTGAAACACAAAGTAATAGCATCTCAGCAACAAGAGAGGCAGGCAATTATCAAAGCATATCTTTTTGTCACTATCTCATAGTGGAGGCAGAATATGTATCACAGAATCTCTCCCCCACCCAAAAAAAAAAAAAAAAAAAAAGTGCTAACATTTTAACATTTTCAAACACAGGTATATTGAATCTGTTTAGAAACACCTAAGAATCTTCCTGTCTTTGGGCTTCAATTTTTATCTAGGCTTATTATACAGGGACTGTGATAATCTTGGAATTTTTCTGTAAATAAATGTTTTTTGCCGGATTTTGAAATTAGAGACTTTAAGTAATTGAAAGAATATCTTTTTATGGGTGACAGATTTTGGGACCTGACTTCAACTGCCTAAAAGAGACACCTGTAGGCCCAAGAATGTAGATATCTGTATATTGGGAATACTCAGTGTAAGAGTGACTTAATAACTTGGTGTTTTGCTTTGGGTGATGCAAGGAAGTGAGTACAAAAGCACCTTCTAAAATGATGTGCCTCTTATGTTCTTTGGCAGCAATACCATGACATAAGTGTAGGTCTCTTAATGAAGAAGATAAACATTTTCTAAAACACTGATCATAAGTTGTCTCATGAACTGGAGTTGAAATTAGAAAATTCCTCCTGAAAATGCTACCCATAAACTGAAGGGTGTTACAATGCCTGTGAAATCTCTTTTCACTGAAAAATCCATTAATGAAGAAAATCATATGCTTTTCTAAGCTCTTGTACAAGAGGAGGTCAGTGGTGTGCCTGGACCAAAAGGAAAACTGGGGCTGATCACATGCCAAACTGATTAGAATGTTGGCTCTTCTATACAAAATTAAAAAAATAATAATAATACTAATAAAAGAAACCAAAAACAAAAAAAAAACCAAAAACAAATCAAAAAACTTTATTGTGCTTTCAAAATTAAGTTCCTTATAAACTGTGAAATTTTTCACCCACTCAATGACATTACTTTGAAGGCCAGTGACGAGGAAAATATTTAATAAATATTAAACAAATTTCAGAGGTTATTTTGTAACCTTGAAACAGAGCATGTAGGAAAAAAAGAGTTAAATACAATATTAAGGGCTGCAGTTTTCATGCGTGAAAATATGTTACAGCATTAAAAAGTGCTACATCTTGGAATGGTTGACCAGATGAAGTTTCAACAATAAAAAATATTTTTGTTTATTTGTAAGTAAGCGTCCATGGTTTCTTGTCTGTTTCTAGATACCTTCTCATCTTTCCTCTTACCCATTTATTTTTTTATTTTTTTTTCCTTTTTGCCCTTTTTTATTTCCTTTCTATTTTTTTAAATTTTATTTTAATATAACCAAGGGAATTTCAAACTACTCTGCCATCCAGATCTATCTATCTGTTATGATGAAACTAAGATGCCTAACTTAAAAACTTAGGTGATCAAGGGAACTGGACATAGCCTTCCAGAGGGAGAAATGTGTGTCTTGTTGGACTGCTTTGCCATAAAATGAATGTTGGTTTCTCTTCATGGGTATATCCAAGCATTAAAGATGAACGAAGGCACGGATGTGCAAAACATGGGCCCAAATAATCCGGCAGATGGGAAGTCACTAAAGACAGAAGACAGGGGTAATATACCTCAGGAATTTTACTCAGGGGTGAGGGGAACTCACTAGAAACTGTGACAAGAGTTAAGAATATAAAACCATCTGGTTTTAGTCAGACTTAAAACTCTTGTGTGCCAACATCATGTTGTTGATAGTGGTCAGCAAACGCTTTGGTGTGCAGCTGTGCAGCTTCTAGCCAGCCATCTCTTCTTGGGGCTTTCTCAAACTGAAGATTACACCACATCATCTGGTTTATTAGTTTTTGATGGATCTTCCAGTGCTTAATTTTTAAAATGTGTTTTTGAATCCATTTACACTTTTGGCATGTGAAATTATCTGTGGCAGTGAGTTCCACAATAATGAGGTGTTGTGTGAAAAAGTACTCCAGCTGCTTCCTTCAAACCTACTGCCTGATAATTCTACCTAGTTCTTTCTCATCCTTGTGCTGTAAAATACAGAGAATGATTATTCCCCGTTGACTTTCTTTGCCTATTCATGATTTTACAGCCTGTCAAATCACTCTGGGTCCCTTCTTTTCCTGACAAGAGTTCTAGACTATTTAAAAACTTCTCAGGTGGAAAGTATTCCTCTTCTCTCATCATCCTTGTCACAGATCTCTATATCTATTCAAGTTTTACTATATTTATTTGGAGAGGAGAGTGGTGAGGAGCAATTTCAGCAGCATAGTAGGTGTGTTTGAATTTTACAGTGGTACAAGTTTTCCTGTTGTGTCTTTAACAGTATTCTGTTTTCCTCTGTTGATGATCACTGGAATGGTGATTCTATAGTAATAAGAATGATCCAAAGATCCCTTTCCTCATTGAGAGCAGTTTATTCAAAGTCAATAATATGAGTAACTAAACTTTAACTATTTTATATTTATCAATACTTAATTTTCATTTGATCTTTTAACCATCCAATATCATCTAGCACGTTCTACCCTCCAAAATCAGTTTCTGGTGTTAATATCTCGAAAAGATGTATATCAACAGTTGGGGTTTTTTTGTTTGTTTGTTTGTTTGTTGTTTGTTTCTGTTTTTTTTTGTTGTTGTTGTTTTTGTTGTTTTCACCCCTGTTATTTATTATGCATTGAAGTGCAGGTCTTCATGGGTTAAAAATAGTAATATTTCAGATTGTTTGTTCTTAGTATTTGTTTCCCAGCTTTTAACTGACACTAAGTCTTTGAGAAAATCTTCTCTGTTAGAGTAAGGACTTTGATTAGGAATTTTGGAAGTTCTTTGAAAATCCACCGGTATTATTTGAAGGACCTCCTGTGTAATTCTTTTTTATTTCTCCCAGTCCACAGTGAAGCATAATTTCCCCCAGTTAAACTCATACTGAATATTCTCCATTAAATCATATTTATTCATGTGCTTCATTATACAATTCAGCTACTCAGCCCAAGGGAAAAAAAAAAAAATTAATGTGTATTTCCCTGGATATCTCCTGTCAGATTCTTTGAAAACCCACCATTTCATCCAGCATCTTTAGTCTTCTAGCATTCAAGATGATTCAAGAAATTCTGACCATCTCAAATATAATCTGATTTTGAGTTTTCAAGGGAAAACTATTTTGCTTTCTTAGTGTTATCAATGATTAAAAAAACAAAACAAAACAAAAAAAAAAAAAAAAAACAAAAAAAAAAAACAGAACTCCAAAACTGTTCTAAGCAAACTTCAGTTTGAGCTATTTCCTTGGATTTGTCTGCCATAAGGAAAGGCTTGGTATCGGAGCTTACCTGCATTACACTATAGTGAACACCAATGCCAATAATTCACTTAGCATTTCTGCTAAGACTGCATCTTGTTGGAGAAATTATCTTTTTTTACCTTTTATATCAACTATCAACCCTGAAGACAAACTGGTGTGCTTCCTGTTTTTGGTGTGTTTTGGTATGATTTGGTATTTTGACCTATCTTATTCTAGGCTTGCCAAACTTTATGGTTAATTCCACTGCTCTTGCTTGAAAGAGTTTTCAATTCTTTGAAGAAAGCCCTTCTGGTTCCAATACCCTGTGTTTTTCTTCCATTATGACTTTCTGGGGATCTGCTAGGGTCTCTGGGTAGGTGGTATGAGTTTATTCTAAGTCTCTGTTACAGTGCTTTAAAACAATTTCCTTTCCACCTGTGAGCAGTTTGTAGAATGTGCGGGAGGCAGACATCTGTTAATAACATACTTTAGGAAAAAAGAGATTTTGTGTTACAGATGCTCATGTGTTTGACAGTATTTGAGATTAGGATTCACAGACTGAAAAACTCTTTAAGCTATGCCTTTCAAAATGAATTAAGACAAACACTTTTGGTTGGACTCTATGATCTTCAGGTTCTTTTCCAATCTAAATAATTATATTATTCTGTGATTAAATAGTCATTATCAAAACAATATTTGTGTATCCTTTCATACAATATGAAAAGTTAGTTTGGTGTTTTTTCTACTACTACAAGGGTTAATATTCTATTTTTTTGGGGAAATTTTCAATAACTTATTGAATGTGAAGAAAGGAATACAATTTTCCATTCTGAACATCAGCAAAGGTTTACAGATTTTACTTCTTCTCCAGGGTTGTTTGTGCTCATTATACAGGGAGTAATCATGTAAAACACAGAAATAATACCAGGATAGAGAAGTTTCTTTACTTGAACACTAGACAGAGGCTATTCAAAAGCTCCATAAGGAGGAGCAGGCAAGGGTTTGGCAGTTAAGGCTGTCTTCTTGAAAGAGAAAATGTCTAGTGGAGGTCTCTTTTAAGAAGCTTTGAAAGCAAGTTTCTTGCCTCTGAATATATGCTCTGGCACAAGGACAGACATAAAGAAAAGAACATAACTCTTTCTTCTCTGACAGCTGTCCTTCTGAATGAATGCCCATGGCATTTGTGAAGTCAGGCATTTGAGAAATCAGCATTTCTAAGAAGAATTACGTATTTTCAAGCCCAAGAAATGGCACTTTCAGGATACAAGCTTTTACAACTTTTATGAAAAATGTTTGACATAATGTCTTTTATATGAGTTGGCTCTTAAAAGTGTGAATCAAGAACTTGTAATGAATTCTTGACTCGTAGGATGCGGGACAGTTCTTCTTGTTGTTAGGCTATTTCAAGTGTAGTGGGGAACATAACCTGGTTCTGAGTAGCTCATCTCACTTCTGTTAAATAAAATAAAACATGTTTTTATCATAAAGATGACCGCTACAAACCACTTTTCTTCTGCTGTGACTTCAGCCTAACTGTTCTTAGTATATTACTCATTTTCCCTAAACATCTTATTCAGGAGAAACCTAAAAAGGTCAAATCCTGGTTTATGCAAAGCTGCTTTTGACTCAGTGGTATTGTTGAAATAGAAAAGTGAACAGTATTTAGACACATGGTAGACAGGAAATATATTTCTTCTTTGTCAAGAAATGGCATAAGTTTTTCTCATAATAATCCTTTGCATTTTATTAGGGGAAAAACATTAACCATAAGAAACACAGTTGAGGGGGAGTTGCTTTGTAATTAAAACAGGATGATTTCACCTACTTAACTGTCATGATCCAAAAACATAAGCATGTCTCAA
Source organism: Muscicapa striata striata (assembly GCA_030060385.1). Lineage (NCBI taxonomy): Eukaryota > Metazoa > Chordata > Aves > Passeriformes > Muscicapidae > Muscicapa > Muscicapa striata. The sequence continues at coordinate 1,718,116 of JAREIS010000025.1, read as the reverse complement.
TTACTATTTTGCATGACACATCATCATTTCAGTACAAATTGGATTCAAAAGTCTGAAACAGTAAAATCCTGAAACTAGTATGGATAATGGAATGGAAAATATTAATTTTAACAGAGCCTTGTTCCCTATGTGGGCCTATGCCTTCAGGAAGAACAATGAGTTATAAATATTTCAGTTAAGTTTATGATTTAGTCTTCTCAAGATATTTTCCATTCTACTTTGCAACTAGGAACCTAGATCTTCCTGTAAAAAAAAGAAAAAGTGTTAAAAAGAGAACTAACACAAAAAATGTATCTAATAAAATGTTTAGAGTTTCTGAACCCAGAGTTCAAATTTTTTTTCTCTTTGGTGTGCTTGGATTCCAGGTGAGACTTAGGGGCTGGTTCAGCTTAGCACTGCAGTGTCTAAAATTTGGATGCCATAAGTATGGGGATTAGATCTCTGCTCTGCATCTTGTGCACTCAGGTGGAGATAGGCTCTGAAAAGTGGCTCAGCAGCAGTGCTGCAGTTGGTAGGAGATGTCAAAGCAGCAGTTCTCTTTGAGATTCTTTCACAAGAGTGTTTTGGTATACACTTCAAGGCTGCAGTTAAGAAAGTCTATGAAACTACAGTTTAGCTCCTGAAACTCTTTTCAAGGCTTCAGTGCAAAGTGGTTTTTTCTTGGTTTTGGGTTATCTGTTTTTGGGGATTTTTTTAAGCATAGTTGTTAGAGGAGAAATTTTCTTCATTTCACATATTACTCTCTGATCCAGAAGACTTCTGAAGAAGTCTTTCTTGAGTAGAAAGGTGAAAAAAAAAAAGAGTGAGGAAAGAACACATTTTGCACTAATTGCCAGAAGCTCTGCAATCCACCACTTCTACACCTGGATAAGCCTCTGGAAACATTTCTCAATGCCTCTTCAGCAAAAATAAAGAACTGATGTGCAGGATTGTGTTTTCTTCATTATCTAATGACATTTGCCAAGCGATAGGGATCCTGCTCAGTGCATAGCTCCTTTTGCAGGGGAATGTCAGCCCCACAGCTCCAGTGACATTGTATTTTCTATGGTGCTATGAGGTGCTGGCAATAAATCCCCTTGAACAGCTCTTCATGCTGATTGTTGATTTTCTTCTCAGTAATGCCACGTGACATACCTGGAAGTAGAACTTTTTACAGATTTGAAAGATGCAGATATTACTTTACTGACTTTTTTTTTTTTTTAATGTTCAGATCCTTAAGTTTTGATTTCACTGATTGTGAAAGAAAGACAAATTTCAATCCCTTTGATCTGTGCTCCCTCATGGTCAAAGTAATTTTAGAATATCAGCAATGGTACAACTCTAAATGTTGGTTCAGGCTATGAACCAGCAAAAAGCATTTTCTGCTGTTATGATGTGTGGAAGCTGTTCACAAACAAATCTGGATTCACACTTTGAGAGGTGCTCACTGATCTTTTTCCATTTGAGCTCCTGTCACGTGTTTCATGTCATATGTCTGGCAAGACTGCGACTTTACATTGTTGTACACTGCTATTTGCATCAGAGAAGGAAATTGCTGAGGAAATAGTTAAAAGGGTAAATATCATTCTTATGCCAAGTAGTTAATACATTAAGCTGTTGATTTATGCTGTGAATGCTGTATGTTTATGTTTCAATATGTTTTAAGTTACTGTGATCTATTTTTTTCTTTTTTTTTTTTTTTTTTTCTTTTACTTTTAATCTTCTGTTCTTTAACCCTGTTATATAATTGTTTGATTCAACTTACCAGTTCTACTGCCTGGCCTTAACTATTTACCACACAAAAAAAGAACACTGTGAAGAGTCAGAGTACTGAAATAAAACAATTTTCCCTGAAACCCCCTGTACATAGAACATGATTAATTTCACAGCTGTGAATCAGACCTGGCCTTGCTTAGTGTACACAATCTATAAACATTGCATGTACATATTTATACATAATGAAACAAAGGAAAGAGCACAGAGTTTACTTGGCCAAGAGCAAGCATTGCATCAGTCTAATATCTGAAAATCCCCAGAGACAGGATGAATCTCACAGCTTTGTAACATGATAATTTGATGCTCTAATAGGTTTTTTATTTTAATTGATATTATAATAAATACTAGGCAGATATTTAATTCACATGTAGCCCATAGTACTGAAATCATGTGTCATTGTAATATAACTATCACCAGGATACAATAGAACACTGTTTTTAAATTAAGAAGCCCTGGGTTTAAACAGTGTGCTACTTCACAAATAAAGCCTAGAATAAGAACAAAAGTTATTTAAAGTTATTTCAATCCATTCTCTTTATTTTACTGTACGAAGTGATAAGAATGGGAGTACACTTGCACATACAGTTCTATAAAAATTTAAAAATTAAGAAGAAGGGCCATGGGATATTATATTTCAGAAGAAGTTTTTATAAGGATTTCTGAATAAAAAGAAATATTATCTGTCCAAAATAATGGAAAATACCTGTGAACTGCAGTATTTAAACTGTGAAATTTTGACCTGTTCCCACCTTAGCTATTTTAAACTCTATTTAAATTGATAACAGGACCTAATGAGGGAATAATTATCAATATTTGATGAGTGAATTAAGTTCAGACTTGAAAAATTATTTTGATGCTGATTTGAGGTCCTAGTAAAATTTTGCTGACATTATTTTAATTCTATAAACTGAAGCTCTATTGATTTTTAACTGGTGATTGCCAGAAGCTTGATACTTGGTTTTCAGTCTTCAAATGCTGCAGGTGCCAAATGTTTCTCTGCTGTATTTCACAGGCCTGTCTTAGTGCCCCTGCAGGGAAATCTGACACCTGCCCTATGTTTAAATTCTACTGGATTCTGGGAAGACCAACAAAATCTGTTTCATCTACTGATTCTTAGGGTATTGGTATTTTAAAGTATTGAGTGAAACTTATCTTGTATAATGCCATCGGTTGTACAGGGAATTGGTAAACTGGAAGAAATAGAAGTGGGTAGTCCATATTAATCCAACAAACAAGTGACAGAGCCAGGAAGAGCACCTAAGTGTCCAGAATCCCCAGCAGGTCCTGTTGGCTGCACCAAGTCACCTTGAAAGGGCTTAATTTTCTTCACGTGTCTTCAGTTTCTGTACCACATAAGGCAATTCTGTAAATTACAGAATTTATGTTCGGCATGAAATTTCATATTTCTGTTTGCAAAAAAATGTGTAATGTCTTCCTTTTTTACCCCATTCCAAGTTAATTTATGTACTATCTTGGTACATTATTATCTGGTTAATACAGAAATTTGTGGATTTAATGAAACCCATGACTATTACTTGTTTGCATTACCACAGGGAAAAAAAAAAAAAAAAAAAAGCTAAAAAAAAATACTGTTTGTCCCCCTTGGTATACTTTGGTTATCAGTTCAGAAGATCTTGAGTTGTTCATGATAAGTCTGAACTTTTGTTCAGAGAGAAGAAAAAAAAAAAAGTGATTCACTGACTGAGTCAGAGCTCCCTTTCCTTTCTCCTTTTCCCTTTCCCCATCCCCATCACTCTCCTTCTCTCATGCACCCCTGGACCTCCTAAATTATTTCTTCTCTTTTGAAAGTTTAAAATAAATGATAGCAGCAAGCTACTTGGCTGCTATGCCTTGGTCCCGTTTTCCTGGTAAAGGAATTAATCCTGTTTTCAGCTGCTCTGAGGAAGTCTGAGACATGCATGTGTTGGTGAGTGCTGTCTGGACCAGTCACTCTGCACCTGGGAGTTATAGTCTGGAAAAGCACGGCCAGCCTGAGGCTAAGCTGTTTCTCTCTGGCAAAGAAAGTGCAGCACCAGCCCTGGCACTCTCCAGTCCTGGGATAACTGACTGCAATCATTAATATGGTATTAATACAAGTGGGGTTTTTGATGACAATGTTGTACATAAAAACGAGTAGTGATCTGCTGACCTCCTTTGCAAGCATGCCTGATAGCTTTTCAACAAGGCCTGAAGGGAAAATTCCCACCTCTAGGCAAGTATTTAAAGCTTTATTCACACTATATTACACCTTGCTCTTTGAATGGCTTTGGTGGTTTCACGGTTATCTCATATGAACAAAGGAGTGAGAATTTGATCTTAAGCAAATGTGTACATGTGCAAGAGAGAGGGAAAGACAGGCTGGAATATTTTTTTCTGAAACTGGAGCCTTAAATGATTATGTTTCAAGGATTCCTATCTACAGTGGAAATCCTTTCCCCACAGTCAAACCAGAGCCTATTCAAGTCAATGGCTTTTGGATCTCTGTCATCTGCAGCTATGGCAGACAAACAAAACAAACTGCTATCAACTGTAACATGACCTAAGTGTTTGCAGCCCCTTAGCAAAAAAAAAGTCTGGCTTTGGGTAATTTCAAGGAGCTTACTGAAGTGTTTGTTTCAAGTGTGTTCTGTTTCTAAGCAATTTCATATAAAGGAAGCAGGAGAAAATGTAAGTTCTCATTGAGTTGTTCTGAGCACCTCATGCAGGAGAAGGTTTTACAGTTTTACAGAAAACAGTTTTAAAACATTTTTTTCCTGTTTTTCTGATAATAATAGGATCATTTAGCTGCGCTTTGAAGGCAGAAAATTTCTGTGTGTCCAAACAAAAAATGTAAATTATGCTTAAAAACATCCAAAAGAAATAGTACATGTTGAGCTGGTCCAAGTTGTTTTGTTTCCTTGAAACACTGCTAAGGACCTGGCCCAATGTGTTTCATTTTGTCCAAGTGCTTTAGATCTGTGGCAACAAGGCCCTGAATACATCACTGATCTTGTTTATGAAAGTGCAGATATTCTGAGAAGGAATTAAAAAAACTGGAGACATCACTACACCAGCTCTAGTTTGTTCTCTTTCTGCTGCACATTCCTGGTGTACGTCTTCACTTTTACTGAGAGGGGTTAGGTGGTCACTGACTTTTGGAATTTACCTTCTTTTAGCTGAACAAGAGGAAAAAATAGAGAACATAAACCTCAGAACTTTGTCCCTTGTTGTCATAAAATGCCTGATGAGCTTGCTAGGAAATTAATTTTTTGACTGTAATAGCAGGCAGAATAGCTCTGCATAAATCATATTGTAAATATACTTTCTCATGTGTTATCCTGTCAAAATTGGAACTTTTTGGTGAAAATTACAATCAGGACTGATGTCTTGTGTACCAAGAGAAACTACAGAAAAGGTGGAACATGAAAAAAGGATTAACAGTAATAGGATTTAGAAGAGTCATTAAGAAGAACAGAACCAAAACCTTTGGTAAGTCTAGCTGAGGTGGCTGGAGATAGTTTTTCCCTTACCACTTTTCTGGATAATCTGAAAAGGGGTGACAAAATGAGTTTGCACCTCTGAGGCTAGAAGGAGCAGAATTGGACCAGTCACTCTCTACTGAGGCTTAAGAATATTCATTTCTATTACCCCAGTCCCACTGTCAAAAGAAAAGCAGAAAGATGAGGGGTTTATATCTTAAACTGATGCAGCTGCATGATCTGCTTTAGGAGTATGTGCCTAAATAAGATGTTCAACAAAGAGACTCAAGTAATGCTATAGGGAAGAACTTCTAACAGTAAAAATCTGTTTATTTGTTATGTTGCAAAGATTTCATTAATTTTCTCTGCCTTTAGAAAGGTGCTCACTTGCTCCAGTCTCTTTGTTTATCTTGTTTTCTAAGGTTACAGCTAAACTTGTATTTATCACTAACTCAGTGAGTCTTGGTAAGATCAAACCTGTTGCCACAGAAGTAAGCCAAACTTATGGTCCTATTGTTATTGGCAGTAAAAAAAACTTACCAAGCTTGGAAACATGCAAGAATTTATCACTGACTTGAGTAAGCTCCCAATTTTCTTTCTACTCAATCATTTAAGCACATTTCTGATTAGCATTTCACTGGACAGAGATAAATTTGAAATCAGTGTTCATTCCATGGATGTAGCTTCCAAAATAGTTTCTTTTACAAAAGACATTCCACAAGCATGATCAAATAGAACATGTTTCTATCCCACCACAAGTTACTTTAATAAAGGAAATTTTTTATATATGTTTAAGCAGAACTGACAGCAGAAATAGACAAAAGTCCCTACAATGAACCATAGTTCTATAAACCCTCGACTTCATGAATTTTCACTGTCTTAAAACATGGGGTTCCAAGAAAGGTTAGAATGACAGTTTATAATTAAAAACTGATCCAGAATAACCCATGGTCGGCTATGTCATTAGTGCTTAATTCAAAATAACAACATATAACTTTTTCACTGAGAGAAAATGCAAAGCTTACCTTCCATTTGTGCCCCAAAAGTCTTCCTTTCATTAATGCAGTGGTCTTAGGCCTTATTCTGTTTAATTACATTCCACAGAAGTTGCATTTGTAAATATGAACTGTCAGAATATCAGGCATGCGTAGGAAAACCTTGAAAATACTATTTTAAAGGAAAATCAAGATGCATATCTTGAGGAAAGCACACAAATTACATAAGCATGTTTATCTATGCCTTTTTTCAGGTGCTAGTGTCATTACAAATGACAACACATTCATGTCTGAAACTGGGTTTAAAAGATATGAACTAATGACTTGAAAGATTTCTTCTTCCATGGATGAAGAAAACAGTTCACAGTAAATATTTTCTAGTTTGCTGAAAACCCAGATATAACTGATTCTAAATTTATTGAAGGAATGTGTGACTGATGATGCTTCTCCTCCCAAACTCTTTTCTCTTTAACTGGTGAAATATGCATGACAAGGGTTTTCTGAGAGTAAAAAAAAAAACAAACCTTGCCTGCCTTTTGTCACCCTGCCTGCCTTTTGTCAGAGACATATATCACATCCTTTCAAGAAATGATCAAGGGACTCTCTTAGGACAGGGCCCTGAGGATGTTCCTAGGCAAGCATCTTTTCATGCTTTAAGTCAGTCACAGGACAATATTATATTAAAATTTAGGAGCAAGTACAGCTGGACTTCCCTTGGCATAGAAACACTGGCCAGGAGTGTGCTACTGCAGATGGGTAAGGAATAGAAGTGAAAATCTGATCATTAGCTTTGACTCAGGACCAATTCTGCAGTGTCTATAACTCTAAAGCATTAACACACAATTAAAGTGTTAAAACATCCCACTCACTTTCTGCTACCACATCTCAAACCTAAGCCAGAGGGACCTTTTTCCTGCACAGGAAAAACTTCACTCTCTGAACAGCCAGATTTTGACTTGTCTTTGAGAATGGTCAGAAAATGTTGTCAATTAGTGCTCATTGTAATGAAGCACATCCTCATCCACTGACATCAGAATTGGAGAAATCACTTAGAAACTGAGGTAAATTAATTATTTTTCTGGATTACTTATTTATTTTAAAGTAGCTTCAGATTGTTTATCTTATTGTATAGATTAAGTTTATTTTTAGAATTGTCTGTGTGTAAATGGAAAACATACTCTAATTACTATCATGAATACAGCTCAGGACAGAATTTGATAAATGAAAACCAGTTAAAACTAAATGGAATGGAAAAGGAGCCTTTTGTTCACTCTTTTTAAGGTTTAGATAAGGGTAAATTTGGATTGGCATAAAATGAAAGCCTTTTTTTTTTTTTTTTTTAATTAAAATATGGTGAGATTGACTAGCATTAATCAAGATTCACCAGTGACTAAGATCATAATTAAAGTTGTCCTGTTAAAAACAGACAGGAAAACCTTAGAATTAGGCCTTGGCCAGTTGTAAAAGTCTACCCAGGTCAACTTTGAAAGGATTTCCAACAGAAAAGGTTAAAATAAGTACTAGAATATTGAAAAATACTTTCCTCTTGGACTGAACTTCTGAAACATTTTTCAAAACATAGCTTTAGAGGAATTTGAAACAAGAGACAGATACAAATATTTCTGCACTTCTCATATTTTACTGTACTACCTATGAATTATTTGAAAAACAAGCCAAACTAAACCAGGTTTTAGTTTTGGTTTACAGCCAAAAGAGATATTAATGAGAATTATCAAGTTTTTTACTCAATCTAAAGGTTTTTCAGTACAGCTGATGATACTGAAAATGGTGGCTGATAAATGATGAAGGGAGTAATTTAACTCTTCAGCTTCCATTATTTCTGAAAGAGAATTGCTGCATACAATTAGTTATTCACTCTTTTTGAAGTACTATGGAAACTGAGAGCAAGTGGAAATTTGTGGTAAGAGTGGAAAACCAAAAGCAAAACCACAATATGCTCAGAATGACACAATCACAGGATGATTGAGTTTGGAAGAGACCCCTGAAGGTCGGCTGGTCCAACCTCCCTGCTCAAGCAGAACCTCCTAACAGTGGTTGCCCAGGGCCAAGTCCAGGAGTCTTTGAATATCTCTGAGAAGGAAGATTCCACAACTGCTCTGGGAAACCTCTTCCAGTTCTCAGTTCTCCACCCAGTAAAAAAGTGATTTCTGAAGGTCAGGCAACACACATCCTACATTTCTGTTTGTTCCCATTGTACCCACTCATGTAATTTAGAATGAATTTATTCTTCTAGGGCATTTTTTCATCCGTCCTCAATGTCTTGAATTCTGAACTGTGGTTTCTGATACTGATGACTAAGAAATGCAAATTATGTAGCATAGAGATTATTTCATGTTCAAAGCCACCTCATCCTCCTTGATAAAGTTCACAGTTATCTAGTTACAGTAAATAAAGCTTGGGGGAGACTTTTCCTTTGTATTCTCTAAATGTAACTGAACGGAAATCAGCTGGAAGGAATCTAACAAGATTAAAAGGAAAGGAGAGAGAGAAGCAAATAATATTATCACCTGTTCATTTTCTCTTCCACAGTGTTTTACTTGGATGCTAGTAAGTCCAATATTTTCCATTCCTACATATAAATGATCAGATTTTTGATCCTATAGAAAAATTTTTAGATACATAAGGTTAAAGTTCATTTAGCATTTAAGAGACAAATGAGGTCAGCATTAGTACTGCAAACGTTTTTCATTATAGAAATTTAGTCACAGGCTGGTTCAGAAGTTGAAAATACCATAAGGAGAGCACAAGACACTAATCTTCTTCGTGACAGTGACAATTCCCAGAGCTTTTTAATACCAGTAAATGCTCTCACATATTTGAAAAAGACCAGCATTTCATATGGATAGAATCCAAAATATCATGGTTCTTGAAATTTTAAAAGCATATTTTTGGGTTTGTTCTTTTAACTCTGCTGGGAATCTTATATTTTGTATCCAAAATAAATTTCAGGTTGATTTTGGCAGGTGTTTATTGTTGCTGAAAATCATCAGAATTAGAACAATATGAGGAGGAGCTCTGGCTGAGGAACCACCCTAGGAAGTTGCTGAAATATCATCTCCTCTGATCAAATTTTAAATTTATTTGCTTTCTTCTTCATGAATTTTTGAAACCCAGATGTCTTCCACTGTTTCTGAAACAGTGTTATAAGCTGCTGTTCATCCTATATGTTTTCAATCCAGCTATTCACGCTTCTTACGTCACTTCTCACATGTTCATTTTAGTCTGGAAATCTTCTGCCAGCTCAGATCTTATTTTACTACAGTGTTTTTGTATCTTCAAAATAAATGAGATTTTTCATCCCAGATTTTGTAACATTTTAGTTTTTAGGTCTGCAATCCTAAAACTTTGTCTCAAGATTATCTTGATTTTGGATCAAGGATAAAATTATTATTTTTCAGCACATTCTCAGTTTTAAATGTAGACTTCTTCAGTTCTGAGGATCATTTACTGCTTTAATAAAACAAATTTCAGTTAAAGACTTCAGTAACAAAATTAATTTGGTACTGAAGGGTGAATTCATAATACTGTTTTCTTCTGCTCACCTGTTTTTGTACTTGACTGCTACCAAGGCTCACACAGATTTTACCAAAGAGAACATTGGCGATAATAATATGAATATGTTTGGGGTTTATGCTCAAAAATATTTCAAAAAACACATTACTGGATGATAGCCTCTGGCTATTCCCACCACAAAACACTCCCTAACTAGAACTTTGATGAATATTCAGCTTTGAGCCTGGTAATGATATAAAACATTGACACTGACTACAGACTACCTGGAAATTTCTGCCTTGGGAAAAAGCCTTAGTCATCAAGCTGGGTTGTGCAACACAAGGACCTGCTATATTCATTATCAATCCTTGAAATTTCTCTTTCCATATAAACATTATTGATCTTTTTTTTTTTCTGTCCCAGCAATTCTGCTGGATTTTAACTAGATTACTGCTAAGAACCTATTCTTTGATTTCTGTATTTAATATTTCTCCTTACAAGCCATATTCTGGAATATACTTTCTTCATAAGATATTCTAAGCCAATATTACTATTTTATTTTTAAAATAAGTAATGAATAAATAATGATAGATGTCATTTTCTAAATATCTGAAACAGTTAAAATTGTTGCCATGATAGTAACAATCAATGGTGGGCTTAAATGACATCTTGCTCATTTTCTTTCTTAAAAAATGAGCAAAACATGAAACAAACGGGCAAACAAAGACACCCCAAAATATCCAGCCACGCTTCTTTAACCTGTTCAACAGTGTTGAGCAGCCCCATGCCTCTAAAACTGAGAGAGGATTGAAATATGTATTCTATAAACTAATAATATTTCTGAATAATGTGAATACAAACCAAGCTTTTCTATGCAAGCAGGGGAGTTAGCATTGAACTCCAAAGTACGTTTGGTAGAAAGAAAAAGTGTGACAAAATTAAAAGTGTCTGTACAAGGCTGATAAAAATTATAAAATATAACCTTTTAAAAATTTTTGTCTTGCTTATGCTATAGATAGTAAAGTTTCAGTGACACAATCAATAGTGGACATGGCAAGTAAAGAGCAGCTCCTATAGCATGCTATATAGCAAAAAACCAATGAAATCTGATGTTACTGTGCCTATCTCTTTAATCATGACTGTTCAGCCAGTGCCTTGAGAAAAATTAGGTCTAGTCACATAAATTTGCAGTAGCTTGAATCTGTTTAGGTGGAGTGCAAAGGAACTGAGGATCTGGAAATCACCCCTGCCAAGAGGAGAGTCAGAGCACATGCCTTTTGCATAACCCCTCAGTTCACAGCTGCTTTTCAAAACATGGGCTGGCTCCCTCTCCTGCAGGCTGTGCAAGAGCCAGGGGTACTGGATATGTTTGAACAAGTGCCCTGGACTCTCTTTTCTGCTATTAAGCCAACCTTCTGTAGCAGCCAATGTAGATTTGGCTTGGAGAATGTTTCAAGGGTGCAAAAAACAATTATGCTATGCAAACCCTTCCTATAGGCACTTTCTGTTTTATTTGCACAATTCACATTGTCTCTGGCATTTGGTAAATGTGTTGTTTCTCATGCACACTTTCAGCTAACTCTTTCACTGCTGTGAATGTAGGGTATCTAGCTAGGCAGGCACAGGGCTTGTTTAATAATGTGAAATGAATGAACACCTTATATTAAATAGCACTTGACCCAGTGGACCAGAATAATAGCGTGCCAGGTGTTCAAGGGCAAATAAACTGTCTTAGCTAGAAAGTACAGGCTAGGACAACAAAAAACCCTACTGACACATTGTAAATTATGGGAAAAAAATATAATAAAGTAGTTTGCCATGATAGTCAGTAGGAAAAATTCTAAAACAATTATTATCTAAAGGACAACTTTGAAAAAAAAATAGGAATAGGATGAGCCTTCAGAGTGAATGTATTTTTATCTAACCAGAAGAGGGTATGCAAAGAACCATTTCCTAATGTGCAGTAGACAACTGGAAGGTCCATTCTAGCTCATCATTCTTGTTTGTTTTTGACTTTGTGTTCTGAGAGACATTAAGTGAAATAATTCCAGTAAAAGGTTGCACTTCAGGAATGAATACAAATCAGTACAACACCAACTTTTGACCTTAGACTCTTAAGTGGCTCTATTTTATAAAACATATGGCCTTTGTCATAAAATTATATGTAACTATGCATGGGTGATTATTACTTTTTCTGCTTGAAGTTAATTAAATCCAATGTATTTTTAAAAACAAGTTAATTTTATTGAAATCAACTAATGTTATCTTTTGTCTAAGAACTATAGATAGTCAGTGCTGACAACTTTAATGTGTAAATAATATCAGAGATTTTGAAAAACTGGGAAAACTTTATTCCATCCAAGTGATTTGTCTTATTTTTATTTCATGGCCTAAACACATTAGTGTTAATTCCTGAAATGTGCACTATTTCAGTAGCTGTCAGTACAGTTCTTGCAAGAGATCCATATCCTGTAAAAACTCTTGAAATAAGTTATAAAACCTGCTGAAAAATAAAGTCTTGCATATTGAAAAGAGATACACCTTTTTATGATTTCTCATTGAAAATTCCTGGGAAAATTGTCAAACTGGTGTGATATGAATGTTCTCTAGAAGGGATTTCTGGGCATGTGGCACATTATATAGTCTAGGAATGGCCTAAGAATGACCTTTTCCCACCATTTTCCCTGAGGAAAGCCAAAGATAAACAGAATTCCATCTAAATCCTTGAGGAAAACAGTGAGAGGGGTATCCCTGGAATGATGATGTAGCTGTTTTGATCTGTCAGACTGAACTTGAGATCCATTGATAGAAGCCTTGTTTGAGCAGATGAGTTATTGAAGAGGAATGGCATTTAAATGTTAAGTATTAGAGCATTCATTTAGCATGGAACACAATAACACATGTATGTTCCAAGAGATAAAGAGTGCCTTGAGAATGCATTTTTGTCCAATTGTACATGTAATTAGATAAATTAAAATGTCAATTATTTTAACTATTCTTTTGAAAAATAAGCATTTTTTGTTTACATTTTCTTTTCTGTTAAGATGCTGCAATTGCAACAATTTGTGTTTGATTGCATCTCTTGGACTCCAGCAGGACTTGTCTAGGACATGAAACTGTCCTACAGTAGTCACTGTACAATCAACACCTGGGAAATTCTGCCAGCATTCCTAGCTGGTGTTAGTGTTTTCATGACATCAAAACAGGAAAATAACCCTGGCCCAGGAGAGTTTTCCTTTTGGTGTCATGTGTTCCCATCTTTCTTTCCTTGTCCATCAGGGCTGAGTTGCAGAGCTCTCAGTGCTCTTGTGAAATTGCTTTGGCTCTCAGCAGGAGGATGGTTGATGTGTCTAAGTCTAAAGGTATGTTCTTGAAATGTTATTGAAAGAAATCTCAAGTAACCACATTGGGTATTTTCCTATGAGCTCCCATAGGAAAAGAGAGGGTAAAATGAGGAGACTTACATTCTCTTGTATGTCACTGTCTTTGGAGATTAATTTTTCTTCCCTAAATTAGCTTGACCAGATACCTAAGAGACTGATAATGTTTTTTGGCATCTTCCTTGTCCATGGACCTAAGTTTTCAGTCTGTAAAAGATCACATATATTTATAAAGGAGGTCAGTGTTTGCAGAAGCATGCTGATTGTGTATAAAGCTATAGATATCTAGTTCTATCAAAGTCTACATAAATTACACACATTTTCTTCCAAATTATATATATATTTAAGAGTTACTAGGAAAAAAAATAACCTTCTTTAATAATTTAGGCCTATTGTTATTTGGAGGCATTTTTGTACTGATGCAAATAGTACATTTACTGTGTGTCTCTGTGCTCTATTTAAAAAGCAGCAAACATTTTTGCATTCAGCTATAGGATGCTGAGAATTTTTTTATTAATGCTTTAGTTTTTTTGGTATGAGAAATTCTTGATGAAGACATAGGAGTTCCTTTTGGTGAACAGTAACTTTGGTGCACAATAGAATTTTGGTCTGAACCAAAAAAGCGAATTTACACCCCAAGACAAACTGTGCCAGTCTGGGCAGTCACTGAGAATTAAGGTGATATAAATTTATGTTCAATTTGGAACATTTGATCCTCAACCTTTGTGTCTTACAATGAATTACAGGCACAAAACAGAAACAGAATGAAGTATATGGCCCATGTATTTTTGTAATAACATTCCTCTTTTTGTGAGCCAAGAACTTTATTTATCATTATATAGTTCAAGTAACATAACACACCAAATCTGCCCAACTGAGCCTGACTAGCCATACCTAAGCAAGGACACTTTCATATATTTTGTGTTATCACATTAGTATAAGGGCAGATTTTCTTCAGCTAGCATGTAATTCCAAACAGTGGAACATACAGATAGGAAACAGATTTTGTGCTGTATTCATAAATCCTAAGACTACAGGGCTGTAAAGTAAACTGATTTATAGTTCTGAGAATTATAAAAAATAAATGTTACATTAAAAAGATAGTTTGGATGTATAAAAATGAAAATTTAACTGGATTCACAGTCCTCCTGAAGTTTGGAACTAGATCAATAGATAGGCTTTGTTTACATGATCCCTCCTCATATGATCAACATTAACTCACAGTATGTTATTTTTAAAAGTACTTTTTCAAAAGGCATAAGAAAAAGAATTCATGTTGCTCATTTAACTATTTTGTTTTTAATTTTTCTCTGATGCATTCTTTAGCTAAAACAACTACATTCTTTTTAGTGGATCCAGATATTGAATGATTTATAAAACCTCTGAACCAGCTTTGAGTTATGAAACCGACCATAAAGCAAGGCTACAAAATTATCTGTAAACAATATTTATTCCAAAAAGATGGCCTCTTTGTTAAACTCTTCCTATTACTTTCTATTGATTTTAAAGATTAATTTTGCTTTAAGGTATTTTGAGCAATAAAATCCTGTGGAGAGGGGAAGAGGATTAGACAATAGGAGCAGCAAGTCTTCAGAAAGAATTTACTTCTACAATTTCCACAGCTTCTTCCTATAGAAGAAATTTACTTTGCAGTTAAGCTGTTAACAAGTAAGAGAATTTGATATTTATAGAAGCATGTTCTCAGTCCAAAACTATACACTAACATGCATTTTTCACTACCAACTCCTTAAAACTAAAATTGGGAAGAGATTTTTTTGAAAAATCACAGCTTAGAAAAACAAATTTAAAATACAGTTCCAGTGCAAATACTTGGGAGACTTTCAATTGATTTCATTGGGATTCAAACTGAGCCATAAGACATTTAACACCACCTCTAATGGGGTTCTGTCAAAAACCTAAGTACCAGGATGATTATTTATTGTCTACCAGAAGTTCCTCACTGTGGCAAGTACAAAATAACCCAAAGTATGGGGAATGCAACAAAGACATGGAGAAGAAAACATGCTGGGAAACATTTAGCTGAATTTATGATGATAAGGTATTTAGTTTTGAATAATCCTTATTTATATTCAATGCAGTAAAATAGACAACAGTGAGGTGTATAATCAATTTATTACATGATTCTCATTTTTGGGGTGCCTAATTCTTTTCATTAGCTGTATAGGGAGCTTTTTTTGCCTATATAATATATACTGATCTTCATGGAGACATGCATGCCAATGTATGCATGTCACACAAGTGTCTCTTGCAGTGTGTCCCCTGAGGCAAAGCTGAGGATGCTTTACCTCGTGGATCTCACTAGACACAGGAATGCAAGAATGGTTTACAGCTGCTCCAAGGAGAAGGAGGAAAAGAGAGGGAGAAAAATGTAAATATTTTCAGAAAAACTATATAAGTTATCATATGGCTTTGCTATACTGGCTTGTATGGGTTCTTACAGGTTCAACATTAATTACTCTGGTGCACATTTCAATTGTGATTTAACTAAAACAGCTAAAATACTCAGCGCTGCTTTTATTTTTCATTTCTACTCAGGGTAACCATCTACGCAGTGGAATTCTTTAGACATACATATTCCCTGAGTTTGTGATGGAAAATGGGCATCTGATAACAGTTCAGACCTGGCTGAGACCTGGAGTATTTGCTTTTCTAGTTTCCTCTTTTGAAAGCAATCTGTAACTTTCAAGTTATCACAGCAGGACCAGTTTATGGGCAATTTCACTGCTGGTCTGTACAGACTCCTGACTGCACAGTTCTCTTAGTCATACCATGTTTTGATAATCAAGCAGAAAAACTGAGCAGGAACACAACTTATAGAGCCAATACCCTGGAAAGATAACACCCAACATCCTGTTCATCTGCGAGTCATAGTGGAGGGGAAAAAAAGACCATTAAACAAACTTTCCTGCAGATCTCCAGTTAAAGGTATTCTCTGTTCTGTCTGATGTTTCCTGGGAACTCTGCAAATACATCCATCTATCCATCAACAACATGTCACTTACACAGTCTGTGCCCTTTTTCTCTCCAAGCTTCCACTCCTATGAACTGTTTCCTCTGCTCCCCCTGCAAGTTCTGTAAAGTCTCCCTCCCTCAGCTTTTTGTGCTGTTGGTTCAGCCAATTCACCTTTGGGACTTTCCTTTGGAAATGACTGTAAATAGAGATCAAATACTTCATTGAAGTGCAGTCTCCTCTGTCATTGCCTTTTGTGCCTGTATGTCAGCCAGTAAGGGCATGACTGATCAGGGTAAGAGATTAATGGTCACCCCATACTTTGAAAGGGCAGCAGGGGAAGATTTTGCCAGTTAAGGCTTTAATAACTCTGCTGGCTAATAGGCTGCAAAACCTTCAACATTTTTTCAGCCAAAGGACAGGCTATCCTAAGATGAGATTCCAAAGTTTGTGCCTGAAGGAACTTCTCCCTTGCAGCAGGACACAAACATCATATTTTGTAACCAAGTTTTATCAAGTTCATGATCATTTTCAGTGGTATGATGCTGATAAGAATGTCAAATTCATATGAAATTGCATTGTCTGAGGCATGAGGTTGCTTTGGTAATATTGAATTTTGATTTTTCATGAATAAAAGTTCTTTGCAATTCCCAGTTTGCTTACAGAAATGAAAAGTATTTCAGTTTGAACTGCATGCATCCCTTGAGTTTCCTTTAAAGAAGCCTATTCTTTAATCAATGGAAACACTCTTTTATACATAGAAGTGTTCATAGATTTATATACTAGTTTCATGGTGATGACCAATTACAAAAACAAAAAGCAAATGACAGTTGAAAAGGGCAACTTGTATTCAAAAGCATAGCCCAGATTGAAGAAAGTTTGAAGGTTATTGTTTGTGCATATAAATCCTATTTCTTTTATGCACTTTTAGCATTTCCAGATGGTGAGTTGCTGTGACAGACACAAAAAAATAAACAAAAAAATACATATATAAAATTTTTATATCATACATTGGCACAATCACAACATGAATCAAAGCAACAAATAACGAGGTTTTGTTTATTTGTTTGTTTTAATGCAGGTAAGTGCTTTCTTCATAATCTTTTGGAATTACTGAACTAAAACACATTTAACCACATAGTAAATGGCCAACAGACTGGTGTCACTGCCATGACTGCACTGGAAAAGCTCATTTCTTCTTCTTCTCCTAGTTGATGTTGTAGTAAATAAAGATTTGTAGTGCTTTTTAACCATTATTATGACTTTTCAAATACCAAAAATAACAATTTCCCTTATAAG
This sequence comes from Muscicapa striata striata, assembly GCA_030060385.1. Taxonomy (NCBI): domain Eukaryota; kingdom Metazoa; phylum Chordata; class Aves; order Passeriformes; family Muscicapidae; genus Muscicapa; species Muscicapa striata. The sequence goes on along the minus strand of JAREIS010000025.1, from coordinate 1,700,745 downwards.
TCATGTACAAATAAATATGATAATTTAATCACTATTTCTTTTGTAATGAGCACAGTATGAAAAGCTGATATATAGGCTATCTATAGTGTATAATAACAATATCATTTTAGACAAATCCAAATTATGTTAAACTTTAACTTGTTTTGTCTCTTTCACACACAGATTTTAAAGAAAGGTATATTAAACATGGGAAAGAATGAGAAATAATATGAAAGATGAAACAGAAGGGAAATATGTGAGGGTATTAAAAAAGTGACAAAACATGAAAAAATGAAGGAAGAAACAGAATGAGAAAAAGAAGGAAAGAAGTGCAGCAAAACAAGTATGGAGATTATGAGGCTGAGATGGAAGTACACATTTAACATTTTTACTAGGGTATTTCCAGAATATTATCATGTGTCTGTAGGAATATATCTTGATTATTTTCATTAAGGAACATAATTCCATGGTGGCTGGACTTCCACGCTTGGGTTCCAGTCTTCAGATTTTTGGCACTTTTTGGATCTTCCTTTCTATAATATTAGTCTCCAAGAAGTCATTATGTGTTTTGCTGAGCTAAAGTTTTTTCATATTTATCCAGCTTCTATTTAGAACCCATTGGGCTTAAAATTATTTGGTGATCTTATAATACAATTTTATTTTATAGGAAAAAAAAAAAAAAAAACCTCTTGCATAAATTCTGGCTAAGACAAAAGGATGTAGGAACAGACCCAAAGCATATGGGTTAAATTAACGCCTGCTGAGTTGCAGTGCCAGCATTTGTCTGATTTAATGACATGATTTTAAATAATTGGAGGGGGGTCTTGAGCATCCTCCCTGTGATTTTCTGATGGATTAATTTTAAACAGAGGCATAGGGAACATTTGGGACCACTAGTGTGAATGTTTTCTGTTGGTTAACAGTGAATAATTGGCCTAGTTTCTTGTCCCATTTCTTCTTCAGAAAAACATAATTAATTCAAATGTGCTGGCCACTGATATGCATAGCAGAGCTGCAAGCCGTGCTAATAAGGCCAATCTCAGGAGTGAATAAAGCAGATCAGATGCTCAGGAGGGGGTCAGGCAACAAAAATGCATCAATAAGGAACAGGTCTGTCAAGTTCAACCTATCGCTACACAGGTCAAGAATATTTAAAAATATGAAGATTTATTTACAATTAAACACTAATATGAAAGGAAGAAATTATTAAAGGTGACATTTTAGGTGCTGATGATGATTCTGGAGTTTAGGAGTGAAAATCAAATTATATAATCTGGTTTTCCTAGTGCCTAAAGAGTTTTTTTAATAGAGAGAGGAAATATAATCTCAATGTTAGTTTCAATAACTGCTTCAAAAATACCCTTTTCAACATATTATTTTGCCTTCAGCAACCACCTTTTTTGTTTCATGGTATAAGATGCTATCTGGTTTAAAGGGGTTTTTTTCAAGCTGTTAAGACTAATTTAAAAAATAGAATTATTTTCTCTCCTGATTAACTCAGGCAAACATGCAGATGTAGATCTAAAACCCTAAACAAAACTGTTTTAGGAAAATTCTGTAAAGAGTATATGTGTATGTATTTAACATGGAGAGTGATTTCAGAAGAAAAAGTATCTTTTAGCTACTATTGCTTACAACAAACAAACAAGAGTGGATCTCAAGAGCATAATGCTCTACTTACACCAATTTATTTTGAGGTTATGGAAAACCTGGACTAAGAAAATGAACACATTCATTGCAAATCCAAAACTGATTGTGTAATGTGACCTGCAATTTAATCACAATGACTGCAGATTTTTCTTGGTAGATAGCTCACTATAAAGACCTTATTTCCTATATTTCTTCAGACTACATGCAATAGCCTCATACTTGGAGTCAACCAGTCTGTTACTCCTTCAAGTTTTTGAGCAACTTTTCTAACTTAGCTAAAAAAGTATCATCCAGTTTTCAAAATAGCCAGGTTTTAAAAAGGAATGACACAGACTTTTCCTAGTATAAATTCACCCTCTTAGCATTCTTTGAAGATAAACACTGCAAAGTGTCTCCTGTAATGCTGTGCATCTGCACAGTGATGCTGTGTTTTAAATGAATGCAGAATTTAGAAGTAAGAACTAGAGGGCCAGAAAACTGGATGGTAACTCAATAAAACACTTAGCTCATGAGCTGAGAACGGTTTCAAACTTGAGCAGAACAGCTGGAATTTATAATTACTGCTTTGCAAAAATGTTGTGTTTCCCGACAAATATTAGGTTTTCTGACTGAAAATTCTGTATGGTTTGTTCAGCTAAGAATCTCAGCTTTTTGTTTTTGGATACATTTGCAGACTGTGAGAAACTTCTCATGTTTGTACTTTTAAAATTATTTTCCCTGTACTTGTGTCTGCCTAATCAAGTGAAGTAATCCAAGAAACAAAACAAGCAAACAAACAAAAAAAAATTTAAAAAATCAAATTTCCTATTTTCCAAGTGAAAACACTTTATATCAAAAATATTTTTTTTTCACAAAAAAATTCAAGAAAATGAAGAATTTTCAGTAAAAACAGAATAATCTTCTCTCACTCAAAGGTGTTTGGCAAAGCAATTCTGACCAGTTGTTTGCAATAATAATGACTTCAGGAAGACATCTCACATCAATATCATTTATATGAACCTGGAAAATGTAGATCAGTCTATTAAGTCCAAATGCTGGGGTTTACTTCCAGCTTGAAAAAAATAAATTGAGTCTTTGTGTTTTGGGAAAAAAAAGCAAAAAACAAAAAACCAAACAAAAAAAAACCCCAAACCAAAATGAAACTACCTGTACAAGCTTTAAAACCAGAGCAGACTTTTTCACTTGGGCATTCGGTTTTTCTTTACCACAGTGCAAACCAGGAGGTAGAGGACTGATAGCAGCCCAGACTCTGACCTCAACTATCTGACCTGATTTTTAGAAGAGCTGAACACTCAGAGTTTAAGCTGAAGACAGCAGGTCTTGCAGCTGTGTGGTTTTCTTGCCAATCAGCCAATTGGCCCAAAAATAAGAAATAGCTTTAAACTGGCTAAGGAGTGGGGAAGATGGTCATTGGTTATCAAAAGTAATAAAAGGATATTATTTTTATAATAGTTTTACCTACTTTATTTTAAGAAAATATATGCGACACAACATGTATTTTGGAATATACCATCATGAAGCTTAAGGTGAAGTTTCCTTTTCTTTAAGATATTCATTATACCATACCTGGGATAATGTTACAGTGACTTAAAAGGAAAACATTGTCCAATCTCTGAGTCACAACGGGGGGATATGTGACAAAGTCAAAACATGCCTTTTCATTTTACTAAGCTGTTTCATGTGATAGATATTTCGAAGAGCTTGAAAGTTTATTACCTATAAACTGTGTTATAAAATCAATTATTTAAGTACTGTTTAATATTCTTAGAATATTAAAACTGGTGAAGTAATAAAAATAGATATTCCCAAAGGAAGGATTCAAAATAATTTGTTTCATAATCAAAATCTGCACATTTTATAATATCTGCTTTCACAGTACAGTGACAGTGCACATATGATCCCCAAAATTACCTTGGATGGTGCCTAAAAGCCCATCATAAATTCATGAAAGTGTTAAACTCATAATAAACTAGATGGAGAAATAAATAATTCCTTAGTCTCTAAGTTATATCTATTGACTTTAGTACATGCTGGCTGGGACTGTGCTGTGCAACCCCCACCACTTTAAACTTCCAAAGGATAGATTTGAAAAAATCAAGAGCAATTCCTGGAGTCAATAATGTTCTTTTTCTACAAAATGCATGCTTTTAGACAGAAAGATTATATATATAATTCAACTTTATCATGATTATGATTGTGAGATCATGATCAACATTATGATGCTTTTCATGTACTTTTTTTCTTCTGTTATCTTCTGGTCCTCAACAAGCACAATGATGTGAGCTCAAAATAGCTGCCCATGTGCAGAACAGCCCTTCACTAACTCCTTATTAGACTAAAGGAAGAAATTAAATTGTTTCCAGGAACATCAGCCATGAGCTTTTTCCTCACTTGGTCTCTATTGTCAGTTGACAACTTTTCTGTGCTGTGCCATGGGAAGGTGTAGCTATGCTATGCTTCAGCTTCCTCTGATGTCAGTTTTCTTCCAGAGTCTAAAGGCCAGTTTGCATGGATCCTTCACACCTAATTAGTCCCAGGACCAGATCTCAGATGTAAGTTGTAACATCTCCTATATTCAGAAATGCATCTCAAGGAATTCAATAATAGTAAAATACATCTTTTCCCATTTCAATTGCTCCTTGAGTCTAGTGTCCCACTTTATTTTTTGGCGCTGCACAAGTTACCTCACATAAACTTTTCATAATGTCTCTTGTGTTTTATCTCATTATTTATTAATATTTTCAAAATACCTTTCACTGAGGTACAATTAGGCCACAGTCTCCTTGAATCATGACAACCTTGCTGCTCCTCACCAGAGGGTCTGAGGCATAGAGCCACAGAATGTATCTTCTGCAGAAGTACTTGGTATTTCAAAGGATGTAGACAATAATCTCCCCCTTCCACTTCAGAAATCTCACAGCCAGTTGAAATGTCAGTCAAACATGATCATTGCATTTTGCATTAAGTATTTTTGTGAACATTGAGAAAACAGCAAGAAAACCCCGTGGTTTATCTGCATAAGACAGAGATTTTATTTCCTTGCAACTTACTGCAAATCAATCACAGCAGATGGAGCCATAATTCACTTGATCTGGGGTTTCCAGTAACTTGAAGTGACAGTCTTAAGCCAAATCTTCATATTTCTTAAATTGTCTGGTTAGTGTCACTGGTAAAGCAACCCACAATGGAGAATTTTACTTCTGAGCCCTGTTGCTTGCTCCTCCAGGCCATCACCACTGCCCAGTAAGGGTAGGTCCAGCTTGATGTGGTCTTTTTGAAGGCAAAACATGTTGTTAACTATCTGGTTCTTACCCAGCCCTCCTCAGTCCTAATACCTATCATAAGCCTTGGAGTAAAGTATCTCTGGAAAGGGATACAGGGATCTTGATCATGTGATTTTTTCCTTCTTTTTTAAAATTTTCTTTCTTTTTCATTTGGCTGGCATTTTGTGGTTAAGTCATTTTTCATTATGATGCTCCCAATATTATAAGCAAATGTCCATCATTATTTTCTGCTGAAGGAGAGTGTTCTATTATTTTTCCTTTTTGTTGCTGTTGTTGTTGTTTGGTTTGGCTTTGGCTTTTTTTTTTTTTTTTTTTTTTTTTTTTTTTTTTTTGACGGGTGGGAGGGTTGATATTTTGGTTTCTTTTTTTTTGTTTTTTTCTAATAGTAACAGTGATACTTTTATGTCTAGGCTTTACCTTCTTCAGAAACTGAATTTATTTACAGAAATTCATTCTCAGTGCAAGCAGATGTTTTCCTTCTATCTTAGGTGAACTGATACCACCATATTAATACTATTATTTTCTGGGTAAAAAAGTGTAAAAGTTGGATTACTGTGCATATGTTTACAAGACTGACAAATCTTAGGATGTTGATAGCTTTTGGAATGTCTTATTTAAGATTTTTTTTGTCGACCTTCCCAACACAGTTTCTCTCAGAGAACTCCTTCTTATGCTGCTATAGTGATGGAACAGGCTATGGTAACCTTCTCACCAAAGATTTAATTCTTTGTGACTTTTATGATTAAAAAATTGCTCTGACTTCTAATGAAATTAAAATGTTTCAGTCATACTTCCTGATTTGTGATGACACTTTCACATAAATAAATAAAGTCTTTACTGCTTATCTTTCAGTCGTGAGAACAACTTGTGATCCACTTGGGATGCAATTCAAGGTGATGAGAGAAGTGATGGAAATACTCCATACACTGAAAAAGATTTGTCTGGATGGAGGATGGGCATGCTGAGCTCTTTTAACCTCTTGAATAATCTTGTGACTTCTCTTGGGAATGAGCAAGCACTTTCCTTTCAATGGATTCCTTGGCAGTGGCAGTGCATATATCCATCTTGGCTTTGACCTCCAAAGCTCACAGCAGTCAATTAAGCAGCGTATCTGTGAACTGTCCTACTTTAAATAATCCTGTCATAATGTCAGACTTTGATTTTCTTGAAACTCTGCCTAAATAATAATGCATATATTGGATATATTCTGGTATTAATAGCTGAGCAATTTTATTCTGTGTTTTGAACCTCCCATGGAAATTGATTTTTTTAATATCTATAATTAAGCTCAAACCAAATTGGTATCTTAAAACTGTCCTAGGCTTTCATGTACCAGCCAGCATAGTGAGCACATGCCAGATTGGAAACACCTTGGCACAGTGAAAAGTCTCTAAAATGTATTTTAAGGCTATGTCCATACTGATGAATAAAACAGGCTTATCTACTTGCCATCTATAAAAAAAGGCAAACAAAACGTTTCTTCTCTGGCCCTAAAATGTCTTCTCATTGTTTGCATCAGAGGTATGACTAAACTCTTTACCCAAACCTCCCAAACTGCATGGCTACATCAAAACTGCCTTAACCTGTGGCTTTCCCCAAAGAACTCCTGAACATTGGGAAAGCCCCAGCTGAGGTGGAAAAAACCCATTGCAGGGCTGTACATTAAACAGGGCATATCAGTGGGTCAGTGGTCTATCCTGTGCCCTGGATGAGCTTTATTTACCTATATATTGATGGAGCCTAATTATCTGCAAGGTGTTAAATTGAAGTGCAGGAATTTTTCAATGTGTGTGATGAATGTAAAAAAAAAAAAAAATGTTCTTTAACCTGTTTGTCATGGGTAGAAAACTCAGGAAAATAATCTGATTCCAATTACATTTATAAGAAACAACACTTCCAGCCAGGAAATTCACAGCCCATTTCCAACTTTAAGCAAAATGTCATGGCCAACATACAAACTGCTTAAAAATGGCTTTATGCAATGAAAGTGCTGACAGACCTTTAATTATATCCGTGAGTGTGACTATATTGCTGAATTATTTTCAATTCTTCTTTGATTCTTGAGGTCTGAAGCAATTTTAATTCACTGTGAAGTGACATCTACCAGAGTACCAGTGTGAGGCACTTTATTTTAATATTAAGCATATGGAATTACAAACTGATCATTTCCTAAGTGTCCATAACTTTTGTGCTGACTCCAAAGCAGTCAATTAAATTAAAAGTATTGTCATTAATAACAAATGTGCTCCTTTAGCTTTGGAAGAAGGGGAATAGTAATATACTATAATAACAATCATCTTACTGATTTTTGATAACCTATTTACCTACTAATTATCATTATGGCAGGAGGAAAATCCATTTAACATTGGCTAATGCTTGGAAGTTTAGGAACTTTTTTCATCCTATTATAATTTTGCCAGACTTCAGCAGTTTACTGCAACTTGCCCCTGCCAAGCATCTGTCTAAGTCTGAAGGATTTTCCCTTCTTTGCTTTCTGTCTCTTTTTATATTTTAAGTGTTACAAGCAACTCATTTAAAGTGGAAATTAATAAAGCTGTGATTAATTACAGACTTATAAATATGATTAAATCACAGCCCAGAAAAGAATTATATGTTTATCTAAAGTTATGGTGTCTAAATAGTCCAGATGATTCTAATGATGCACATTTAAGCTGTACAAAATAAAGCATGGCTATATCTGTCTTTGTAGAAGAAAGGACCTTACAGTGTCTATTAGTAGTGAAAGCATTTCAGTTTCATAGAAGTTCAAACAGGAGTAAGATCATTCACGTAGAATCATGACTGATAAAACTTAGATGCAAGGAGGAGGGTACTCCATATGTTTTTCAAATATCAATATTTAGCCAATCTCAAAGTCCAGTACAAATACTATTCACAATAATCTACTACAAATAGGTGCCTGAAAAAAAAATTAATATTATTAAATTATTGCCATAGATCTAGTCTAAATATTCAAATTACAATTCAGACTCTTTTGCTGGGATGCAGTTTTAGCATACACTGATGATCTTTGTATGATTGAAGTAGCTTGTAGCAAACAAAGGAGTAATTTTCAAGCCTTGGAAATTATTAGAGGATATAAATTCCACCACCCTGCAGCTGAAATATATGTATGTGCAAAGTGGAAATGGTCTTGCAAAGTTTTCCCATTGCAAAAAAATAGCACTAATTATGAAAAAAAAAATCAACAAAACCTACTCATTCTCTCCCTCAAAAAAGCCTTTGATATTTCACACCAGAGCCTCTTTGTTGAATAGACTAAATCTACTTTTCTCTAAAGCCTGAGAGTAAATTAGAAAGTTCAATTTCCCTGACACAGATACATTTCCATGTGCCGTCTACTCACAGATGAGCTGTACCTGATGATTGCAATATAAGGCAATTAAATAGAAAAAATTTCTTTTACTCCACTTATTTCTCAGAGGAAAACAAAGTTTTCATTTTGGCTGGAATTTCAAACATTGCTGAAGCCAAGCAGGTTGATTTCAATAATGTAGGTGGAAATAGGTTCATTCATTGCACCTTTATGTAAAATTAAACAGTGACAGTCATTGCCTTACAACTCCAGAAACCCCAAAGACCTTTTGTGTTGGTGAGGAAGCAAGATGAAAAGATATTCACAAATTAAGCATAATATTCTCATGTGCCCTCTATAAAAGCTGTGAAAATTCTATCCCCTTCTTTAAATTAATTATATTTGAATTAAGTCATTAGCCTAATTATTTTATGTTCTGCCTACAGGTATTTGTCCAAGAACAACATACTATGCTCCCATATTTTTCACAACAGTACCTTCTGTATTAAGGGCATTATTCCCCACCCCAGCCCACACTTCCCCAAACCATCAAAAACAATTTGTGACAATTGAGGCAAGTACTGCAAACAGCAAAATAAGAGTCAAACATCAGGGGTCAATAACATTATTAATATATTTTTATAGTACCACATGCTAATGAATGTGGGAATTACTGATATATTTTAGGAGATTATTAATGATGGGAATGTAGTTTTCTATTTAATAAGAAGCAAAACATCCACTAGTTATTTTATTGTGGTGTATTTCTTTGTGGGGATTGCTTTGATTTAAACTAGCTAAATGGATCTGGACACAGGGCAATTGTTAGAGAATTTAGGGCACTTTGGGGTCTTTTTTTGATGAGGAGTGCAGGCTGAGAGGTTGCAGTGTTAAGGTCGAGCTGCCAAAACTCTGGCAGCATTATTCTCCTTGGAATAGTGTGTCATGGAGAGCTGTGCAGAGCCCCGGGCTGAGGCTGAGCAGGCTCCACAGCTGCCGTGCAGAATCTGTCCCTGGGGAGCCCCAGGGCTCCTGCTGCCTGCCCAGGTGCTGCTCACCTCTGTCAGGGCAGGACATGTGATGTGTTCAAAGAAATGCATAAAAGTACACCTGGGAGCACACCAGGCAGGGCAGAAACAACTGCTCTCCTTTCAGGGCTGCTGAGAAGGTGCAAAGGCAATTTTAAAAATTATTATCATCATTATTATTTTTATTGTTACTCTTTCTTTATTTGCTGATCAATCAATTTTTGTCAGATTTCTTCCGTGCTTTGCGTTGACTTTTCTCCCAATATGTGTAATCTTAATGTCATAAACTGGCTTGGTTTTCCACAGGTACTGACAGAGTTTATTGAAAGAGATTTGTGTTAATGAACTGGCTACCAGTGTTTACATATTTTTGACAAGAGCTGCACAAACTCCCTTTTTGGGAGACTCATATTTGGATGTTAGAAGTGGCCAGCTTTTGTAAGCTGAACTTCCACTGGTAGAAATTTAGAAAACTCTAGATTTTATAGAACCAGACATACAGACAATACCCAGTTTTAAAAATCTGTAGCGCTTAAAAAAGAAATCTGTAAACTTCATTATTTAGTGTAAGTTAATTACCTAATTATAACAATAAATGATGGCTTATAATTCTGTGAAAATAAGTTTATTCAAAGTTGCACAAAGTTATTTTAAAAGTTATATTAGCCCTTTTGAAAAATCTAACTCTGTAGTTCAAATCAGTAAAAAATATACTGTTGCTTACACTGCCAGGTATATATAAATAATAATTGCACTAAAAACCAAAACTGAATCACGATAGTCTCTGACAGTTAGAGTGGTAGATTGGAATATTTTTAGTAAATCAGATTCCATCACAAGGCTGTCTTTGCTGTCAATACAATCAACCTTCTAATGTCAACTAATAGGTGGATGATAATAATAATAATAATAATAATACTAAATTCTAAATCTTTTACAGAAGTAAAATTAATATGATGCAACATTGCAATTAGACATGGTGAGTATGAATATGATACCTTCAAGTTCTGTATTTCCATGGTTCTTTAAAGAACAGAAACAAGTTTTTTAGCTATAGAACGACATAATATTTGAGACACTGTTTTTTTCTCACATATAATGATCCATTATATGCCATTGAATACTTAATTTTGCAATTGCAAAATTCTGCAGACCATTATTGTTTGGTTCAATTCGAGAACTATGTGTGTGAAAACCACAATTGCAGTAATATGATATTATGCCATAGACTGAAAACATATTGTGGAGGATGTGCAAGTATCTTCCATTTTCTGAGCATTCAGATGAGATAGTTTCATATCTGTGACTGTAGATATTTGCAGACACATACTACTAAGAAGGAGGTAGCAGATGTACAAGTGTTAAGGATAGATTTAATTGTATATTATGACTATCAAATGAACCAAAAATTAATTTTCAAACTAAAACAGAATTAAGTATTCTAATAATTAATTCTAATTATTATGCTAATAAATGATTCTAATAAATGCTCTAATACACACACACACACATTCCAGCCTAGGGAATATATTGCAAAATATATTGCAGTCATGTATTTCACAGAATCACAAATTCTTGCTTCAGTGCTCCAGTGTATCAACCCTTATGCCAAAGCACTGCATAAAAAGCATTGCAAACACATTTCATGCAATTTCTTGGACAACATAATTTCTTCACTGTAAATCATAATTGATTGCAACTCTGTGAATGACCCAGATTTGGAACTGGCACAAACTGAGTACCTGCACTGAACTCAGTGGATTTGAACAGCTTAACTGATGTCAGTATCTGCCCCTGTGACTGAAAGCTGTGGAAAACAGCTTATTGTAACATAGAACTGTTTATTTATGAGAAACTCCCTGTGAAGAACAGCAGGATGCCAGCTTAGCTGAATGGAGGATGACAGAGGAAAGGCAAAAAGAAAATGTGGAGAGGGCAGAAGCAGGGAGGGTCTGCCCATAAGGAATGTAGAAGGATCACATAGGGATGGAACTGGGAAGACCAAACCCTGTTTTGGTTTGATTTGCAGCTGGTGAAGGATGCTAAAGGCAAAATAATGATTTATCAGCTGCAAAGAGCAGACCATGAGGGCCCATAAGTAGGTGGTGCACAAGGCTTGTTTTCTAAGCTCACGGGCACAGAAAAGAAAATATACTACTCATGATCTGTAAGGAGAAGGAGAGTCCAGGAAACCATTGACTGCTCAGTCACAACTTAGTCCCTGGCAAAATTGTGGTGACAGTGCTCATGAAGGCCAGTTCATTCCAGTCTAAATCTTTTGTGATTCTCGATGATTCAGTATCGCTGATACAACACGCCTTTTTAAAAACTTAAATAATTATAACAGAGGCCTATAAATGTAAACATCACTCCATAAAATTAAGCACAAGTATCAATTTATTTGATATGCAAGGATTTAAGCTGCAGTTTGTGCTTAAGTAGTTAACTCTTCTTAATTTTGATCACTGCTTATGATTTTTAATTTAATTCCATAAAGAGAAACCTTGCTTACCATTTGCTGAGTTTTGCTGCTGCTCTTCCCTTTAGCTTAATATTTCCTTATACTATAAAACAAGAATATTTTTACTTAAAATGTCTTAGCACATTCTGTATCTACTTTTTTCTTATCTTACAAGGTAAACATTTCCATTCAGTGTTTCTGCCTTGGTGCTCACCTGTCTTTTATCTAGCCTAATTCCTGTGTATAAGATTCATTGACAATTACTGGCTTCACATGGAGGCTCTAATCCTTTCATTCTGGAAGTGCTGAGGTGCTGTAGAGACATTTCTTGACTCATATAAACATTTAACCTGCTGTTTTGACTCCTTCCATTTCTGTTCCATTTTCCATTTGTCAAAAGTAAGCAATTATACAATAAAAATGAGGGTCTCTAGCATGACCCAGTCCTAGTTTGAATCATATAGCTGTAGATGGTGTCTCTGTCTTGGGCACAGAGCAGATTTGTCTGGAAAAGAAAATTAAAATACCCTAAAATCACAAGAAAGCTGCCATGGAGTTGAATGTGTGACTGATAATGTGACTATATAGCAATGCTGATGTGTATTTATAGAAATCATTAAGAATTACATAAACGTCTGCCAGTGTAGTCCTTAATAGTGGGATTAGTAGGTTCCACTGTCTCGAGATGTTTGTATACTCCTCACTTGCATCTCTTGTTAGAAGTCTCTGATCTTCTTATTTCAATTAAAAGTTTACTCCTTAAAAATAACAAAGATGGCAGAAAGAAGACTGGAATTTATTTCATACTTTTCTTTGCTTGCTGAGCTATGATTCACCATCATAAATGTTTGCTTTAGTTTGAGGCTTCCAGATGTTTATTCCCTCTGGTGAGTTCAGCAAAACAAAGCCTTGTAGCAGGAAGATTTTGTGATCTGTGAGCAGGGTTGGCCACCTGTTGTTTAATTACTGTTGTTATTTGGTCACTGTTTATAATTCAGTTCAGTTTATAAAAGACTAATAAACTTTAAATTAAATTCTGTCAAGTCCTGGATGTCAATAAAACAATCTATCACACTTTCTACTGCTGGGCTACTGGTCATCTATCAGACATATCAGCCACGTTTGAATTCTCTACATTTCCTGATCGACTCTTTGCCTTTTACCTTATTTCTCAGCAGAAATTTGATATTTGATTCAAAATTTCAATTTTAAAATTTATAGCAGAGTAAAATTTCAATTAATATATTTCATTTTTGTTGTTATTTTTCTTCACTGAGGCATTCAGAATGCATGTTACTGCAGTTACAGCTTCCTCATGGGAGGAAGAGGAGGGGCAGGCACTGATCTCTGCTCTGTGGTGACAGTGACAGGACCTGAGGGCATGGCCTGAAGCTGGGCTGGGGAAGGTTTAGGTTGGATATCAGGAAAAGCTTCTTCCCCCAGAGGGTGTTTGGGCACTGAACAGGCTCCCCAGGGCAGTGGTCACAGCACCAGCCTGGCAGAGCTCAAAAAGTGTTTGGACACTGCTCTCAGGTACAGGGTGTGACCCTTGGGGCTGAGCTGCAAAGGGCCAGGAGTTGGACTCAATGATCCTCCTGGGGCCTTTCCAACTCAGCATATTTTGTGATTCTGTGATTATTTTTCTTTCTTTTATTTTTCTCTTTGAAGAGAATAATGTTATATCATGGCTTCAGAATCTTACGGAATTTTTTGGTCAATAATGACCCTCTCAGTAAGGTTTACCTCTTCAGCCCCAATAGTTTTATTTCTGAGTTACCACACAGACTCCATTGTGTGAGCCCTCTCATGTGTTGTAGACATCCATGTTTTTATTAGAGTTTTTTTTGCGATTTCTGATTTTATTTAATAGACTACTTAAAAATATAAGTTGAACCCATTTTATAAAGGACTACAGTACAAAAGCTGCTTTATCAGGCTCAGAACATGCAAAGTGTTGCAGGTATACATGTGAGTAAAGCTGAATTTCTGAAAGTACGTTATATATATAAAATAGAAATTAGCCAAATCTAGATCAGCACTAAAAAAACTGCTTTTCTTCCATTTAGTCTTATTTTCAGTGAAGGGTATCTCAGAAATAATATATATTTTAAGGTTTGGTGCTGTAGCATGTGAGTAAATATCATTGTTTCACTTGATTGTACTATCCATGACCAGCTGTGGAGGTGGAAAAAAACCCAAGCAATCAAAACCATGTCTCTGTTGCATCATTAACAATTTTGATGTAGTTTATAAACTTGTAGATATCTTAAGATGTTATAGTAGGAAAAAAACCTTTTAATAAATATGGTTTGTTTCTATGATTTATTTGAATTGCCACCCAGAGTACTTGAAAGCTATTGTGATGATGGAAGGACCTTTTAATGCAGACTGAGTAGGATTCAGATATGAAAGTGCAATTGCAGTAAAAGAGAATTACACAATATGCCCACCCACTACTGAAAGATCTTTTAACCTCGAAGTGTTTAAAGTCTCATCCCAATCATTCAAACAGAAGTCATGTGTTGCCAAGTCATGTGTTAAACACAAAAATGACATTGAAGGATTCTGCCAGGATCCCTTTGAGACAAGTGAAACATTGTAGACTTCCAAGAAAGCTAGTACTTGTATATTTTGAAACAGAGAGAGCCAAATGAGAACTTTCCACTTAGCACTGGGCGCTCTGTGGAAGGCTGAGCCTGAACAAAAGAGGTGAGCATGTGGAGGTCTGCACAGGCTATCCCACAGCATTTTGGAAGGTCTGGTCTTTGAACATGAGTGAAGACAAACACAAGCAAAACTCCAGCCAACACAACATGCTGACTCCAGCTTAACCTAGACTGGAAGACTGTTTATGCTTCAGATGACTAATTATCATAGATAGAGGAGTACTTAAGTTATACAGAGGTAGCCAAGCTTTAAAAACCTCACAGTGAAGCAAGAAAGTGAGCGACAAGAATTTATAACAAATAAAGCTAATAATTAAAGTGTCAAGGAGAATTTTGCTGAGAAATAACAAACCACACCAGCTATAGCTACCTCTGCAGTAAATAACAAACAGTGATACTCACAGGCTTTCAGTTACTTTCCATAATACTGTACAGAAAATAAGGATGGAGAAAACATAAAAGTAAAAAAGAGAAATTGTGAGATGAATTTCAGGAAAGTACAGCTAAAAAGAGAAGACCTCTTCTACTTCTCATAGGTACTATGTAATAGTGTAATATCTCATGTTGTCTTTTTTTTTTTTTTTTTTCCTTTTTTTTTTTTTTTTTTTTTTCAGTGCCTAAATTTGCCTCAGTGTATTCTTAACAGAAAGGAATTTGAACATTTCATCAACGAGATGAGACTAAAGCCTACCAGAGATGGAACTTTCCAACTAATGCTTCTCCAATTTCTGAAATAATCAAACTTTTCACACACAGATGAAACAAAGGCTCTATGCATGTTTTATTTGCATGCATGATACAAAGTGTTGATCTGCTGTGATCTATCCTTTTGATCCTTATTAAATGCATTTTGAAATATTCACAGACCACCTAATAATGCAATTGGGCAGATGAAGGAAACACTTCTAAAGAGTTAACTATGAGTGGGATGGGACAAATATATTTTGTAAGACTTATCAACTCATCAGCATTTTTACAGCTGTTAACTGCCTTGGTTTGGCTGATAATTGAACCCTAAAACTGAGGAGGGAGTTTTTTCTATGTCCAGTGGAAAGAATTATGTGAAAGGAGGCCTAAGTAGATCTGAAGTCTCTGCCTGACCTTGGATATAAGAACAACTTCTAGAGGACCAAAATCTGATACTCAGATAAATAGTTAACCTAAAATATGAGACTATCCTGAAAATACTGATTTTAGATGGGAAAAATCACCCTCTGAATGTACCTTCATACCTAAAGAAAGAGTAGGCTATGAGACCTTACTGATATCCAAATTTTAAAGACCCAAAATTAGATTTCTTGAAACTTTTGAAGATTAATTTGAAAAAATACCACACTTTGATATCCCACTATGAAAATAGAGATGCACTATCCAGCTAGTTCAGCTCTCAATTGTGGTAAAATTAGCTGATGCTAATTTTCCTCACATTAAAACACATTGCCTTCACTCACAGAGTCATTGAATCAAATAGCCAAGAACAATCCCATGAGAACTATGCACCACCATTCAACATGGATGTAAACAAAGTTTCATTTGCAAAAAAGTGTTTAGCTTTATATGCTCTGTTGATATAAAACAACCTTTCAGTTAAGTTGGCACTCAGGACATATTAAGTGTCTGTCTTCTTTTTAGTCCAAATAGAGATCAGTTTCTATTATAATTGTCTTAGAAACTGGCTCACAATGGGAATCACATGTAATTTGAATTAGATTTCAAAGTTCTTTCACACCTGAATCTGTGTATTTAAATCAGAGAAATGCATTGACACCAGAATATGATCTTCACTGTTACTGTCAATTCTGAAAGCCATTGTATAATAAAGATTGATTATACTATTTACAAATCTAGGCTTAAAAGTGGAAATTAGTCTAAACCCTTAGGCAACAAAAACAAAAACAAACCAACCAACCAAAAAACTAAAAAAAAAAAAAAAAAAAAAAAAAAAAGCAAAAAAGAGAGAGAGAAAAGGAAAAAAAAATTGTTTGGTAAAATGCAGTTTTATCTCTCAATTGCCTTTTATTTGTACCATGGTTCAGAAGAAATAAACTGCGCATGAATAATTCTGATACATTTTAAGTTAATGATGTGATAGAATGAAAAATGTAGGTGCACAGTGATTGAGAAGCCCAGTTCTGTGCACCATTTTCAGATCTGTATTTTACAATTGATAAAATTAATCCAACTTCTTTTATCTTTATTGCTTGAGCTTCTTATGGCAAGGTGCCTTTTGCATTTGGCATGGAAGAAGTGTGACAGACCATGTGAATCTGAGGCTAAGGAGAGCTATTTTCATTCTTCTACACAGTGCTGGCAACTACAAAATTCAGGGCAGATTTTGCCATTTTGTTAATAGATTTTATTGCAATCATTCACTGCTTCATAGCACACCCACTGTTCTTTAGTCTGCCACATCATTATTTTAAACTATATCAATCTTTATGTAAATATGGATTGAATATATGATATTTTGTTTCTAGAAGTAAAGATCACTTATCAGGAAAGAGTAGGCAGCTTTATTTAACTTACTAGATCATTTAACAGAATATTTAATAAGATAAGCATTTAGAACTACTTTCCTGTTTACACCATTACAAGAGAAGACTAACTGAGAGGTCATGATTTGATTAGTTTCTTTTAATTGGTAACAGATTACAAAGACTTAAAGATTCCCAGACAAATTGACTGGCAGGTCCTTTCTTCAGACCTTGTGTAACATTAACTCTCTGCAAAGCACTAAAACTGTGGCTGGCAGTGCACCTTTTGGGGCTAACACTGGTGCTTGCCTTTGAAAGTGAATCCAGGGTGATACCCAGTAATGGAAAAGTAGTAATTCACACTTTCATCAAAGGCTTCTTTTATATAAATGCTGCTTTAGCCCTGTGCAATTAGAGAAAATTAAGGACATAATTCAGCTTTTCCTTGACAGAGTTTGGCAAATACTCAGTAAGGTGTATTTGAGAAACTAGCCCACATATATAGAGAACACACACAAGATGTGTTTAGCAAAATGAGTTTGTGATTCTGTCTGGTAGTAGATATATTTGCTGAGCCATGGCAAAGCAGAGCTCTCTGCAAGTGTCATTTGGCTCACAGCCCTGAAAAATTATATACAGACCTAGACAACAGGAAAAGCAACATAGAAGGAAAGGGTAGGCAACTGACTGGAGGGCAAATTCAGCTTGGTATTGCTAAAATTGAATGTTTGAGGGCAGTGCAGTGGAACACGTGAAAAAAAGAGAATTCAAGATTTTCGTTTTCATGTAACATAAATTTTCATGTTTCTACTAAACACTCTGGAAGATGCCTACCCAATACATTCTAGCTATTATGGAACTATATTAGAAAATATTAATAATCTTATAAATCATTAGGAAAACTTTAGGTTTTAGTGTCTTTAAAGATAGTGATCATTATTCACAGTGCCTGAAAAGGAAAGGCACTGTTAAATCTTAGTCCAGCACTAACTTCAGTGATTGACAGCTTTTCCTAAAAACTTTTTAGCTGTCTTAAGGGTATGAGACAAAAACAAAGTTTCTAAATGTCCTGAATTATCTGTCAAGCTTTCTGCCTCAGAGGAATTTTTTTACCTAACTGCACTCAAATATTTGCATCAGAAAACTGTTCATATGGATATTTTTTAGCTTGATCTGAAACTTCAGAGAGTAGACAGAAAATGTCTTTTAATAGGACCATGAAGAGTTATTTTGTATTTACTCTGTGAGATATAAGGAAGCCCATATTGGTATTTTTTACTGATAACATTTTGAACATTTACAAGCCTAGCTGTGCACTCCTGTAAGACATTATTTGTACTGAGCTGGCCAGGCTTGGGGGCTGAGGCTTGTCACATTTGCCTGTATAAACTTTTATTGCCCAACCTACAGATTTGTTTTTTCTTGGTTTAGCTGAAATGGAAATTTTATTCTGATCATATGGCCGTAGCTAGTTTGGTTCACCTTTGCTTTCTGGGGTTAAGCAATGGCAATGGTGCAATCATAGTTTTATAGAGGTTGTACTGACAAGTAATTCTTTTGTGCAGAATGAGATATTTTCAGCATTAACACAATGATGTCATGTAGAGACATTCAATCCTGGCACAATATCAGACACCTTGAGAAGTAGGAGGCAGAGCAGAGGAGTTCAGGGCTGGGATGGGAAGAGATGGGGACCAGAGATGGCTGCAAACAACTCACTCATGGTCAGCAGAAGAAATGCCAACCTCTAGCTGGCCAGTGTTTCTCTCGGGGATAACAAAGAGAATAAAAGAATTATGCAACGTCTGCTAAATTCACCACATTCTGTAAATTCAGATGCAACATGGAGCTACAGAGCAATGCAGAATGGGAAGAGGTGTAGCAAACTGCCCAAGAGAATCAGAGTGACAAAGAATAAATGATTGACACACACATCATCTTCCTGCCAGTGAAAACCCTGGACAACTCATCACAGCATCCCTCCAGCACCAGATTCAGCCACCAACCTGGGATGCAGAAGAGAAATGGTAGGTGAGTCCACCTCCAAGAAAAGGGATAGAAACAAAGTGTGTATATAACAACTTAAACTACTATTACTACTACTACTACTACTACTATACTATTATTATTATCATTATACTTTTTCATTATAGAAGCATTAATCTCTTATTTTTCATTTTTGCTTGCTACAATAAATTTATCTGGGCTCACAGTGATTCTTGAACAGACTCTTGAGATTTCAATTATGCTAACAATAAATTATCTGCTTTATATACGAGGCATGTTTCCTCTTTTCCCATAAACAAGATTCTGAGCACAACAGTAGAAATAAAATATGCTAGACTAATAAACAGTGTTTAATAAATTACAGATGTTTGCCATTAGCAGATTATAGCACATGAGAAAAAGAGAAACAATACATCAGAGGACACCACCAGCAAATTGTTATTATGTTGAAAACTTTTAAATATCCTCCAGTCTATCAATATTTATTAATGAACACTGCTCATCGGTCTCTGAAGCCCAACTTCAGACACATGCATATTGACTTCTTCGTTTTGAAATAATTTGGATTTGTAATCAATTGTTGCATGTGGGAATTTGTTAGTGCTGATTAAGGATTATCTAATTTTAGTCATAAGTCACTGCATGCATGTCATTCTAGATATAAACAGTAGTAACAGATATTATTAATTTTTAATGTCAAATAATAGCAGATTGAGAATGATTTGATGTGTGTTCATGCGAGTTTTGGAGTTATATAGACTGTGTTTGTGCAAGGGATTTACTGGCTGTTGGAGAAGTGGAGGTACTTGTAACAGCAATTATTTTTTTCTTCTTTTTACAAACTTTCTGTTTGTAGTCCGGCATAAAAATAATATTTATTACACAAGTCAGAGCCATTTTCTTCTTTTGAAGTGTTTGGACAAATATTTACTTATTCACTTTATTGTGAGAAATATTAGTGACAGACATTTTTATTGATAAGATATGTCTCTAATAATCTGGAAACCAAAAATAAAATATTAGGCTACTTCATGTGCAATAAATTCCATCAGTTTAGAAACTAAGAGAACAACATAATAAAAATAAAAAAACTTGTCATTTATTCTTTTGGGTTATTTGGTCCTCTACTCTGCAGCCTCTTTATTTCCAGACAGCACAAATAATTGGTTCATACTCTTTCTCTGGCAACTGCTTAGACTTTCTGGGAGGATGCATTTTGATCAAATCATGGTATTATTACACTTACAGCCACTGATTGAAGTGATTTTTGAGTGAGCTGAGAACAAAGCTACCCAGTAAGAATAACTGTACTTGTGCATTTGATTCCAAAACTTACCATTCTGCTGTTACCATTGTGCCTGTGGCTGCACTGAGGGATGCAATCAGTGCTTGATTTCCCTTCAGAGTGGCATCAGAATTTTTCCATAGTGGTCAGTGGGTGAAGGAAAATTTTTCAACTTCTTTTTTTTTTTTTTTTTTTTTTTTTTGGTAGGAGCAACTTCATTCTGTTAAATGTTCCTAAAGAAATCAGAAAGTGAAATATCTTAATTTGAATTTAATATCAAGAGAGCACCTTGCTGACATAAGGTCATGGTCTGACTGTGACTTCACAATAGTTTGACTACAATTTTGTAAAGTAAAAATAAAGTTGTTTTGAAATTATATATCTGCTTCACTGAATTACAGACTTAAGAGTGACACTTAAGGAGAAGAAAACTTTCAAAATAATACAGTATTAAATTACTGTAATCTGAAATTTATCTATGTGGATGTTTATTCTACAACACATAATATGTAGAAAGTCTGTGACAACTTTAGCCCTATTTAGATGCTAAGTGTGTTGCCTAAGACTGAGTGAGAACAATCTGGAGCAAGCTCTCTGGACTTTATAACTGTGCTGAAAGACAATTTAAAAATTTTATTTCTATAACTTGAAACTAAGCCAGTAAGGGGAGAGATGTGTTATCTTAGAGAGTTTTCTGCCTTGGATAGGATAGAAACCAGGAACAGTTTTTACTTTAATGATGACATACCCATTTTTGCAAGAATTTGAAACTTGACATCAGTATCCTTGCCAAATTTCTGTATGGATGGCTATGTTCTACTTTTATGTACTTTTCTCCACATTCTGCTTGGCATCACACCCACCTTCATGCTATTACTTACACTAGTATGTAATTAAATACTGCTATCCTATTGTAAGTAGATTTGAAATTGCTTTTGAATCTTCTCATCAGCTGCCTTTCTACTTAAGATTCAAGAGATAATGATAGATTCCTTTGCAGGCAATAAAGCATTTTAATGAAACACTCTGAACAGATTGCTTATCCCACAAGAGTGTATCTGCCTGCTGTGTCTGTGCATGTTACACAAATAGAGGTAGTCACCTGTAGTTATTTTACCTGGCTCTTGTATGTCCTGGATTTTTATTGCTTTTGTGGCTCTTATCTTATTTTAGCTTTATAAATGCATCACCCGCATTTTTCTTATACGTTTTGGTAACTGCAAAACCAATGAAATTGCCAGTGTACAATAAAGTAAAACCCGCCTGATTCAAACATGTGCATCTTACCAGGACCAACCAATCTATATGACAGCAATTGTTAATGCAGAATCATATATTTTCTTGTGCTTTTCACAGCAAATGCTGGTATTTCAGGTACACCTCCATATCCAGACCTGAGTTTCCATACTTGTTTTTCAAAAGAATTAAAGTGTATTTTTTCTTGTCTAACTTGAATAATCTAAGAAAGCAGTTGCTCAACTTGCATTTGTTTGTTTGTTTTTTTCAAATAATCCAATAAACAAGAAGATTATTCAATTGCCCGGATACTCTGATATTTGGGATTCACCACATCTTCAAGCATATTAACTACAGGATGATGGTGAGAGTAAAAAGGTTTACAGAGAGAAACTGAAGGAGCATTAACATCTTAGTAAATTAGGAAAAAAATTAGGATACTCTACTTTTTTTTCTCTGAGTCTTGTACCTGATCACTCTGGGAACTTTACTGATATTTCTTAGCTGGAGTTTGTCCCTTAAGAGTTCTGCTATGGCAGCCCTGGACTAGGAGACTTGTAAGTACCTAAAAAAGTTTGGAAAACACTTGATGAAGAGTTCAGGAGCTGTAAGCACAGCAGTGCTTAATAAGTGTGGGTATATGAATCACAGCTTTGCATTTATTTCTTCCAAGTAAATAATATTTTTCCTTGTGCAGTGAAGTACTTTTCACAAGAAACATTGAAATGCCTTTACAATCATCCAGTGAGAAAAACGAAGTGATATGGAGAGACTTACAGTACCTCAGGGGACCTGGATCAGGCCCAATCACTTATAAAATAACCAAGTTGATTCTTTCTGTGTGATATCTATTTCTGGGTATTTCCTTGAGACACACTACTCCAAAAATTACTTTCACTTTGTTATGACCTGTCCAAATTCTAAAAATAATACAACCTGGAGTGAGATAGTCAGATAAGTAATTAACACACTAAGCCAGTAAATCAAATTAAGAAGCCACTGCCATAAGGAACTCTGAGTGTCAGGACACTTGCAGACCAGACACAGCAGATGGTAACTGTCTAAATCCCTTAATTTCATTGTTCAGTGACACAATATTGAAATAAATGTCTCTCACGCATATCCCTACAGTTATAGATATACCCATTGTTTAAAGACATTGTTAATTCAGTCTTTTATTCTCCTCTACTCCATTTTTTAAGTACTTATTTCTGACAAAATGTTACTAAAACCCTATCTGAACTTGTCTGTGGCTACTTCAGTGCTACAGCCTTTGTCTTGTACCTGCTGCTCTGCATGTCAGAGCTGTCTGCTCAGCCCAGCAGCCCAGAGTGGGATCCTAAATCCATGGTACTGACATTGCAGCATGCACTAAGTTTGTATTACCCAAGTAGAAACGTTAGGGAACACTTATTGGAGCAGAAAAATAAAATAGCCAGAAAACTTCTTGAAAAGATTGCCAGCAGTGGGTCTGAGAGAATTAGAGACTGAAGAAGGTAGCACACGCATGATGGAGAGAATGAAAAAAAGAAAAAAAAACTTATAGAATCAAAGACTAAGAATTAATAATCCATACTGTAATGTGGTGGATTACAAAAAAAAATCAAAAGAAATATTAAAGGGTCAAATCTGATGGACACCTTCTCCAATGTGTGTACATGAGTTGGTCCTAATTAGCAGAGTCTAGTAAGGTTGGTAGGGAGGGTCTGCTACAGAGAAAAAAAAACACCAAAACCACCAGTGATGAGTTGAAAAAAAAGTTGGTATTAAATTTATAATACATAAGATAATGCACCCAGCATGAGGAAACAATATTTTAGGCCTCATTATATAAAATGAAGTCGTTAAACTTTGTGATTGATAAGGGACTTGGTATCATCTCGTTATAGTCAGTGTGAGAAACCCTATCTGATAATGTGTAATCAGTAGGTTATTTATTGTGAAGACAAAGAAAGACAGAATAGATTGGAAAAAAATATTATATAAAAAGTAAAGAAGGCTTTCTTACATTGCTGAAAAGCCATTGTTTAAAAACAAAACAAAAAAAAAGAAGAAAAAAAAACTAATTAATTGGTTTTACTGGAAGAGTAAATATAGTGAATAGAAATAGAATGAGAATGTGTAAAAGAGCTCAGGAAGGAAATAGAGTAGTCTGATATATAAAATAAAATAAAGAGAGAAAGCAGGAGGAAAGAGTGAAACAAAAGAGTGAGAGAAGGAAGGAAAGAAATGAAAGAAAAAATGGAAAAGAGAGAAAGAAAAAGAATGAGATGAAAAGGAGACAAGAAAGAAAGAAAATTGAGGATATAGAAGGAAAGAGTTAAAAATAAAATAAATAGGAGGAAATAAGAGAAATAGATAGAGAAAGAAGAATACAAGTATGAGAAAGGAAAACACTTTGAAAGTTTAGCAACAGTAATGGTTTGTTGCTGAATAGAGATGATAATGATCTTCAGTGTTGCACTTCTCTTCTATAACTATTTCTGTCCTGTATTTGGAAAGTAAGATGACACACTTGTTAGACAAATGTGGTGCTTTCCAGATAAACCACATTTACAGGGAGTTAACAATTTAAAAACACAGGATTAAACCATTAATTGACACCACCAGGGCTGTAGAAGATCTATTAGTGGCTGGGGTTAATTTGCACATATATTTTGCTACATCCAGAGGCATTTACATCCAGAGGAATTTACATTAGAAAGAATGTAAAAGTTAAGTCACATCTGGAAAAAATGCAGACAATCAAACCATGACGCACAGGGTCACTCTAAACAAACATCACTGCATTTGCAGTTTGTTGCAATGAAGAAGCTTTGGTTACTGAGATGGATAGCTCATTTTTGTGGTTTTCCTAAAGAAGAAAGATCCCCTTTAGCCTGTATTTTGTGGCGAGCATTTTGTGTGGGTTCAATGCAACTACTCATGGTAGATGCCCCAACAGAAGGTGGGAAGAGAGTTACAATACCTCCAAAGCATATTCTCATTTAAATTAAGACATTTTAATTTAAAATCTGTTTAAATCTGTGACAAACAGAGAAAAATGCTGAAAATTTAGCAGCATTATTGATAAAATTTGACTAGACTGACTGGAACACTAATTTCCTTTTTGCAAAAGCTTAACTGTATTTTTTTTTACTTTGGATCTAAGGCTTATTAGTGTGGGAAACTGAGATAATATCCAAAGATGTGCAGATCAGTATTTTATGGACACTTTTCCAGGACTGAAGTGTTCTCTCTTCATTTTGGGCATTACAATTTATCAAGGCAATAACCCTTGCAACTCCTTGTTGTGGATTTATGGCATTGTTGTCAAAACATTTGCAGAACAGTCACAGGAGAGTGCACGAAGCAGTTTCAGAAGGATTTGTCAGAGCCCAGAGAGAAGCTGTCAATGTGCTGCCACCTACAGAAGCAGGAGCTCCTAACGAGCTTTCAGAATGACAGACAGTTGACCAAGAATTCAGCACTCTCATCAATTATCTGAGATGATACTTAATTAATAATGGTTCAGAGATGACACCAAGTTGACATGGTGGCAGGAAGCAGAATATGGAATAGCTCCATCCAGAGATGCAGCTTTCTGGCAACACCCACTCCACAAAGTGCTTTGAAAGCTGTAAATACAAAGTTACACACCTGGAAAGATTGAAGGTGTCTGACATTACTCATCATTATATCCTGATCTCTTCCAGGGGGTATCACAGAAGAAAAACATAAACTCTCTGCAGTACAGATGACTATTTAATAAAAACTGTCCTATTCTGGACTTTATTTACAGGGAAAAAATCAGTAGGAATGAAGAGAGAAGTATTTGCTTTCTGTATACTTTCTAGGAATACAGTTTCCGTATTTTCATGTTCAAAGTTTTTAAAGGCTTATAAAATATAAACATGAATTAACAAAACAGAGAAAAAATATTTCAGTGGCTGAAGAAATCCCTTAATTGAAAGATGCAAGTTTTTCAGAAAGAGATAATTAATGTGACCATTACTTTAAAGTGTCTGAATGCCCTCAGAGAAAGAAGTACTTAACATCATTTGGATCTTGTTTTAAGCTAGAAAGGTATTAATCCCTCCATACAGCTGAAAATATAGAACTCCTTGACTTTGATTTAGGTCCTACACAGTGTAATTGTGAGTGGTTAACTATAGGTGAAAAGTACTAAAAAAAGAAGAAAAAATTTCAAATTCTCTGTTGGACTGGATGGTTTTTAAGTTGGTAGAATTAAATTAAATACCACTTGCTTGATTCAGACAATAGATAATTAAATCAAACATAGTGATACACAAATAATAATACTTGAAATTAATATCAAACTATTCAGGGGCTGTGTGTACATGTTTGGTTTTGTTTGTTCTGGGTTCAGTTTGGATTGGCTTGATTTGTTTGATTTCACAAGTCTGAAAGCCTGTGTGTGAATAAGGGCAAGGAATAGTCTAAAATTTACAGTCAGTTACAGTACATATAATGAGGTTTCTTTTCAGAAATATTACAGCTGTGGACACTGACAGTATTTGGTGACAGATGTACTTCTAATACATTTTTTACATAGCAACATTAATTGATTTTATATCTTATGTTTTTGCTTATTTGTTTTAAATACCAATTTTTAACCCTTTTTCTTCTCTTAAAAGTCATTTTCAGAAGAGCATTAACATTACTGTGATAGGTTCTGAAACTTGTACTCCTCTTGTGCTTGCTTTCTGCATGACAATGTATTACATATTTATTTAAATTTGTTCTTTTCTCAGATACAGCAAAATAATCTTCAGAATAAAAAACATATTCTGGTCCCTTTTATGCAATATTTCTGTAACCCATTTATACAATAATATTTTGATGTTAGCAAATACAAGATTCAAATTTAATCATGAAAGTAGACTAAAGTGACTCTCCTTGCAACTGAAACTTTGTAATTGCAAGTTTTTGAATTATTTTCTTCTCAATTAGTCTCTGTTTAGTTTTAGTTTTAGTGCTCCCACTTTAGAAGACTGGTTAAGTTCTGCAAAAGTCTTTAAGAGTATGCTACCATCTTCTGGAAAGAGATGAAAATAGAGCTTTTAAGTATTTAAGATTAAGCAGATTTGTGTTATCATCACAACTTGCAGATTGTATGCTTATACTTTCCAGTGACCATCTGAGATTTTCCTGAACAGCAAAAATATTTTTGAAACCCAAAATGTTAAGGTTTAACCATGGGTGTTTAAGAAATCTCTCCTCCAGGATAGAGTTTTTTCTTTTCTCTCTTTAAACTGCACCTAAAATTATATAATTCTTGACATTTTAAGGCTAATTAACAATTTACTTGCTCAGCATGAGGTCTTTAGAGATTAAATCAATATTGCTGTAAAGGACTCTCATTTCCTCAGCTGAAATTCAGAATTCAGCTCCTTTCATATTGCCATTAACATCAGCCTAGAAAGCAAAGTTCATGTCACATCCAAAGCTGCACAGATTTCCAGTAAATGTGTCCAAGCCTGTGGGTTGGCCTGTTACAGAGATAAGGCTGTTTATGAAGGTCAGTCTGGAGAGCTGAGGGAATAGATTTTAGTGAAGCAAGCCAAAAACTAAAAAACTTTTTGGATTAAATAAAGCAATGTAGTGGCTGCAAGTGAAACTGCATCATCTTTTGAAATTAAAAGTTCTGCTCTATATTAGAGAAAAAGACATATGGGGCAGTGGAGCCCTGGTATTGACACTTCCCATATTTAATATTCTATGTACTGAATGTTTTCCAGGACACTTTTTAGAAAACTTTTGCTGAAAGAGCATTCATGCAAAGGGCTAAAAATCTTTGATGCAGAATTTAACCATTCTTTTAACTATGATTTTCATTAGTAAATGGAGCATGCCACAGCAGTCCTAGATCTCGTTACTCTTGTAAATGCAGTTCTCTGATTTTTTATTTCTTTTTTTAGGTATTTACTATAAGAATATGTATTCTAGAATATAATGATTGGAGTGGTATTGAAAGACCTGCACAGTGTACTTGGAAAAGGAACTTTTTTCTTTTGAGACTGCTCTGGGAACCTATTACTACACTTTAAGATGTCTGATGAAATCAGAATGGTTAGGTTACCTTAAGGGGAAACAAGATTTTAGAAAGACAGATACACGTGTAGACTTTCAAGAAAGAAATAAACATTAAAAATTAGGTCATATTTCTGCCTTCTGTATTTCTTCATTTCCTGTTTGAACTGGCAAAGTGGGGCAGTTAGTGAGGAAAAGAAAAAAAAAAAAAAGACTTTTTAATCTATACTTTTTGATTTGTATGTTTTATATTTTCAAAGTTCAAAGACAACACTGAAAAAAAGAAAAGTTGCAGTGTTTTTTGTAAGATAGTTACTTTTTATTTTTCTGTCTTTGGTGTATGTATCCAAATATGGATAGCTATTATCTTTCACCTGATATTTAAATTTTTTGGGGCAGTTTTTTTCACCGATGACTGGCAAACAGACTAGAAAGTCAGCATCCTACCTTGACTCCTGTTGGGTGACTTTCACAAGGCAGAACAGAATATTGCAATGATAATAACAATTCTATGAAGATTTAGTGGCTGAAAAGTTATCTGGATTATGAAAATTTGTGGAGTTTATTAATTGAAATTTCAGTCTTTTGCTCTGAAAATATGGGGGATAGGATCATACTTAAAAATATATTTCTTGCTAAAAGACTAAAAAAATTATTTTCATAATAGGAAATATACAGGTAAACATAATTCCAAATGCCATAGGGACTGATATACTGCATGAAAATTTAGAATAAGTGGAACATTGCTTATTTAATTCAAGTAAAATTCAGATTTTAAACAGGTGCAATATTTCCATTAGCTCAGCCAAGCAACTTAATAAGAAAAGTAAATCCACCCAGCTTTTTTTTCCTTTTCCTGTTCTCAAATGCTTCAGTGAAATGTTCATTTCACTGCAATTTGTTTATTTAGTTAGTTTATAATGAATATTTTCAATTATGGTTATTCTGAGGGTTTTAACCATATAAGCCACATGGCATTCCGTCTGTTCAGCTTTTATCCTGAAACACTGAAAGAGAATACATGTTCTAGAACAAAACGTTTTGGTCATTGTATCTTTGAGGTGATTTCTAAGACACACTGACTCCAGTTGAGCTGAAGCTCTACTGCTTAATGTTTGGATTAACTGAACATGCAGTGATCATGAGCAAACAAATGAAAATTCATTCTGGGAATCACTTGAGCACCAGCAGAAAAAGTATTCTCATTATAGCCCCAGATGTAGTGGCATTTGTCCAGGACTTAGCAAACCAAGTCTTGCAAAAACATCAAGGGACCTTTCATGATCACATCATGGGAACTGCTGCACGAACCAAGGTAAGATGGCTGCTTCTAGAACATGCTTATGCAAACATTCCTTCATTTTGAAGATTGATAAGCTTATTTAAATGAAACCCCTATTGGTTTTTGGTTTTTTTTTTTTTATTACCATGTATTTTTTTACATTACCAGGTTAATAACACTGTTGGTTTGAATATCGGTTTACTGTGCTCCTCATCTGTGCTTTCTTGCTTTATTAAAGTATCAGAGTCCTGGTTTTGATAAACCTGTATCTCCTGGTGTGTTTTTTTTTTTTCCCAAAATAATATTATTATTGACTTTCCTTTACAATGTATTTCAAATTTTTCAATTAGGAGTTAGTTAGGAGGAATTAGATTTCAGAAAGTGTAAATATTAAGATTCTACTACTGAAAGATTAAAAAAAATCTTTTTCATCTTTTCATCAACAGATAGGTGCATTAACTTCACTAAAATTATTCATGTGTCAAAATTTGTATCAATGTTATGGTAATGAACATTTCTACTGGCAAGCATAATAAGCATTCTCAGTGACCAGGATTCCAACAGGTATTAATGAATAGGAACATGCATATGTTTTTGCATTGTTCTTTGAAAATTATGTTAAAGCTCAGTTTTTCCTGGTTCAGAAATAGAGGCAAAAGCAGTTAGAGAGGAACAAATTGAATTACTAAGACCTGCAAAAACAGAAAATTATTATTTTCAAGACATGACACCAGGAGAGGAAATAACTAGAAATGCATTAGAAAGAACCCTGAAGTAAAAATAAATTTTTTAAAAATATTCATTCTGTAATGAAAGTTGGTGTCATGTAGTAAAAACACTTGTACTAGGTACCATGGTCTTCCTTCATAAGGAAATGCTAAAATGACTAAATATGCACATGATGATGTCAAAATTCCAGGAGCATATTAACCCCAGACATCATCCACCAACACATGTGAGTGATCTGTGTCAGCATTCCCCTTGCTCTGGAAAAGCAGCACTTCAGCCTGGATTGCTTTATCACCAGCAGGGGATTTATTGGTTCCAGCTGCTTTGTACGTCAGTGGTTGGGGTGTTAGCTTGGGAGACTGGTGCTGTCTCTGCCTGGGGGTGTCAGACCAACTGTGCCTCAGTGGCCTGAGTATAGAACAGCAGCACAGCCCCTCTCTGCAGGAGTGTTGCCAGGTTGGGTGTGTTCAGGTTTGCTGCTGAAGCACTGAAAGGGCTGCAGGAGCTCCTCAGTGAACGGGTCTGAAGGGAGTCAGACAAGGATCTTCCTATCTGATGTGATGCAGTGAGGGAATACAGAGGGAAAAAGTAAAATATACACAAAAGCAAAGGCTGCTTCTCATTTGCTTTCAAATGTTCCAAATTTGCAACACTGAGCAACTTCTTACACAGGCAGATGTAAGTAGGGTGAGGGGGGAGGGTTTTAAACTGAAAGATGAGAGATTTAGATTAGGAAGAAATTCTTTGATCAGAGAATGGTGAGGCACTGGAACAGGTTGCCCAGAGGACTTGAGGATGCCCCATCCCTGGAAGTGCTCAAGGAACTCTGAGCAACCTGATCCAGTGGAAGGTGTCCCTGCCCATGGCAGGGGGTTGGAACCAGATGAATTTTTGAAGCCCCTTCCAACCCAAATCATCCTATGACTATGATTCTATGATTATAGTTTTATATTAGCAATGGCATTTTTTAAAATTACATATTTAATACTGGAGGAGTGTCCAAAACTGAGATGTTCAATAGTAAAAATATCTAAAAATTAGTCAAATAAGTTTAGTATCTTCTAACCGTAAAAGAGAAGCAGCACTGGAAAAGCTAACTGTGAAAAGAATGTCCCTTTTGGTTTTCTCTAAAAATTATAAACACAATAAAGTGATTCTTTTAGGCATTGTTATTTAAGCTATAATTATAAAATTAAATATTTTGAAATATTGCATTTTATGGAAAATCTTAAGTCTCTTTGTCTTCTTGTCTTGTTTAGAGCAAAACCAAACTTCAGAACTTCTAGGGCTTCACAAACTTGTCTAATAATAATACATGTGATAAATCTATTTCATACCTCCACTTTTTATGAAGCATTGTAATCATAAAGGTTTAAAATATGTTAATTCTTGTTTAGGATGCATTTGGATACTTAATGGAGAGATAACATTTTAGTTAATAACTTGACTGAGTATAGGAAGAGGATTTACATCTTAATGGTACTAGTCTTCCCTGAAGGATGGAATAGAAATCTTATATGATTATAAAAGTCTGATTCTTTATTGTCTACCAAATGCAATTTGTGTGGGGAAAACAATGGAGAGTGTCCATTATGGGAGTTACTGTGTTTGTGGGAAAAAGATCTCTCCAAATTAGAAATAGCCGTTAAGTAATTTATTGTGAGTTATTTATTTTTCTTACAGCCTTCAGTAGTTATCATGAATACACTGTAGGTAAAATACAACATTACTACATCAACTTTTTATAGAGCTGGTGATTTTTCACTAGTTTTTCCAGATAGTCACTGAAATTCAGAAACTCAAGACATGATCTGTTTATTTTAAGCTAATCTTTAAGTGAACCGTTGGAGATTGCTATCAGTACATGGAACAATCTTTTCCTATGGAAATGTTCCACACATATATTTTATGAGCATAGCTGGCCTCTTAGTCTCTGGCTTGCTCTCCATTTCCTTGTATTTTGCATTCCCATGAATGAGAACGAACTATTATTTATTCTTGGCTCTCCCAAGAATGGAGTGAAGGAGTAACTTAACTTTTGCCCTCGGTGTCTCCACCTCCTCCAGTCAGAGCGGATGTCACAGGCATGTGCTTGCTTTCAGCCATCCTTATTATGTCTTAATCATGTTCTGAACTTACTCATTCCCAGGAGTCAACAAAGAGTAGTCAAGCAGTAGGAGTAGTTATGGGAAAGAAGAATAAATAGTGCAGATGTCAGGAATTAAATCTAGACCATATTTAAAATGTCTCTTGCCTCTCCTGGAGCCCAAATCTAAACTGTTCTTTTCAGAGTCCCAGCCCAATGGTTTAAGTGTTCTGGCATCATTCCTGGATGGAGCAGCCTCACCTCACTGATGGGGGCAGGGATTTCCTGAGCTGCCCCGGGGACCACCACCTTGCTCCACAGGCCAGTCAGGATCTGGGCTTTACCAGAGGGAAGGAGGGAGGTGGGTAACCAGCATGGTGCTATAAAATGTCCTGAGTTGGAAGGGATCCACAAGAATCATTGACTCCAGGTCCTGCCCTGCACAGCTCAGCCCCAAGAACCACACCATGCCCCTGAGAGCACTGCCCAGACACTTCTTGAAACGTGCACTTGAACTCTGTCAGGCTTGGTGTTGTGACCAGTTCCCTGGGGAGCCTCTCCAGTGCCCAAACACCCACAGGGAGAAGAATCTCTTCCAAGTATCTAACCTAGACCCTGTGACAGCTTCAGGCCATCTCCTCAGGTCCTGTCCCTGGTCACCAGGGAGAAGAGATCAGCACCTCCCCTCCTCTTCCACTCATGAGGAAGTTGCAAACCATGATGAAGTTTCTTCTCAGTCTCCTCTTCTCCAGGCTGAACAGACCGAGTGACCTCAGCCACTCCTCAAAAGGCTTCCCCTCAAACCTCTTCACTATCTTTGTGACCCTCCTTTGGAAAATTTCTAAGAACTTTATATTTCTTTTATGTGCATGTGTCCAAAACTGCACACAGGACTCGAGGTGAGGCCACAAAACAGAAAGTGAAAATCACCTGCCCCGACCTCTGGGAAGAATAGGAGGGAACAGCAAAAAGAGGCAGGAAAAACAAGAAATTACCTGGCAAACTAGGGAGAGGAGGAATTCTGCCCAGTGGAGAAGAGCAGAAAAGCAGGGCTCTCATCACCTGCCTTAAACCTTAAATTCCACATGGCACACACTGCTGGTTTGCAGGGTGGCCACCAGATGCCACCAGTGAACCAGGAATTAATTCCATTAGGGTTTTTTTTGTTTTGTTTTGGTTTGGTTTGGGGTTTTTTTGTTTGTTTGTTTGTCTTTTTTGTTTGTTTTTGTTTTTGTTTTTGTTTGTCTGGTTGTTTTTTGTTTTTTTGGTTTTTTTGTTTTTTTTTTTTTTTTTTCTTTCTCAAGAAGGTGCAGGAGTGACCTGCTGGACTCTGGGAATATTCGATGTGGTTTGTGAATGGGTTTTGGTTCCTCTGTGAAGGTGTCAAGTGTATCATATTTCAGACACTTCAAAATTCATAGAACAGACTAGAAAACTAGCAGAGTCACTGGACCAAGTCTGTGCCTTATAGTAAGTCTCTTGAAAATATTTTAACACTTAAGCTACTTTATTGTTCTTGCTAAGAACTGGATAAGCAATACTGTCTGAGAAATTAACAAAGACCATAAAAACTATTTGCATTTTGAGCCAGAGCTTGATTCAATTGCCTTCCTCCCCACACACCCCCCACACTTTTTTTTTTTTTTGGGGGGGAGGGAGGTGTGTGTGTGTGTGTGTTTTGGTTTTGGGGGTTTTTTTTTTATTTTTTTTTTTTTTTTTTTTTTTTTTTTTTTTTTTTAATATGGGGGCAAATATTTTTTTTTCTTCTATCTTCTATTTCTTCTATCTATTTAATTTTTTCTCTATATACACAGTCTCATGGTTGAGACTCAGTTAAGGTTAACTTTGATGAGGTTATTTTTATGCAAATCTTCCATCAGCAGCTCTTTATGGGGTATTTTAACCCATCATGTACTTTGGTTTGGTAAACTTTGTATTTGCTGGAATAATTAACACAAGATCCATTAGAAAACCTTAGCAGGATTGACTTTGAAATTACAGCTTTTGTTCACTTCAGCTCTAAATACAATAACAGCACAATAATTGGTAACTGAAATTAATATCCCATTTCCAAATCTATGAATAGCTCAGTTGTTATTATATATATATATAAGTTTAATAACAGGTATGCAGTTATGCCTACAACAGTAAAACTATTGCAGTACATTTATTGGACTACCAATCATGTTGACCATCAGAGAATACACAACACTTATAATCCTGAACCAAAGATATTCTGTTCTTGACCACTTCAGCTTGAAAATAAACTATCAGTATAAATGAAATATAAGCTTTTTTTTTTTTTTTTTTACAGATTATAACACTGACATAATTTTAACATACTGGAATGATTTGCAACAGGCTCTGGATATTATTTCCAGCTTAAGTAATATTTTTGTGCTACTATTATAAGTTGTTGATATACAAATACCATTTTGGTTCTGCAAAATTCTTCACAAAATGCCCAGGGTAGAAAAACAGCAATGCAACTATCTGGTCAGCACAATTCTGTCTCCTTCTCCTTAATTAAACAGAGAGATGTTTGATCCATTATTAGATGTTCACATTTGACACTCTCAGCAACCACTGGAACATGATTTCTGTTTTTCCCTTCTCTCACACTGAAGCAGCAAGAGTCTCTCTGAAAGTGGGTTAAGTTTTAAGGAAAGCAGCTGGCCTTGGGACAAAACCACACAAAGTTCTTGTTGGTTGTTTTCCACTGAAGCTGTTTTCCAACAGGATATTGGGTTTTCTTTAGAAGGACATTTTTTTGGAAGGTGCCTGTTTTCTGCAGATAATTTAATCTTTTATTTTTGTTGGAAAAAGAGAACACCTGACAGCTGAAAACCCTTTGGCTGAAAACAAAACAAAACAGAGGTTTGGAAATACCCTCCAGTGCTTTACATCATGTGTCCAAGTCTGACCGTCCCCTGTACTGCACCCAACAGCCCGGACTGCAGGGTGGGGAGGACTGGGCTGCAAAAACAGGAAAAGGGGCAATCCCCCACTTCTATAAACCCCAAAGCAGGTCTTTAAGAAACTTTTTTCAGGTTCCAACTGAGGTATAGTACAAACAGACTCAGATGTTTTCTTCTAGATTTTTTTTTAGTAGGACAAACACGTATTTTGTAACCTTTTCTATTTTGTTTCAAGCACCCTACTTGCACAGAAGAACTCAACTGGCGAGAGCCAGGCTGGGATATCATCCTGCATAGGGGGCAGAGCAGGATCTGGAGAGGAGAACCGGGGTTGGACAGAGCCTGAGAGAAGTGGGCAGGGCTGTGGGGACAAGGACATGGCAAAGCCATGGATGGCAGGGTGGCAGGTCAGTGAGCTGGGGCCCAGATGAGCTGGGCAAGTGTCCAGAGATGGGCATGGCTGCAATGGCCAGGGGCTGGCAGAGCTCAGATTGCTCAGGGAGGGAGCTCTGAATGGCAAATGCAGAGACATTGCTCTGCTGGGGGAGACTGGGACCCAGAGGGTGGCTTAGGATCCAGGTGAAGTGAAGGGCAGGGCAGTGAACTGTTTGGACAAGCAGAAATGCAATTTCTGTAACAGGAGAGTGAAGTAACTCCTACCTGTGAGAACCCCTGGGAAACTTTTTGCTTGTCTGTCAGTCAGGCTCAAATGCATTTTTTTCCTTGCCAAGAATTTTGCTTTTGGACTAGCTGCACTTATCACTTCCACGAGATACTATTTTGTGTCTCTGATATTCTGCATTTAATGTTAGCTCTAATTCTAACTTTTTTGCCTGTCTAAATGGTGGAATTGTTCGCCTAAAATCGTCCACCTGACTGTTACTAGGAGATAAATCCTTTCCCTCCAGTCGTCCTTCAGAGCTAGTTGGATTTAGTTCATTTGCAGCTAACAAATGCCATCTAGTGGTTCTTATGGGCTTAATTGAGCATCTAGTGAAATACAGCAGCTTGGCTGAATAAGATTGGTTGAATGAGTAAGAATCATAAGCAGTTAATACAGAAAAGAGGACTAAGTGCTTAGGGCATTCTCAAGTTATCTCATAGTTTTTGTAACTATGTAATAAATACCTATTGATCTGCTTGTGTTGATATATGTTTCCTTACCACTCATACTAGTTACATAACCATCAGAACTAATCATGTTAGTGCAGCCACACTTCATTTTCTGAATAAAATTTATATATACACAGGGGAACTTCTCCACACACATGGTACTATTTTTTTTTCACTCCTGTAAACAAATTCTGTGATTCATGGAAGATGCTTCCATTTAATTAAGCCAATGAGTCAGGCATTGAATAAGTTCAAATTCATTAACAAAAAAAGGATTCCAAACCAGAGATTTGCATAAGCCATGAAGAGCTGTTAAAAGTATCAGAATCCAGAGATGAAAGCCCACCTATGAAGCAGTGAACTTCGTAAAGTCATGATCTGTACTGGGAAGTACTTATATATAGAAGTAATCATTCCTCAGAATTTTAATGTACAAGGTTTAAAAGAAGCCCATTTTCATCATGCACATAATTAACCCTTAGGATGCATTGCTGTAAGATTCTGACCACAAGTGCATATGAGTTTAAAATGAGCTCTGACAAATTAATCTGGCATAGATCCATGCTGTGATGTACAGGTATGTGTGTGTATCAGGCCTGGATGAACTGCCTAGCTCAGGGTTTCCTATAATGCTGAAAATAGGAAGGGTCTCCATTCTGAAAAATTAGCCTATGTTTGTCTCACTTTATGTAATTTTTGCCTGAGAAGTAATTTACTGAAAATCATCTGGTAAAAGGCTCTGGTCTTTTCTTCAGCTCTGACAGTCGTATCTGTCTCAGAAACATTGTAAATATTGGCTGATTTAAGAGATTTCCTAAATGAAGTGCATATAATCCTTTTATGCATTATATACACTGTATATACTCATTCATTAAAATTCTGACCCATTTCACACTTCCCCTTTTGACTTTTATTTCTTTTTCCTTTTTCATGTCTTCATCCATCTCCTTTCCAGCTTGACTTAACAGACAAAAATGCTCTCCATGCTGAGATAAGCATCTCATTTGCCAAAGTGTGCTATATGAGTAAGGTGATAAAACAATTTTGCCTGTTCCTACTTTGTGTATAATAAACTACAGAACAAAGATTTTAAGTAAAATTACTCTGAGATTTACCCTTCGTGACCAGTTTAATGAATCACTTTTCACACAGCAAGAAAAGCATCTGCCAGGTGGAAGATGCAGATCATGAGCTTGTTCACTGTAGTTCATTGTGTGCTAACTCTAAAGAAAAACAGATTTTGATCTTAGTCTCAATTTATCCTAAAATAGCTCACATTCCTACATAGAGGTTAATTTATAAACAAAAGTAAAACACTGAATGTGGAATAATAGTGCAATCATGTCACCTGTGATTTCAGTGAGGATGAAGAGTCACTTAGCAACATTACAAGATTGGAACAAGCCACCAAATCCTGAAAACGTAGCAACCATCAGGATTTTATGTCACCAAAAAAATGGATGGTGAGTCCAGTAGTCATCCTGGTTCTGTGGGGGGACACTTGTGGCCTCTGTCTGGGAGGCAAGAAAGGTCTTGATGTTGCTTTAGTTTCCACCAAGCCCCCACTTACACAGGGGGCCAACCCAGGGGATGAGGGGGGACAGCAGTGACCTGGTAGCTCTGCTTTGCTTTGGGGGAAAGCACAGCCAGATAAACTTTGATTGTGCTCACTGTTGAACTGTTTGCATTGAAACAAATTAAAGTTCAAAAAAGTCTTACTGTTAAGTAATTTATAGAAGAACCAGGAAATGTTTTGAGATTACATGCAAATTTTTTTTCTGTATAAAAGCCATAGGTGAGAACATTCCAGCTGAGATGGGCAAAGCCCAGATGTAATCTCTCTTATATCACAGAGTTTATCAAGAGAGCTCTCCATTCAGTCCTTTTCCTCTGACTGCATGCTTTGTCCTTTCTCAAAGAACATGGATGTAGTAAGGGATAGATCTGAACTGTCAAGTTCTGCCAAACCCCAGAATCCCACAAACCCTCTCAGCTACTCTGACTTAAATACATTTAATGCCTCTTCTATGGTAAGTTTGATGCAGTATGTGCTTCCCTGCTTGACAGAAGATTTTGCTACTTAGTAAGTTAAAGACCATAACCAGAAGAAGTGGTTAAAACTCATTCTTGCCTGGGGAGGTTTGAAAGTTTAATGTCCTGCCTCCTGGCAAGGTTCATGAATGTGATGGTGGGAGTCACTTATTTTACTCCTGCTCATGGGGCTGTGCCACTGAGCTGATGCATTGCCTGGCCCATCCAGCTCAGCACTGCCCTCTCTGAAGCTGCAACTGCCCTCTAGGTCCCACCCCACTTTCCCAGTGCTCTTGAGCCACTGTTCATTCCCCTGGGCAATCTATCTGACCCTGCTTCAGGACAGCAGTGATTTACCACCCCAGGGGAAAAGGAAAGTTAGCAAAAATCCTTTTACACAGATTTTCTTGGTTTACTTATTGATTGCTTCCACTTCCTTTATTCATGTGATTTCTCAGGAATGCAAAGTATCTATACAGAGTCATGTCTGGAAAGAGTGATTGATGCAATTCTACATTAAATACACTGAACAGTTCATGAGGTTAAAAGGATAACATCATAAACACATTTCCCAAACTCACACTTGCTCAACTGTTTACAT
Source organism: Muscicapa striata striata (assembly GCA_030060385.1). Lineage (NCBI taxonomy): Eukaryota > Metazoa > Chordata > Aves > Passeriformes > Muscicapidae > Muscicapa > Muscicapa striata. The sequence goes on along the minus strand of JAREIS010000025.1, from coordinate 1,662,566 downwards.
TCAAATCCATAGAAGAAACAAAATCTGATTAATGGAACTACCCTGGTAGTTTTTATATTAACTGATCAAATCCCCTTCTCTAGACATGAATGTCATAACATAAGTTAAATGTATATTTTATTAAGTTGTCATGATTTTTGTGGTGGAATCAGGGTCACTAATGAGCTTCAGTTACATCTGACCCGCATGAGTGTAGAAACAGACTTTCACAATACTTTCTCTGTATTTATCCCCATCCTCAGTGTGTTTAAATAAGTAGTTGAAATAACATCCACAGTGAAATTAAAAAACCTCAGCAGGGGAAAAATGTATCAGATAAGCAGATTATGGTAATTGATTCTCCATACATTCAGATGGGCACACATACTCTCAATCAAATAAGATATTTCAGGAATCTTGAAAAATTAATCAGCTTTCAGAATTTGGTTCTCAGAGGATAAATGGAGAGTTAAAAATCTAGCCACATCTCCTGATTTCATATATGCTGTTATGGTATACTATAACTAACGAAATGAGCCAAAAGATCTGCTGAAAAGAATGAAAATAATATGATTCTCAGCATTATGTATAAGACTTTTGGAATGGAAAGATGTTAAAGTCCTGTGAATCACATTAAAAAAAAAAAAAAAAAAAAAAAAAAAAAGAGTTTTTAAATATTTCTGTGATTTGAATATGAAAAATTGAATGAAGTGGGAGTTTCTAGGAATGAGAGGCTCAAGGGATAGTTCCTATTAAATTAAATTATATCTGACTCATTTCTCAGAGCAGGGATCAACAGTGAAGGTTCTATAGGTAGGAGGAGATGAACAATATTTTAAATGCCTTGTAATGCATTCATTTCTGTTCTGGTACAATGTCAGCATTAAAAAACATCTCTGTCTGCAGAAAAGGCTATTAATAAAATAGCAGGTACCTTTTCTGCCTCTGCAAGTTTATGATTGAGAAAATGAGACACCAGTCCTCAAATTTCCTGCAAAGATAGGAAGCATATAAGGTATTGCATTTTTTATCTAAGCCTATGCTTAGGAAAATATAGTTGTTTATAATGTTCTATAATTTGTTTAGATACTGATATGGAATAGGGAAATGAAATAAAAACCCAGCCTACTGACCACAGACAATACAAAAATGTTAAGAACTACTGTGTAAGAGGTGATTAAGCAGTCTGATTCACATGTCTGTACAGACATGTAAAATAGGCAATTAATCCCACAAGTCCAGATAACGGATGCTTTAAAAGGTTTGATGTTGAAAAATAAAGGAAATGAGATGTAAAGTACAATGACACTTAAAGCATTTTAAGAGAACTGCTTTCAAATTGAGTAGTAAAATTGCTGGCTGCAAGACAGTGCATTCACAGTGCAGAATGATACAGACCTTACCTTTCTCTAAAAAAGACCACAAACTCTTACAACTGAGCTAGCAAGGTATTTTTATTTCATTTTTCAATAAAAGGTATATTACTTCTACAAATGGAATTTAAAACCAGGGAGTTTTATCACCCCACAGAGAGTTTGAAAGTGGATCCATGTGCTACCTTTTGAGCATACAAGGTAGCTAAACATAATTTGTGAAAATGATAATTAGTACAGACTTTTCTTATGACAATCTGATATATGCTGGAGCATGGTCAGGGACACAGATACACAGCAGTTCTTTGGAATCTCTGCCTAAGTGCAGGATATGGGGGGTTGTCTCAGTGCTGTCACATCTAAGGTTTGCAAAGTTGGATAATTCAAGATCCTTCCTGGCAGCTATGCTATAGCTTTGTGTAAGCTGTAAATTACTTTTTACAGCTTACACAGAACTATCCAGCAATGGGATAGTCTCCAAACCACCCTTATGACTCTCAGATGAGCATCAAGTCTGCTTTCTTCCTATCTTCAGCAAGCAGATTATAATTTGCATTTTCTTTCATTAAGTATTTTGCTTTTTTATTTTTTTAAATTTTATTATTTAAAATACTTTAAAGAGGCATTGACCATAATCTCTTGATGGGCCACTGTGAGGGAATAGCTATATGTATGGTTGAGCATGAATCTTTAAAAATAAATTGACAAAACATGGTTGTGACTAATTAAAAAAATAGATCTTGATCAAAATGTGAATGAGGATATTAAACTAGACTAGAAAACATACAGTGAACAACTACCTAGTTACTGCATAAAGGCAAAATTCCTCTGCAAAGATGATCATGAATCATCTTAGCTCTGGGTAATGACAATGAACTCTTTTCCTACAGAAAATCTTTCAGTATAAAAGAAACTGTAACCCATAAGGGTTGAGAAACCTGCAGCATTAGAGATTTTTTCTTTGGGTTAAACCTAAATTCTTGCTCACTGAAGTAATTTAGACAGCGTTACAAAACTGTGCTGAAGAAAAAAAAATGTTTTGCTTCTCTCAGGACTCCTTGAAACTTCCACTGACAACTTTCTATTCCTTTCATGCTCTGCTCTTTAGAGCAACTTAAGGGTGCTTTTATGCCAAGGGCACATTGAGGCAGAAATTAAATAAATAATAACCTAGATATTAGACTTCATGTTTTGTCAATGTATATTTATCATTTTGAGAAGAACTGGAGTGTTAGTATTAATCAACTTTATTGAGGTTGTAAAAGTCCTGATCAGAGAAATTATTTGTCCCTGGCTGTCCAGCTGCAGAAATAAAATCCAGGAGTCCTAAATATTGATGCCAAGAGCATCCAATCTTACATGGCTTTTATACCAGTTTTAAAAGTGTTCTGGCAGAAGATGAAAGTTGCTATAAAAATATTAAACTATACAATTAAAAGTCACTTTTTTCTAGTTCATATACAATAAATAGTCTAGGATGGAGGTCCCTGCCTTACTGATGTTCCATACTATGGCAGCTGTCTTGGATACTGCCTTGATCATTTTTTAAAAGAAATAGATTGGCACATTTCTTTACCCCACTTTAGTAGAAATATTTTCTAATATTTATTTTCAGTGAGACATTCAAATTGCATGACAGTGTTGCAACGCAGTAAGAGAATTTGCTAGATTGCCATGTCCTTAAAGTCTTGAAAGTCAAGATTAAAAGTGCTGCACAATCTCAAGAAAAATCATGAGGTGTGAGTGTTGTATGAAAGATTATGTATGCCACATCACCTTTGAGCTCTGTCATATTCATTTAAACATGATGTAAAGCTAATGTATTGTTGTAAATACACTTTTTTTTTTTTTTTTAAAGAATAAATTTTTACAGATGTATGTTATACTAGATTTGAGTGAGATCTCAGTTTATGTCTGGAGACAAGCTATTCTCTCTTAGACCAGGACTTCTCAATCAGATTTCAATTACTGTGTTCAATGTTCATGCAAGTACCTGTGTCTTGTATAGGGTTTTGGATGGGAGACACAATCTGAGAGCATCTCATCTGATTGCTCCTGTCTTAGCACTGCAGCTCCACCCTCACCAGATCTCCACCATTAGGTAAAATCCTGACACCTTTTTTTGATTAATTAATCTCATCAAAACTATTTCTCGCTGACTTTTTGATAGCATGTAGCTCCAAGGTCTACAAGAGTGCAGTAGCACATACATTTTTTGCTGCAGAAATGACCATTTCAAGTGAGACTTTTGTCTGCTCATCATTGCTTGTGATTTATCACACCCTCAGTCACACTGATACCATGAAATAAACACTGACTCCAGAAAAAATCCAAAACAACAAAAAATCAAACTAAAACACCAAAGACAAAAGTAATTCCTTGTCCCTCTTCACAGCTTGGCACTTAAAAGGGGCAGGGAACTGCAGCCCAAGGCAAAAGCCAGCAGTTGAGAATAGGCTGCAATATTGGAAAAAAAGACATATAACATGGAGACGAAATACATACAAAATTGTACTATTAATAGAAAAAAATTAGTTTGAAATTGTTGGCTGAGAAAATTTTACTGCAAGACAGGAATCTACAGGAAATATGCTAATTCACTACTTCAGCATTTTGGCTCTAGCATAAATTTCTTTCTTATGAAAATTTATACAGCAACAGGCCACAGGATGAACTTTCATTTTGTTTCTCAGTAGATTGGTCTGAAGGTTTTCCCTAGAGGAAAAAAAGAAAATAGCAACAAACTCACCCAAGACTTAATTTATCAGGAAGAGTCCAACAAAATGGACCTTTAAAAAGCAAATTAAAGAGAACATGTCTGAGGTTGCACTCTTGTATAGTATAGCCCAGCTGCTAGCATTACCAGAGGTCAAACTTAGTTTGTTTTCAGCAGGTTTCCTTGCACAGATATTAGTCTTTGTCTTTAATTTTGGCTATGTCTCTATTTTCCTAGCTCAGGTTAATCTAACACACCATCTGTCTTATTGTTTCTTTAAAAACCTCAACAACTGACATTTACAAGTCATGGTATGTGAAATACTTTTCTTTGGGTCAATTAGTTAAATTGATTCAGATTAAATAAACAAAATCACAGTCTGCTATGTTTTTAATAGTGTAAATTTATTTATATAGAATATCTGTTATTTTGGTGTAACACCAGCAAGCCATATACTTAACCCCTATAAGAAATTATAGATCTACAGAAGTTACACTGGTTTCTGTTCTCTGAGGCCCTGAAACAGAAGGCTGGTTACATGATCCAGACACATTTTAGATGTTTCTTGTACTAAAGGCCACAGTTTTCAGGGGATCAGAGTTGGAAACAGGGTGTTTTTATGAACATATATAACAGAGGTTTTAATGCTATGTAACATTATAATGGAGCGTTATTTATTCATAATAAATGGGGGGTTTTTTTGTCCTTCTTGATCTGACCTAATCTGACTTTGGTTTTTAACTTTTGGATTATATTTTATCTAGTCCTTCAGATGTTTAAGATCAGACTTAAGTCTAGGTTCAGGAAGAAATGTGGATTTAAGGCACAGTGTATAGGGCCCATGTTGCAGGCCCCAGGGTAAAATCTGTTCTGCACAGTGACCTGAGCTCACTGTGAGGACTCACCATCTGTTTTATAGCTGAAGAACTCTCCAGCTCTTCTGATGTGTTGCATGAGAGCAAGACTTTCCATAACACAGTCCACAAGTGCTGAATGTGGTGCCTAAACTAGACAACATCTAATGTTGCAGAGGGCTGTATCTGACACTTTCTCCAGCTTAGGTGCCCTTGTGTTATTAAGATTCAGAGCCTGAAACAAATTAATGTGCTTTTGTTAAACATTTTCTTTCCTTTTAAAAAATCTCCTATTTTTCCCCCTTCCTCAACAATGGTTAGAGCAGTACATAGGAAGCCAGAGCTTTAGGATACTGTCCCTTCTCATGTCTCATTGCAATATATCCCTGTGGGTATTTCTCACATAAGAGTAGATAAAAATGTTCATTGACTCTTCTTCTTGTCAAAGTTGAGCCACTATACATCCAGGAATGAAAAATTCACTGGCTCAGAGACAGTGTGTGCTGTTAACTGGACTGCTGGCCAATTCTTGTCTCTCTTTATAGCTCTAATTTATTAAGTAGGAGAAGGGGCAAAAAACTACTTCTAGAATAAGAAAGGTTCCTTTGAAAGCTGGAAACTGACCTCAGCTCATGTAGTTAAGGATATGTGTTAAATTTTTTGTGCACTAATCCAGAATGTTCTTCCTGTTGCAGAATTTACAGGGATGCAGTCAAGATCTGCTCTGCATTAAACTCCTATTACTGTCAGTGGTCATCTTCTTACTGGTATTTAAAATTGGATTTGGGCCTGTAGAAATGTAGGATTTGGTGATACAAGTTTCTCACTCTCTCTCTTTTTTAGAAAGAACTATTAAAAAAGAAAAAAAAATCTTGAATGCTTCAAATTTTTGTCACCAAAATAGAATGATGCAAATTGGCATCATATTTTTCCTATATATTTAATTCACCAAATCCTTAAAGGAAAAAAATGTTCAGTAGTATGTATACATGTAATTTTATTACAAGCCACAGAAAAAAAAGAAAAAAACAACAGAAGCTGGGCCAAATGTTTAAACCATCAAGTCTTAAGAAACTTTAATTATGCTTAAATATCATTTTCTGGTTAGGAGTGAATACAAAGTCCCCATAAATCCCATACGTAGAATTTTATCTTTTTTTTCTTTATGTTATAGCAGTCAGTCCCATAAGATTTTATTCATGTTTAAAATTAAATTAATATTTTATTTAGTTTCAAAATATTAGAAAAAGAAGGAACTTCTAAATAGAGTAACTGCATGAAACAATATAATTTTATTTGACAGACCCATTTTCCATTAAAAAAACTATCAAATACTTTTACAGTCTTTGATAAGAAATTCAGAACAATGTCCTGCTCTTACTGAAAGGTAAGATGGGGTTGTGTTAGTATCTCTGTTGGAAAGGATTGATGGTGTTACAAACATTGTAAATGTAACCACCCAATACCTTTCCAGGATGCTTCCTTCTTCCCAGCTGAGTTTGTCTTAAGGTCTGCTGACTCTGTGTTTCTGTTACATAATATGTTAAGACAATTAGTATTTTTGTTGGTATATGTTTCATGACCAAGGTGCTCCCTGTGTGCCTGTTGTCCTTCTTTACCCCGATATAAAGTGCTGGGAAATCTACCACAAGTGTAAGGCAGATCTTAACTGACCCTGTAATTCAAAGTAAATGTTCAATAAAAGCCACTTTATTTTTTTCTCTGCATTGAGCTTTTCCAATAACTAGACAGATATTAGAAAGTTGCAGTACTTTCAAGAGAAATTGCTACTGAAATCAAATTTCAAACAGGGTGTAGTTCAACAGAGAGCAGAAAATATCATCAGATGTAGGTTTAGCAACAATTGTTTGTGTGTATGAGAATTACATTTCAAGTACATGCAAATTTTCTCCCTACAAAACCCTTACCATATTCACACAGAGGAAATTAGTTTACCAAGAACTTGGTTCAATTACTCATGTTCTCTGTGGTCCAACAGTTCTGACATGAATTGTGAATCATTCCTGAAAACTTACAAGTACTACAGGCAAGCCATCAATTTTCAGATAAAAGAAGCAGCTGTTGTTGCAGAAATCTGGTTTTACTACCCTTCAGCAGAACTACACAAAGTTTCAATAACAGAGGCAATTCAGGAATTATAAAGATTTTGGTTTAGAGGCATATTGCCTTTCCCAGAATCACCAAACAATTCCAGTTCAATACGATTTGCAAACATAAAAGCAGGTCTATAAATGTCTCCTGTGAGTATTTAATAAAATGGACACTTTTCAAAGTTGTCCAAGACATTGCAGTTGACAAGGGAATCAAACAAGACTGCTTTGAATCTTGTATTAAGCCAGTAGCAATAAACCAATACAATTTTACAGTGATTTTTCCTACGACTGCATTAAAATTATGTTGTAATTCCCAAGTGTCTGGATAAAGTCACCTTTTTTTTTTTTTTTTTTTTTTTTACCATTCAATCACCAGTAAATTATCTAAGCAGATGGGAATACTTTAATCTCTTCATATTGTGTTTGTCTCGTGCTGGGTGCAACATATGCTAAAATCAAAAGCTCAGCAGTCTAATAGGCCAAAATTTTGATATTTAAAGAAAAAAAATAGAGCAGTCAAAGGCCATTCACCAAGAATTTTGCTCCCCAAGAGCCCCCAAAGACAGAGCATGCTCCTGTAGTCTTCATTTAAGAAATATTGAGTATTGTGTATTTGAGCCACAGGTTATTTTGAGATGTTTTCCAGCTGAAGAATCATTTATCTATTCCAAACACACAGCAGCAGCACCAGCACCAGCATAAAGAAAAATTAGTAAACCAAGAAAAATTATGAGGATCTGCCCAGAATTCTACCCACTATCCAAACTATCCCTTGCATTACAGAAGTAGAGGAAGAAAAAAAGCTCAGTAGGTGTGATTCTTGGTGTTTTCTTTCAAAACTGGTTCAGCTGAGCTGAAACAACAGCCAGTCTCCCAAGAAGAGGGTACCACTTCTCCCTCTGCCCTAAATCCCTGTTACACATGATGTGCCATGCAATGGCCAAAACAGGTAAGCACCTGAGTCTGCAACAGGCACACCTGAGTCTTCACCTCACAGTAGTGGGAATTCACCCTTGCTCAAAGGAAGGCAAACAAAGTCTGTGGATGACAAGGGTGAATGACATGCTCACACAGTTTGAGTCATCATTTTCTTGATGAATCCAGAAAAGTAAGTTAGGAAGTGTGAGGTTCTGTAATTCACAGAGTGGGATATATGTGTCAGGGAAGTTTTCAACAGTAGTTTTATTACAAGGAAATGTAAGCTTGTAGAAATTTAACAAGTTAGAATTTAGAAATATTTCTTTTTTTCTTTTTTTTTTTCCCAAAATACTTTACTAAAAATATTATTCTGGTATAAAGAGAAAAGAAAAGGAAGTGGATCCACCTGAGCCAAACTCTCACATCCAGGGCATTTTAGCCTGTGCCTTACAAAGCCCACACTGGTTTGTCTCTTGAATCCTTCTCTAGTTCTTCCTCTAGACCAGTGAATAAGCAATTATTCTCACACATGATCCTCTTCAGAAGATGCCACTGATGTACACTGTTAACTTAGTCTGGGGTAGTTCACTCTGTACAAGAACACTTGTGGAACAATCTGTCATACACAGAGCATTTGCTCTTTGCCACTTTCTGTGGTTCATTTTCATCATCTAAAGTGATAGATTAATGATGTATCAACACTCTCTCTGCAGGGACCTGGCTGTGAGTTTTCTCTGTCCTGAGCTAGTGCCCTAGACACCAGACACTTCTGATCCTGTCCAAGGGGACAGAGGGGGAGTAGTGAGAGAGAACAAAAGAAATTGGTCAGTTTATGCTTTGAAATAAAAGAAGGAAAGCCTGAAAATTCCTAGAGATTAAAAAATTCATTTAATGTTAGTTCAGGAAGTTAGCTGTGCAATGAATTACATACATAGCATTTGAGTGAGCCCTTTTTACTTTAAAAATATCTTCTTGTACTTGAACATGACATATTATTCTGCTAATGGTCTTTTTAGTTACATATATCATAAAGGTAAGATGATTTCATTGTACTTAGTACTTCTTTATTTAGAACATCAGAAGCTACCATTTACTGTCTCTAATTTCACATGACATAATTGCACCTTTTATTTCACCACAGCCAGGAGTTACTTGCTATCTATCAATGATTTCTCACACAGCAATTCCTGCTGCAGGCTCTTGGCTTCTCAGTGCAGCCTGAAGAAGATACCAAGCATTCAGGTGAGCTCAGTTGTCATGAGGTTCCACCTTTTCTGCTCAAGTTTAAATTATGTCACTTCTTTATCATATTATAAGATTTAAAGGAAATGTAGGGCAATGACATGGTATATTTTGCTATGGGTATATTTGACATTTAAGATTAAAATTGTTTACAAATTTTATTCATCTTTTTATGTGAGTTTCATATACTCAGTCTGCACAAGGTCTAATGCAGCTATTTTTCTTTACCCTCATCTTCACTAATTCCAACTACTGTAGTCATGTCAGCTCTAAACCAGGATAACGTAAGAAAAGAATAGTTCTTAAAAACAACACTAAATAATTTAGGGTTTGGATATGTATGGTGATGTTCCTCCAGGCACTTTCCACAAGCAGAGTGTTAAATTTGGCATCCAAGCTGGTACTAGGGACTATTTCCTACAAGTAAATAAGGCCAGGTTTGTTTCATGTCAGTATTATGCTAGAAACAAGTGCTCGCTCACGCTCCTGTCCCCATGCACATCCCTCAGAGGTGGAAGGACCTCTGTGCCTCTCAGAGCAAGCCTGCTCTGTCCCACAGGCATTCCTGTCTTCCAGAATTTCTCAGGGAACACTCTGTCCTTAGGGTGCTGCCTCTGAGCTCTCCCACCCTCGTGGGCACAGTGCTCGTGCTGGGACACTGCACTCCCACAGCCACACTATCCTTGCTGCTCAGTTCTGCAGCTCTGCCCCTCTCAGATGCAGTGGGATCTCAAAACCTTGTTTCTTTGATTTTCTGCTGAGCATGGGCACATCTTTAATTTTTAACTTTTCGTGTACACCATCAGTCTGCCATAGCTTTCATATTTATGTTTATGCAAGAGCACCAATTGAATGCCATCCTCAGGCAGATGTAGGAGACATTGCACTGACTGCATTGTTGCATTTTCTCTAGTATAGCTCAATCTTTGAACTTCATCATATTTCTGATGTGAGCAGAGTTGTGTAATATAAGCCATATTTGCCTCAAATATGTATTACTTAGGGTAGAAAGCAAAGGAGTGTTCTTGTCTAGTCCAAACTCGTGCATTACATGGTTGTAGAATTTCCACCCATCCTTTTGTCAGTGTTTTAAGCCATGTCCTGTTAGGAGAATAATAGAAGCTTCTTTGTCCAAAGACTCCCAGGAAATGTAGACTGTTCTTAACCCCCAAAATTGGAGAGGAAATGTGTGTACATCAAATCTTTTCTATTTTAGTTTTAACTAATGGTTGCCTAAGAATAAAATATACAAGGCATAATTAAAGCCCTCTGGATTCCTTCTACAGCCCATGTCCCCAATAAAACAAAGTAATCAAAGCCATGGCACATTCAAAAAAGACTTGGTTTGTCCTAGAAAAAAAAATGTAGTTAGTTTTCTCCAGGAAGCTAAAGATTGAAAAACTATACTGTCCCACAGAAGTAAATCTGATTAATAAACAGCCTCTCACCCGAATAAACTCTGTTTAACATTGTTACTATTTTTATTTTATTACACAAGAGTAATTACAAGGAAAAGCTAAGAATAGATTGGAGACAAAAGCCTGAGTTGATATGAATGTTTTGTTTAAAATGTTTAATGGTCTGGTTTGTCAGGCTTTTCTTGCAGAACAAAAAACTTAGAAGCTAGTGTTCTTGTATTTGTTTTGTCCTGTTCATTTATTTTTGTGTATCACTGAATTTTAACTCCTTATACTATATTGCACTATATTTCCTTAGCAATTTGAAGCCTAGTGACTGGAGCTGAATAAATAATATTTGACTGACTACAAGTGTGGCATATTCTAACCCCTAATTATTAATCATGTACAAAGAAAGTAAGGGCCATATTAATAAATTTCATTAAGTGCAGCCTGCTTGGTCTGGGCAGTGGCATTTGCCTTCCACAAACCTGTAGAGTCACAAGGGACAAATCAGCATTTTTCTCTCTTCCCTTACACACTGCTGCTGTCTCATTTTAGGGGTGCAGTCCCCAGCCACAGCTTTTTCACTTTGTGTTTTGAAGGCATGTCTACAGTGGTACATACCCTAGCCTGGGGCTTAGAGGTAACACAAAGAACAGCAATATTTATTTTGCAGAAGGTGACTGAAACAGTGTCTGAAGCATGCATGAAGTGCAGGCAAGAACTCTAAATCCTCATGTAAATTTATATACACGAAATGAGGACTGCTACCTCGAGTGCTGGCAAAGGGCATCTTTCATATATCCCATGTATAACACAGGCTTCCAGCCAGCTGGTTGCCTAGAGTGCTGCAAAATACACCAGCAGATAGCTGAAGGTAGTCTAAAAAGCACTGAAAATATTTTACAGGTCAAACCCAGTCATTTTCATAAGAGTTTTCCTTTAAAAAAGTAAATTAGAAAAAATCTATATCCAAATAAAACCTGGACAGACATGAACGAGAAGGATTAGCATAGCTAAAACCCTCTTCAAACTCCTGTAAAACTAAAATAACTTAGTGCATTAGATAGTGGATTTCTTTTATATGAAAAACAGATGGGTGAAGGAAGTAGAAGAAAAGTCACGCTGCAGAGCACTAAAGAAAAATAATAATGGTACAAAATATCATTTAATGAGGTAAAAAATGTCATCAGTTGGCCCTTTTTCTAGCACTCACATCCACTGCACAGAAATTTTCAAGGAAGGGCTTCATTCTCATGCCTACTAAAAGGCTTCCTAATTCTGCTGTAGAAATCATATCATGAGTTGCAGCTTCACTTAGATTGCATAGAAGTTGAGGTTCAATGTCATGCTTATAAGAAGGGGGCCAAACTAACATTAGGACTGGCTACACAGTCTTAGAATTATTTTTAATTGTTATTTTGAGACATTAGGTATCTGAGTGAGATGCCATGAGTTATGAGAAAAAAAGGGCTCTTTTTCAGGTTTTTGGTTGGTTGGCTTTTTGGGTTTTTCTGGTGTTTTTTTTGTCGTGTCCCCCCCCAGGAACTAGAGCTCCTAAACACAAAGGAGCAGTGCAAACAAATAAGAACAAAAACCCAAAAACCTCTGTGTGTGAGAGACAGTGGTAAAGTCTTCTGCCCATCTAGAAATAGCTAATGAGATTTTACAGAAAAGAAGGGTTGTTCTAATTTTCTCGCTTTAGTGATAAAACCCAGATGCTTTAGAAAATATGAAAAGGATGCACAATAGGAATAATTTCTTCCAGAAAGATTTCTTTTTAATCTTTCACATAAAAGAGATTGATTTAAACCTGAAACAGGGACTTTCCAAAGCCTTTCCAATATTCTTTATTTTGCCATTAATTATAACAGCTTTGGCATTTCTTGGGATCTGTATAGATTACAAACTCTTTTAAATTTGGTAGGGAGAGAATCTAAGACATGTTCTGTTACACAGTTGATGAAACAATGATTTGCTGCTTATATGGAAGAAAAATTAAAGATGTTGCTCACTAAGGAGAAATATTAATTGAATTTATCAAAGATTATTAGGGCTAATTTATAATGACTGGGCCATGAAAAAGCAAGAATGTAGATGGCACATAACAATATAAATCATAATTACATACAATGATTTGCATCACTGAGAAATTCAGCTGCAACTAATGGGATAAGCTAGGATTTTTTTTTTTGAAGAAGACTAGTTTTAAATTGTTAAACTAGTAAGCGATTTTTTTTTAAAGACAGGGCTTAAGGTATTAATGCCATCATGATACTATTATGTAAAAGAATATTTTTATTACAACAGAGATAAAGCTGTAAAACTGTATTCAGCTCTGTCCTAAATTAAATATTTAATTAAAAGGAATTGTTTTTCCTTTCCCCTGTTTCACCTCCCAACTCTCAGCAGAGACTCAGCTATAGCACAAAATTTTATAGTGTGTATTTGTTTCCTAATAATGGTTCCAGGAAAGGACAGAGCATAGGAAAGGAGGTGGGAAGAAGTGAGTTAAGTATTTCATCTGTCTCCCAAGTGTCACAAGGATTCATATGTGATCTGTGACTTTCCCTTTCTTTTAGTCTGGGAAAAAAATACAAAAGGTAATATTTTTTTTATTTTTCACCTCCTATCTCACTGATGTCAACAAGACCAAAGGATAAATTGTAGCCCTAGGGAAGCTGAATGGTGACAGTGCTGGGATCACCTGGGTGTTTGCTAGAGAATGAAAAACCAGCCAAGTTTCCCTTCAGACAGTGTGTCCTGTCGTTCCAACACAGCCTACAGGCTGAGAGCTGAGCATCCCCTGCTAAGGGCAGCCTCAGCCAGCTCCCCTGACAGGGCTTTGATGCAGAACAGCAACAACAACTCAGGCTGGGGAGATCTTCTACATCTGTTTTGAGCAATTAATCCCCTAGAGGTAAGTCATATGAAACTAATTTTGCAGTGTTTTAGCTAGAATGTGATTGAGTGAGCAGACTGCAAATTGAAGAAACTTGGTATTTATTTTATGAAAACAAATGAAGAGGCCATTAACCTTCCAATAGAAATTATTACCATATATGTTTTAAAACACTACTCTTTTCTCTTCCCAGGCTTGAGAATTCTGCAACAACTTTGGTGACAATGAAGATGATGCTTCTTGTCAACACTAAGCCAAAAAAAATTATTGTGATGAGGGAATCAGAACTCTCCAAACACGACCATGAAATCTGACCCCATAGACTCCTGCAGCCTCTCTTATTATCAATCAGCAGCAGGTTAAATTCTCTCAGAGAAGAAAGTAATCAAAGTTTATTTCAGAGTGCATTAAGATAATTTCCTAGACCTCACTGAAATAAATAAATGCCTCTCTCACAAATTAGTGTCTGTTTGGACTTCAATAAAGAATGTTGAAGTTCCTGTATTCCGTAAATATCTAAGGTCACAAAAAAAAAAAGAAATTAATTCTATTTCAAGGTTTTCAGATTCACAGGAATTCATCAGATTGTATGTACATACATTTTATCATTCCATTGCCAATGTACAGACATGAGTGACAGATTTAGTCTAGATATATTTCATTTCATGCATAGATACAGATATTTAACAACACATGGGTATCAAAACCTCTGCTCTGAACTAGCATGAAATCAGTGTTAAAAATTAGTATCATTAATCATTGTTAGCTATGGATTTTTTTTTTATTCCCATTAATTAGTTCTTATGCAATGTAGGCTGATCAAAACTGAAATGTCCCACAGAATAAGCACTTTAAATAATTTTTAAATAATGCTTTATTTTATGTTTTAAATAATGCTTTAGCAGTGTACCTATCTTCTTTGAGAAAACATGGGGGCTGGAGAGTTAGGGTAGCTGAGCAAGTGTTTGTCTTAAAAGTGTACCTTATAGCAGTTTTATTTTTTATCCACCTTTATCTCCACATTACTTCCAAAGAATTTTGCATCTTATTACCCAGTTTTACTTGTAGCTGAGAGAAGGGTATCAAAGTATTATTAAAACCTTGGTAGCTGAGTAGAGGAGGAATTCCAAGATAACTACTCCCAACTGAAGAATAAAAATATCTCCAGAGAAGTCACATATGTTACTGTTAGATACCTCATAAACCACACAGGACAGAACTGTATGAAACTCACAGGAAATCAGGCTTTACAAAACCTGCTTCTCTTGAAAGTGATTATCTTACTTCCTGGCTGTGTACAAAGAAGTTCCCAGGGTAAACACTACTTAGCTACAACTCAGTGTGAAAGAATCCCATTAGTAGCTTGGTCACCTGCAATTTCTGAGGCCACACTTTTTTGGGGACATTCATTTCTTTTGTGTTAGAAAGTCAAACATAAATTCAATCACCTTATGGTGTACAACCCACAAAACAACTTTAGGGTGAACTCCATTCATTTATTCGGAGAAGTTTTGTAGCACTGAGTGCAAGTAAACCTCCTGGGGATAGGTGCTTGTAAACTTTTTAAGACATTGACCAAGCAATAGACACAGCTTATCCCCTTCACCTCCATCCTCATTCACTTTGATGTTGAAAATAATTTTTATTTTAATATATTACTTAGTCAAATGTAAACTTGCCATCCATATTTAACTCAGAGATAAATTTAACCTACTGCTTCCAAATGGCAGATTAACCATAAAATCATTGAATATTTTGGAAGGGACCTTAAAAATCATTTCATTCCAACCCTGCTGCCATGGGCAGTGACATCTTCCACTAGACCAGGTTGCTCAAAGCCTCATCCAATGTGGACTTAAACACTAAAAACACATCATCCTCAAGTTCTCTGGGCAACTTGTTTCAGTGTATGGCCACTTCACAGTAAAGAAAATATTTAGTTAGCTTACAGTGGAAAATTAAACTGCTATTTCAAGAACCAAGTTTGTATCCTCTCATAATAAATAAATTATGACTGCTGTGCAAAAATATATGGATGGGATCATTTGAAAGCTAAAATCATATAAATAATTATTGCTACTTTTCAAAAATTTTATGTGTAATAAAGAGATTGAGATGAATGCTTTTGATTTTTTATTTCCTAGCTGAAACACTCAGGGATTTGTAAATCATTGAATTTTAGAAATAACAGGATCTCTTGTTTTAAGCAGATATATGTCTTGAGCCCTCTTTCCCTGTGGAGCTCTTTTATGACTAAATCTGATAGGAATTTGCTTCCAAAGTTATCTTTAAGATAACAGAAAATATTTTTCTTAGCCCTCAAATCCAGGTAGATCTTTAAGCCTGGGATAAGTTTTTATTATTGACAGAATCAAGTGATCCAATTTCCAAAGAGCTTTCAGTGTTGGGAAATCTTTTAAGAGATGCTTTATTCTGATGGCAGTTCTCTACGTATCCAGAAACATAGCAAACATTTAGAAAATGCTTTGCTTGCCAGCAGATTAACTGTTCTGACTGATGTTAAAAAAGAAAAGAACCATTGTTAGTATTGTCATAAATTGTTGGTCCCTTCCCCCTGCACCTGAAAGACCAGGCACAAGAACTGAGTTTAAGAAAGTCTGGCTCTCGGATAGACCTTGGACTGGTCCAGCCATTGCTCAGGGCTGGATTACTTAGCTTGAAGCAAGCACACCCAGGAGGATTTTGATGAGATATTTAGTTGTAAAAAAATTAGCTGTTATGAGAATCTATTTTCATTTAGAGAACACCATTGTTGGAAATGAACTCCATGAGGAAAAATCCATCTTAAAATGTGCAGATATTGGGAAAAAATGAAGGGACGCACTGAAAACACAGAATTAAGAAACACATAATCAATGCCAAACACTGATAAGTAGGTTACTATGCTATCTAAAGAACTATTTTTATATTTTGCAATTTTCCTCACTTGGAACACATCATCTCACTGCATGCTAGCTCGCACCAATTACTATCATGCAGTGAACTGTGTGTCTTTCTGTGTCAATGGACTATAAGTTCTCATAAAAATTAAAGCATGTTGAGCTCCCAAAAAGTAAAATACAATGAAAAAAATTGAATTGGATAAAATCCAGCTTGGAGATTTATTCAATTTTTTATGTGAAAAAAGTGTATGTACTTTATGATCCCTCCGGGTATAACCGTTCTTAAAACTTGTGAATTTTAATATGAGTATATGAAACCATACAGATTTGAATAAGATTTATGAACAATGTACACTTAAAATTATTGTCTACACATAGCAAAAATAAAAGCCCATCTCATCACTAGTTTCTTCTCACCCTGAACTTTCCCTTTAAATCTTGTAAACCTGATAAAAGAAGCAAGGAGGATGTCACAAGTTTGAACTGTTTTTCTATCATCGGGTCAGTAAGGCTTCATGTATTTTCAGACAATTTTATGATTTACAGTTCTCACATTCCAGTCTGGTTATGACTATAGCAAGGTCCCAGCAACTGTCACATCCATGAGTCACATTATTAATCCATTTCCAGACTCTGTTTGAACTGCTACACTTGTAAAGGAGCCAGCATGGAACTTTTGGTTTTTGCAGACTGTCTGGTAGATCCTTAGTGAGTGAAAACCAAAGTTTCATAGACCTCAATATAATTCCAGCCAAACACAGCCACTGATAGTCCTTTTGTATTTATCTCAACTTCTGTTGACTTATTAGGTGCTTAAACAGCAGTAGCATGCAGGGATCAGAGTAACAGAATATGTATTTTGTAAAAATGCCAGAAAAATGTTTGGAGATGACAGTGACAACAGAATATTTCTAGTGCATTGTGACAATAAATCTTACAGAACGTCCTACATGCAATAATACATTTTAACAATCAGTTTTTTATATTTGTCATATTACCTTCTGTATCATCCAGTCATTGATGTTAACAAAAATTTTACTCATGACAGCATGGATCTAGAGGCACACAATCTGATTACATTCCTCTCGTGCTGAAATCTTTACTGGGCAACCCATAGGCACAAACGTTAGTTTAATATTGAACAAGAATGATGCTAAAACACAAGAACAGCCCAACTGTATTACAAATACATTTTAAATTTTGATTTTTTTTTTTAATAGACTACTGAAGACTGATTCATGGACCAAGTCCTTTAGCATGGCATTAAAAAGAGCACCAAAATTGTTTCTCTGTATCAGGAGAGTTCTGACTTGAATCCAGTATCATAAACAATAAACGTAGTCATAAAAATCAAAGTCTGTGAGAAAATCATGTGAAAAAATTATCCAGAACATATTAATAATTTAGAAACTGCTATTTTCTTTCTCGATTGTGGAAAAAGTGTTTAAGAAAGGATTTTGAGGGGAATAACACAACAGATATGTGACCGTTAAATGAAATGAAGGGCAAGATGGGAAAAAAATCATCAAAAGTCACATGCCTCACAGAGTTGAAAATGGGTAATGAAAAGCAGTAATAAAATTGGAGATGAAGCTGGTGCTTCAATACAAATGATGAGATGACAGGACAACCCTTGACATTAAGGCAAACTATTGTGGCACTGCACATGGCAAGGGAAGTCACAAGTACTGTAAAATGAATGTGGCAGGGCAAGAGCTCTCACAGCAGGTTTGGTGTGGGACTACATTTGGCCAAGCCCAGTAAGGATATTTATAATAGAAGTGCAAGATGATGAAAGTCTGAGCAAAACCTTTAGCTGAAGATGGGTAGGAAAGGGAGATATCCTAGATTTGTTATATGGGAGGAACATGACCATGCTGATATTGATGGGGTGATCTGGTGTGCAAGTGACTATGGCTAAGAGCAGGCAGATCACCACCCTGACTGTCACTATGACTGAGGAAAGGCAGCATGGAACATATGAAATTGGCAAAAACAGGATCAAGCAAAAGGAGGAACAAGAAGTACAATTTGTACATTCAGAGTGAGCAGCTCGATTTCTATCTGTGAAAAAAATATATACAAAAAAAGAGAGAGAAAAAAACGTAAGATCAGTAAGGTTGGAAAAGATCTGTAAGACCATCAAGTCCAGTCATAAACTCAACACTCTCAAGTCCACAACTTAACCAAAGACTACTGAAAATAATAAGGAAAAGAGTAGGCGAGAAAATGGACGCTCATCTCAGAAGATTGGAAATACCAAGGTCCATTAAAGACAAGGAAGACTGGGATAGATGAGAGGATGATGAATGAGAAATATCTGCACTTACACAGGGGGAGAAGGAGCACAAGTGACGTGAGTGATTGTATTTAAAACTTGCTATATCTTCTCTACTTTCAGATATAGACAGTCTATAACAGGAGTGGGAGGCTCAAGGTGACTTAACTAAAATTGCAAATGTGTTTATGGTGTCCTACTTCATTTTGGAGTTACAGTACTCAAAATCCAGTGGAGATCAACAAAGGCTGTTTGCATTCAGGTGTAATTGTTACCATTTGATTTGCAAGGTGTTTGTCCACATGGGAAGTGATTACCCTGCACTTCTTTCACAGTCAGCAAAGAGAAATTCATACATGTAGGAAACAACTTAGGCTGATTTATCTTTGACTCCCATATTTGGATCAGATGAGGTTGGTTTTAATTCTATTTCTTTCCAGTCACTGCAAAAGAAACATTGGGCAATTAGTTCCAACTTCAATGTTTGTCACTGAGCTCTAAATTGTCTGCTTTTGGCCAACAGAATCACACTTTATAATGATTATTTTCTAATCATGTTGTAATCATCTCTTTGGGTCCAAAACAGTTTCAAATCCTTTAAAATTTGTTTCAAAATGTCTGAACAAATCATGTAGACTGAGACCATGGGAATCCACTCACAGCATGAATTATGTCCCTTCACTAATAAAATGTTGCAATCCTGGTGATATTTACAGCAGCATTGATTCAGGTCCAGAGACTCTTGTAGCCCTAATGGTCACCTTTGCATTTGATCACTCTGTGAAATAACAGGGAATTAGGGAAATATCTGTCACCATGTTAGACAGTAGTAAACAGAAATTTTACAGTAAAAGACAGGTTGTTTAGTTTTGCTTATATATTTTTTCTGCAGCTGAGGGCCACAGTTCTCATGTATGTGCCCTTTAATGTATTAATGTACATATTTAAAGTCCATATAAATACATAAATACATACATATATATCTACCTTATCTATCTATCTATCTATCTATCTATCTATCTGTCTGTCTATCTATCTATCTATCTATCTATCTATCTATCTATCTATCTATCTATTTAAATACACATGCTGTTTATAATAAGGTTGTTTCTCTATTCCAGCAGTGATAGAACAAAAAACTCCCTTGGTCATATCCTCTCTAACATCTGCTTGCCTTTCCATACATAGCCATTTGAGACAAAGTTCTTTGAACATGTTCACATCTTCAACTATTTTAGTCAACTCAGAGAAGACAGAAAAGGGGAATTTCACCCAAGATACCTGGCCTGAAGAAAAATTAGATAAGCCTGAATTATGACAGTTATAAAAATAGCATTATAAACCACCCTCCCTCTTGTGTGCATTTCTCCATCTATATGAGTCCAAACTAAGTTTTTAAAAGGAAAGAAGATACTGATGTTCAAACCTGTACTTGTGCTGGACCAATTATCTACTGGCAAGGAAGGTT
The DNA here is from genome assembly GCA_030060385.1 of Muscicapa striata striata. Lineage (NCBI taxonomy): Eukaryota > Metazoa > Chordata > Aves > Passeriformes > Muscicapidae > Muscicapa > Muscicapa striata. The sequence goes on along the minus strand of JAREIS010000025.1, from coordinate 1,642,419 downwards.
CAGCATGAATGTTTGCACTGGAACAACATACTTGTGCAATTTATTTCCTTTTATGAAGCCTGGAGTGGCTCTAAGAATCTTTTAGCTCATGACCTGAGGAAACTTGAAGCTATTGCAGTAGCTTTGGATTGCCAGATTAGCAGGTTACTGCCAGGCATCACTGTCTCTGCCCTGCAATATTGTCTCAAGCTATTTGCATTGGCTCTGTGCTGCAGGGCAAGCTGTCATTTGGCCATTTCCACCACTGTTTCTTCACCAAAGAAGTAGTCTAACCCTCAGCTCTCAGCATTTACAAAGCACTGCTGTTTTCTATTTGGGGGTGAGGGAGAGAGTTGAAAGCTTAGCCTGGTATTCTTCAGCCTTCACTATGCAGAAGCACTTCACATCATTAGCTCAGGATCTGCCAACACACTGGCACACTGCACAGGAATGCTCATTTCCAAAAATAACAAAGCAAGAACAAGGGGAAAGCCTGTATTTTATACAAAATGAGGCAAGATTTAGTCTGTGATGTGTACTTCTACATGAACCCACAGAAGAATTTTCTTATGCCTCTCAAAGCAAAAAAGCTAGAAATTATAGAAATACCGGATACAGGAAAGCTCAAAAGGGACTGTGGGTGGTCCTTAGTAGTTAGACACCACAGGATTACTTAGCCAGAGAGCAAAGCTCTGGAACAGGAAACCAAACTTCTGTGGCAGATGAGAGTTTCATATCAGCCATAGATGTGGGGGATTGCAAGGAGGGTATTTGCATAGCCATGCCTTCAAACTCAAGACCAAAAGTTATAACCACATCACAAGAAAAGACCAGAAGAGATTCAAAGCATCTTCTTTCCTCAGAATGAAACTCAGATCATTCAACCATCCCCACTGACGTAGTCACAGGGACAAAAAATTATTCAGGAACTTGATTCCAACTTAATATACAGTCACTTAATACAGAGTTCTTCAGCAGGACACAGTAATAGACACCATTAATTATTTTATTTACTAGAAGGACAAGAGTAATCTCTACCCAAATTTTTAATGTACTACTGGTTCTATTTCTATGATTAATTTTCACTTAACTTCCTCTCAAGTTCTCTTAATTTGTTGATTGGTTTTTTCTTTTTTTTTTTTTTTTTTTTTTTTTTTTTTTCTAAGCAAAGACTTGCAGAAAACTTACAGAAACAGAAAAAAAAAAATCTGGAGAGAATTACAGAGGTTTCTAATTCATCCTCTTGGAGGATGGCTATATTCAAGGTTAGATTAAAAAGAAAATGTGTTTTGAAATTTGCTGAGGACAGAGCTTCAACAAGGTCTCTGCCTGGGTATAGGGCTTCACATGTGTTTTTGTTGAAAACTCCTGCCACTTCTCTGGGTCCATAATTTTAGCTTGCCAAGGTCCCTTTCCTCTGAAGGGCAGCCCTTCCCTCCTGGGGCTTGACAGTACCCCAGGGTGCCACTTGTGAAGAAGGTGAGGCTATCTTCCTGTCCCATTCTGCAGGTTTTCCATGGATAATTTAAACACTATAGGCACTGCACCAACCCCTTAGGAACATTATTTGTAGCTCAGCACCAGTCAGATTTTAAATGGTAGCTTGTTGCTTTATATTAAAGTACATCCACTCTTTGAAATTATGCACAGTTAAAGTGAGACATTTCAAAGAATTGGCATAATCCCAAATCCAGTAACAGAAGCTGTTTTTCACCTACCCTGCAGTCCAGCTATCTAGTCCATATCTTTCTTGGCAATAATCTGACTACAGGGCTGCTTTGTGATACCCTATCAAATATCTTACTGCAGCCTGTCTCTTGCTTCTATGGCGCCCAAGATGTTACAGGTATTCTCAGTTATGTTTCCTATAATCTATGCTCACACTGTGTTTTCTCTCAAGAACATTTATGTTAATCAGAATTCAAAAATAGTTAGTTTCAGAGTGCATGTAAAGTCTACAGTGATTAATGCATCTACATCATCAAAAAGTTGATCTCAGCACTACAGGTGCTACAGTAAGAATAAAGGACAACTATTTCAAGGACACCAAGAGCTGCATATCTAAAGTTTAGACAAACAACGCCTCCAAAATGAGCCTTTGGCCTCTCTTCAACCAGTGTGTGCCAAAAACATTTCTTCTTTACTTTTTCCTCTGTAGCTGCCCAAAAGTATTACAGATATTTTGTTTCAGTCTTTGGTTGAACACTTTTGTTTTAAACAAGCTAGTCAGCGTTGTGCAGAGCATCAACTTAATGACAAAGCTGAAGAAGAAAACCTAAAAACATGATCAAAGCAACAACAAAAAAAGCAAACCCCCCCGCCGTCCCCCCCCTTTCAAAACACACATGAAAAAGAGAAAGCAGCTGCTGAGCATCTAGTCCAGGAGAATGTACTGAGGTGAGCCATGTCTCTGAATTTGTACCTAGTCTGATATGGAAGAAGCATCATTCATAGAAACTGTCAATTAAAATCAGGACATGTAATGCAGTATAAATTAACTCTTATGATTCCATCACAGCATATCCTCCAATCTAGATGTCAGTGCTGTGGCATGAAGAAAATTAGTTTCACAGACAGATATGAAAGGCTATCAGGACATCCCTTTATCCTTTAGGATAGCAGTAAAAATGCAGCATAGCATTTTTGGGGACATTCTGCTTCTTGACTGAAGTGTGAAGCATGTGTTGTGTAAGTGCTGTGTGTGAAAGGAGGGAATGCCCAATGGAGCTCTGAATCCTCTCAGCAACAGCCCAGACACTCTATGAAATAAAAATCCAGACATCAGTCTGGCTGAAAGCATTGAAACTAAGCTAAAAACATATGTGATTACTTGTGTAGGTGACAAGAGAAACTGGAATATAAAGTACTCTAGACAGTCAATAAACCTGTCTTACAAACTTCCCTTTGTCCTCAGTAAAAAAACCTCAACAAGCAACAAACCTCTAAAAATCATCCAAAAACTTAGCCACAAGTGTAACTAAACAGAAATGTCAAGTATTTTAGAAAACACAAGGTTAGTAAGGTTTTCTGACTGCAAAAAGGCTTCAGATTCAAAATATGCAGAAAATAATCCCAGCTCTGCACTATAAGTGTGCTTTTTGTCTGCTCCTGCAGTTTACACATTAAAGACTTCTTGGTGCATCACTAATCTGTGTTGTGTGCCACCGGGTTTGGATAACCAGTGAGATCTTGCTTCTCAGTCTTGGAACAATGTGCTTTCCTACATGACCTTGGAAGGCTGAAACAGCAGAATCCTTTATCACCATAAATATCCTGATATTAGATACAGATAAGAGTAGTTTGGCATTAAAACCGTTTAGTACTGTTTGACCAACTTTTTTCCTTTGGCCAAATTTTTTCCTTTATTTTTTTTCTTCTACACAGTTTTCAATTGGAAAGGCTGTAAGAGGGAAGGGAAAAGAACAAGAAAATTACTTTTCATAATATCAACAGGTATCCTTAGTAAAGAGGGTCATAATGTGCTGCTGAAAGCATTTGATGATATTTACAATTAAAATAAAAGGACTATTTTAAAGAAGCAGCTCACAGTGTTTCCATCATAGTTTCCATGACTATCTTTTCAAAGGGAGATGATATAAATATTCCATATTCACTAAATTACATTAATGCAGTGACTTTAATCACTTTTAAGCACAATCTCAAAACATGAGATGATTCCTACAAGTAATAATGCATTTAAAGTTCAAAACAAGTTCTTTCAGTTCCCATAACAAAGAAAGGTCCTTGATGATCTCAGAATAAGGCTCAAAAAGATATAGAAGTTTTTAAGACAGAGCCCAGAAACTGCTGCAAAACTTCACTCTAGTAACAAAGGAGAAGGAGAAGCTCAGTGTGTGCTGCCCTGTAACTGAGGCTGTCATTCCTGCTAGAGGAGCTGGGCTAGGAGCACCTTAAACTGCACATGAACAGCTTTTAACTGTGCTGGTTGATGCTTTTCCACATGTAAAGCAACAACCAACTCTTGACACAAACCTCCATCTTTTGAAACTAAGGACTAGGTTTTCTAAAAGAGGATATCTTAAAAAATTGATGCACAAGCTCATGGTGTTGTTAGTCACTTCTCTGCAGATGTTCCAGAACTTGTCACATCTAGATAATGTGTCTCACCTGACAGTGAGACAAAGCTGGTCTGACAGATTGAGGCCAGTCAGAGGGCAGCAAAGGTAATTACATAGGTAGGCCATTACAGAAGAAATGAAGAAATAAAACCAAACTTGTGATGCATAGATCCTCAAACAACAACACAGTGTTAGAAGCCAAGAAATATATTAGAACAAGAACAGTTAGAAAAGTAAATTGTGCTAGGTTTTGCCTCAGAAGTTTACAAATTGTTTGTTCTACTTTCATGGTGATACTCTTCAGGTTTTTTTGTGCTAAATATTTAATTCCAGAAATTTAACAGGCTGCTTCAAATTACCATGTCCAGTCTTCTGAGACTTTTCATGCTGCATGAGTTAGTGTCCCATGCAGTGAAAGTTCTGCTGTTATCACAAACAGTTTTTTTTCCAGAGAAGGGAATCTGGCAATGCACAAACATTAGACTTCAAAGAGTACTTTGAAGAGCAGTGAGAGATTCCATGCCCCAATTATGTAGTAGCATAGGACAGGAAAAATAATCTAATTTGATTCCATGGATTCAATTCACTCTCAGCACTGACTTGTGTGTTCAGGTCTAGTGCAGAGGAGAAATGCCAAATATTGTGCTAGTCTAAGTATTGTATACTGGGTAACATCTAAGGTGTCTTTAATTGTGAAAACAGTATCAAACATCTTCTACAATCTGATGTGCAACTCATGGAATCATAAAACCATAGAACCACAGAATCAGCTGAGTTGGAAAGGTTCCATCAGAAGGGAGCCCTGAGCATGACAGCCCAAGGATCACATCACATCTCATGGGCCTGAGAGCATTGTCCAAGTGCTTCTTGAACTCTACAAGGCTTGGTGCTGTGCCTGGGGAGCCTGTTCCAGTGCTCAGCCACCTTCTGGTTAAAAATCCTTTTCTTGACATCAAAACTAAACCTTCTCTGGCTCAGCTCCTACCATTCCCTCAAGTCCTATCTCTGGCCACAAGAATGAACAGATCAGTACCTGCTTCTCCACTGCTCCCCATGAGGATGTTGAAAACCACAATGAGATCTCTCCTCTGTCTTCTCTTTTCAAGACTGAGCAAATCAAGTGACCTCAGCTGTTCCTCATAAGGATTCCCCTCCAGACCCTTCATCATCCTTGCCTTCCTTTGAACACTCTCCAACAGCTCAGTGTCTTTTTTATATTGTGGTGCCCAAAACTGCCCCCAGCACCCAAAGTGAGAATGCCCCAGTGCAGAGCAGAGCAGAACAATCCCCTGATGCCCCCTGGATATTGTTTACCCTGGCTGCCAGGGCACTGCTGAGTCATTTTCCACCAGGACCCCCAGGTCCCTTTCTGCAGCCTCTTTCCAGCCTCTCCAGCCCAGTCTATGCACAGGACCAGGGTTGCCCCATGCCAAGTGCAGAATCCAGCCCTTTCCCTGGTTGAACTTGGTGATGGTTGGTGATTGCCCATCTCTCTAATTTGTTGAGGTGTCTCTGCAGGACCTTCTGCCCTCAAGGGAGCCAAAAGCTCCTCCCATTTTAGTGACACTGACAAACTTCCTTAGTATTCATTTGAGTCATGGTCCAAGTTGTTAATGAAGATATTAAAGAGAGCAGGGCTGAGGATGGAGCACTGTGACAGGTCATCAGCCTGTAAGCCAGTCCTTACAGATTTCTTTATTAAGTGCATTTACACTATGTTTTATTTCAAATCAAGCAGCTGAGGCAGAAATTATGAGAACTATAAATGCAGTTGAGTTTTCAGGTGAAAACTAATCCAGAAATCAAGGTAATCTGATTTAGACTTTCAAAGCTCCAGATAAATGTCTAGATCCCTTTTAAGACCTTCAAAACAATTGCCAGCACTGATGCTAAAATATTTTGGCAATCTAAGAGCTGGTATTAGCTATTATTGAGTGCTACTGAAAATGGAAGAAGTCTTAGGAATTCTTTAAAAAATGGGGTCTTATCTTTCCCCAGATTGTTTCTATAATCCTGTAGATAGTATGCCAGGTCTCTTTCTGATGGTTGCTAAAAATTTCTGGAAGCTCAGAAAGAGCCTGATTATTTCACTTAAAAAGTACTGGAGAGTTCCAATTGACCTCAAGCTCTACACTGACATAATACAGCTTGTAGTTAACTGTCAAACTTTTTAGAGACTTGTATATATTTTTAAAATGTGTTTTATGGCATAAGTGGTCAAATATATAGATATTTATAGGAATGCATATGTCTATATAGCCTGGTAAGTCTATTACAGAATATATTGAACTAAAATTTTATGCTCATATACTGACTTAGAAATGGATTCAAAGATTTCTTACGACATTACCTCCTCCAGATGTTATTTTCTCTGACATTTAAAAAAAAAGCATAAGTTGTTTCTAAGCTATCCCTCAATACAGTATGTTTGAACTCTTCTTAATTAAAGAATTTTAAATAATTTATGTTTAAACAATCTGTGTTTTCTGGATTGAGGCAAAAGTTTTGTAAATCTTATCTGGGATAAATTTTATTTCAACCTAGCATGACAACAGAGTTTCTAAAATAGTTTACTGTGGTGGGTTTGGATACTCTCCTTTCTTCATCTGGATTTTCCCTGAACAAATTAATTTTTTTGGGACCTAAAATAACTATAAGACCCCCTCCTCTCTTAGCACCCTATTTTCCCTCATGTACATCTCTAGCCTTACAGGCAGAGCTTCCAACACTTCTATTCTAAACATAGCTTTTCAGATGTCATTTTCTCAAAGTGACCAAGGAATATTCCAATCAATAAAATAATCTTGTCCACACTATGGATACTAAACCAAGTTGGCAGTTTGTCATTTTTTTGAGGCTTTTTTTGTTCCTTTTTTTTTTTTTTTTTTTTTTTTTGTTTTGTTTTTGTTTTTGTTTTTTTTTGTTTTTGTTTTTAAATTTAAACACATATGTATGAGAACAGATGAAGGGCAGACTGGCTCCAGACAGAGCTGGGCAGAGCAAAACCAGCCACATTGCCATGCTGGCTCTACATCAGCAGCATTGGACATTGGCCATACCAGGAAGGAGCTCAGGGAGACTTGATGTCCTGGAGTGAATATCTCAGAACTCTCTGTTCTGGTGCCCAAACCAAGAGGATTTCATCCTGAGTGTGCTTTCACACCAGTATGGCTCCCATGGCTCCAGCCCCACAACTTAAATTGGCTTAAGTTAATCAAACTCAACCAAAGGGAAATTCCCCCCTTTGTCTCTCTTGTGCCAGCACGAGCACTTGTGTGGCTGGATGAGGAGCCAAAGCACTTCTAGATAGAGACTGGACCAGAAAACTACTTGTGAGTAAAAATATTAGAATAAACTAAACTAAACTAAACTAAACTAAACTAGAAAATTAGAAATATGGATTCTCTGCATTTTAACTCTGCTTCCACAGCAGAGATAGGGGCAAAAAGAGGGATGAGACTATGGTGAAATTAGAAACAATCTTTTGTTAATCAGAGCTCACACATGGAGGACCATGCTGTCCTTGACTTTCCTGTGGGAAAAGCTTCCTCCAGGATTCCCATTTATCACATTCTTTCCTTTCTTCTGCTATCAGCTATTTGTGGCCTGAATGTGGAGACTTTTTATGTAGAATTCAATACTGGAATGATCCGAAGAAGAAAAAAGTGAAATTGCTTTAACTGAGGCATTTAGGAAAAGAGTGAGAGCAGTCAAAAGCTGAGAGCTTGGTGAAGGCAGTCAGTAACCAGCCCAGAGAGCCAGAAGGTTTAATTCCAGTTTTATATCTGGCTGTCATGGGCTAGGTTTGTTCAGATAAAGAGCAAGGAACCATTTCCATCAATAGCTGTGTTTGTCACTATAACTGTGATGTAGGAAAGGAAAAGAGGTCTCTTTTCCCAATGTAAATATAAGGTTATGGCAAAATTGTGTGATTCCCCAAATGGGTTGTTTCATACACTTGTATAAATCCAACTTTTGGCTTAAGAATGAGAGTTTTAACACATTTTCTCAGAATGGTTTCCAAAGTGTAAGATGTTGGGTTGGACGGATGTTGTAGGGGTTCCAAGTGAAACAATCATGGAAATATTATCAACAATTACACAATAAATTAAAAAATCCAAAAATAACTTCATCTTCTTTGGATCACCTGAATTGATTTCTCTTTCTCCTTTTTATAGGACTTAAAGATTTTTTTTTTATTATTATTCCTCTTTCAAGTCCATAGATACCAAAGAAAGGTGTAAAGTGTAACAAAATAAAAGGAAGACTTTGTAGACAAATGCAGTTTCATACAGCAAGGCATTGAGGTAGTGAAAATATCTCTCCTAAACAGTCCATTTACCTAAGTGAATGGTTTTGATCCAAGGTGAGAGAACTGCCAGAAACAAAATTCAAGATCTAATGAAGTTAAGTGTATACATGAATGACCTCTTTCTGACAGTTTGAAGTCACAGATCAGAAAGTCACACAGCAGAACAGAAGTCAGTGAAATGAACCCAGAATCACCAAAGCTAACAAGGACAGAGATCCAGAGCTTCTCTTGCTGTGTTCAACCAAGTCAAGCAGTGGAAGTAAGGGCTCAGACCCAATATAAATGTAAAAATATAATCAGATTTAATAACATAATAAATAATTTCATGTTTCCATAGAAGTAAAAAAACCCAAACCAACAAGAGAAAACACCACCAGAAAACTTTTCTACAAAAGTCCAAATCAGACTTTAAAAGAGCACTTTATTTTTAAGTACACAATAAAACAAAAATAGATTATAAGAAATTATCTTGAACCACTACTGCAAGTTTCTTAGATTTCTTGGACACCTATAAAGGTCAGTTTATCTCCATTACTTGGAAAGGAAAATAGAATGTCTGAAAGGCTGTTGGGCACTGGAAAGATGAGGTGTCATAACATGGTAAGTGGCAAGATGAAAGCACATCCTTGGTTTATTTTGATATGTATTCCTGACCTGAAACATAGGGCTTCAACACTTTAAAAAAGCTCATATTGAATTATCTGCTCATGTGTGCCTGCTGGCCTCTCCAGAACATGTACCCCTTTTCTGGCAAAATAGAAACCTTCCCACATTCCTTCTGTAACCCAGAAAACATAATATGATATTGTCAGAAAAAAACTTTTTATTTTTAAATAACTATCCTAGATGAAATACACAAAGCCAGTTGAGACCTGCCACAGAGCCAGCTGTGTTTACCAATTGACAATAAGACAAATTTACTGTGAGATGAACCACCCCAAAGTGTGGTTTTCACCTTTCAAAAAAACCTGTTTGATTTAAATTTGTAATTGCAATTTTGTTGAGTTTTCATTTTATACAGTCTAGTGGAGGTAACAGATAAGGGGTTTTTTTAAGCTAAGTTAGATACCAGTTTTCCTAAATACATGAAAGTAGAACCTTCAGCAGCTTGATGCTCAAAGTAGCTTACCTTCAGTGCACACCAGGAGCAAATATCTTGAAGGCATCTTAGGGATTGAGTGGTTACATGATTTATTTTCTGAAGGTTATTACAGAGACAAGGAAATATTCAAGTAAACCCTTGCAATTTTAAAGTAGTGGGCAATATATGTCAGAGGTGAATGAATAATCTTCTTGTTATAGAAAATCAAGGGAACTGAGGTCTACTAATATTACTGCAAATGTCTAAAGTTCCCAATTCTTTCACACGTTAAAAAAAAAAAAAAAAAAAAAAAAAAAAAAGGAGAAATAAACCCAGCTGAATAAAAACCAAACAGGAGAGTGTTTTCTCAAGACTTATCTAATTAACATTGACTAATAGAGGAGATTTTAACCAGCCTTTTGGCTAACTATTGATTTACATTGCAAATTACAGTTGCTGCTTGTTTAAATATTACTTTTTCAGGGGCAGGAATAGAAAACTTTAGGGATGCCATAATTCTGCAGAGTTGACAGATCTTTAGATTCCAGTGGTTGAGCTGATTAATGAACACATCTGTAACTTAAATTCTCCGAGGGTGTTTCCATGCTGGCTGAAACCAGAAAGTATTGGAAATCTATTGGGAAGGTTTAACATTCCCAGCTCAAAAATCCAAGGCACACACACTTGCCTAAGGATCTGAATGGAGTTATTTGAAACCAAATTGCTGCCACCAGTCTATTTGCATTCTGAGGTGCAGAATTCACCATCTTAGGATAGGCTTATTTTTAAGACAGAGCCACACTGTGCTCTGTTCAGCCCAAACCACATGATAAGCATAAGGGATAGAATTGTGGGGGTTTTTGTGTAATTTGTCCTTAGTCTGCTTTCACTTTGTGTGCGGTCTCATCACTTACAACAATCAAGAAATATATGAACATTTCCAGTAAAGTAAGGCAGCATGTGACTCTGGAATCTAATTTTATTCCTGATGATTAAAGTAAAAGGAGTAATTGAAATTCCAAATGATGCCAGAATCAGAGTAGGGTTTAAAATACTACACTACTACAAAGTAGGAGAATGAAAAGCTAACATAATTTCAGTAGATAAAGCCATATTAATATTATGATAATTTACATTTTTTGGTAATGATTTCCTGACTTTAATGACTTTATAAATGCTAAAGAAAAACCCTTTTCCTTTTCAAACAAGCTTTTGGAAAAGTAAGAAGAAAGACTGGTCTAGTTTAACTGACCTTGTTCCCTTGTTGCACCAAATGCTTTTAGAAGGCAAAGCCAATCTGATGGGAGGCTGGTACACAGGAATTTAGGAATATTTTCACACACTCAAATGCCATATTAATCATAGGTTATCTTATCAAGCACCATTCTCCTTTTGAATCCAATGCAAGTTTAAGATATGACTGGCTCAGGAACCATGAAAATCACAGTGTTCCCTCCATGTGTTCCTGTGTGTGTGTTTGAACTGGACCATTTTAAGTTTCATTTGTATCTAGCTTTGTTCTGGCTACACACATCATGAGTTCTCAGGCTAAATGAATTACTGAAGCAAGATTATTTTTATTTCTTTCAAGTGTGTTCTAGCTTATCCTGTGGCCAGATAAATCCAAAAAAGCTGATAAATTAACTGACCACATGCTATCCAGTGAGAAACTTATCTTAACTTCACATTCAAAACTTTTGTTCACAGTCACTTTCAACCTTTGATGACAATCTCTAAAACTGAAAGAAACCCATCAGTCTGTTTGTTATTCCCTCAATCATTTAAAGGTGATGTTTACCTGTACTGTCATGCTTTAAAGAGAGACATGAATTTATCTTAAAGAAAAGATAAATCTGAGCACGAATTTCCTGGTTAAAGCTTCACACAGGAGTTGACTAGTATGCAATTTGTCTGAATAACTCTTTTCTAGGACAAGAAGTACATGGGAAGCAAGGAGCAGCTATAACTAATGAAGTTTGTCTTCATACTGATTTTCAGACCTGGTCTCTGCAATTGAAAAGTAAATCTACCAGCTCAATTGCCAATAATGCTTCTTATTGGATTTTATATAGGATGCTCTGTGTGAATCAGCACTTGACTGGAAGGTCAGGGGGCTACTCACCATGATTCACTCTTACTTTCAATAAATGACATTGGCCTGTTGAGAGACTGGTAATCTTAAGATTTATGCAAGGAATTTACTGTTTCAGGCATTTTTGGATTACCAAAAAAAACCTTCCAAAAACAAACAAACAAAAAAACCCCAAAACAAAAAAAAAACACAACTAATATATATTTAGGAAAGTAAATCAGTGGTCATAACTATGTTCCTCATACATTCTGAAAATTTGTTCTGAATTTCTTAGACTTTTCCAAATGCAATGAAGGATTAATAGTGAAAGAAACCCTACACTTAATTCACTCACAAAAACCCCTGCCTAATGCAAATGTTTTGGTCAAGTCATGTTTGTGTTTTGATGAAAGGGTTCAAATTCACCACTGATTTAACTTCACCAGTTTCTTCGGTCCTTTTGCTGAATTAAATTAATAATATAATTTACTAAGTGGCACATTTAGTTACCATGCAGCCAGATCCTGAAACCATTCCAGAATCTCATACCAGCAGACACTGAGATGCATATTTATTTTGGGACTGGTGCTGATCATTCTTGGCCAGCTTCCATCCCTTTATTGTTGATGAAAAAAATAAATTATTTAACTAAATACAATATTCAAGATTTTATGCTGTATCAGCCTTCAGTGTTATGAGTTCCATCCAACCACCAGTAGGGGAATAAATAAGGCATCCCCTTATATATGGCATGGAAATAAATTATCTTTGTTTCTTTTATTAAATGTTTTTGGTTTTCTTTTTCTTTTCAATATATAATGTGTTGAAAAAGAAAGTAAAAGATGTATGTTCTTTCTACGCAGCTGATTAAATTAGTTTCCTTTCAACAATTTGTTTTTATATGTGAAATAATTTGCACTTTTAATAAACACTTTCCCCTACTTTCCTCACATTGCTGCTTCCAAGAGTGTTATTAGAGTTTGAGATAAGAACAATTCACTATAAAAGTTGGAGAAAATGGAGAAATATCTTTAGAAAGGCAATCTGGCTCTGTATTTATAATGAACAAGTTATCAAGGCAATGTGCAGATGAGGGAAAATCTAAGATGCAGGTAATATTGTCTTGAGGAATTCATGTAAGAAATGTTATTGAAGCCCAGTGTATTGTAAAAATATTTAAATTGAGACAATATAGAAAGAAATTACTTCAATAGTAACGTCTCTTCCATGCTAAGATAGTCTGGAATATAAAAATATTTTCTGGAGTTAGTTTAACAGTAGAGAAGATTCAGAGTAAATTGGACAAAAATTATTTTTCCCTTCATCACATTCCAGATATGTCCTTGGGAAGAGGAATCAGTGCTCCCTTTGGTCATTTGGCAGAACCTGGCCTGTTCTAGGTCCCAGAATGGATGTGTTAGAAGGAAATCAGCAAAGTGAAGCAGTTTGTGAAAAAAGAGTATTTCCAGAGAATGAGAGAAAACTAAGCTGCCTGACTAAGAGATACTTTAGTCAGCTCTTGTAGGAATCCAGTGGGCTGTCTAGCTGAGCCACCATTTTACTACAAATGCAAGATAAATCATATCAAAAGCTTAGATCAAAGACTGTATAGAAGAAAATCTGTAATGCCGAGCTACTAATCAAAACAAATTCTTTTGGCCCTGCCAAACCAACTTTCTTAGCTTGTTTCTGTTAGTAAGTTCAAAATCTAAAACACAAGTGAGATGACAGCAAAGACAGGCAAAATGCCCACATAGAAAGGATGTACTGGGGTTAACCAATTACTCAGTGGCTTGATGGTTTGAGGTACAGTGTCTGAGTAGAGGAAGGGGATCATTTGGCCAGTTGGAAAAAAATGGAAAGAAAATTGAAAAGTATGGAAGGGTTCAGGGATGAAGGAAAGAAGTGTTGACAAAGTGTGGAAACTCAGTTGTAAAATGTGTAGTCAAATAATGAAACCTGTTGGATGAGACAACTCAAGTAGGCAGAGGAGTAGTAGTTAGTTATGGTAGAAAATACCTTCAAGATGCCATTAACAACAATCAATTAGTTGTTTCTAGAAATAAACCTTAAAGTTCAAAGGAAAACCCTTCCATAAAAGGTGTCAGAGTCTTCAAATCTCTATCTGAAATGTGAATCCAGAAAACCTTCATTCCTAAGTTCTTTTTAACTGGACGAATATTAATGTCTGTTGCATGGTAGTATCATGAATAGTTCAATATAAACCTCTAGCTCTTTAACCTTCCTGGAAAATTAAAACTGCTCTGTAAATAAGGAAGTATATTTTAGTGATTTTTGGTTTTGTTGCTTTAATTTCTTGTGCATATTTTGAAGCAGGAACTTTTTTTTTTTTTTTTTTTTTTTTTTTGTTATCTTTTCTTCTTTAATTTTTTGTTCTTTTTTTATCAGCACTATGATGGAGAACATATCCCTTAAAATGAAAAAAATCACTCTCTGAAGTGCAAAGCAAAAGTTGGAACTCACTATTCTTGAACTATAGAAATTTTCCAAGATACCCGCCCCACCTGACTCCCTTTTTATGCATTAAGCATAGTCCATAAATTCTATTTCAAAGTTGAAATTTACAATGCACTCCATTCATAAAACTGTCATGATAGGCTTTCCAAGAGCATTTCACACTGATGTGCAGAATGCTCCCAAGCTGAGTAAAAGCTGAGTGGCTCATGCATTTCAAAGCTTTCTCATTTATTGACAGATGGTCATCCTGCCATTGGGCTACGAGAAGGCAGTGGGAGAAGTGTTAGCTCAGATGTGCCAGACTGCAATGAAACTGTTCATAAAGAGCTGATCCATGCTCTTTGCTGCCTGCTCAGGACCCGTTTTAAGAACTTGACCTAACTCCCATCAAATCCCCCCGGCTTCAGTAGGAACTGGAACACGCCATGTGTCTGAAAAGGAGCACTGCTCTGGCATGCAGCAAAACAGCTCAGGAGTGGGAGTTAAGGGAGCATGACAAAAGGAAAGAGATTTCTGTCTTACTGAATTTCCTCTTTACTATTGTATGAAAAAATATAACTCATTTCATGCTTTGAAAAATGATCATGTCAGAGAGATTCTTAGTTAATAGAAAATGCCACAATTGTGACTCATGTAGATCTACAGTAATTTCTGATTTATTTGTACCATGATCCTTTATATTAAGTAGAGGAAGAGATGTATAATGTATTGATTGGGTAAAGATCATCATGTAATGGCAGCATTCTCATTCTCCTTCTGTACTGAATTTTTTGGGGTTTATTGATTTATTATTAATTTCCAGTCAGTTCCCTGCAACAGTTTTAATCCTTCTTTTTCTTACTTGAGAGGCAGAGGTCAAAATTTTTGAAAAAAACAATAAAATCTAGAGACACAAAATATTATATAATAGTTATAGAAAATAAAATTGAAAAAAATTCCAAAATGTCTGCATTAGAACCCAAATTTCTACCCATGCAATCGCAGTGGAAAGACTTGTATAATATGCTTTACCAAATACTATCTATGTAACTTTAGAAATTCTAACGTAGATCAAGGTTGTTATTTTTCATCTCCTCTCTGATCAACTAAAAATAAAGTGCCTGCTTCTTTGTTTCACAACCAGTACTGGGGAAAAACTTGACTTAAACCATTCTAAAACCCAGTAGCTTTATAAATTTTGTGGGGGTTTTCTTTTTAGATACAATTTTTGAACTACATCATTATAGTATTGTGAGGATTTAATAAGTATGAGAAATTTCATGAACTATACCTGTGTTTAATTATTCCAAAAGAATGTGAACTTCCCAAGAAAATACTTTGGTATGAGCTGTAGGAGTCTACTGGGTAGTGTTCACTTGCCATGCCACTGGCATTTAAAAATAGCACCAGGGCCACCCCTTTCTAATGGGAAGAGGGTCTTATGATTATTTTTTTCCCTTCCTAACTTTTTTTGTAACAACTACGATAAAATCTGCTTTATTTCAGTATATAATAGTCCTCTGTCTCCAATGTCAAGTGCAGGTCTTTGAAGAACACAACTTAGACACTATTCATACTAGAATATTTAATACTCTTATTTACTCCTGTGTCCCCCTTGCCTCCTCAGAAAACACATTCTCTATTTTTTTAAAAAGGAATTCTATTTCTCATGGGAAGGTTTCAAGTCCTCACTCTGATGAATACAGATATAGGGTTTTATTTTATATATTAGGAAAAATAGTATTCTTTTCTATTCTATTCTATTCTATTCTATTCTATTCTATTCTATTCTATTCTATTCTATTCTATTCTATTCTATCCTATCCTATCCTATCCTATCCTATCCTATTCCATTCCATTCCATTCCATTCCATTCCATTCCATTCCATTCCATCCCATTACAGTTTAAGACACAGAAGTTTCATAATCTTTTGCTCCTACTGAATTTTGAAAAGGCTACTTCTGAATTGAAGAGGTACTTGGGTAACCTAACTAAGGTAGTCACCTTAGTAGTAAAAAGAAGTATTTTGGTTATACTCTGTCTAAATGAGAGACAAGTGAACTAGTACAAAGATACAAAAGGACAAGAAGATAATTATGTGCAGGAAGAAGATTTTTGGAGCTCATATGACAATATATGTGGTCTAGAGAAGAAAAAAATGCATCTCCTTATATTGATGACATCACTTATAGTGATGACTTTTCTCATGGTCTTGAGAGAATTTTGAAACATAAATTTGTCTACTGCACAGAGTTTCAAACTCATAAGGCCTGAAATTTATCTGTCCTTTTACTGAATATTTGATTTCATATAATAAACACCTTTAAGTTCCTTCAATCCCTCATCATCTTTTCCTGGCTGAAATTTACATTCCCTGAAGTTTATAGTGTCAATCACATAATAAATATTTTGAAATAATGCCGCAGCTTAGGCTCTAGGGAGAATTTTGTGATTTCTTTTCTTTCTATTTTTAATGCAGATGAGTAGGTGTGTTTGTATAGGTGCATATGTTTTATTTACTGGGTTGAATTAATAGTATATTCTCACAGTAGTTAGAGGAAGGAGAGATCCATTGTTAACAATTTTTTTTTCCTTCAAATTGCAGTACACTCCTTCCCAGACACAGTAAATGATTATATTCTATTTTAATTAAAAAAAAAAAAAAAAAAGAAAGGTTTTCTCATAAAAAATATGATTCTTGCTTTTCCTAAATACCCTTTTGGTTGAGCATCAATACATAGTCATCTGTAATTTCAATACATAAACCCTTTGCAGGTGATTGAATGTGAATGGAGAATGTAAGAGAATTTTTTATTCCAAGTAGTGCATCAGTGTACCTGGAGGTACTTTAATGTTTTGGTGGCAGACTACCTTTAAATTCTACATATTTTTTCATTTATCACAACGGTTTTGCCTGGATTTCCCAGGGTCATTCATTGACTTTTCCAAGTTCAATATACACATTTGCTTTTCCTACAGATTTGTTATCATTATATCTCCATATTTCCTCTGATACATCTACAAAACCAGTCTAAACTCCAGAAGTTCCCAACTTAACAAAGCATATAAGTGCCCAGTTTAAAGTGGTGGTTTAGCTGTATTCTATTTATCCTCAAATATAGGCTTCAGCTGAACAATCAATGTTGTCAAAGTTGTGAATAAGCTGTCTGCTAGTCCTAGAGTAGGGAGCTGAATTCTGTTCTGCTTCACATTCTTAAATCTAAGGGGAAATGTCCAGCTGAGACAGATCTAATTTGTTTGTTTTCAAATGGTCTCTAAATTTCCTCCATGACAAATCTTAATGAACAGATAGGGAAAATAAAATTAAATTGAAATGCAATGGTACATTTTATATTAAAATATAAAATTCTGTGAAGGCACACCAAATGTATCTTGCACATTTGGATGTTTTCTTGCAAAGTGATGCCTGGTCACTGTGAAATAAGCACAATTGATAATTTTGTGTTCCTTATAATTTTTCAACCAAGAATTCCAAAGTGCTAAACTGCAATTTAGAAAATGATCCTACTCTTGTTTAATCTATTGTTTCATTCATTCAAATGCAAAACTTTTCTCCTGAGACCAGTATTCTACATAAAAATTAGAACTCCACTACAACAAATAACAGAAGTAGTTTCCATTCAGCATTTCATTAAAGTGAACAAGTGTAAATTCGTAGTTAATTGGCCCAAAATTAAGTAACATTTAATTTTTAAAAAACTTTTCATTCCACAAAAACACTTAATTTTTGTGGTTGCCCTTCAGGAAATTAATTTTGAAAACCAAGTTGAAATCCCACTTGATTCTGAGTTCTGATATTCATTCTTTACTGATAAGTACAGATCTCCTGCAGAAGTTTTCCTTCACTGGTCTTTGTCATCCTTCATTAACTGCAGAAAAAATGGAAGAAAATTATAACTCAGACATCACAGTCATAAATCACAGATTATTTGTTAATTGGAAACACATTTATAGATGGATCAACAAAATATGAGAACTATGATTGAATACTAGAGATCTAAAACTCTTTGACTCAATAATCTCAGAATTTCACACAATGATATGTCCTAAATTCAGAGTTATTCTGAAAGAGTGATGGAAAGTGACCATACAGAACAGAAAGTTAAAGAGATATGAGAAGATTTAAAAATGAGAATACTGAAATATGTTTCTCTACAAGATTTGCTACTAAATATTTAAAGGAAAAAAATTATAAAATTTTCTATTAAGAGTTATTATGATGATTTTGGGGAATAATTCAGTCCACAAAATGTAAGGAGAGGTTTTCAAATCTCCTTTCTATGTAAACTCAAATGCAATTTTTAACTACTGATGCCTCAACAATTTTTTTTTTTTTTTTTTAGAATGCAAACCCCACAGCTACATTCACATTGGGCCCTTGTCTTTCTCCTAAATTGGTGGGATAACTGAATAATAGACTGATTCTCTTTGCCATCACGTGTCTTGCCTTGATTATTTTGATAAAAATGTCTGTTTTAAGAAAAATGTTTATTCTCTAGTCCATTTACTTTGGATGTCTTTTTATTGAATTATAAGCTTCCTAACTGAACTTATAACAAATATATAGGCTATTTGATCCCATCAAAGCACGCAATTAAAGCTGTGAAATAAAATATTCTCAAATGAGACAAAACTTCTGTATTTCTGTTTTACTTGGATCCTCTTTTGTCTCTTTAGAGCCCAGTAAAAAAACTACTTAAAATATTACATTGACCTAAATATCATTACTATGCATAAGATGTGTTTTATATAAGATAAGCGAAATCAATTTCCCTGGCTTAGTTACTTGCAAAAAACCTGAGGCTTGCCAGTATAATTCAACTGGAAAGAGTGGACTTCCTTCCTTAGATAAGAGCCTGGACCCATATTTGTCATTATTTATATTGCAGCAGCACTTTGTGATGTCACAGAGGCTCTGAGCCTCCTGTGCTAGAGAGCACAAGCCCATTAGTAGGAATGGGCTACATCTAAGGAGCTGAGCCTTTTATTTAGGTGCTAGTAGAATAAATTTGATTTAAAAAACCCAAATCAACTAGCTATAAAATAAGAATAGTATTCAAAGATTAAGGAGTAGAAGATTTTTCAAGTTCACCACACTGGATTAAATCTGTATTTAGGGAATGCCACACAAATGGAAGACACTGGCTCAGCAGGTGGCACTATTCCCTCAAAATCAATATATAGCTATTTCTTCACAGGCATTTTGGGTATTGAGGTAATAAAAGTCTTCTGCTGAAGATGTACAACATTCTTCATACAGTCTCTGTGGTGATTAAAAATACTGTACTTATAGAAAAATACACATAATATTTATTGCCTTGCAAAGTAGATAGCAATGTTGGAGAAAAATAGTATACATTTTTTTCTTTTTTACTTAAGGTTTTTTTTTGCTTAGTGTTTAGGCATTCCTTCGTCTCAGTGGTTTAATTAGATTAAACAACCGAATGTGGTGCAAAATGCCACTTTTTTAAACTAAAGCTTGGTATTTCAGGTTTTTTTGTTGATGATAATAAAATTTATAAAATCAAGTCCCTTCTGAAGTCAGAAATTTTACACCACCTGGAAGGATTTTTTTTTTTTTTTAATAATTTTTAAAAATTATTTTTTAAAACATATTAACATAAATAATCTCTTACATTTCTGAATATGTAACATTATAAAATCTAATACTCACAAAGTACTTAAAAAAATGAAGTGCCTAAGAGAATAGGGTGAGTGTTAATAACTGGTGAAAATATGTGTACTTGAATATATCATTGATAGATTCCAGCTGCTCCAGTGCTGCAGACTTTGCTTAGTTCAGCTTTTGTCAGGTACCTGCCTTCAGAATTGGTTTGACTTACAAATCAAACACTTGGAAGCACCTTTTGTACACTTCTTTGCAATACCATTGTGCAATACTCTTTTTTAATATATTCAATTAAACCATTTTAATATGGAGAATAGAATGAACTGGATGAACTTCATAATCAGTACATAATACAATATAAATTGAAAAAGTGTTAGCTCTACCGCACCCAATTTCATGGGTGCTTTCCAAACTTATAAAATTCTAAAAATATACCTATTTTTATTTGTAACAAATCTTTAAGGCTAAAATTCAGTGTGCATAATAATCCTTCAGAAGAAGAAAAATGTTATTAGGCTGAAATAATAGATAAAATTATTATAATTTTTTAATTAGAATTAAATAATTTATAATTTAACTAGACAGATTATTTCAGTAGTTAAACTTTTATTTAAAGCTTTCAAATTACTCAGGAGAGGTTTTACAGAAAATGTCTTCTATAGTCAACACATTAATGCTGTTTTTTCTGAATAAAATATCCACGTATCACTGATCAGATGACATCAAAGCTCCTAATTTGGCAGTATATGTCTCTGAAGTGCTTTTAGGAAAATAAAATCACATGATATAATACAAGCAATATTGGAATGCTTGATCCCTTAATTGCAGTTGTTTATTTTTCCATCTTACAATCCAAGCATTCAGGCACTTTACAGCTTACATGCAGATTTTGCTTGTAAAATAAACCATCACATGTGTAACCTATCACACTAAAAGTGAATGAAGCTTTATGGTAACTTTGAGGGTCTTTTATGACATAGAGAAGAGCCCACAGCTACCCTGGTGTTACAGATTGTTAACAGTTGCTATTTGAATTCTTCTTAATGGATAACACCCAATAATTGTTTTGCTTTTCACCGTGCCTGCAATCTGATATCTGTAAGAAATCCTAAATCTGAGTCAGCTTAAAATCTTTACTAAAATATTAAAGAGGAGAATGAATAATAAAGCATCCAGTGTTTCTAAAAGCCATATGCCCTTATTTTTAATGTCCTAAAGTTCAAGCTATCCCCAGTTTACCATAATATTAACTGCTTGGGTTCAACTTTGGCTTCAACTTGGGTTCAACTTGTATAAGCAAAGCAAAAAAACTAAGGAGTATCCACACCCTAACAAAGGTGATGATGATTTCAGAAGTGGTTTCAACTTTTTAGTCTGAGAAAAATATGACTCTATCATTAAAAGTAATTCCTGTGCTGGCACAGAGCTCCTCAGCAATGGGGTCATGGCTGGTTCCCAATGGCTGGCCTTGGCAGAGGAGAAAACTGGGCCCAGCCTGCATTTCACATTCAATACAGTACCTAGAAGCAGGTTCAGAAAGCACTTAATGGAGAACACTTGGTTGAAGCTACTATAGTACCTCCTACTGCAATCCTTCCACAGTAAGTGGTTCCATACATTGTAACAAAAGAGAACAAAAATAGGTTAAAATTTTAAATTTTTTAAAATACTGTTTCATGGCACTAATTTATATTTACCTGGGGTTTTTAGAAATTCCTGAATGCAGACCATTGCAAAATCCCCTTGTTTTTTGCAAGTTTCTTTTTTTTTTTTAAATCTCATTGCTTAATAATTTTGGTGATATTTCTCAGTCAGAAAAATCTACCTTTGCTTGTACCCATGGCTGATAGAAGAAAATTCTAAGCTATCTCATCTTGTTCTGAGGCAATCTGTCATTATCACAGGAATTTCTTCAATAGACTGGATTCTGTTCAGAATCAGGAAAAATGCATTTCAGAAATTAGGTCCTGTAATTTTTCTATTTCTTCCAAATTAGAAATTAAAACAATGACAATACAAAACATGAATAACAACATATTTATATGCACAGTGTGCATCTTGGGTTTGGTTTTTTTTTGTTTTGTTTTGTTTTTAATTGAACAGCCGTAAATATCACATATTTGATTATTGGAAGCTAGTATATAAATAGGTATGCAGTATTAGTCATTGAAAGTATATATGGTTCAATTTGCACACAATAAATGCTATCTCATATTAAAAAGCTCACTTAATTTTACAATAGATGGCTAGTTTCTTATAAAGGGGAGACATGTAAATTCTTCCACCTGATGAAGCAACTGATCCAGCTATAATTCTAAACCATAACTGTCATTGAGTTTCCATGAGGTTTGAAAACTACACCTTTTTCTTTTCTGGGAATGCAAAAGTTAGTTTTTTTGGTGTTTGAGTTTTAGATTTGTTTTGGTTTGTTTTGTTTTTTGGTTTTTTTTGTTTTGTGCCTGCTAGACACCTGCAGTAATCCAGTTAGGATTTTAAGTAGTAGACTGCTTAGCTCTTCCAACTTTTGAATATTAATATTAGAAGAATAGATAAGCTCTTGAACTGCAATGTGTACAATAAGCTTCAGAAAATATCTTAAAATATCATTAATATTTGATAAAAAGTCAGGAGAAAACTGCCCTGATTGAAAATATCACCTTGTTGAAAACACACACCTCTTTTTATCAATGTGAATAAAGGTCTTTGCTAAAGGGCATGTAATTTATGCACTGGTTGTAACAAATAGCATGTGGAATTCCATATGCTGTGCTTCATAAAACTTATGCAAACTGCCCCTCAATAGCAGACAGTGGAAACACTGTTAGAATGAAACGTGCTATGAATGGAGCCCAGTGTTGGATGGCAGTTCAAAGAAACTTTATCTAAGCAAATTGGAATGGCTGATTTCCTTGCAGTTTTACAGTAATTATTAGGCATATGCCAAGCTTCTCAGGAAAACTTATAGTAACTTTGAAATGAGGTAACACAAATATTGGTCTCCTCTACTTGGGAAAGTTTAATAGTATGAAAATATTTTTTTTGTATGGTGAAACTTTCTTTAAAACCTCTTTGCACATAATTACTCTTTCCCCATAGGCAGAGACATTGAATATTCCTAAATTTAAGCACTTTAGCTGCCCTATTAACTAAAAAAAAAGGCTATCAAATATCCATCATTAAACATGCTAATAAATCCTATGCAATCATGTACTTCAAAGCCTTAATTCCAAGTACAAGCATAAAAAAATGGCATTAGTTGCATAAAGAGAAGAAAAGCTAAGAAATCCTTTTCTCAGCTGAACTATGAGCCACAATTAAATTCATATCTAGGTACTATTAAATTGTGTCATATAATAGTTCATGTTCAAATATATTATAAGAATTAAAAAATTCCCAAAACACCTTTGCAAAGAAAAAATTCAATAGTAATATTTTAATTTCTCTACTGTGGTGATTGGAGAATGGAGATTACCTATCCAGTCCCACTCGAGGGCAGTGACAAAATTTTGTTTAGAAGTATTGAATTCAATTCTACATATGATCAACATGATGTAGTCTCTAAAATGAGCATTTTCTGTATCTGCCTCTCACCTCTCAGAGGATCCATAAAACATATCATCACTTGAGATGTGCCTGCACATCTTCAGTTTTTAAAAATGTTCCCTTTATCTCATATGAGTTGAGTATTTCAAACATTTGTGGACACTGCAAAATAGTTAGAGAAATGTATTAAAAAAACTGTTTCCTAAGCTAAGGCTATGAAAACAAAGATCTCAGTAACTCTCCTCACATCTTAATTCAAACCTGTGAGGGATTTGTGAGTGAGTGAATGAGAGCAGGGGAGAAGAAAGGAAAAAATGTGACACCTAAGTCCCATAAATCAGTTACTTAATCTTCCAGTCTAAATAAGAGGAGCTCATCTCATCAGTGAATGCCTGTAGCTGAACACATTAAGTCTAAATTACAGTAGTGTCTCTTTGTAGTCTGTGGAGGGAAGTGAGGGTCTTATAATTCATACATTTCAGGTCAGAAGAATTCCCCTTTTGAGGTTATCTTCTTCTCTCCACTGACCATTTAATACACACATAATACTTAGTTCAGACATAAGCACCCAACTTCTGGATCCTCAAGTTGATTCCCAGGCAGGTGAAACTCTTCTCAAACTGCCCATAGGTTTTTACATAATCTCTCTGCCTTCTGCAGTGAATTGTTCTTCTCTGATAGTCACCCATCAAATGCTAGAAATAAATCTCTTTGAAATACTGCCATGAAAAAATGGTTAACATCTGAAGCAGTTGGTAAATAGACCTTAAGAAACCATTTTCCTGTATCAGGTACTTTCAGCATGAGAATTTTGGTGGAGGAATCTCTGCACAGTGCTGCTGTCGGAAAATGTTGGTTCACTCTTCCTTTTTCACATGAAGAACTCAACTTTAGTAACCTGAAATGTTTTCCAAATGCACTCTTAGGCTTTAGAGATATAACCCTTAACTTTATACAGATATATAGCCCCTATGACTTTATATAACCCTTTCTCATGATTAAGTAATTCCAGCATGAGTGGACTCAACATTTCAATATCATCTATTATGTTCACCTTCCTAGTACATTGTTTTGTCCTGGGAAACCTTTATTTATAGCTTCACAGAAGGATTTTATAATAGGAAACATAAGAAATTATACAATTTTTTCTATAAAAATGTCTTTTCTAATTAAGAAACATTCTGTGATGGTGACAGCGAGGCAGAAGCTCTCTGAAGTCAGTAGTATCTATTAATTACTGCATAGAATTTGACCTCAGTCCTAACAAAAAAATTTGTGAACCACAATGAGCAAACCCACACTGTTTGACATGGTAGTGCAGCACCCTCTTAGTAGTTACATTATCTTTAATGCAGATGTTCTGACTCCTAGAATTTAATACCATCTTGAGTTTGGTCTCTGATTTATTCAGCTGTAATGCAGCACAGCCCTACTGCAAACACACACATCTGATAGTATATAAAAGCCATTTTATTAAGTCACATAATGTTTGTAGGCAAGCATGCCAGGCTCTTTAAGAGCCATGTACCTGATAATTCATGCAGTCAACAAGCATGCAACATCTGCTTCTATAAAGATTTAATACTTCTTCCTTGTAGAATTTGGATCTCATTGTTCTTAAAAGAAGTTAAAAGCAGAGAAATAGAGAACTGCATTAGTGCAGAAAATAAAAGCATGTGGTTTTTAAAATAACAGCTCTTTGTTGGTGAACTTAACACAGACAGTCTTAATTAGACAAGGCAGACTTACAAAACCAACGTAACCCTTGTATAGAATTCTTATGAAGACAGAAACTCTGTGATTTTTCTCTCTTGATGTATTCTCCAGAGTTTTTCCTGCTTGTGAAAAAGATTATTTTCCCTCTAACTGTACTTTTGCTTTGCTACAAAAGACAGAAAAGCCATCTCTACACTGCAATGTCTCTGCTAAATGTGTGTCTTCAGAACTCTGCTTTAGAGACTACTTCACAACATGAAGACAGATACATCCAAAACTACATCGACTTTATACCCATTGGTTTGCAGGACAGGAGAAGGTGCAAGAGTCAAGAAATTAGGGTAAATATTTCTTCCCAGGACAAATGTTTCCACATCAGTCCTGAGAAGGGTTTCAGAGTAAAATCAGAGTAAGAGGATTTGTAGAACTATTACTACATTCAAGGCTCATCTTAAAATTTTACCATCTCCTTCTATTTCTTCTAACTTTATATAAAAACTGATGACAAATTTCTTCCCACTGGGGCAAAATTTAAATTGAGTTGCAATGGTTCAATTTATATCAAGCAATGATATATCAATCACAAAAACTGAAGACTTGTCCTGGAGTTCATATCATCACATAATATTCAGCACTGAAAATGTGACACATACTTCATGGTGTTATCTAGATATAAGACTCCTCAGCAAGAAATTTTCAGGCAGTGCAGAACAAGTTTGTTCTCCAGAAAGAATTACAATGGAAAACCTAACTCCACAATGCAGACTATCTCAGGAAAGAATTTTTCATTCTGAATTCCATTTCTTCATCACTCCCACCTGACAAGCTTTTGCAAGACAAGAAAAGTATAATAATAACAGTCTACATTTGAAGGACCCCTGAGCTCAATGTATTCAAAATGCAATATGGTTGCTGGTGAAGTGCCATGTCAGCAAATTCATTATCAGTGTATCCTTAAAAGGATAGAATACAACAACCTACAGTGTTGTGAGAACTTGTACAAGTGAAGCCAACTGGATTTGATTCAACCTAGCTCTTATTTTTATCTACTGCTATCTACTCAAAAAATTTATTGGGGTGCTCCATTTCTTCTTTACTAGTGGCAGTCTCTTTTTAAATATGTTTTTAAAACATACTCTGCAGTTATTTTGGATAGTACTGCAGGGGTAAGTAGTATGACATTCTAAGACAGAACTTAATCAGAATATGTAGACTGGAGATTTCAGAAAAAATTCTAGGATCTCTGAAAAAAAAGAATAAGGACAAATTGTTTCTATCTTTCATCCAAAATGCAGCAAATTGAGATCATTAGGTAATGTAAATCAGCAGAACCCCACTGAATTCATTAGAACTCTTCTGGTTCACATCTGCAGACAATCTGCATAATCATGTTGTCACATGTAATAGTTATATTATGTTCTCATAATTCTGGTTTAGCTGGATAGAAATGGCTTTCCTGTCCACAAAAATGTTAATGCTTTTAGAAAATTCCCATTCCAAGTCAGGGCAAGCCTAAGACTAAACTTGTATGCAAAATATCTTGAAGTTTTTTGGTTCAGATGCAAGTGGTAAATAAAACTGATTTTTGTGGTATTTTCAGACAATCTTTTTTTTTTTTTTTTTTTTTTTTTTTTTATTTTTGGTTGAATGAAATGTTTTTAACTCCTTGAAGAGCAAATTGTTATGCTCAGTTACAAATCCTTTTAGATTAAAGAAAATGAAAGAAAAGAATGTGTTTTGTTAAGACATTTTGGGGTTATATTCTCTGGCAGGCAGAATGGGGAGAAGGATTCACGTGTCCTGTGTACCTCAGGGGAATCCAAGTCATTTTTTATGATGAATGATATCTAGCTTAACAAACAGGTTTATATAATTTAAAATGGCTTCAGAGTTGCATTGCTTTCCCCCCTTACTCCTCAAACTCTCAACAAAAAACAGGAGATGTGAATTTTATCTCATAGTCCAAGCTGGACAGAGACAGCATATGAACACAGGGTTCTTATATCTGTTGAGTTCACTGAAAACTGGACAACTTGTCTCCTAATAAATTATGTTTGTAAAGGATAATTTGTTATCATCCAGATATGTCTTGCAGCATTTACATTTCTGAC
The DNA here is from genome assembly GCA_030060385.1 of Muscicapa striata striata. Classification (NCBI taxonomy): domain Eukaryota; kingdom Metazoa; phylum Chordata; class Aves; order Passeriformes; family Muscicapidae; genus Muscicapa; species Muscicapa striata. The sequence continues at coordinate 1,615,419 of JAREIS010000025.1, read as the reverse complement.
TACTTATCCTATGCAACAAAGAAAAGGGAATGACACAGAAACTCTGGAACAAACTTTGTTTGTGGTAGAGAGATGCACGTTGAGGTCTATTTTGCTGTTTTTCTCATAGTTATGGGAACAGCTCAATTAAAAGAGCTTTTTAAAGCAAGCAGCCTCAAGAAAGTTGTCTGAGTCCTTCATCATCATCACCATCACCACCATCACCATCACCATCATAATTGTCTTTGTTGGATCCATATACTTAGAATATGCTAGCACTTACTTCCATAATTTGGAATAAGTATTTCTTACTGTAATGATACACATAGCTAAAAGCAGCATTGGAATATCAATACTATTCCTGCTCCACCAGACTGCTTCAAAATACCCTGCTATTTCCTACATACTGCTGTAAATCAAAGTCTTTGCAGTTGGAAACTCTTCAAGGTCTCACATGTTAAGCAATAACTGGCTGTCCATGTTTGTTTTCCAGCAGCAACAGGAATTGCCAAGCCAGGCTGGCAAGATTTCAGATCCTGTCTGCTGCCTCTAAATGATCAACAATCCTCATGCTTATGCTTTCAGAGAGACAGGAGAAATTTGCTTCAAAATTTCAAAATCAGTGAATATTTTATGGCAACTCTCACCTATCTCAGAGCTGTCACTTGATGATCCAAGTAATACTAGTGCTCCTAGTCAGTGAATATATATATATATGCATATATACATATAGCTAAGCAACCAAAGTAGACAATGGGGGAAAACCCCACATTTAGGAATACCCAGTTATTATTGCTCCCTGATTGTTATACTTTTATTGCTTTATTTGTTCAAAACTGGCCCCAGAATGCCTTGCTGACCACCCAGGGTTTGGGACACTTTGCAGTGGCTCTGTCCCATCACTTTCCCTGAGCTGTGCAGCCCTTTCCAATGCAGTGAAGGACTCAGGATGACCACAGCAAGACTGGCAGCACCTGCACAGCATCCTGCTACAGCTGTGACTCAATTGCACCAGTAATAGATAGAGTATAAAATTTTTAGAGAAATTTCACTAATCTTACTGGTTTCCATATATGATAATACCTTGATTAAATTCTCACAGCTGTTTCTTTCCCTCCATACAATTTCATCAGAGTGCTGTGATATATATTGCCATTTCTTTGCTGACAGAGGGGATGGGTGGCTGTCCTGCTTGAAGAAATTTGTAAAAATGATTTAGTGTTAGTATAATCATATAAGCATAAAGTCATGGAGTGGTTTCGAAGGGATCTTTAAATGTCATCCAGTCCAAGTTCCCTGGAACGCACAATGTCCAACTGGACCCTGAGTGTTTCTGGTAATGAGGCACCCATCACCTCTCTCAGCAATTCTCTGGGAAGCTCTGGAAGCTCTTTTCCATTGTTTGGAAAAGGTTTTGACTCTGAATTCTCCTATTTGTCTCTGCACTTGAAGCTTATTATTTTTAAGCCACGACTTGACACAGATATTTTCTAAGTTACAAAGCAAAGAAACACTGATAGGTTAGTGCTAAGAAGGAATGAAAATGTGTTTTAGCACTGGAGTTAGATTCTTTTAATGTAATTTTACTTTTACCTTCAAGCAGGTGATTAGGTTTTCTGAATAGTCAGTAGAGCAAAGGATTTTGCTCAGTAGACCAAATTCACGACCTGCTGGGAGTGATTCATCCTTCATGTATCATACTGCTTATTTTTACAGAACAGCTCTTTAGATAAGCATAGCTAAATGCTTTTATGTTTTACCTATATTTGAAACCCATTTCTCCCAAAAGAGGCTTATAGAAAAAAAATTTCTTTTTCTTTAAAACATTCTGATTTACAGAAATATTATATCAAGAATATATTAAGGAGTCTGAAACAATGCTGTGGATGTTTGAGGTTAGTAAAATACTGTAGTGAGCAATCACCTTCTTCTAAGAATTCTATGCATATCTATGTTCTTAAAGGGTGTTTTAACTTGATGGTTAGAGTTGTCATATTATGCCTAAATGGAATAGAAACTTTGAGTTACTTAATCAGCAGCTGGAGGTCAGATACTATGCATGTGTATGTCTTGTCACACCTGTAGCCCACTATGTCCTGTGCCATGAAACACATTTCTTGCATTGACAGAAAAGGATGTAGTCACCACTTTTATTTTATTTTAACTGCTGCATAAATTGGGGGGAAAAAAGCATTTATGTTTTATTTCTTTTAAGTTATGTTCTATCATTTCAGCTTCTCCTATATGATTGGTACACAACACCATTTAATATCAAATATCATTGATTAATATAATAGATTTTCTTTGTTAGTGTCCTTCAGGTTGGTGTCAGGGAAATAATACTGCATCTGTATGTGTAACAAGAGCTTTAATTTTTATTAATTTAATTTTGAATTAATGATGCTCTAAAATTTTAGGAAAAGTTGTACAGTCATATAATTTATATCCTTTTACTGTGTTTACTTAGCTGTGTAATGCTTAAGAAGTCTGGTTCTTGGAGAATTTTGCTAATATCAGTAATTACTATTTTCACATCTTTGAGAGAAATTAATTTTGACTTGGTTATTTTGACCTGTAATTTTATATAGCCAGAACTTCTATTTATTATAACTTATGAAGTAAATTAAAGTGGAGTGATTTGAGGCCTGGTTTTCAGTCATGCTGTAGTCTAAGATCTCATCTTAATTTTTGAAATAAGAATTCTGCAGTGCCATTTTTCACAATGGATGTTTTTTAATAATTGTCTGAGAAACTCAGGTCAAGGAATCTGCAAAATATTCACTCATGTCAATTCAATTCCTTATCTGCTATAAACATGTTCTCTGAAATAATTTATTGTAAAAATTTTGGTAAGCAGAGAAATAAGAAAAAATAAAAGGAGAATGTTTTAAAAGGTAAATCATCATTTTGTTGAAATAGTTACTCATTGTTTAGTTTTTTACAAATTTAAAGAAGTATATCTAGGATCAACACATTTCTTCCAGTTAAGTGCATTATTTTATTGGGGAAATTAAAAAAAAAAAAAAAAAAAAAAAGGTGCCATTCAGTTTATTCATAACGTTAAAGTGTTCTTATTCATAACCTTAAAGTGTTCCAATCTGCATCCCATATTCTGTAGAAGGAACCAAAAGGAAAATAATTTCATTTTTGTTATTGTTGTCATTTCACTGGCTGCATAGTACCAATAATACACAGGTAAGGGTTCTTGCTGTCATTTGTGTTTACTGTTGTTTTCTAATTGATTTTCCTAGATCTCTGCTTTTATCCTATGTAATTTTCGTTTTTTATGTAAAGCCATTGCCATCTATTCATCCTCCCTTATAGTCTTATTCTAGCATAATTCCTAAATAAAATACATTGAAAAAAGAAAGCAAACAAAAAAAGCAAAATTATTGATCATCTATTTTAAAAGATTACCCCCACAATCAGATCTGAATCAGATCTGATCCAACTCACATTTGCTGCACAGCTGGTCTTCCTTTGCATAGTCCTTAGGTCAGTTCCTGCCATAAAGGCACAACAAGTGTCTGCCAGAGGAAGCAGCAGTGGCAGGAATGCAGCCAAAAAGTGCTTTGGAGTTAAACAGATCTTTCATCAGGCTGCAATTATTTAATCTCATTGATTAAGCACATAGCCTATGCATCCCCCCTAAGGTCTGAACCCTACTCATAACTACAGTGCTGAGTGTATTACCCTGTATTCTCCATAGGGCAGAACATCTAGATGGTTGTTAAAAAAAGAAAGACCAAATAAATTTGTAGGCCTACTAAACTGATAAACATTCATCATAACTGTACAAAGACTATGGAAAATTATGTCATGGTTTGCCATGTCAGCAAAAATTCTGGCAATCTTTAACAATGCCCAGAGGTGTATCTTCTCCTGGCACAAAGATGGAGAATATATCAGAAAATGATTCTGTTTAGTTTAAAACACTTCAAAGAAGTATCCCATTAATGATTTGCTCTGCTGGAGAGATACATATAAAGTTTCTGCTCCTCTTAACCTCCTGCAGAACAGGACTGCAAACTGTGAGAGACTGAAGTTTCCAGCACTTCTGCGGGAAGGTAATTTGTCAAAGATGGAACCCAAGCACCTGTTCTGATTTCATAGCTGAGCAGGAATGCACAAAAGCACAACAGAAAGGAAAGTTTCTATTTACACTTATTTATTTGTAGTTTAACATACTAATTGGTCACAGCACCAAGCCTGCCAAAGTTCAAGAAGTGTTTGGACAGCGCTCTGAAGCACATGGGGTGATTTTGGGGATTGTCCTGTGCCATTTGACTTCAATGATCTTTGTGGGTCCCTTCTAATTCAGGATATTCTATGATGATTCTATAATAATTTCTTTTCTATTCTTAAATATATTTCCTCAAGAAGTAGTAGATTTGCCATCATCCCAGTATAATTCCCTCAGGAGTCTGTGAACCATGCTGAAAATTATATACTAGTGAATATTCAATCCTTTTTATTCTCTGTAGTTAGTAGTGCATTCTTCATAAGAGGATCTTAGTGGGGGGGGTGGAACGTTGGAATTTTCTACTGAAGTGCTTTTAAAGCAAACATGCCTTGAGCTGTTATGGATGAAAAGTGTTTGTTAAATTGCTTGATGTTACAAATATCTGAAATTGAGGGGGTGATTGATTTAATTGCAGTTGTCAGACTGGTTTTAAAAGCATATTTCTCATTTTGCTCCGTTTTTCAGATCTGCAGAACAGTTGGATTCTGAACATAAAGAAAAGAAAGTGTCTGACTGTACTAATCACAAAATGCAGCTTCTGGCTAAGCCAAGGCATGCTGTCAAGATGAAATGCTGCATAATTTTTAAAACGCTCAGTCTGGCCCACACATTCAATCCCTGAATAGCAGTGCCCCTGTTGTTCCAGTCTCTGTTATTTTCTGAATAAAAATATCTAATAATTGTGATACTGTGTTGCTTTTGCATATATGTAAAGCAAACATAAATGGGAAAATTAATGAATGGTGTGATGCTGCAACTTTGAGCTTGGTAGCCTCTCCCAAGTTGACAACCCCTTTCAGTGACAGGAGATCCATCAAAACTCAGTTCCTCACTCTTGCATCAAATCTTGCTGTTCTAGAATAAAAGCAATTTGAGCAGCACTTGGAATGTGATTTGCTTCAGCCTGATTCTGTGTTGAAGCACAAAAATAAACGATGCTGGGTTGTTAAGTTAGTGTGCTATGCTCCTGTAGTCCCCACTGTTTAAACCTGCAACAATCAGGGTTAGTTTCATTAGAAGGACTTTAGTTAGGTGGTATTATTGCTCAGAATGCCACTCTGCTAAAGCACTGGTATAAGAGTTAGGCAACTTCCCAATCTCTCCTATTGAAGTTTTATCTGTTCTATAGTCTGTCCAATAATCACAGGTTTAAAAGGCTAGAGAAAATTTTAGGCAATTGATCATGAAAAGTCCCCTTCCTTCCTTCTTTCCAGTCAAATATGAATCTTGTAGCATTTCAAAGAAAGCAGAGAAATTGTAATAGGAGAAACTGTGAAAAGCCTCCTTTGGCAGCACAGGATACCCTACAGCTTGAATCTCAGCTGCTTAGAAACTTAGAGTCAGTGAGGTGAATCCCTAGATGAAGTGTTGCAGATAAATGATCTTCTTGAGTCGATACTGGCTAAAAAATAATTAAATTAATATTTTCTTGTGAATTCATAAAAATCTAAGATTCTGCATGCTGTCAGTTACTATGGTTCTTCTCTAGAGTAAGAACTCATTAACTAAGTAATCCTTTAGTTGTTTTCTGTTGCCTGCCAATATCCTAAATGTCTTCTCTGACACCCTTGAAAATACTGGCCTTGCATCTCAAATCACCTAAAATCTGCTTTGAAACACTTACTAATGCAAAAGTTCCCCATTGATTTTAATGGGCTTTGGATCAGCCCCATGAATAATAGGGAAAAGCTGTAATTTCTTTCATATGCTTTATCACTGGGAAGCAAAGAAAATTGCCTTCATGCACAGTGTGCTTGTATAGCTTGGTCTTTAGTTCTCAGTTAGATGATATTATTGTCTGGCATCAAAGTGAAGTTCAGAAGAAACAAAACAAAATGAAAAAGCTTGTAAGAAAACATTTTCTGAAGCACAGGATAATCTTAGATTCACTTTTTTTTCACCACACACACTTGTGTGTTAAGGAATGTCCATATCAGCCAAGTCCTCAGCAGAGAGGTCTTTCAAGGTTTCACATAAAATGACAGATTCCAGGAGGCATCAGACACGTTCACAGCTTTAGGCATCATTACCCAGCATTGTGTAGGGTTCTAAAATGTGTAGGGTTCAGAAGAGGCCTCTGTTTGGCTCTTACAGAGGGAAAACAGTTTGTCTTATTTTTCAGGGGTCTGCAGCAGAGGTTACTGAGGAGCTGAGGTGAGACCCCATGGCCACCTGGCTCTTCCCCACGAGGGGAAGCAGAGGAGCAGGCACTGATCTCTTGTCTCTGGTGGGCAGTGATAAGAACAGTGTGCAGTTGTGTTAGGGGAGGTTTAGGTTAGGTATTATGAAAAGTTTTTTGACCCAGAGGGTGTCTGGGCACAGGAACAGGCTCCCCAGTGAGGCTGTCACATCAAGCCTCACAGAGTCCGAGAAGGCACATGGTGTGATCCTCTGGGGTTTTCTGGGCAGCAACCACCCTTGATGTTCCCTTACACTCTGGGTATTCTGTGATTCTATCATTCCCTGATCTACAAAATTTCTGCCTTCAGATTAAGCCTGTGAGAAACAGCTTAAACTGTGCAAGGACAGCTAGAGCTAAAACAGATTCAGCACAAGAGTTGGAAAGAAGGATTATGGGTGTGCCCTGCTGTCACCTCATATGTAGCCCAACAGACATGGAAATTTGTCTTCAGTATGAGATTGAAGAGATGTAGGGATACCAAACTGACTATGGTGATGTGCTACTATAATTTCTGAGTCTGACATTTAAAGGACATGAAAAGTGATGTTAGGTAAGGAAAAGATGGTAAGTGCATGCAAAAATACAGTAATTATTTATAACTCTAGAGAAGGTCCAATAAAAGAAAGGGAAAAAACCTCTATTTTTTCACTCAAAAGCATGCATTAAGAATTCAGGCAGCACTTTATTTGCAGATTCTTTATTTCTGTTCAAAAGCTCCTCTATCCAACACGAGTTTGAACCAGGTCTTTATGTACCATTTTTCATAATATTGCATTTTAATCAACATCACAAAGTGCTTTACTGTGTTTCTGGTGTCAATGCCTATTCTTGACTCCTATCTGGATCTTTTCTAAGGTTTTCATGAAGTACCTGAATGGAAAATTTCATATTTAATCTCCTTTTTTTTCTCATCAAGATATTTCAATGGGTAATTTCTCTCCAGCTCTGATAACTGCTCATTTATTACTGAGCAAGCACGGGGTGGAATGGAAAAGCCATAGACTGTTCAGCTCTCCTGGTGGCAGTAATGCTGGCTTGCCTCCTTCCCTCTCTCATCACACCATTGGTTCTCTAACCCAGGACACTGACCTTGAAATTGTTTTGTGTAATGTGTCTATTGCTGCAGGTACAGGAGCTGGTGACTGGCTCATGAGCTGCTGGCCTGCAGCAAACTGCTTTGCCTTCAAAGGTACCTGGGTAAGGAGATCTTCAAAGCAATTCTGCAAACAGTGAGAAGAGGAAATTAAATCCTTCTGGCAATATTTGCTTCTGGCTGTGGCAGTGCACCTGAGGTGTTCCCCTGTGTGAGGCACTGCCAGACTGCCAGGGAGGGGTAGCAAAGGGTTTGATGAATGCCTGCACAAGTGGTACCACGGGGTGTGCTGAAAGCTCTCCCTGGGGCAGTGGTAGGAGGATTCAGTGCTTGGCAACAGGGAATACCTGGGATAAAACTGATGGTGGATGGTCCTGAGCCTGATTCCATTGCTGAGACCCAGCTCAGCAGCTGGGGAAACTGGACACACATGTCCTGAGTGGGGACTTTCAGCATTTTATTGTCTTTCCTACCTTTGCTTTATTAGCTTTAAAATGTACAGGTGTTTGATGAAATGTTATTCAGAAAGGCTGAGTTTCTGGACCTTTCCATAGTGTAAAAATGTGGGCCCAACACAGCAGATGCAGGTGTTGACTTCCTGAGGCTGGGAATGACATCTTCCCTTGGCCTCTCTGACCCTTGCTTCCCTAGGTAGAAATTAGTTTATCCATCTCAGCATCCTGAACCCTTGACCTGCCTGACCCAGAGGGAGCACATGCTTGTTCCATGCTTTAACCTCATGAGATATTTTTGGCTTTGTACATAACAAAGAGATAGATAAAGACATGTAGGTGCAAGGACATTTGGGCTGTACTGGAAGACAAAGAACCAAAGCATATGCAGGTGACCTGCCCTGAGAAAATCCAACCTTACAAATTGTTAGAAAGGTTGCAAGTACAATCATTGCCTCCAGCCTACCTTCACATTTGGATGTTATTTAGGGGGTAGTGTCAGACAGAGACTATTCCCAGTAGTCTTTTCTTTGAAGGGCAAGGATACTCCTTAATGTGTGCAAGAGACTTGTCACATTGAGTTAATGGAGGTCTCACAAGATTTACAGCCTTGATGTAACCTCTAGTACATTACCTCTTCTTCAGCTTTCTCACTTGATTTTGACACAGGCAAAATTAATAGCTAAACATAGCATGTATAAAACATAATTAACCATCTATAACCCCTAGTTTTTCATTGAAGTTATTATTAATTTTATATTTAATGTATCTCTGTGTTAATCACAACTTTCTTAACAAATAACTACTCTTGATGATATCTATGTCAGGGTCTAAGACTGTCTGGGTAATCAATGGAGACAAATGCCTCTTGGGGACAATCTTGAGGCCCTAAATTATGAACCCAATATTTAACAAAATGAGATGCAATAATTCACTTCTATAGATTCTTGCAAAATCCTCTAAAAAGTAGAAATTCCTCCCTATTTTTTTTTCAGCTAATGAAGGGCTCTTTTTTTTCCAAATAATTTGTTATTTTAATATCTCATATAAATACACCTGATAAATAAAGTTATGATTTCTGCTCCAGACCTAATTTTTACTTCTTTTGGCTCTACCCTGATTTTTTTTTTTTTTTTTAAGATTTGTATAGTTTTAGTGGAATTAGTTATACACAAATCAAGGCAGTAAAGTTTCAGGTAAGGAAAGGAACCTGAAAAGAGAGAATCAATAACATTTATATTTTATACACAGTTAAATATTTAAAGAAAAAGATATAAAGAATCCCTCTCAAAAACTCTGATTTTAGCATTGAGATCTTATAATCTACAGTGTATACTCCTAAATAACAAAGACATCTTTGTTCAGTTAAACATTTTGATAGATCAAAAAACTCATGCTTGAACTAGATGTAATATACTTTTATTGTGCCTGAATTTTCTCATGAATGGGACTGTAATATCTTATGTAATGGAAACAGAACATGAACAGGGCATTTATATTCAAAGAATATTATGAAATTTCATATTTTCCCCTTTAGATTTTCTTGAGTGAGGCTTTATAATTCTAGCCACATATGAAAACACAGATAAAATATCTGGCTTCTTTTGGCCAGGGGACAGAGATATGAGTCATGGAAAGCAAGATTTATTGGTCTACCAGAAACTTTTAGTTTAAATTTTCTCCTGTCAAATTCTTTCAAAGAAAGTTAATCTGCATGTAATTGCACACAACCATGAAAAATGCAGCTTACTCTTTGACTAATTTAATTCACTGCCTTTTTGCTGAGGTTCTGGCCTGTGGCTTTGCTCTAATAGACACAAATCTTGTGTTGACTTATCCAAGTCTCCTGTTTGATTTACTGTTTTAATGTACCAGTGATAAACAGCTTAATATACTCCTCGCAGTACTTGAATATACTGTCCAATTACTGTGATATTGCCTCAAGGTCTGAGTTGACACACAGCCTTTTCTAAGACCTGTGAATTGTTTAAGAACCACATGAAAATAAGAATTAAATAATGAGATGGGTGGCTAGTCTGTGAAATTGGCCTTCAGCTTGGTGGAGCTTAAAGGGACAATGGCACCAGTGTCACAAAGCAGCACGAGAAACTCCAAAGATCTGGCTCCCTGCTGCCAAGGGGAAAACTCCACAACCTGCTCCCTTGGAGCTTTGGGAGCTCTGGCATCAAGAGGTGAGCCAGGACTGGCTGGTTTGTAACAGGGGAGCCCATCTGCAGGGTCAGGAGTTAAATCCCCCACTGGAGTGAGGTTCACCTTGTCCCAGGAAAAAGTCCTGAAAACTCTTGGGAGTTCTGGAGTTATAGGTCTCAAAATATCTGACTTCAGGGCAGATTCAGTGATTATTTTGGCTAGGGACTGTGCCCATTTTCCAGGTACATCTGCCAGAGGGAATGGGCATTTCAGTTCTGTTGTTTCATGGGCTATTATTTGCTCAATAAATGAGGATTTGTTAACATTTAAAAGGCTGTAGCAATATGGTGTCTTCTGTGGATGTACTCAGCCTTCCACATGAGCATTCACTTACATCCAGAAACTGGGTGAATTTAGACAATAATATGTGAGTATGAGAAGACAAGTTATGGAAAACTTTGGTGATTTCTTAAATTGATCAATAATGCCTTATATTTCATAAGAAAAAAAAAAAAAAAAAAAAAGACTCCTTTAGCATCCTAAAGTCATGTTAATGGATGTCCTCAGCAGTATCTGCAAGGATTTTAGTACACACAGGTCTTTCTCCTGCTGCATGCCTCACAGAATCCCTGATGTGCTCCTATGCACATTCAGAGTATAAACACGTTGGCTCTCCTGTTTGGTTGTAGTGGTGACATCCATGTGGGAGAACATTAACTCAGAAATAAAAGACTTGAATTCAAGGATTTCCTAAGCCTGTGGGGGTTTCAATCCTATTTGTTCACACAGGAAAATGCTATAATGGCCAGACTACAAATTATAAGCATCTGAGGGGTTGTTGTATCCTTTACACCCTCAGCACTTCATACCCTCAGAAGGAGAGAATGGTTAAACCATGCTTGGACCTCCTAGAGAGGGCAGAGCATCGTGCTGGGTGAGAAGCAGCAGAGAGCTCTGCTGTCAACGTTAATTATGGGTTATATCCCAAAATTATATAATCTATACAATCTATGAATGACACATAAAGGAGAGTTTCTAGACTCAGGACTGAGAAATGAGTAGCTGAAGCCCAGTGCTAGTGAGCTTGGGTTCCCTCCAGGCTACATTTCCTCCTTTATGATAGAAAAGAAAAGAAAAGAAAAGAAAAGAAAAAAAAGAAAAGAAAAGAAAAGAAAAGAAAAGAAAAAGAAAATATGCTGGTGATTGAATGCCCTAATAGGATAAATCATATTTCAAAAAGCCTCTTCTGTTGGCATAATAGTGACTTCATTTAGACTCTTGATGAAGAGATTGAAAAAAAAAAAAGAGATTACAGAGCTGTCTGGTATAGTAATTTTATTAGAAAACATCATGGTTTGGAGAATCTCCAAATTTTGCTGGGTTTTGGACACTTTTTTTTTTTTTTTTTTACTGATTTTTTAATATGAGGTATTGTGTTCTTTCTCATTTGGATTCTTTACCTCAGAAGGACTTTGAAAAGCTGCTGTTCAAATATTCACACACATTCCTGCTTGCATGAGTGCTCTTCACATTTTCACATTCTGGAAATGCTCTTGCGAACAAATATTTGCTCATACAACAGTTCTCAAAAGGTGAATAAAACAACTTGGGATCATTATCAAAGCAAATACATGTGGCGCCTGGTACATGAACATTTATGATCACATTTTTGCAGGACAGAGCCAATGCCAACAGAGTTTCAGTACAATGTACAGAAGTGCACTTTTGCAGACTCAGATATGCATTAGTGCAGCAGCAATTAGAAGATCATTGTTCTTGGAGAGTTCCCTGGATATTCTAGCCCTGATAAACTGAGGGACAACTCTCCTACTTTCTGTCATCAATAGCAATTTCATATGTTCAGATATTATTCCATCATTTACTTCCACCTAATTCTCAGGACATAACATTCTCTTGTTTGCTTGGATTGTTTGCTGAAAACAACAAACTGAAATTAAATTAAGATAAACTTTATTTAAAAGTCCAGTGCAAAACCTACCAAAGACAAGAGAACAACTTGTGCCTGTTCAGAGGGCTTTCAGCCAGCTGCTGCCTGCCTATGGCATATGTGAAATAGATTAGCTGTGGGGTTTATGATGTAAGAACTAGGCTGGTTTTGTTTTATCTCTTTTAATAATGTTGAATGCTCCAGAGGAAGTATTAAGTATTCTAACTCAGATATTAAGTTTCCTCCAGACTAAAGGTAAGACCTGAGATCTTGGAGTTTGCACAGTTAACCAGTACAGTTAGAAATACATTTAATGGATTGTGATATCCTCTGCCCCTGGTAATGTTTGTAGCATTAGGAACAAACCTTCTACTACTGGTACTTCCCTTGGACAGCAGAGGGAGCATTTCATCCAGTAACTCATTTCTTTTTCTACATTCTCCTGAAAATCCTGGCAATAGTTAATAAAGAATTACATTACTAAAACAAATATCTCTAATCAGGCAGGTAGCCTGTGGTCAGTTAACTCAAAACCAAGGTACAGTAGCTGAAAAATCACACAATGTAGGAAAATCAGAAGTGTTAATGGAAGGGATCAGAAACTGTTCCTCCTTTTTTTTCTTGAGAGATAATTTTGTGAAGAGTAAGAATCTAAATGAATAAAAGAGAATATTTTTTCACTACTGAAGAAAAGACCATGATGGGTAAAGCAATTGGCAGATATTAAAATCTCCTGACACCTAAAGACCAAACAAACAAAAAAACCTGAGTAAGGAGAGTCCTCCAAGCCTCAAATTTGCTCTCAAATTTTTTAGGGTCCAGCTCCTCAGAGCTCCCATGAGTTTCTTTCAGACATGTCTATGCTGGAAACACCAACTGTTTTTTACTGAATCCAGGCCTTCAGCTGCTGGGGAGGTAAAGGAGAGCAGGCAAAACCATCATACTTAAAGTACCTGGAATACGAAGGGCATCACTGATTTATTGCAACCTGTGTAAGGATAACAGATAAAAAGGGCATTGACAGAACACAAATTTTAGTAGCTCTGATCAGATGATAAACATGAAGTAGCAATTTCCTATTGCAGTAGTTATTTAAGATGTTTCTCTCTTTTGCAAAAATGTGCTGGCCCTGTCTCCAGCCATTTCTGGTTAGAAAAATCATTACTGAATACATTAACAAATGTACCCTGTACACTGCAGCCACAGCCCTGACAGTACTGGCTGTTCCATGAGCTTTCCTCACTGGAGATTTTATTGATCATATTGTTCATTTCTTTGAATAGTCTTTTTATTTTTCCTCGGCCTTTACTCAAGCAGACTATGAATTTTCAAAGAGATTTTAATAAATGAAGACCACTGGCCTCAAGGTGATATTAATAACTTTGATTCAACTACATTATGGACTGATTAAAACCAGGCTGCATTCATATGTCAGGTTAAACCATGAGATTCAGAAGATGAGCAATTGCCTCTCTGAATCAGTGGAAATTTTGCCTATTCAAAGAGGTGGTCACAAACATTAAAATAGTTTTATTTGCTTCTTAACTTAGACTTCAACCCTGAATGAAAGGTCTGCCAACATCATTAACAAAACTTGTAATACAAACTGTCTTCAAGGGATATAGAATGTTTCTGACTGCATAGAGAGCCATTGGAGTATAAGGTAAGATAGCTGATAAAATATATTCTTAAAGTTTTAAAAACTCAACAATTAGGACTAGTCTGAAAGCAATGTTTAAGCTGAAGCCTGCTCTCTAAAAATGAAATATTATAATTAAATATTTCATTTAGGGATCAGGGACTTTCTTTTTGTAAGAAGGGCTCTTGAACAGTAACATCAAGGGTGAGGTTGTAGATGGACCTGATGCATCACCAATCACAGAATGGTTGAGATGTTCATCTGGTGATATTCATCTGGTCCAACTTTCCTGATCAAGCAAGGTTACCTCAGAGCACATGGCAAAGGATTGCATCCCAAGAGCTCTTGAATATCTCTAGTGAAGGAGGCTCCACAACTTCTCCAAATCTCTCAATTTTTATATTCTTTCCTCTATTTATCAGATTTTTGTCTGTTATTTTTTCACCTTACTCCAAATTTTAATGGAATATTTTCACCTCTTTTTCTATTTGAATCAACATTTCCTAACCACTGAGGTGGTTGGCCAGGAACACATTTGAAATGAGCATACCCCTGTAAGTATTGTGGGGTGAGTCAGCCAGCCTCACAAGCATGTTGCAAAGCTGGAAGCACTGTACAATTTCTGAAGGGAGGACTTTTTTATCTATGATGAATAACACAATTTTCTAGATTCACCAGCCTAAATACTCATGATTTCTTATTAAGTCAATTTTCTAAGTGGAAATATCTGTGTACCTAGCAGCCACTTGTGTTAGCTGAAAAAGATGAATGTTAAAAATTGCTCCCACACACAAAAAAATAAACATACAAACAACAGCAAAAACCAAGAAGAAGAAGAAAAATTCTTTGGGTATTTGTTGCTTGAATTTTGCAGGCACTTCTTAGGATCTCCCTGGCTGGCCTTTAATTTTATATTTGTCCATCTCTACTCGAAGTGTGGAGAAGAGCTGTTTTATTTTGAGTAGGCAATATGCAGACCCTGAAATTTGTGACAGGCACATGCTGGCTATTTTTATTAAAGAAACTCCAGAATCCATGGCATGCTATGATAAATGCTTATCCTTGCACATTCTTAGAGATGAATTGAAAAGAAACAGGAGAATGAGGCCAGCAGCTAAGATACCTGTCTAGAAAGGGGACAGCAATTTTCAGCAAGTGGTAGGAACAGATCCAAGTCCTGTCTTAGCTTAGACCTATTTGAGTTGATGAGTTTGCACTTGTATAAATGAGAGAAGAACTTGGCTTGTAAACTTCAAAAGACTCACAATGGAAAACAGGGAAAAATACAAAAGAAATGAAAAAGCAAACAATGCCATGTGGAATGAATCTGAGACATCCCATCCCAGTAAGAACACTCAGCAGTCCATTATATTTATTCAGATCAAATGCAGACTGTGAGATATATAGACTATGTTAGGATAGGGTGGGAAAGCAAAAATGTTCAAAAAAAAGCATTATTTTGGCACTGCTGCTGAGATTAGCGTGGGTTATAAAAAGAGTGCATGTAAGACTGGCACTGGAACTCCTGATAGCTAAGCAGGTTCAGAGGGATGAAGTTATTATGACAACCCTAATACTGAGGGAAAGAAAACACAAAATCAGGACCTGTAATTTTACATGAAGTAGTTACTGGTAGTAAAAAAGTTTAATTTAAATGGAGCAATGAGGTTTGAAATTGAACAGGAACACAATAAAATAAACAAGTTATTGTAATAATGCCTGAATTAAAAAAAAATTGCAAGAGACAAATTAGTCCTTCAGTGGAAAACAATACTTCATGCATACTAAATACTGAAGACCTGCATCACCTATGTAGGTCATGCATATATTACCTTTTAACTATGAAAACTATTGGCTATCTAACACTTTTTGGAGATAAGAGAATTTTAGGTCAAACTTGCAGGAAATCTTCTACCTGCTCATTTTGGTGCTGCTGTTGTAACCACAGGGTTAATCCCTCTTTTTCTTATTGCTGAGCAACTTCTACTCCTAAAAACATCCTCAGAGGCACAGGAGCTTTACCATTTCTTTTTCATTGCTTAAATTGTAAAAATGAGGAGTGAAGAGTTCAGAGGGGCAGGAAGGTGCCCAGCACAGAATTGCACTGAAGAAAGACTCAGCTCCACTGCAGGGTACAGCAAACCTGAGACCATCAGCTTTGTGCTCCAAACTCTGTCAATGTTCTATCCTTTTCAGCTGGTTCCTGCAGTGGGTCTTTGTGCTAGCAGAGGGAAATATCCCCTTGCAGAGAGCTGCTCGTGGTATCTATGGCAGCATTGTTGTGAGTCCGATGATTCACCTTTTGAGGTTCACATTTCCTGTGTGGATTACAGAGTCAGCCTGGGGAGGTTGGCTTGGACACAGATACCTCAGACAGTCTGAGTGGGAGGAAAGCTCAGATCTGACCTGAGGTACTAAGAAATACTCTCTGAAATATTCCTAAACTTACTATTTTAATCTTATTTTTCAGGTACACATCTTGACTTATTTACCTGTACGGAGATATTTAAGGGCATATGCACATTTAACTATATTTGCCCACTTGGTATTAATTCTTATGGATGAAACTAATCTAGATGAAGTGGCTAATAAAAACAGGCCAAAAGGGAGGTGAAATTACATCAAGAAGTTTATAGCAATTCTTGAAGAGAGAAGAGCCTCCAAAGAGACTATACATATAATCCTCCTTATGACTCACAAAAAAGTTGCTTAATCTGAGGAAATATATAGCATATGTAGAACTTGTTTCTTATAGGATCATCTTCTAAATATTTCAAAAGTCACTCCAGCTAACTAAACTTTAAATTATTTAATGCCTCTCTGCCAGACTGAAGTTAGAACAAAATTCTTTTTGCTTGAAAGGAAAAAAAAAAAAATAAAACCTGTTATTGCCTTAGCTCTACTAGCAGAATATCATTGTTTCACTCCATCAAAATCAGTACTTTTCTTGGTAACTTGAAATATGAGTACTTTTTTGCAAATTGTGGTTCATAATTGAAAAATCATGACATAACCTGTCTTCACTTTCACAAATTTGTAAAAGAGAAGGGGTTATAAATACTCAGTAAAAAATATTTGCAAAAGAGCTAGATACAGATTTTTTTGTGTGTGTGTCTGTGGGCATGCAAGCAATTTTAAATGGTGGATATGTTTTTCTTCTTTTCATTTAAATTAGATGAAATATTGGTGGTGCCAGGTTGACCACTACTATCTTTGTACCTTTATTTTATAAGGCAAATTGTTGTTTTGGAAACCAAACTCTGTGCTTTGATAGAACTTAGTAGTTCTATCAAAAATTCTCAACTTATCAGCCTATGAACTCTATTGGAATCAGTACCCTCCCTTTCTCCTTAAGGGGTACAAGCTCCAAAGCATGATCTACTGGGAAATTTAGAATTATCTTAAGGTTGTATAGAAGCTTCTTTTTCAATATTTCGATTTTGAAACACTTTATGCTTTAATAAACATTCTTCCAGATGGCAGTAAAAGTCCTTTCCTTGATGCCTCAAACTCAAAAAACCTGTCTGTTACTTCAGTGAATATATCTAGACTATAAGTTATGCAACTACTACGCTTGACTAAACAGTGATGTGTGTAACTACTTGAAAAATCTTAGGTGTAATTAAGCTGTGACATAATTATTGTTTAATAAGCTAATGTAAGTTACATTAATTTAGTTCTCTTAAATTTTTTACTTCAGACTTTGTGTAAAAAATTAGAGATAATCCAAAGGGAAGTTTCTAATTCAGAGACTAAGTGGCATATTAAATTGAAAGTCTAAAGTTACAATAAATCATTTAAACATATGTTGTCTACTGAAAAAGTGAAATAAATATAATAAATTAAATTAAATATTTTCCTGCAATAATCCCAGAATTATTTAGTCCTTATTCATGATTGAACACACCATCTATAACCTTAAAATGAACTTGAAGAAGAATATTTGCAATACATCAATTCTTCGCCAACAGTAGAAATAGTGATGTTCCATTATGCTACAAGTTCCCTTTTCTGTATTTTTTTTCAATTTTTGCATTTTTTTCATTTTTTTTCATTTTTTGCATTTCTTTTGCATGTTGTTATTTTTATAAGCTTACCCAAAGGAGGTTTTTTTCCTTTGATAATTCTTGCATGCATGCAATGGCTTAATTGATATTAGCATCATACATCATTAACATCATAACATCATTAACTCTTAACTTTCTGTCTCACTGAGTTTTACTTGATTTTGCATATGATTAAAAATTTTATGTGAGACATCTTTTCTGCTTTTTTCTTTTAACGTAAAATCTAGCAAACCTTTTCTGAAAGTGTGGGAGAGCAAACATATTTAAATAACTTTCTCTCTTGCAAAGGAGAGAAATTAAATTTTACTGAAAGCAGTTACTTCTCCATTGACACATCTATTAACACCTACTGAGGATGTGGTTGAGAAGCAATAAACATTCCTTTATAAATAAGTTCAAATTGTCTTTGTTTCCAATGATGAAGTAAATCTGTAGATTGCAAAATTAATTGTATTATAAATGTGGTGTCTAGCCCTGAAATATACCTATTATTTATGGCTACAGCTTCATCAGGATTAAGAACAAATGAAATACAAAATGTTTCTATCCTGGAAAGTATAAAATGCCCCCCTGGTTTAATGGATAAATGATGTAATTCTTGCTATTGTAAGCCCCATGCTAATCACTACAGATTAAATGTCACCATTGAGCATTTTGAAATCATTATTATGTTCATGATTATTTTTACCCTTGGTCAGGTTAAAACAGCATGAAAAATCTCCTGCTGATTTTAATAATTCCAAACTGATTCAAGCACATCAGTATTCATGGTCTTCCTGCATCTTTATTTTTTCCTTATTCTCTCAGCACTAAATGGGTAAAAGAAATCAGTATATCTGAAAAAAAAAAAAAAAATCTAAACCTGACATAAAGAAATGGTTTGATTGCTGTAAGAATCCAAACACATTTCAAACTCAAGTTTAAATAGAAAAACAATTTTATATTCTGCACAAATCTAGAAAAAGTGACACAAAGGTTATTTGAAGCATTTTTGCCTCTGACATATAATGGTCTTGTCCTCCTTGGGAGGACTCCTATGTGCCTTGGATAATCCATTTGATTAAGTTCAAGGAGAGTGAATAGCAGGAAAACTGCATTCATTAATGAAATTACAAGGAAACTCTCTTTTAAAACTAAGGTAGCAGAATTCATATTGCTGCAGTATTTTGAGCACCTGAAATCCAGCAAACATCTTACCTACCAGCTGAGGCTGCTCAAGTCCTCACAAACTCCATCCTCCAAGGCAGACAGATGAGTGAGTAGGAAGGAATTTAGATAGCAGCTATATTTGACCAACACTAACACATCTATTGGAGATGGTCCCAATAAGTGGGAAAGGTGGCAGTAAAACAAAGATATCCAAAGTTCATCATCTAGGATTGTATGTATGTGTCTTCTTAGTAAATGGTTAAAATAATTCAATGCAAATGTATTAATAGACCTACATTTTGTAAGGATATTGGCACAAAATCAATGTAGACAGTAAGATTTCCTCCATTTTTTGCTTCCTTTTTTAAAAGAGAAGGAAGTGACAATTTTTAAAAATTGCTGAAAACTGTTATGTCAACATATGGCATACATGTGCATTTTCTGGGTTTATATCCTAAATATTATTGGGAGAGTAAAAATAAAGGTTAAGAAAAAGTTGATTTTAAATGTGGGCATATTCATGGCAGGAATTTCTATCCTGATGGATTGAAATAAATTCATGGTAACTTCAGAATTACTTCTTTACTTTCCTAGATGACTACTCTTTGGTGGTTGGAAGTTGCTGACTGAAGACACCAAAGGAAGAGCTACCAGCAACAAATGCTGCTCACATTCAAGTCATCATATCTGGAGTCAGCAGAATTCCTTTTTCTATTCACTTACTTGACCTGATATCTGGAACACTCTTTTTTGCAGCCAAAAATGTCGCAGAATGGTTTAGCAAACTACTTAAAACCTGTCAAAAGAGTAAAACTTGTAAAACTTGTAAAACTTATAAAACTTATAAATTTGTCATTAAGTACCACAGATTTCTTGTCTCAATGTTAAATAAAAAAGTCATTTGGGAGCACCATGTATTCCAAGGACTAATATAATGAACTCTCCTCTAGCTGAAATGCAAAACTATAATATTATATTTTAGGCACTTAGGATCAAATCTCTAAAACACTTTGTGAATAGTACATGAATCATTGATCAAATTGAAGTAAACCATGTCCTTTAAAGTGAGTCGAGAGCTAAGGTAGATATAATGTCTTTTCTGCAGTATTTGTAGACTTGCCAATTTTAAAAAAATATATATTTGTAGCCTGAATCAGATCAAGGCAACAGTCTTGGTTTTATAAATGACATCAATTAGCTTTTGGGAGTACAAACCAGGAGTTCAGGTAGCTTGGAACAAAGTTCTTTTGTTGTATATGGCTGGGGAAGAGGGAAGGTGTGCCAACAAAAGCTTTTATTTTGTCCTGTGATCTCAGTCAGAACAAAACAGGTCACATTCAGATTTGGTGTGGCAGTCAGATTTTGGCATTTCAAGATCAAAATAAACTTCCTAATAATCCAGTGCTGGCACCAGAGTAATATGATCATGGATCTGCTATAAGTCAAAAACTACACAGTGCCTCACAAAGAAGTTAAGTGTTATTCCTTCTTAAACAACACCAAATGTAATAGATGCTTTCTACATTAATAGCTTTTAATAGTAGATAATTTTGAAACATAGCTGCAAGATTAATTTTGACCACACATCAAACAGGGCAGTAATATAAGATATAACCTGTTAGACTGCCTGATTTTCCTCCAGTCAAATGTGGTGCCCTGCTGTGGCAGGGAACAGCAACCCTTCTGTTTCTGTGTGTTTTTCTACCTCCATGTTATAAATAAGATTTTTAACCACAAAAAGTCTGCCCAAATATCAAAAGCCCTTTTAATGATTGTATCACATTTTTCTCATTATATCATTTTATGTATGGTATTGTGGGCTTTCTAATAGCTTCATTTCTTCTTAATTCTTTTAAAAAAATATGTTTATGAGTGGAATTTTTTTTTTTTTTAAGATTCTCTGTTCCTTAGGTCTCCTCATATATCATAGGATTTCCTTCTTTCCTGATAGCCCAGTAGCCATTCTCATAATCTAATCTGGTTTAAATTAATTTTCTACAACAGAGATCTCTCCATAGAGATTTTTTGATCATCATAGTAATTGAGATTTTGGATGGTGATTACAATCTTCCTCTGTAGAGGAATTATGTTGTTGCCCAGTACCTACTGGTTTACAATAATGTTTACAACGAGGTTTCAATTTTCCTATTAGAACTTTAATTCAGATTTTTCTAAAGATTATAAACTGAGAACATTCCCTTAAAAGCCTTTTTCCAGCCAGATACTGTCTTCCTCAATCACTGTCTTTCCTGAGCCATCCCTTTGTTCAATACTCAGTTCCTCTGCTAATCCCCATCTCCTCCAGGTTCAGATGGAATTTCCTTTGTGCCATTGCATCAAATCCCTTACTAAAGTAGACAGAAACAAAAGCTGCAACATTTCTTTTGGCTTAGAAAAGAATTTCCTTATCAAGGAAGTTACCTTTCAAAGATCTCTGAGAAGATCTGCCTTTGGGAAACACATGTTGAAGTTTACCTCATTTGTTATTGTCTTATGTCTTTAATTATTCCCCTCCTTCACAGCTCATTCTAATGTATGCATGCAACGGAGAAATGTGTCTAAATTGTTTTTTTTTTCACTCACACAACTCCCACTAGACATCAGAGCCTCTGTATGACTGTTTCATTAAAGAGTACCTAGTATTGAGTCTGTGATTTCACATTTTATGACGCTGGCATGAGTATATGCTGGCTTCCCATTCTGAGAACATTTTACCTCTTTAGATTTTGTTGCTGTTCAAGAGCTGTTTTCATTTTCACATTCTCATTTGCCTTTGATTCTCTACCTAAACATAATTGTTCTCCCTGAAACCTGACATTAAGTACTCATTTATTTTCATGCCTGTAACTGGGTTATGCTAATGCTCAAAGACAGTGTGCAGCATGGTTCTTCACACTTTCTTCTTCAGTCTGCGTGTAGCAGAAAAATAGAAGTAGTTCTAAATTACTGTAACAATACAGAAATTTAATGAAGTACAGGCTAATCTCTGATTAGTGCTGGCTATGAATGATGAGACATTTTTTATTGCTTCTCATTTTTTTCTTCTTTTTTAATTCTAGAAATCACAATTCCTCTTTGTCACACACCACTATTCAGCCTTTGCATCAACTTCAGTCATCCTTTCTCCTAACCCTTCCTTAGTTCTGACAGATTTATTCCTGCCTGAAAGGCTTTATCCATTATTATAAACCCTTATTTTTATAGACTCTATCTCCACCATTTCCGTCTCCTCTTCCCCAGTTATCCTGACCTGTCTCCCTGTGATTTGAATCAATCTCAGGAACTGTGATTTCTGGTCCTCTGTAGATACATTTCACATTGTTCTTGTCTTCAGCTCTACACAATTTACCAAGCATTTTCTCTGTATCTCATCTCCTTTTTTTTGACATGTTCTTTCTCTTTTCGCTCCTCTGTCTTTTCTCTCCTTAAAGGTTAGTTTATTTTTACCATTTCTTAATTTTGTCCTCACATTTTTCTCTACAAAATCCATTGTTTTTCTTTCAGATAATGCCCTAACAAACATCAGCTGAAAGATCTCAACTATTATTTTTGTTATAATAATACTAATGAAACTATGTTAACATGAACTTCAATCCAGACTACTTGCCTTGGAGCATGTCTGAGATCACTGGTGTGTTTAAGATTCCTGAACTAGAATTTATGCTTTCATAACTGATTTCAACAACTATTTAAACAAGATACAGTAGAACCTCTATGGATAAGCTTATCTCAACTATCTTTGGACCAAAAATAAGTTTCTAGTTTCTCAAATGCTCATGAATATCACTTGCCAAAGTACAATATTAAGTCAAGTGATGTGAAATTTAAATTTAAATTAAAAATAAATTTTAAAAGTATTCATGATGGACAAACTAACCTACAGGCCTTTTCAAAACAAAATCTAGTTCTCAGAATAGGTACAGGAATTAGGAGTATTACTGGAGGTATAAAAGCTTACATCTCCTATCTGCATGACATATGTGAGAAACTTGAATATGAGGCACCCACAGACCAGTTGAATAAGCTGCTCACCAGGTGACAGATTAGGAGACACTAAATTTTATTCCTTCATTGAACAATGAAGAGGAAACAAACTTTTGAACAGTGTTGAATCAGCACTTTCTATTCAATCCTGGACTTAATTTTCCATGGTCCAGGTGAATGTCCTTATCACCTCTATGTCTATAGACACAGAGAAAATGTAATTCTCTCTGTCTCTGTGAATATGAAATTATTTACTAAAAGTGGGACAACACCACCAACACAAACTACAGTAAACCCATCCAATAATAGTCCCAAATCATACTCATGGTCTGAAATATGTCAGAAATGTATCCTTGTAAGTCCTCACTCAACCTCTGTCAACCCCTTCTCCTCAACATCTTTCTCTTTCACTTCCTCCTTTCTTATTTTAGTTTGGTACTTGCTTTGACAAGCATTAGCTCTTGCCTTATTAAAAAAATCCATTAAAAACATATATATATATATATATATATTGTTTTCACTATGATTCCTTGGGAAGGTTCAATGTTAAATAACTGGTATATTTCTGCCAAAATAGCATGAATAACTACAGAGAACTATTGTCAAGCAAATTTGCTTATACCATTTAGGACCAGCCAACTTGGACTATTGGTTATTTGCTAACTTCAGACAATTCTCTGAAAAAAAAATGTTCATAAACATTTAGAATTAAACAAGTCAATTATTTAAGTGAATATATATTTTTTAAAATAATTATATACTGAAAAACCATCAGGTTAGGAAAGATTGCAACTAAAATTGCTCTTGTTATTTCATTCTGGTGTCCTTGATGTATTCATTACAAAGTGGACTTTAATGATAAAATCTTATGTTATTTATTCCATGCAGAGAATGGGGAGTGCTCACTTGTGAGCAGCTAATCAACATTGTGTATACCATGTGCAGTGTTTACTGGGTAGCCTGAATTATGCCCAAAATGTAGGAGTAGGAATAGATTATTAAAATCAGCATGTGCTTTGTCATGACATTCCTCACTATGACATCCAAGCCCTTTGCATTTGTTCACTAATTTTCACATCTTTGATGGTATTGGTGGCTGTGAGAAATGAGAGAAGGCCATAAAGCTTAAAGCTGATGCACACAATAAATCAAATGGATCTTTTAATTTGAGGCATCTGTTTTTTTTAAGTACATACATGACACAGCACTGTCACTGCTCAAAACACACGAAGTGTATCTGCAAATTTCTTACCAGAAATATCTAAAAAACACAGCTATTGACATCCGGGACAAATTTCACAGAAGTGGGCTTCTAATATTGATTGTCTTCAAGGCAAATGCAGGCTAGAGGTTCTCAAGACAAAGTTCAACAGCACTTCATTTTCCCATACTTAAGCTTTGTCATTCAATACTCATTTTCTGTATCTGTGGGAATGTTAAGATGCAACATCCGGACAGAGCTCTGGCTGATTTTGTGCTGTGGATAGGACAGGGCAATTTTGGGAGACTTAAACAGGAGATTACATGTAAGACTTTGTCATATTGAGATTGCACAGGAAATACAAATACTGAAATTGTCCAATTTAGTATTTCCTTATTTTGGAGCCCTAATTCTAGTCAATGGGACATGACAGGAGTTAATCATATTGCTAATGAACTAGCTAGAAGATGGAAAACTAGTGGTGGAATTTCACAGTAATAGGAGATAAACAGTGAAATCCTTCAAAGATCTGTGGAAAAAGCTGATGTTAAAATAACTGATTTAGAATGGAGAACAAAAGGCAAGCTGACAATATTTGTGTTTAGGCACTTAAAGCAACAGCTGACTATAAAGTTTTGCAGGAAATACTTCTAAAGCTAGGTATCTGGGGGAGAATATTAATAAATGTGAAAAGAAATCAGTCCCAAAATTATTTTTATTGAGTAGCTCTGACCTACCTGTTATGATGTTGAAATTAGGTAATTAATAGATAGATCCTGTGGTTACCAGGTGAAAATCAAAACAAAGAACATTTTTTAATACCTCTGTAACTGTGTGAAAAATGAAGGTGTAGTGGAACTGGGGAAAGTGCAACTAGAGAACAGTTTCTGGATTAGGAGGGTGAGGCAGACCCCTATCCTAAGCCTACTCAAAAAGAAAATCAAAAGCAGAATATGTAAAAGAGCCTTTTCTCCTTACAGGCTTAAAGGGGTATGATGGAAGTATGGTAGAAAAATGCAAAAACTATGGATGGAAGAAACACTGGGCTGGAAACAGCCACTCATCCTCTCCTCAGCTTCAAGGACCAAAAATTCTCAGATGAAACTGGGTTGAGCAGAGGATTCTTAGGTTGAAAATTAAGTAGAGAAATATTTATCCATATGACATGAATTTACATACTGGTATTTTCTGCAGAATACTGGAATTTCTGCAGGAGGTCAAAAGCTTATAGAGCTTAAATTTGCATAAGTTCATGGGAGAGAAATCGCTTTGAAAGCTACAAGAGAGTTCAGAGCCATCACTTCTGGCACAGCAGGTCCCCAGTGTTTATTAGGGAGTGCTGGAGGGGAGTGTCTCACACATTTCCTCCACTGTAATCTCTCATGCCTATGACCTACTTTGAGTGCCAGCATACTGGGGTGAGAGAAAGAGTGCAAATATTGTATTTCTTTTGTTCCTGTTATCCTTTTCTGTCTGAGTTTAGGTATATATAGAACAGAGAACAAGAAGACACATACATGTTTTCATATGTAAGAAATGTTTCAGTTTTTTGGTTTGGGATTTTTTTATTTTTTTTTTTTTTAATTTTTTAGGTAATTGACTGAAAATCAGTTTCTAATTCTAAGTATATTGTGTAGCTGAAGCTTGCATCATTGTTCATATTAAGGGTTTCTAGACCAAAGTAATTACACTTCCACCAGCCAAAAAAGGCATTCTGTGTAGAGGTCAACATACTGTTACAAGTACGTGTTTTATATGAGATCTCTTCACTTTCAGCTGTATTTTGGCTTTGACATAATTTGGATCTCTCAACTGTCTTTTTGCTCCTAAACTTGTGCAATTGCTGGCCCTTCATCTACTTGACCTGTATTCTCATATACTGCAGGAGGGAATTCACAAATCTAAAAATAGAAAAGAAGATGGAAGTAGCTCCACCAATATGACTCCTAAGATGAGCATCTGTGCCATATTTTTTCACCTATGTAACACATAAGATTTGGGCTGGATATTTTAGCATAATTTTTTAGCAATCAAATTCAGTGATCCATTGTGATGACACCAGCAGGTGCCCAAACAAATTAAAATTAAGTGTCCTTGAATCTTTTTCTGTGTAAAACCTCAAACAGCTAAAACATCTTTGGGACTAGAAAATCCATACATATTTAGGTGAATGAAACTTAATGGATGTACTGTGCAGTAAAAGTATCTCCAGTTCTAGCAGCTGACAAACTGACCACTTCTATTTAAAAAAACTTCCAGTGCTATAATAGAAATCTAATTTAATGAGACTCTGAGTCTGTTTTCCTGCATCTGATTTCAGAGTCATATGGGGAGATGAGATACTATTCTCCAGATGCTTGTAGAGAAGGCAAGAAGTAACTAGGCTAGAAGCAACTGAATCATGGACCCTAATTTTGTATATTTACATCAGCAGGATCCTACCCAAGTGGAAGCTGTGATTTCCTGTCTTTAAAAGGTCCCCTTCAACATATCTCTGAACTGCTATGGTGAGATAGTTATTGCTGCATATTCTCTTGGAAAAGAGTTATTATTTTACATACAGTGATATCTTCAACATGTAGAGACATTTCAATGCATACAGATTTTCAGTTACCTAAAATCTTCCATGAACTTCAAATTTGAAATCCTATTTAAGCAAACACCTTTCTTTTCTAATCTATCCTCAGGCTGAAATTTTACAGTTTGTGTCTCTGCAAAGGCACAAACTACAAAGGTTAATTATAGCATAATTAAAAAGAGAAAAGCTATTATAGTAACTGCAAATTTTAGTTCTGATTTATATGATTATGGTGACTAACAAATATTTTCCTTCAAAATTCCTTAAACTCTCTCCCTAAAACTAGTATATATTTTGTTAGCATATTTTAATATTATTTTAATTTTTATTTTACTTATTTTTGTTTTATAAAAGGTAAAGAAAAGAGAAATCACAAAAAGTCACTTTATAATGTCTAAATATTAGGATAATAAGTATCTGTGATGATTTAATACTGCAATTTTTAGGGACATAAACATACAGCATTTGAAAATGTACATTGCTATACAGTTGCTCAGTGTTCTGGGCCAGGACTTCTGCACCAGTGACATAATTTAGCTGTTGGGATTCAAAGGCAGAGAAAGATGTCATTTGTGGTGCCTATGCCAGGAGATAATTCCTGTGTGTTATAGCCAGTAAATGCACTTCTGTCTGCTGTAATCTCGTTGGCCAGCAGCTACAGAGTCCCCACTGCAGCAGAACTGTGGCTCTGCAGCAAGTTGGGCTGGGCTGCAGGCCTGGGGCCATCACATGTGCTTTGCTTAGACTTGGCTTGCCTTCCTCCAGCTTGTTTGGCTTTAACAACTGATTAATGGCAAGGTGGCTGCTACCTAGTTTTAGCTTATTTAGCATTTTATGGTTATGTGGGGAGATGCCTGTGGTTATGTTAGAGAAAAGTGAACTACTGTAGTGTAACTATGATGAAGCTTAAAGAACAAAGATGACAGTGGAGGCCTTGAGGATTAGGGCATGATGTGACCCCATTGGTATCAGGGATATCAATAACTCACCAGGAATCAGTTAATAAGAAAATCAAAACTCAGGAGCAGGTGAGGGGAAAAAAAAGGAAAAGGAACAAGCATAACATGCAAACTGATGAAAGAGCAGGGTGTAAAGCACATTAGAAAACACCAAAATGGCATAAAGAGGACAGAAGAAGCCATTAACATTGCACTTCTGAAAAAGAAAAGGAATTAACCCCCATCATCAACACCATGGCCTTGCAGCAAAGGTTTCAAGGAACACATGAATCCCCAGAATTGTCTCTAGCCTGAACTGTTCACCTTAGGCTACAGAGAACAGTGGAGAGGTGAGGCTAAAAACTAAGATGATAAAAGTTTGATGGTACATGGTTTACTTAAATAACAACTTTTAAAATATGGTATTGCTAACAAGACTTGCTTTCTATTTAAATTGCATTAGCATCAGTGTACCTGGACTAATAATAGTTCATGTTTGTTTCATTTTGGTTATACTACTAAAGCTTTCAATTCAGCCAACAGTAAATTCTAGGCTTCACACAGAAGGTCCCCTTTTAGCCATAACCAGGTCTTGAGTGTAACACTGCTGAGATATAGGATATTAACAGTTGGTTTTATATTGCTAGTCCCTGGCTTCTGGAAAGCCAGATGGGAACTCATGCAGCTGTTGCAATTCAGAATTGCTTTAATTTCCTGTGAACTGCTTATCAGACCAGACCAATACTGGTCATTGATTCTTTAATCACCAAATCAGGAATAGATTTTCCTCATTCTGCAGACAGGCATCAGACTAACCAGTCTGTTAAAGCAGGCAAGGTGATACACAGCATCTCTAAAGAAGGTTTCAATTAAAAACATCCTATTTGCATTCCTCCTTTTTCAAATTGCAAGCTTTAAATCAGAAAAGAGTAGTTAAAATGTTTATAACCACTCAGAATGAGAAGAATAGAAAGAAAACTTTGAATTCTAAATAAGCTATACAGAACCAGCTACATCATGCAAACCTTAAAGTTTTTAATGATCCCTGCTCACCAGCTCCTACGAGACAAAATCAATTCCTCCCACTGAGCAGTCAAAGTGAGATACCCATATACTTATGTACAGCAGGGAACTGAGTTACAGAGCAAGGATACTTTCAAGGTAATGGTGCCTGCTACAAGTTTTTACTACCTGAATAGTTTCCAGTTATCCTGTCTTGACTTCTGGTTCACAGTACACAAAATATTCACTGTGTGAGATGTAAAAAAAGGAGTTATGTGTAAGAAAACAAAAAAGAAGACTGGTAAGACCATGTTGTATCCTAGGTTCTTCAGTTAAATTGTTCAAGTTAGGTTGGATGGCTTAATGATGGAAATACAGATAACAGTATTGGTCACTTTCACCATATAATTTTCTTGCTTTAGACGCTGACTTGACATATCACTTTCCTTCCTACCAGTCCATCCAAGTTTTGCTATGTATCAAACAATTACCTCCTTACCTGCCCTTTGGATACAGAACATATAACCACACTATACCTCACTAGTTTGCATCACTAAAAGTTGCCAATCCTAGGGATTTTTATCAAAGAGGCACAAAGATAAGCAGAAATGCAATTGTTAAATAAGAAATCTTTCTTAAAAAACCCTTAAAATACAAAAAACCCTCCCCAAACACCAGCTCTTTCTCATTCTTCCTGCAAAAAATATTTTTGTTTGCAGTACAGAAATGCATGATTACACATTCATATTTTATATCTGAAACTGATATAATGATGCTACAGTCAAAAGGGTATTTATTATACCTTCTCTATAACAAATTGTACTGAATAAATACATGTGATACTGAAATACGCTTAGAGCCATTTCAAGAGATGATATTACAGTGATTGAGCACAACCAGTCACAATTAATACTACAGCCAAGCTTTGTCAGCAACTTGACCATTTTCTTTAAAGCAATAGCAGTTAAATTACATCTATGGACTTTTGTGGGAGAGGCTTTTCAAAGAACTTTCCATTAGGGAACTGTTTCTAAAGGCAGCAATAAAGACTTCATTGGACTTTAAATATTGTTATTGCACACAGTATTTGATATACATCTTACAGTGGCTCAAATTGCTCCAAAGGTGTTCTCTTACTTAACACTGATCTTGTTGGTAATTATATATGGTTACTGACTTCTGCATTTTATATACTTTGACTCTACAATAAATGCTCTTAAGACTTGTATAGGATCCCAGATAAATGAAATAGTTATGACCCTAACCTTGCAGTGCTGAAATTTTCCTATTGACTTGAATGAGCTCATTCATATCAGTCACAAAGTCCACAAGGAAGAATGTGTTCAGGGTGGGGATGTATGGGTTCATTCCAATGAGTCTACAATCAATATATCTGAATTTCCGCTGCATTTTGTAGGAATAAAAAGGAAAACAACATAATTGTACAGCAAAAGCAAAGCACCACAAGTTAATTGTGAAAATTTCTCCTGCTACCATCAGGATCTCAAATGGGCTTAAATGGCCTTCTCTATAAGAAATGAACCCTGTCCTTAGTGAAATTTATCATTACTTGCCATAATAAAAAGTAATGAGGTAAAAGTAAGGAAATTCCACACTGAATAACAAAAATCAAATTGCTTGACTGCAAACTTAAGGTTTGCAGTATGTGGCACTGAGTCAAGTCCTTATTTGCTTTTTAAAGTTGTTAAGGTGAAACTCTGACAATAGGAAATTAGTTTGAGTTTAGAAAGAACAGATTGCAGCTGCCTTGGTCCATGCCATACTTGCATAAAGGAAAAAGGAAAGCCAGCAAGGATTTCCAGTCTATAAGCTGCTCCTTTTTGATAAAAGTAATAGAATAATATGTGGTTGTAAGTGTTTTCAAGTGTAGCTTGTTCATTTCTGCTTTGAGGTAACTTCATCTTGCTGTGGAAAGAAGCTCTAGGATGACTGAGACTCCTCTGCATAAGCAAGAAGAGTATTATACTGGAAGCTTGAGGAATTAATACAAATAAATTATTTTGAAATCTAATAAAGGCTACCAGGAGCCATTCTTTGGGATAGTTCCATTTTGAAAATATGCATTTGGTGTGGTGTGAGTATCACAACAAAATTCAGTAAGTTTCAAAACATCAAGGTGAAACTGATTTGTTTTGTATTGGTTCATAAAACAGGAATTATGCTTGTTTTTAAGAAAATAGTTATTGCCTTCCCTGCAATAAAATAAAACAAACTAGCAAATGAGGGTTTCTTTGGATCTTAAAGCTGTCTTGTTAATTTCAATAAGATTTGGGATGTTTTTACTTTATTTATTAAAAAGGTGAATACACAGCTTAATGACTGCATGTATATTTAGGGCTACGTTTCCAAGATTGAGTGTCGTCTCTCAGAAGAAGAAAAACATAAAATTATAAATTATAGCTACACAGTTTTAATAATTCTTCAGCCATCCTTATTATCCATTAGAATATTTTTTTGTTTGTTTGAATAATTTTTAGCATACTATTTTTTTACCTTCCCCCACTCCCACCCCCTAAAAATCAGGCTACTGAAACACAAGTTTTGGTAGGAAAATCTGGAGATAAGTGAAATAAGTTGCAGAAACGATTGATTTGAAAAATGAAAATGTAGGCAAGGATTATCTTGAATATCCTGGCTATTCTGCAATAAGGTATTCAGACCAAAACCAGACCTTAGACTCAATGCACCTCCACGTGAATCCATGAACTCTGAATATTGAAAGTTGACTGGAATTGGTATTCGTAGCTTGTGTTCTTAAACTTCTGCTGCCTAATCAGACCAATCAGTGGTTGATCTGTTGAACACATATAATCTAGGTCTGTTTGATTTAGATTTCTAATATGTTTTTATTGCAATGGATTGTAAGCATATAAAATAAGAGGGGGATGTAAAATGACCTCTATAACACTACTTTGTTATATTATCCTTTAAACACAGTGAAAGGTCACCCAAGAACATGATGGAAAAGGAGCCCACAAAACACACAGAGGGTGTGATTGATGTACCATGATTAGAATGTAATCTGAGGTACAAAAGATTTAATTTATTCTATGACATACAGCCTGAAGTTTGTTTTAAGTTTGGTCTAAAATAATGAAAATAATGTTTCTGTTTGCAGCTGCCATTGATTATCGTAATCCACAATGAAATTAAAAGACACAGTGGAGCAAATCAAGGTATTGGAAAGATGGCTCATTTACAGTGCAGAAGTGCAAGCTAGCATATGCATGAGAAATATGTCGACTATGCTAACTTTTCCCCCATGCTGCTAGAAAGGAGAAGTTATGATTAATAGTTTAAATACCAACAGTAAGGCCTGCTCACCATGCTATCTTATCTCCCTGTCTGAAATGGCATGTGGTGTTAATGTGTTAAATACGATATCTTATTTTTCTTGTGACCTGTTTTTTAAGAAGTGACATGTGTATGCACACACATATGAAGTGTGGGCAGTCTGCTATTTTCTCATACAAGGCCTAATACCTCATGTGGGTGAGGCTCTTCTCTTCCAGAACAAAGCTGGGATTGTATGTAGCCCATAATTTTTCTTTCTCCTCTGGTTATTTTTCCTTTAGAAAATCTCCATCTGTCTATCATTATAATAAGTTTGGACTATGAAATAAACTCTGAATCATAAGGCTTTTTGGAGTTAGAAGCAATAGGAATAGGGTAGGCTTAATCACTCTCTGCTTTGCCCTGTGAAATGGAAGAAAGATTTTTGGCATTGGGTTAACAGGAAGAGACATAGGATTAAATGTGCTTTTAAACTCCTGTTGAAACACAATATGTATTTAAAGGTATTGTATGTGAAGATCAAAGCCCATAATTGCCAGCTTTTAGTGAGCCAAACCTGACACTGAATCCTCTTTCTGTAGAGGCAGAAATTCCATTTCTTTGTCAGGACCTAAATGTTGGTCCAAAATATTATTTGCTGCTGTTCATTAAGAAATATTCTAAGAAGCTTCTTCTCCACAGCTATTTTTAAGACATATTGTTTGTGAGACGCAATAGGAACTAGAAAATTATATTTTTAGGGACAGGCAAACTTAGCCTGGAGTTTTTGGTGTAGGCACTGCCATGTGGTTACCCTGATTGAGAGCAAGATTTGGAAGGTCACTGTCCTATAGTATCATACATTTATTTGAAACCACGTAATTTTCCTTCATTATGTATTAGATGGTTACCTCACATATAGATTCCTGAAATATATTTTAACAAAACACTTATTGTCAGGAAATACCTGCTGAGGTTTTGGGAGGTGGGGGATGGATGGTGCCATTTGATAGACAAATCTTCTTAGAGTCTTGTCTCTTATTCACACCCAAAATGGAGAAACAGAATCAATATTCTGCCTGTCTTTCCCAGGAGCACTACAAATACATGAGTTTGGCATGATCTTACTCTTCCCTTGGAAGGCTGGTTCATCTATCATAGCATTTTTTTCTCTGCAGAACTGCAGATACCTTTCCCACTTCTCTTGGTCCCCAGAAAAGCTGCTGATCAAACAGTACTGCTCAAATATTCCATAATCCAGTTACTCTCCAAAATCATAATCCATATTAAATCTTGTAATTTTGCTTTGGAAATGGGCCCCAGAAAACTATTCACTTAGCTTACCTTGTATTTATAAAAGCCTTTGGAACACTTTTTCATTATCAATTCTTCAGTACTAATAGGCAGAAACACTACTAAGATATTATATATAAGGTAAATGGACTGCTGGCTGCAAAAAGTTTTACTCAAATTCAAAGTTATTATTCAATGATGGCAAATATTGATGTGTGTACCCCAGAACTTCTACTGCAAGACATAATCAATATCTTCATCAGCATCCCAGAAAGCATTAAACTAAAGTAAAGTTCCAGTTTCCCTACTGAAAATATGTTGTGTAGAGTCCAGGTGAATGGACAAAAGACAAAAAATTTAAAAAATCTCAAATTATGGGATTTGTGCAATGAACTCCATTAAATGGAGTGTGGCAAGCAGATAGAAAATACTTCCACTCACTATGAAGCTTTTGCTGGAATATGGTGCCTGGTCTGGGACCCTCTTATTCCAAAAGGATGTCAAGAAACTGGAGAGGGTTCAGTGTAGGGCTACAAAGATATTGAGCACCAATTGAATGTGATCTACGAGGTGAAGCTGAAGGAAATGTGTTTCTTTAGTCTGGTGTAGAGGAAACTAAATGGATAGCTAAATGCACAGTTTTGAAGGCTATTAGAAAAATAATGGGACAAAGCATTCTCACTACTATCAAAGACTATAACAAGGCCTACAAACTAAGATTCAGACTGGGAATCAGGAATTTTTCACTGAGAAAAAATCAGTCAAGGAGTTTGGAACTCTTGGAGATTTTCAAGATGTAACTATATGAAAAGCCATAGCTGACCTGCTTTAGTGTTGGTCATGATTGTCCCTCTTGAAACTCAGGTCTTCAAAATTTCTGTGATTCTGTCGTTTATTTTCAAAACATACTTTGTGGTGCTTGTGCAATCCCATAAATATAGGGATCACTGTGCTCAAAGAATTGTGACCCCAAAACAGTCACAACTGAAACAAAAGGTAGCTTATAGAATATTACATTGCTAATCAAAATTATCTAGGTGCCAAAAACTTCTTGATTAGCTTTTAGTTTGACAGAAGTTTTATTGAAGCCCATTTTTAGTGATGTAATTCCTATGATTTCTCCTACCAAGTTGAGACGAGCTGTAAGAATTTTGGTTTGCAGAACCTAGTGAAATATGCAAAGATTTAATTTGTCCTAATGCACTCTCACCTGACAAGTCTCTTAGGCATTTTTCTGAGAGGCAGGAGTGAAATCAGCTCTGAACACTGATAAGTTCAGTCTGTTATAATGTAGGACATCCTGCCTTCACAGATACAATTTTTGTGAGCCAAAATGTAAAAACAGAGGTGTGGTGATTATAAGAATGTCTCTCTGAGGTATTATAGGGCATAAAGTAAAGCCAGAAAACATTCATCATATAATTATCTCAGTGTTTTGGTTTCCATATTACTTTTTAAAATATGTTTTAAGAAAAAATGAGATGCAATTTTTTTTTTTTTTTAAATTTCAGGGATGATTCAATGCTCAGTTGAGAATGTTATAGCAATAAATTCTTAACTTCTGCCAAAGATCAGTGCTTTCTTACAAAGATCACCAGGTCAAGAGTCATCTGAAAATAGTGGTTTTTCTAAATTTATAGAAACCCCCAGATAAAATTTAAGAAGTTTTCTTCTGGAAAAAAAACACCTTATATTGACTGCTCATATACTTTTCAGAGCCCTGATTATAAATATCAGTGGGCTGTAAATGTTAAAGGTTAATGCTGTAATTGATTACTGTGGCTGAAAGGTGTTTAACTTTAGGAATTACTAGGGAAAAATTTATGACTGCTGAGGTCAGATGAAAAGATCTTAATGGTCCTGTCTTGTCTATAATCCTTGACTGAATCAATAGCATGAATGCCATACAAAAAAAGCCTAAAGGACAGGAAAACCCATTCTGAGTTAGATAAAATGTGAATGTACATTAATTAGATGCTGAGGAAAACATTGAAAAAAAAGGATTTTATAATACATCATAAAATAAGATCTATTATAAAGAATTGAATTTGACATATTTGACATACAGATAAGTTTGATTTACAGTGTGCTACTTTATAAGCTACATCTTCAAACTGGACTGTTTTGGGATAATTTTTTTGATTCTTAAAATCTTATTATTATCTGAATTCTTCACTGACAATGCAATATGCCTACTTCAGCTTATTTTAGAAGTTCTTCAGTTTATAAACACTAAAAATTGTTCATGGTGTAGTTTATTCATATTTTATAATCACACATCACTGAGAGAGTTTGTGCTTTCTCAAGGCAGGCCTGATCTGAAACTCCTGTCTCATGCTCTCCCACCCTGCTCTGAAGGTCAGCCACCATATGACACAACACATGAGCACCTTCTAGTCTAATGTGAATATTTCCCTTCCATGGCCCAATTTGTTTGGGTGTATCTGTGTGTGCTCTAGGTTGCTCCATGTCAAGGATTGAATAATGTGAGAAACCACCATGTGAGGGTGATTTAGAAACTGCATAAACATAAGCATGTTCATAAACTAAACATGTTCATGACCACACTGTGACTGTCTATGACAATTCTTTTCATATTGACACCAGGCATTCATGTAATTACTGAATCACTTAGGCTGGAAAATCCCTGGAGATCATAGAGTTGAATTTTTGATCAATCATCACTTGTCAATCAGGTTATATCACTGTGTCATGTCCAGCTGTTTTCTGAACATCTCCAGGGACAGTGACTCCACCACTTCCCTGTGCAGCCCATTCCACACATACTGATGGGACTGCTTATTGTAGCAAAATGTTATGCCAAACCAGAGAATTCAAAGAAGGGAGAGGAAGGAAAGGTCATGTCCTAATTTTCCAAAACAGTCTGTGCTTGAGAGAGGATTAAGAGATTTGAATTGAGAAAGATAATAATATGGAAAAGAGAAGCTTCCAAAATAAAGTGGGGAGTAAAAACAGGGAGGATGGGAAATGCTACAGGAATACATTTAAGATAAATATTCAGAATAGGAGAATAAAATATTTAACTCTTTCTATAACTAAAGAAACAAATACTTTTTAATTTCTTAGCTCCAAATGTGATTGCAAAGGTAGATACTGGAAAAAAGAATGTAGGAAAGACTTTATGAACGTGGCAGCTACCATGGTACTCTCTATGGTGGAATAATCTTTTTTGGCTAGAAAAAAAATGTAAGTATGTATGTAATTACTGAATGTGCATCACTACTGCCACCACCTCTTCAGGAAGCACAGCTTGATGTGGAAAAGCTACTTTGAGACATCAGCTGCAGTCACCTGCAATAGATATTCACACACTGGTACTACCAGTACACTTGTGATTCTGTTCTCTGGGAATTTTTTTTTTTTTTCTTTTTGGAATCTCCTGCATGCTTCTCTCCTAAATACTTACTAACTTGGATTTGCTGCTTTTAGAATGGGTCAGTGGAAATACTTTCAATTAGTTGCAGCTGCATGATATACTGCAATGATATTTGGAGATGACAAAGTGGGCCATTAAAGACACATGGTCGTGATTACATCAAAAGCCTTCCCTCAGAACTGTAGAAAAATTTCCTTAATTTCTCAATTTCCTATTAAACTGTCAACATTCTTCCACTCCCATTACGTGGTGTGCTGTTAGCTGGGTCCCAGTCACCCTTTCCATTAGTACAAAGATGACTCCTTTGACAAGTATTCCTAAATGTTAAGAGAGTCCATTATTGAAGTGGAATATTTAATACAGAAAAACTATTATTATGGGGTTTCTATTCTACTTTTTGGAGTGACACAGGATGGAGGAAAAATAAAACAAAATCCAAAACTAATAATTTTATAATCACAATGAAAGATGAATTAAGTAGATCTTGCAATTACTTTATTTAAGATCTCAATCCAATTTGAGTTTGTGCACTTCAACAGAGTTAAAAGATAATATTTTATTTCCTTGTTATAATTCAAGCAGCCAGCTGATAGGTGTTAGGCCAACCAACTTTTAGACGTTATACACAAGTTGGTCTTTTCCCTAGGTGTTTTATGGCTCAATTTTTCTGTCTTTAGTGACACATATGTCTACTTTCACCACTTTAGACAGAAAAAAAAGGAAGATAAAGTAATTATTTTTATTGATTCCTCCATCTGTTTTTCTCTTTCTCTCCCCTTGACAAAATGATGAACATCTTTATTTCTTCTTTTTAAGAGCCACAGGTCCTTTCCCTTGTAACCTCATAACCAGTGCACAATCAAGCTCACCCTTTAAAATCAGCTTTTCCATAGTGTTATTTACTTGCCTTTCAATAGTGTAATGTACTTCCCTTCATTCCAGGCAGAATCTGGAAGTTTGTAACAAGGCAGGAAACTGTAGAAGAGAAATTACTGAAGATGACAGACACAACATCACAAAAGCACAGAAGAGTTGAAGTTGGAAAGGACTTCTGGGGGTCATAAGGTTCAGGCCACTTTTTCAAGCAGGGCCAGGTTGTCCAGGACCATGTCCAGATGGCTTCTGAACATCAGTCCTATCTAATTATAAATGTAATTGGGTTGCAGAGACTGAAGAAAAATACTATTTATAATAGACAGAAAGTAAGAAAAGGGAACAAGAAACAAAATCCTAGAAAATGGTTGCTACCTTGTTGGAGGCTTTGAGGTTTCCAAATAAATGTGTGAAAAAACTGCTTTAAGACTTATAGTGTTAACATTGAAGTACTTACAAACTGGAGAAGATATTTCAGATGGATAGATGGATTTGTGTTGAATTAGAGGTGGCCCTCATTCAGAACTCATTTACAATTTAGCCTTCCTCAAAGTCTGTATGCAGATATGTTTGTATAAACAACTATAAAGGACTCAAATTTTCCTGTTTAATTTCAGTTTGCAAACAGTAGCAGGAAGTTTGACCACAGCCAATAATCAACTCAAGGCAGTATTTCATATTATTTACTATGAAAAAAGTTAGCACACAGTAGCTATGACAAATGCAAATAAAATATGTTCCATATTGTGAAGAGGTTGTGGGAGTGTGAATGTGAAATTACAAATGTATGTCACCTTCTCTTTCTGGGACTTCCCTTGGCTAGAGACACCAGATTTTGCACACAATGTTTAATGAAGTCTTTCTGTTCTTGTAAATTAACAAATAATAGATATTAGTTTAACTATTATTTTTCTACAGTATTCTTGTGTACTACATCCTCCTTGGTTTGAGAAAATGAAAAGTTAAATTTGTTGTTTCTCAAGGGAAGTTCTCATCACCAGGGCACACCAAGGTATATGGCTTTCATGAGGATATTCAGTTCCTCTTTGGTTAAAAAGGTTCTATGCTTATAAGTTTGAGTGACTTGACAGAAGGAAAAATGGGTTCCATCCCAATTCAAAATTTTATTCAATCTGAATTTAATGAATTTCTAGGAACCAGTATCTGGAGAATTTAATTTTCAGCAAACAATAACTTATATATTTGCTAGCCATCTTTCTGAAACACAAGTACCACTTTAACAGAAGGAATTGATCCTTGCAGGCTCCCAGGGCATCTTGGAGGAAGAGAAATGTCTAACAAGTGCTTTAGACTAGACATGCCTTAATTTGTGTTCTAATTCAGAATATTTAGGCAGTCATCTGCTGAACAGCAGCTTTCCCAGTAAGATGGAGTTCTACCTTCATGTGGAAATTAAATGATCAAAGAAACACAAGATCTCTGAATTGGTGCTTGAGAGGTCCTAGGAATCTAGGCTGCACCATCTGAAACTCTGAACCACCCCAAATGATTTCAACAAAGTGTCCATGACATGCCAAGGTAGCTACACCAAATTTTCTTCAGCCGTAGATAAACAACTCAGGACCTGTCAACCTCAGAATCATAGAACACCCTGAGTGGGAAGGAAATCGTATGAATCCCACCCCAAATATCAAGAGCCTGGCCTTTATTTTCCATACCGGTATTCCAAAGAATCCTGATCACTGTAGTGGTGCTTATACTATATAAAACCAACTGAAAGTGGAAACTTGGCAACTAGCTAGCATTCCAAGAAAAAAAAGTATTTTTAGACTTTCAAAAAGTTTTAATATGACTTCTTTATAAAAAACTTCTTTCATACAGGATTGATCAATTCATAGTGTTGCTGTCCTGGCTTGGGACAGATTTTGGGAGGAAAATAGTCACTACAGTGGCTTAGATTAAAAAAAGTCAGTTTTAAAATCTAAAGAATTTGTTTATATAAATATATGTTGCTTTTTTAAATATTCATTCTTATTGACCAGGAAAAGCTTTATTTAAATCTTAAGTCTTCCTTGTCTAAATGCAGAGTTATATAGATTTTATTGAACACTGTCGTTTTGGGGAAATTCCTTCCTTCCTAAATCCTCATGGATGCCGCAAGGGGCTGTACCTCAGCACTTAACTCTCCTAATGGTCTCTGTCTTATCAAAAGAAAAGACAAATAGAAACTTCTTATCTGAGGGAAGAGAAGTATTCTAGAGTCTTATCAAACTTCTAGCAGTTTCTCAGCTGTTCTGCAGCTTCGTCCAAGTTGTTTTCTCTTCTGCTTCACAGGGATTTCTCTACAATTCCATCTCCAAGCTAATGAACTACTCTGAATATATTTGCTTGCTGTTTTTTGCTATTTTTGGACATGATCCAAGCCCGTAACCAATTACAAAACTATCTTCTTATATCTAGTCTAAATCTACCATTTTTTCGTTTGAAACCATTACCCATTATCCTATCACAATAGGCCCTGATAAAAAGTTTGTGCTCATCTTTCTTACGAGCCCCCTTTAGGCTCTAAGACAAAATAAGGTCTGTCTGGAGCCATCTCTTCTTCAGGCTGATCAACAGAACTCTTTCTGTCTTTCTTTATAGGAGAGGTGCCCATGCCTATGATCATTTTTGTGGCCCTCCTCTGGAGTTACTCTGGCAGGTTCATTCATTTCTTGTGCTCGGACCCCAGAGATGGATGCAGCACTGCAGGTGGGCTCTCACCAGCCCTGGGCAGAGGGACAGAACCCCCTCCCTCTCCCTGCTGGCCACACATCTTTGGATGCAGCCCAGGACAGGACTGGTTTTCTGGTGCACATTTCTGGGCCATGTCCAGCCTCTCATCCACCAGCACCCACAAGTCCTTCTCGCAGGGCTGCTCTCAATCTGTTTATCCCTCGGCCTGTCTTGACTCCAGGGGTTGCCCCAAGCCAGGTGCAGGACTTTGTACTTGCCCTTGTTGAAACTCATGAGGTTCCAGCTGCTCAAGCTTGTCCAGATCTCTCTGGGAGGTCTGCCATCCCCTGGACACGTTGACCACACAGCTCAGCTAGGTGTTGTCTGCAGCCTTGCTTTGGGTGCATTTGATCCCACTATCTATCTCATTGATGAAGCTGTTAAACCATAGCCATCATGGTATGGACTCCTGACTCCATCTGGTAGGAGCTCTGTCACCAATCTCCATCAAAACACTGAGCTGTTGAGCACCCCCTGGATGTGACCATCCAGATGAACCAGTTCATATGGTGAGATGAAAATGAAGGTCCCATGCCTATGTACTGTACTGTATAAATACTAAAAGGAGCCTGCTTCTCACTGCTCACATCAGCTAAACTCTCTCTGTTTGAATGGGAATTTATTTAATTCTTCCAATCTGATGTTGGAGAGCTCTGCATGTTTCTTATGTCTAATTCTATTTGATAAATCTAAAGAACAGGTAATTTACACCATCAGCAAAATTAATATCTCTTTCTGTAAAGTTACTGGTCAAGGCTGCTTTTGCATGGTTTTCTGATTGCTGAAAAATCATCAGAGTGCTCATCATCCTACAGATGACTTTCAGGCATTCAGACTTTCCACTCCTTTTCCTTACATCCCTAACTTGTCAAGCTGTGATAGACCGGGGAGATGGGGACAGGGTACTTTGGAAAGATTGTGTTTAAGGTATTGCAGAGGATTGGGAAGTGTTGACACCCTGAAATCATAAGTCATCTGGACTGGAGGGATTTGTTCTAGAAGCAGATCGGTGGTTAGAGAAACATCCAGCTCTTGAACACAACATGTTTTCTCAACATGCAGAATCAGTGTGTAAATCCAAACACAGCTACCTGGTGAGTGACCAGAAAGAGGAAACTTTAATCTTGGATTTTCTTCATCAGTCAAAAAGAGAGGTTGCTGTCACAAACAATTTCCAAAATTTTCTTTTTCAGGAAATTTCAAAGGAATGTCATTATGGCTTGCTTCAAATAGATATTTTGGCAAATAGAAAAAAAATACAGTAATAGTCTGTTTTCTGAAGAGTGTTGTTTCCTTCCTTCCTTCCTTCCTTCCTTCCTTGGGAGATGAGAGTAACATTTAAAAATTATGTAATAATTTTCTATCGACTTCATATTTTAAAAAATGGCAGGTACCAAATTTAATATTGTAAGTAATTGAAATATTAAAAACTGTGATGGTTTTGAGCAAGCTTTTGTTATTTTGCCAAGGTACTGTCTTTATATCAGTAATGCTTAGAAAAATTGTATTAATCCACAATAACAAGAATTAATGAGACACCTTGCTTTTCTTATTTGCTTTACAAATACACAAAATGACAAATAAAATGTTCTGAGAAGTTGACATGCTCAAGTAATAGGCTTCATTTTTACATCCACACAGTAAAAACAGCACAAAAAATATACATGACTATCAACATACAGATCTGTGAAATTCATAGTGTCACAATTAAGTGAATTTCAACAAAGTAAAATAGGCTAAATTATATAAAGTATCATTCTATGAGAAATACTACTTTAATAAAAACTCCTCTTCTGAAAACATGGTTTTAATTTAAGGATATTAAGACTTTGCACAGATTGACATTCCTGAAGTACAGGAAGTACAGTTTTCCTTCAGTTGCTTTTACACTCAGAAGAGTATAAAAGTTATTCTAAGCCACAGAGGAATCATGATAAATTATGAAGTAAAGAAAAAGCACGGACCAGAAAAATATATGAAGATCTATAAAATGGTTAGTTTCTTCCTATATTTATCCCAGAGAAAGTGTTAAGGCATATATAATTTTCAGGCAAAATGTGGCT
The DNA here is from genome assembly GCA_030060385.1 of Muscicapa striata striata. NCBI lineage: Eukaryota > Metazoa > Chordata > Aves > Passeriformes > Muscicapidae > Muscicapa > Muscicapa striata. The sequence goes on along the minus strand of JAREIS010000025.1, from coordinate 1,573,157 downwards.
GAAATCATTATAGGATGGCATTGGGTACACTTAAGGAATGTGGCATACCTTTGACAGTAATTAATTAGTAAATAACCAAAACCAACGAATATAAATTAAGTCCTGTTTATTGATGCTTTTCAGTTTTTTTCCTTCATAAAAGAAGGATGCAAAAATTAGGAACAGGCTTAGCCTTGCAGGTAAAATGTATCATTGCTCCAAATGCCTCAGATGGGATAATCTGCCGACAGCACCTTAAAATCCCTCCCTTTCCTTAAGCTTTAGGAACAGAGCTGAGCTTCAGTCTTGCAAGATCCATGCCATAAATTTTGTCAGTGTTCCCAATTTTTCGTGCTGCTGGTGAAAGGCCAGGCTTTGCTGCTGGGTGAGCTCATCCATCTGGGAGGAAGGGTCAGCTCCTCGGGTCAAACGTGCTCCTCCAGTGCCTCCAGAGGTTGTCTGGGTGTGACCAACAGCAACAGCTGCACCTAGGAGTTAGGCAAAGAACCTTTTCCCCTGGACTGACATTAGTAATTGTCCTTTGCTAATAGCAAAAATATTCACACTGCAGCCCAGCATGCATTAAGAAAATCTAGAGTCCGCCATGCCTTGAAGAAACCCTCCCTGCAAAGCCAAACATCTAAGCTCATAATGTGAAAATTAATTTAAAAACAATCAAACATTTAGAAGGTTAAGTTTTTGGTACTTTAAAATGTTTGCTAGGAACATTAAATTTTTAGAACAAGAAGAGAATATATTCCCCTACCTGTACCTGAAGTTTTTTCCTCATGAAGAATGATTAAATTTACATCTAAACCTGTGAAGTACTGTGATTCCTGATAATAAATGTGATGGGATTAATAGCCAGGGACCACTAGAAATCTTTAAAGCTTGGAGCAGTCAGCAATCTCATTCTATTTTGATTTTCAAAATCGTTTAAGCACCATACCTTGTGTGGTCCCCAGATGATCTTTTGATAGTGCAAGGAGCATTTAAAAAGTAAAATTTCACAATGATTTAAAGATGTGCCCTGTCCTGTACATCCAAACCACAGCTGTGCCTCCTGTAATCAATGCAGATCTTATGTAGAATAATTGCATCATAAAAATGTATCTCTGTATATATATATTTTTTTGTCAGCACAAATAATAGCACCATTTCTGCATAATATCACTACAGCAAAGGAATAAACAGGTATTTTCATAGAAGTATCACTGCATGTATTATATATCAAAAAATGCAAAAAAATTCTATCCTTATAATTCAGAAACACAAAGTTTTTCCTGCTAAATTTCATAAATTGATTATAACGTTAAAGACATTCAATTTAAAATTCCCTGCAATCACAGTTATAGATTGATTGCAATTTATTTCAAGATTTTAATTAATTAATTCAAAATTAATTTTGACAATCTAGTATCAAAATTAAAATATCCTTTGCTTTTCTAATTAACCCAATTTTAGGGCCTCAGAAATGCTCACAAAATGAAAAAGATAGGAACTTCCATGGTAAAAATGATTATTATTAGTGCTAAACTTGAATTTAGAATACCACCCTAAAGAATTCCTTGTATCTCATTTTCAAATTATCAAAAAAGCAGAAGGTAATTTTCATGAAGCAAATAATTTTAAATAATATTTGTGATGATACTTGTTAACTCACTTAACCCGAGATGTCTGTACCTCATTAAAATCTGAACTTGATTCTTGTTTTCTATAGCTGCAGTACAGAAATCAACAGTTTCAGTTTCAATAGTTAATTTACTTAAATCTAACTCAACAGTAGCAATTAAATATCACCCTAGAGTTGCTACAGGACACCACAATCAGATGCCTGCTTTTGGTCAGATTATTTCTTGTGATATTTTTGAAAGAAGTTTCCAGAAACACAGAAAGTGTATGATTCAGGATCCATAGTGCAAAATGAACTCCTACAAGGTGCAGTCTCAGCCACACAGAGCAAGGATATATTTATGTATGCTTTACAATTAAGGAAGAACTTTAAATATCACTGCTTTTATTAAAATTGATTCTACTTATATTCCTCCTTTATCCAAGTATATTCCTCTTGTTCTTACTCTTTGGGATATTTGAATTGAGCTCCATGCATACAGATATTATTAATCTCAATCAAAATGCTGACCCAAACTTTTTTTTCCTATCTCTCCTCCTGCCTGCTCGTGACTTTCTGTACAATTCAGGATCCCACCCTGAGGTCCAGGCAACTTTTAGTTTTAAAAAGAAACAGGTGATGTTTTCATAGCTGAGCTGTATTAGAATTCAAAATAATCATGCTACATAAAATGAAGACTTCGTATTTCTGATGTTATTTAATACCCATGAAAAAATCTTATGGATTAATATTTTTCTGACTAGCTCCAGAGGTGCTGACTATAATCAGCTGTGTATCAGGTCAGGAGCTTTGCTTTCTGGCTAGCTCCCATCTTTACTTTCTATTCTCAATCTCTTTCTAATGACTTGTTCTTTTTGGTTCTAAGCTTTAAATTGCTACAAGTGTTTAAAAGGGCATCTCTTTGGAATAATGTAATCAATATAGTCAATAAAACTCAAACTTATTTTCAAGGATGCATGGCAATATGAGCTTAAATTAGAAAAATGAAAATGGAACAACAATGGATGTTGTTCTTCTGGAAACTCCCCACCAAGGGATATAATCATGATATCTAATATATGTTCCTCTGATATTTTTTTAAAGTTGTAATAACGCAATAAAACTGAAATAAGACAAGTCTTACAAAGAGTGTCTGAGGGACTTGGGGTTGTTTAGCCTGGAGAAAAAGAGGCTCAGGGGGACCCTACTGCCCTCATCAATACCTGAAAGGAGTTTCTAGCCAGGTGAGGGTGTCTCTTCTCCCAGGTAACAGGAAATAGGACAAAAGTAGATGGCCTCTGATTTCACCAGGTTTAGGTTGGATATTAGGATAAAATTTCTGCATGTCAAGGGTTACCAAGCATGGGAACAGGCTGCCCAGGGACACAATCCAGTGCTGGACCTGGAAGTGCTGGGTTAAGAGTTGATCTTAAAGATCTTTTCTAAACTAAATGACGTTACGATTCTAGGAAATTGTGGATTTTTCCTTCTATTTTTTTTCCTCCTTTTTTTTAAAAAATACAATTTTATTTGTTACATTGTTTTTCAAGGAAGTGAACACAAAAGTTTCTCCAATTTTTCTGTAAATATCAGTCACAGATTTTGGGTTTTTTTGATATCTCACTGAAGTAAAGGAATAGTTTTATTTTTAATACAAAATTGAGGCATGTGAAATGCACACTAAATTCCAAAGTGCTAAAAGAAATATTTTACTTTAGAAAGTAGTTTTCTTTTTTTAGTGAGAAATATTTTTAATGGGCATTTAACAGCTTATCTCTCCAAGAGGGTATTTTTTTCATTTCATAAAATCATTCCATTAAATTGACAAGGAAAAATGTGAACTTTTGAACAATACTAGAAGGAGAAGAAAATTAAATATTTCAGATTGAAACAAAGAATTTGTTTATAATAGAAAGATATAAAGAACAGACAAGCCTACTTTTTTATTTGGCTGGGTAGCACATACCTAAGAGCTCAGTGAATGTGCACTTATTGAGATGCAACAATTTTGACTAGCTCCTTCTACTTCCTTCCCACTTAGTAGGTTTATCTATTCTTGCCTTAACTTCACACATCAATAGTGACTCTATTTGCCATGCTATTTTTTTCTTCTGCCCATTAATAAAGTTGGGAATAAAGTAAGGAAATACAGCAGGAGAAAGTTATACACCATGGATTAAACTGTACAAACCGCTGAATGCTTGTAGTAAGGTACACCTCAGGATGAATAAGGAGAGATATTGATAATGCCAGAGTGTGTGGTGCTGCCCAGTGTTCAAACAGCAGTGCTGTATCCTTATACTGAGTACAGCTGATTTGGTTCTTTGAACTCTGATGTTTTGCTGTGCTGCCATCTGCTCTCAGGGAGGACAGCAGGAGGTTTCATTCTTCTTCTTAGCTTGTAATGAACATAACACATCAGGGTTTCCTGATTTTTTCATTTTGTTGAAATTAACAGCATCTCCAACAAAATACACTAATGGAAAATAATGAACAGCCCTTAGAGGATGATTATAAACAGTATTTTAGTTTACATTCTCAGCTTGCCATTTACTTTGAGGATTTCCTTTTTTTTTTCTTATTTTTCTTTCCTCTTAATTGTCACACAATCATAATCCCTTTCATGGGTCTCTACCTATTAGAAAATGATAAATAGATCACTGTTATCTCAAGGATAAGAATGATTTTCAATAAGTGTTGAACAGTTGGACAGCTCCGCTGGAAATAAACTTGGTTTAAATCTCTCCCAGATGTGTTCAATCCAACATCAACTGTGCAAGACCTCAGCAAACAGCCCTTGTGAGGGGCTGCAGGGTTCACCAGAGCTGCCTCTGGGGACTTCACTGTCTTACTGTAACTGTTTGCCATGGGCTCTGCACAGAGATCATAAATCAGCCCAGAAGAACATGGTGAAAGCAGATCTTGATTACTTGCTTGAGAGAGATAACCCCATTCTCCTATTCCTGTCATTTCATTCCTGACATTTTGGTTTTTTCTTTCTTTATAAGGACTGGGTTTACCCAGAAATATGTTCAAGATGCTGACGTGTCTAATGATCATAGAACAAATCATGGGTTCTGTAAGAGATTCTCATTATTATTTTGCTGGTTTAGGAGAAATCACACACAAATACTATTTTAAAGTGTTTCAAAGAAAAAGATCATAAAACAGATATGTGAGTATTTCAAACCAAAGATAAATTTATGTTCATTCCAGAGAAACTAAGGAATCTAGTTTTAAGAATGGGCAGCTAAAATTCTGTAGTTAGGTAACTTTTAATGAAAAAAAGTTTAATCTTTCAGTCTTCCAAGTATTCAAGCTTGAGGCTACATACATTGACTCATCTTTCAAGTGTTTGTTTTGTGATAAAGCTTTGTACCTACTAGGGAGGGATAAAAGGTGATAGATACCAAGTTTAATTACCTGAATAAGATTGGAGGGCTAGTGACAGATATTGATTTATATTTAGCACACTTATGACATATAGGGTTTTAGAACTCATGAAGTAAAGGGTTTTTGGGAAAAAACTATCAGGAAAAATGGTTGCCTATGTGCCAACAGTGTTATGTCAGAAAAAAAAATACAAGCTTTTTTCTTTGTAAATATTTGCTTCTGATGTCCTTTTCTTTCAATCATTGTAACTGGTATCTGAATTCAGTAGCATTAATTTTTTTCTCTACAGTATTAATGTGCTATTAATTCATCTTACTAAAGGACATAAAAAATAAGAAAAAAAAAAAGACATATTTTCTCTATTAGCAACTCAACCAACATTTGACTTTTTTTCTGATCCTGCAGGTGAATTAGTTCTATTGATGGTGTTCATTCCAGTGCCTTTTGAGTTAATGCTTTGCACATGCCAAAAGATTCAATCTCAAATGCATTGAATTTCATTTAAACTCACCATGGAGATCAAACAACATTTAATTTTCAAAATGGTATGTTTGAAAAATATGCTAACTTGTTAAATCTAAGATAGATTTGCTTCTTTCTTTCTTCTTTTTTGCTTCTTTTACTGTAACATAATCTTTATATGTATCATGAAATCTGCAATCTTGCAAATGGAACAAACCAAAACAAGGTATTGGCTAACTGATCAACATCCATTCAATAATAAAAAGAAAAAGAGTAATGTGTGTGAATCATAATTAGCCATATGTGTTTACAATAAAAAGACTAAATAACGTGGTTTTGGCTTTATTTGCTCTTTGTTGTATGAAAAACTGTCCTCATCTAATGCTGTGCAGATTTGAGGCTGCTGTGCATGTCTGGTGCTAAGAGCAATGACTTAAATATATTTCAAAGTAAACATTTGCTCTCCTACAGGATGGCAAGCAACAATCAAGTGATCCTGTACCTCAGCACTACTGATACACATTTGGAGTAGTCTATCCAGTCCTGGGTTTCCCAGCACATGAGAAACACAGACATGCTGGAGAAAGTCCAACAAAGGCCAAAAAATGGTGGGCTGCAACATCTCTCCTAAAAGGAAAGTCAGAGAGAACTGGGACCAGTCAATCCTGTGATTTTGTGATTCTGTATGACCCTCAATAAATACCCTCAGGTATTTATTTACCCTCAGGTAAATGTTGGCTAAAACCTGAGATTACCTGAAGGCACCAATGCCCACTCAGCTTCTCCATGGGACACAGAGGTAAAAGATAAACACTTGAAAAGCAGTTATGGTGGACACAGTAATAAACACACCAAATAAACACACCAAATAAACACACCAATAAAACTTCTATTTCTTTGAACTATATTCTAGCCTTGAAATTTTCTTTCCAGGTACCTGATGTATCTGACCATGGTACAGAGGAAAGGGAAATCACCAGCTCAGAAACTCCATGAGCTGAATCCCTACCAGAAACATTATTCTGTTGGACAGAGACATACCAGATTCACAGATTTTTCTGCTTAGGGCCATCACCTGGGAGAATTATTCAACTACATGGTTGCTGGCATCACTCTCCCATGTTTCAACATAAAAAATTACCATAATGCAGTATTTTCTATCTCCCAGTGTAATTATTTCTTTGGATGAAATGTAATTATTAATATAATTATTAGAACAAAACTTTGTTTGGAAAGACTGTCCACCTGGGGAGTTATCCCTTAATGAATGTAGGAGTGCAATTACACCACTTCATATTACAACAGAAATATCACTTAATTACAGTAAGTGCCTAAAGATATGTCATATATACTTCGTTCCTTCTGATCCCAACAATTTAATGACTAAAATGTATATTTTACTGACAGAATAGTTGCTATGACTCATAGATCCCTTGGGGCGGATTACAGGGAAAAAACTCTGAATTACTGCTGTTTATATCTCTGTGTGTGTGTGTGTGTGTGTGTGTGTATACATATGTAGGGTTTATTTTAGAAAAATTTGGTTGCACTGGACGGAGGTATGTAGCCATTTTGTTTACATAGCAATATAACAGCATAGAAATAACACTTAAAAGAAATGTTTAAGGAAAAGAAAGGGAAAAAAAGGAAGAAGAGTAGAGAAATACACTAGCTGCAGATCCAGGGACAAGACTAGATTGTTGCAACTTAGAGTGTTGTTGAAGAGATGGTTGCTGTCTTGATCATTGGGGGTGAGAAAACCCATGAAACATAGAGTTCAAAGGGTTAATATACATTCAGGTTATCATGGAATGCCCACGAACCTCCCCTGGGTGGGAGTTTTGCACTGCCTGATGCAATGCCGTGGATTTGTTGCAACACTGTGGATCATGAGCAGCTCTCTGGTGAAAAGCCTGGAAATGAGTTGGGGAATCTTGGGGGAGTGATGTTTGTGGCACCTTCCAAGAAAGCTGCCTCTCACATCAGCACAGCTGAACCAGCTAAGCCCTGTCAGAAGGGATGAACACTTTCTAGACCTATGTGTGAAAGCTCTAGCTCCTGTTTCTCTTTAATAGACCTCCAAGCTCTATTGTATTGATCATTCAATATTGGAACAATGTTGTTCCATTCAATTTCTTAAGTACAGGCCTCCAGTCACATTTGAGATGCCCAGGGATATCCTGACTTCCAGCCATTGGTCCAGAAGGATTTGCTTCTTCCATAGATCCTTGCACATATATTTTGATCATATCTGCCAGCTCCTTGCATATATGTTTTGATTATCTTGGGCACTTCAGAGCATTCCAGAGGTTTATTGATTGGTAACTGAATCAGACCACAGGTTCTTCCTTCTAGGAGTCACTTAGATAGCTGGGTAATATGCAGACACTGAAGGATCTTGCCAAATCCAAGGTTCTAATGTCAAACATGGAGCTACCTTTTTTTTTTTTTTTTTTTTTTTTTTTTTTGGGACACTCAGCACTGCAACAAGGGATGCTTGCAACAGAAATTCCAGAAACATTTTTATTCAGACAACTTCAAAACTTCTAGAAGTACAGGGATTCTTTCACAGTTGCTTTTCTTTATTTAATAGCCTGTAAAGTGTAAGAGAGATGTAGGATGTAGAATATCTATGATCTTCATACTCATCTGTACACAAAAGGTGCTGTGGATAGCATTGATAGGCTTCTGTCATTCTTGAGAGGAGGGGAATACAAAGCACAATTAATATGCTTTAGTTGTATGCTACTGCATGTGGTGATTTAGTTAGCAATATAGATTTTGTAATAGAAATATTTTTCATGGGAGCTGAACATCTCCCCGGATTTGTACATAGGAAAATATCACCTTAAATTTTAGTAACCTGTTAACAATCAGCTTACTCACATCAGCCTAAGGAAATTTTTTTTCCTTATGTATCTCAGTGAAATGCTCAGAAAAGCTCTCAGCTCTGATAGAAAGCTGTCACTCGAACAAAAATAAACCTACAGATTATTCTTTGCAGTAAAATTCCATTCAAACTGTTGTTTTAAATTTTCATACCCTTTGGGAACTTACATAGCATGTAGAGTATTTTGTCTTCAGGTGTCCAGTATGCTAACTAAAAAGATTCCTATTACATGTTATTCATGTTTTCCTATTTCTTTAAGATATTGAACTTCAAAACCTCAGAATTTAGGAATCAATACTCAGAAATCCAATCATAACTATAGTTTAAACCATAATCGAGTGATTTTCAGATTTGTCTCCTTGTTTATTGAAAAGTCAGCAAAAAACCTGAATAATTTGCTGTTGATTGTGGATTATTATCTGAACAATCTTTCTGACAAAAAGCCTATTATATCTGTTTGCATTACAGTACCATTTGAACTTGGCATCACAAATGCAACTACAAATTTGATTTCTTTTGTGGCCTGGGGTTTTGCTTCTCTGACACAAGAGCAAGAAATCATTGTACCAAGAGTTCCAGAGCAGCATTTGAAAGAAAAATAAATATAGATTTTTTTATCCAAATCTGCCACCTTTATATTCCATATTTTTTGCTAAAATTGCCTACTAGAAGTTTTGTAGACAAACAGCCATGCAAACATGTGCTGCAGATACTTCTGTGCACCACTGATCAAATGCTCAGCAAAAAAATACTATCCTAAATCATAGCTATGAATTAATAGACTAGCAAAACATTTTTAATTTTAATTTAGGAGGATCTCTTGACTATGTCATCAGCAACTGAGCAAAATGTGAATGAGGAGAGTTATATAAGGATTGTTGAGATGTCAGTTTAGTTTTATGGTGTTTTTCACAGAAGATGAGAAAAAATATCCACTTCCATTCATCCAAAAAGGGCACTTCCACCTTTAAAGATACGTATAGACAACAAATATTTAGAACAGTTAAGTTAGCAATGCTATTTTTGCAAAGTAAATGCTGACAGAGTTATGGATGCAATTTTTACTTATATCTAGTTTATGACTTTGCTGCCTTCTAGCAAGTGGCACAACGATTGAGGGAACACTGCAGTCCACTCTCCATATTTCAAAATTCATATAAGCTTTTCATTATTTCAGTCATCTACACATGCTGTTTTTTTTTTTTTTTAGAAAGATCAAATCACACATATGATACTTCATCCTGAAAGTGTATGTGTTCCTATGCAATGTGCAATGGAATAAATTAATAACATTTATTATTTTTAAGAGTTGCATGACTAATCCATCATGCATACACCAATAGAAGTTTAATTTCAAATGTTCTAATGGTTTCAGGAAACACAAATAACTTTTAGGTTTTATGGGAACATTCACTACTCACTACTGACAAGAAATGAGACAGAAAATTCAATTTATTAGAATAAATGTTTCCCAGGTTCAGGGAAAATGACATAATGAAGCTAAGACTGAATGAGACCTCCTTCTTTCTTTATAATGCTCTTTTCACACTTATTTTATGTTTCAGAAAAATACAGGTTTTGCAGATATCATCAAATATCTTTGTGTATTTTTTCAGAAATCTTGAAGAGAGAAATTAATGCTCAAAGAATTCAGCAAAACTCTCTTAGACTGCTCAGAAATTTAAATAAAAGAGAATGTAAGTAATGTGAAGTCCACCTTATCTTGTAATAGAGATGTACTGCAAATATTTCAACTGTTTTGCAGACACGGACAGGTAAAGTTTCTGCTAACTAATAATTAACATTTATCTTAGAAGGAATTTCATGACCTTCCTTTAAACTGGGCACCGAAACTTTGGGAGGAGGAGGTAAATAGAAACTGAACATACCTTTAATGAACTTTAACAAAGAAATTATTGTTGGTGAAGTTTTGGACCTTTTCTTTAATTTCATTGGCATAGTTCAAAGCAAATTGAACACAGAGGAAGATTTCTGCTTGTTTTTGTGGACGTTTTTGCTCTAACATAAAAAATGTTTAAATAAGTGCAGAGACTCCACTGTTAAACTGACAGCAGTTGCAGGAGAACTTCATTCTCAAATTCAATATACAGCTGAAGATAAATTCCATAGCTCATTTGAGCAGAAAAGTGTTGTTTTGGTTGTTTTTTTTTTTTTCTCATGGTAGCTTTTCTTTTTCTTTCTTTTTGCTGTTGCAATTTTGTAGATTTGGTTTGGTTTTTGTTTGTTCTCTTTTTTATTTTTTTTTTTTTTTTTTTTTTTGGTTGGTTGGTTGGTTTTTTTGGAGGGGGTGATTTTATTAATCTTTGAACTTGTATTAAAAAAAGATGTATCTAATTGGCTATGGAATTTGTTTGACTGGAAGCCATAGAACAGTCTTAGAAAACAATGCTGGTTCTTACAACTAATTGCAGATTTCTTAATTTACTTTGGGAAAACAAAGTCACGTGTATCTTAGGGATAGAGATTCTGAATACATATACTTAGAAATAATATTAAGGACAACAACAAAAAAAAAAATAAGGCATTTAAAAATAAGCTACAATATTTATGTGTTATGTTAGCAGACCTTTCAAATAGATTGTGAAGGCAGTATTCCAGAATTCATTGAAAAAGAGAAGAAAAATGCAATTATTAATTTCCTTATTTCAAGAAAGTTTGTAGCCTCATTGCTGTTTTTAATGAATCAAAACTGAAGATGCAAACTTGGATATGGTACAGAACTTTTTACTTTAACGGGTAGATTTACTGATTCACATTTTGATCTACAACCAATGAAAATTATTCCAATTATATGTGCTCATTTTAACTTAAGGGTTTATATAGTCTATCATTTGAACACTAGTTTAGCTGCTGTCTTACTTGTCTTCTTATTTTTTTCATCACATTTGTAAGACAGAGGTTACATTTTTTAATTTTAAGGGATTTTTCTGAAAGGCTAAAACAAACAAATATATATCACTGACAAGAGAATGCCTGATGCCAGACATAGAAAAAGTTCTGTAAACGTTTTTTCGTGTCTCATTTCTTCCCAGAAACTCCTCTCACTGAATGGACTACTGAAAGGCAGTTACTCACTGAGGTGATAACCTGGGAAAAAAAAAAGTCAGGATCTAGATCTGGCTGAGAAATATAATTATCCAAGACCAGGGAACCTGCTGTTTGCATGTGTGTTTAGCCATTAAAAAGTTATTACACTCATATTGGCTGTCAGTTGATAACACAAGGCTTTCAGTGTGCTGGGGTATCATATTAGTAACCAACAGAGCTTCCATTATCAGTAGCCTAAAAAAAGAGAACAGGGGAAGGGCAGGAAACAGAGTTCCTATGTCAGAGAGCAGGCAAGGAGTGGTAACCCCAATTTACAAAAGTCAACATAAAAAATTTTCATGCCTTGTTAGGGCTTTATAGACATAGATTTTGTGAAGGCAAATTTATGGTCATATTGCCTGAAACATTCTCTCTCTGCAGATGCCTTACCTTATTGTGTTTGCTCCTCTTTGATTATTCTTTGGATTTCTTTCTAACTTCTTCAGCCAATTGAAATGTTAAAAAAAAAAAAAAAAACCTTTTTCCCAAAGAAAACAATTGCACCCAAATTTGTCAGAAATGAGGAATTCTGGGTAAGGTACTAATCTTTCAAGTACTCCTGTACTTAATTAGGTTTATGAAAAATATTTCTGAGCTTATTGCACATACAAGGGAAAATGTGTGGGTGAGAAGTTACAGAGTTAGGAACAGATTTATTTCAGTCTATATTGTTTATTTATTAAAATAAATTTACAGTACACAGCTGTAATAACTGAAATAATAAGCACTTTTAAAATTAGAAATGCACAATATTATATAGCTGTGTTCAGGATAAAGAACTAACAGAATCAACCACCAAAGGGGAAAAAAAAAAAAAAAAAAAAGAAACAAAACAAAACAAAAGAAACAAGGAACCAAACAACAAAAAATTACTGTAAATTAAGTATTCTCAAGGGAGGAAATTATCTTGCCACCTACTCAATACAGGCATACAAACAATCCCTGGGAAAAAATGTCTGGGAAAAATCTGAAATGGAAATAAAATAAAAATATGCATTAGAAAAAAAGAAATTAGAAAATAATATAATTAATATTTTGCTTTCTACACTTTAATTAGAGAATGCCTGCATTAAAGGCAGTGGCAATTTATAAAGCTTCATTTAAAAATTTTTCTTCTCATTCATCCCCATTCCTTTTCAGAATGATATTTACATATTTTTTTGATTACCTGAAATGAAATAACTCATATGCACCTGATTGTACATGTAGTTTGGAGTTATGATCTTTGAGCAGTTGAGATCTTCCAAGAATTTTTTGTGTGTGAGTGGGCACTGATTGTTTCACAGTCTGCTTTAGACTCTTCCTGAAACAAGAGAATGAATAACATGACTCAGACAAAATATTGGTCATTCATTCTCTGTGAACAACTCTTTCCAATCCAAAACTTTGTTAAGTAAAAGGACACTACATCGTTAGATGGTATCACATTTGTAAGATGAGTAATAGGTTGTTAGAGGGAAACTAGTGGCACACTTTAGAAAAGGATATAAACAAATTGTTTATATACAGCAATTTAGTTTGCTGTAGTATTTTCCAAAATCTAAGTTGAACAAATGTGTAGAAGAATTTTAAAACTGAATAAAATTGTTGAAAGCAAAAAGACTTTACATCCAAAGCTTATTTACCAGAAGTACAACTCAGAGACCAAAGCTATTTATTCATCTCTTGCTACACCTGGCACCCAGTTCTTTTGTTTGATAACTTTTTTCTGCCAGACTTATCCACTTCCTCAACTAAATATTGAGTTAAGGCATGGCTGCAGCCTTGCCTACTGGTTAATTTCCCAGGGGAAAAGCCACCATAGATTTGTTTCCAGGGCACGAGTCCTCGTGCAGGAATTGAAAGGCGTTCCACAACCTGAGTCACCAAGTGACCTGTAACAACACATATGTTGTTCCCATATGTTTCCAAAATACTTTGTCCAGCTGCCTCAATGTGCACATTATGCTGGGAGACAGCTGGCCAGCCTTCCAAGAGGGAAACCAAAGCACATATCTGCTCTCTCCTGACCCCTTTACACACATAGTGCTACCCTGGAAAACACACCTTGGCACTCAGCTTGTCATTAAATAAACTCCTGGATGGATAGGCTGTTCCTCCCATGCAGAGGGAAAAACTGAGGGAATTCTTGTGTTAAAGTACCATTGGCTGCATGGCAGAATGGGCAGGAACACATTTGTTGTTCAGAGCAGGATGAAGTATTCCCACTGTGAATATCAACAAATGTTTGAGGAACTAAGATTTGCCTCATGATACAATTTAGTAATCTGCTGTAAAACTTGTGAACTAAAACCTCTAATTTCTATTTCCACCTCTACCACCCTTTTAAGCCTTGCAAGAGGCCCAGTCATGTAATTTGAGTGACCTTCATTTGAAACAACAAATGAACTGTGAAAACTGATGTTACCCACCTTTGTGGAATGTTCTAAGAACTATTTTTCTGCATTTCAACTAAGCAATTGTCACTCCAGAGCATTAATTCTGAGCATGTTGTTGTTGCTGAGGGATAAAGAGTGTCACTGTCCCCCTTTCCATAACAAAATTATTAGAGATTTTCCTGAATACATAATCAGTTTGCAATTAAGTCAGTGTGTAATTGTTTTTATTCAGTGTTGAACCAGGTCCTCTCAGCTTTTAATTCTCCCTCTTCTCTACAGCTCCAAGTGCCTTCAGTGTCACTGCCTCTCAGATACATGAATATTTCACTTATGCTTTCCGATTTGTTTAAACATGGCACTTTAAACCCATTTATTCTGCCCATTGATAGCAATATTGAGTACATTTTGCACTGGCTTTACTTTATATCTTTCAATTTTTGCCTTATGGGGTAGCTTGCCTAAGTAATGTACAATCCACACACTGAGACTTGTATTTACATTCCTCTATGAATGCTCTGGAGAGAATATAAAGTATACTGCCAGGGATTCAAATTTCAGGGATCATAACATACAGTATTCAGTGTTACTGCCCAGTAGTTTAGTTCAGATAGGCAGGAAGATATTAGACAGTTATACATGGCTTGTCTGTTTATATACATATATGAGCTCATATACACACCTCATGAAGTCATGGTTGGATAAAATAAGCAATTATACGAATGAATAAATAGCATCATAATCACAAACAAGGACTGCCTAGAGCAGACTCAAAATACCACTGACTATTTCTGTGTTTATATTTATGTTGCTGTTTATGATAGTACTCTTGCAAGTTGGGTAGTCTTTGAAAACAAAATAAAAATGGTCTTTGCAAACTATTGAAGCAACACGGTGGAAAATAATTAATTAAGGTGAAGCATCTCAGGATTTTGCTGAGATGCAACACAATATTTAATATTCAGCCACATGCTGTGATTTCAAGTGTATGATTAAATTTCCACCCTTTCATTGTACTACTGACTTGTTTCATGGAAAGATGCACATTTTCAAATTCTAATTGTAGTCAAATACAAAGCTTACTGACATCAGTGAGAGCCTTCCAACTGATTTCTGCTGCTGCTGGATCAGGCCCATCTGTGACTGGATTAAATTCCAAAATGGATTTTAGAAATATACTGAATGTTAAAAAAATCAACCTTTCTTTTGATACAGATTACTAGAATTACATTTTGAGACTGGTAACAGTCTACAGGGTATCTCCCACAGGAGCTGGAGTGTATTATCTATTCCCCATAGACTGCAGGTGCTGCCCACTCTAAAAAAAATGCTGATCAATATCCCGTTTGTTTCTATAGCACGAAAATCCAGATGCTCGTAACATTTTAAAACTCACTTTTAGCAGTCTTCCTTTTTCTTTGAAGTTTGTTTCTAAGTCTTTGTGGGGTTACATTTCTAAATTAGGTTACCAGAAGATGAAAATTAAAATGAATCAGAGTGGAGAAACAGAATAGCGGTTCTGATCTAATGAACATATGTCTCTAAAAGAAACCTAAGTGCTATATTAAACCTCTAGTAAATAATATTTTTTTATTTTAAATTTTTAACCATAATTTAATTCTAAATCCTAGATATAGGTCTTTAAAACAGAAACACATTGGAATATGGTTATTCATTCAGGCTATATTGTAGGTAGCAGTGAAATTGATTACCTATAACGGGGTAAAAAATAGTAAACTATGATTTTGAAATATTTCCTCAGTCTATTGTGGCATCTTAGAAACACACACACATTGGCAGAAACTTGATAATTACAGAGTTACATAACTAAAATGCTGAAGTAAATCTCAAATTCAAAATCAGGGAGATGATAAAAGGGGCCAGTGGGGCATCCCTACTCCTAATGCTCCTAGTGTTCAGTTTGTGTTTGCCAGATCCACCTGCCATTCATGTTCTACCTCAGTCTTTTACCTGTCACCTCTTCTTTTTGTTCTGTACTAGATGTAACCATTCAGCATTTATCAGGGTCAATCACATCAAAGCTTAAAGCTCTTAATTGAAAAAAACAAAAACAAAAAAAAAACCAAAAAACAAAAAACAAAAAACAAAACAAAACAAAAAAACAAACAAACAACAAAAAAAAAAACACTGAGGAAAAAAAGGAAAAAAAGGAAAAAAGTAAAAAAAATATAATGTCCTAGCATTCAGACTGGCAAATTAGGGAATTACATTACTGCAGTGCTACCAGGCATGGCTATTTTATAGTCTCACTAGTTCCATCAATTTAGCACATACTAAGTGCATCCTTTATCAAGAAAATAACTTTATAGTGTTGACGTAATGTTCCTCACATCTAACACTTATTGCATTAAAGAAATCAAGACAAGTATGGATTACAAAAGCTAAAGCTATAGTTGCACCTAAAATTAGGTGCACTCAAACAAAGTCAAACATTAGAAAGTCCTGTCTTGATGAGTGATTGGAGAATAGCTTCCTGCAGTGAAATTTAACAGAGTTTCTTGAGCTCAAAATTGAAAAGTGAGTGTAATATTTAATTGGCTGGAAGACAACTTTTGATATTCATAGTTTTAAAACTCAATATGGTTCTCTAATTCAATACAGATGCTTGCAAAAAGTCACTCAGTGTCTGAGTGACAAAATTAACATTTTGCTTGTTTGCTAAAAATCTTAATAATTGCTTCACTTATTCATCCTGGGCTGATGAAACAGGTCCTGGTTTAAATGTGACCTTTCCTTTCAGTCATCAGTCATTTTTATTAACAACCAAGTGTATCACAAATATGCCTTTCATTTTGTATACCAGTGTGAGAAGTTAAGCCATAGAATTCTCAGCAAGAATGTTTATCTCTTTCAATATGCATTAATGGAGTGTCACATATACTACTTTTGTAGCATACAACACAATGAGAAAAAACAATTAAGTCTATCACTTAGAAAATCAGAAAGATTCAGACCCCCTAAATTCCATCTCTATTGGGATTTACATGGAATAGAAGCATCAAAAATATACAAAGAGCACTTTGCACTTCTAGTGATACCTAGTGAAAAGAGCTGATACTCTCATTTTGAGACTTGAGTCTTAGGCATGGCTCCAGATGTCAAGACTTTGCCAGACTGGGTTCCTGGAGGAGGAAACAAGATCTAGGCCACCCAAGGGGGTAACCCATTTTACCAAGAAATATAAATGATACTTCCTTTTTCAGGTGTCTGGAAAGATATATCTCTGAGTAAAGATTTCAGTGTATTTCTGAATTATGATGGAAGGGTCAGACTATAAAGGTATTCTGGTAGTTATTATTATTCAGGTACTCTGCATCTTAAAGAGGATAACCCCCATCTGTTACCATGCTGGAGGTTTTTTTTTTTTTTTTTTTTAATTTTCTAATTATAACAGAGTCAGTATTCGGCTGAAATTTCCTTACTGAAACTTTAACTCAGAAAGCAGTCAAAAAGAGCTATAAGCATTGATTCACTCTACACAACCAGCAGACAGAACAGAGAACCATACTGAATAAATTTTATGTCCAGATTAATCCTACTGAGATGAGATATTACTCTGAACATCTGAAGTAGGCTACCTGAATCTACATTTTATTTTAAATTAAACAATTGTTTTCAATGCATCTTACTAATGTTCTTAGAAAATCAATGTGCAAATTTGTATGACTACATAAAAAATAGGATTTCAATCTCATTTCAAAGGCCTTCCATGTAAATTGAGTTCAAATACATGTTTTTAATGTATTGTGGGAATACGGGAGAAAATTTCTAGGTTCCTGCCAGCAATAGTGCATTTTACAGTAGAAGAGAGAAGTGAAGAAAAACTTCCTTTAATGAGCCCATAGATACAGAAATAGCAAGGAATATTGCCCCATCTGAATTACCCACACAATTTTAAATTGCCTGATTTAAATCTTGTGCAGAAGCCAAGTTTAACATCTTATGCAAGCATCCTGCAAGGAGTGCAATGTGACTTTTTAATGATCAAAGGTGTTTGATTTCAATTTGATGACTTGCTTATAATATGTCATGCCCCAACACCATGGTAGGTCAGAGATGCAATATGAGTTCACAAAGGCTTCAACTACTAAATTGCTCATGCTATTTCCTCATCATTTAGATCTTCTTTCCAGAAATACAGCAGCCTAAGAAATATTGAACTTGAGATTATATGACTTTGATAAATGATCTGAGAATTCACACTACCTAGTCCATTCTATACAGTGGTGCATTCAGACACCAACTACATATAGAACAGATGTATGTGTGTGTATATATATATATATGTATATATGTGTATGCATGCCTGTGTATGTATGTATGCTTATGTATCAGGAGCTTGCCTCCACTCTACAGCTATTCTCATACTTTTTCATATCAGGTGCTTCTGTTTCATTATAAAGTTATGACTTCCATTTCTGTAACTACAGGATAAGGAAGCCAAATTTAGGATTAAAGGAAGCTTTATCAAAAAAATTGTTGCTAATATTTGAATGGTTACCTGGCATTTTTCTTTTAAAGTCAGGTAACACACATGATTGGTTGTACCTAGAGGTTTTGACAATACAGTTTATTGTTTTCAGTGAGGTGCCAGCAAAAGTGCTTTTGTTATAATTGAATGTGAATACATGCTTAGCAACTTTTAGTTGATAAAGTGTTAGTGGCTCATGTAATACCAGTTCTTTTCTATTGGGGCTCTCACTGTGGCATCTACCCCTGTCATTAGTATAACTTAATATCAAAGTGATACAATTTGAAGTAGATTTGCAGTTTGTATATGAGACTATAAAAGACTGAAAACAAAATTTTGTTTTCCTTTGGAGAATGCAGTTTCATACAGTGAAATTGAGAAGAATCTAGGTTGATTTTAACATAAATTAGAAGGATTTCTTTTATATTTAATCTGAAGTGTCCAGTAGAGACATGGTACTTTCATGATCCCTGGCAATTCAACAAGGGCAGTTGGCCTTGAGGCAATTGAAGTAGTATGTGTGTGGAGAGTTTACAAGCCACAGGGGACCTGGAACATGAGCAAAGGCATAACCATCACAACAAGCCCATGTTTTCTTACAGCCAGCTTGCTGTTGTAAGGTCATAGGCTGTAAAGCTGTGGTTACAGGGAGAAGTTAGTCATGAAAACAGCGTAACCCAGTGGGGATTCATAACACATGAACCAAGCCCGATTTTTGTTTGCTTAAAAGAAGCTGGCTTTAAAAAAGAAAACAAACCCTTCTTAATAGTATCCTAGTGGCATAATCCCATGTTTGGGAGGCTTTCCATCAAGTGTTAAATAATTTCAGGACATGACAGTCCAAATTTAAGAATAAAAGGGGGAATTCAGTGATAGGGACACTCCAGTCAGGAAAGCAACCACACCTGGTAGGAGAAGCTATGTTGGCTTCCTCTAAAAGCCACAAACCTTTCTGAATGCAATTTTTTTCATGAGGTGATGTCCATTCCAAAAGGAAATACAGAATTCTACAGAATTTAACATCTCTCAAAGAGTGGTCAGAACATAAAACCAGTAAAAATTTGGGGTATCTGTGAGAGTGTGCTGCTAATGGGGTGTCATGAAGTGCCTACCCCATGACGATTCACTGCCATTAACACCTACAACATACGAGGCACCTACAAAATATGAGGCAGCAACTGCTCATATTTTAAGATGAGAAATGGGGACTTAGGAAGTAAACACAAAACAGCAATCTGACACTAGTTACTAAGCATCATCCTGATACCAGTTCTAGTAGTTATGCCTCAAGATATTCCTGGGATAGAAATACTAAGATAGCAAATGCAGCAATAGAAGAACTGCCACTGCCTTCAATTGCAGTATCTAGGAAGCAATACTGGGATGAACATACCAGTGCAAAGTCTGATAAGAAGATTGTGCATTTAAAATTCAGATATTACAAGACAGCAGAAAAAATATCTGGAGAGTTCATTTGGTAGAATTCCAAAGCAGTAGATTTCCTTCATCTTTGCTCTCTGTAGCACTTTTCACAGTACTTTTCAAGTAGCTTTTTTATTGCACAGCTCTTAAATTGAACCAGTCATAGTTTTATTGAACAAAGATATACTTCAGCCCAAAGGAAAACACCTGTGAGTAAGTGTTGAAAGAACAGTTTAGTGTAATGAAAAAGTGGATTGAATGAGATACCACAAATAAATTAAGATTAGTCAGCAAAAGGTGTCAGGTGTTATTCACACCCTGAGAACAAGTCAAAGATGTAAGGACATATGAAAGGAGACTGAGATTAAATAAATTAATAAACTATTTTCTAATAGGAAAACAGTCAAATATTGAAATAATTTACATAGGAAAGCTGCTGAACTTCTATTACTGAAGTATATATGACTGGACTAGAGAAATGTCTTTTGGAATAGCCTTGCTAAAGTCAGACAAGATGATCTATTAAGATATCTACTAGGTATTTTCCATTTGTATTAAATACAGACCTGGATAAATTACAACTCTGTATGGGGCATGTACACTTGTTAAGTCTGTGTTGAAGATACAGTATGAATACATGCCAATTAATTATTTTATTTTCCTGGATCACTGGTAAAAGCCATATCACTGCAATGGGCAAATCCCTGCTCAAAAGACCTTCAGCTGCCCCAGAAAAAGTAGGTGTTGTGCTGAGAATCTTTCTTTGTGATCAGCAAAGCTTCAAGTAATAGCACCAAGGAATAGATTGCAGCAAAGAGAAAGAGTACCTGGCAAAAAAATCTTTGCTTTGTCATTCTCAGTGGGGCTACTCAAAACCAAGAAACAGAAATCAAGAGGGCCATGAGCACACACACAATCATTTCATAACCTAGAAATAAGAATTTCCTGTTGTATTATTATGAATTATTGAGTATGGGATTACCTACAAAAAGTTTAAAATCATAATATAATCTAATAAAAGATGGTTAAAAGACCAAAATAAAATCCTTTTCTTTCTTTAGCTGTAAACTCACCTAAATACTACAGTATAAAATGCTTTTCCCACAGGTTATTCTAGCTCTTGTTATTTTTATGCAACTAATGTTAACTAGGGAAGATGATTGTGGTAACCAAACATGTAAACCAAACATAATAAATTGTTAGTATATACTTGCAATATTATGAATGTACTGATAAATAAAATCTAAAGGTTTTTATTCTAAGGACCATAGGATTATTGTTTTCTTTATAAAGATTAATTGCTAGAAAATGTCTTAAGGAATGGGAAAAGCATAGAGGTCAATTATCAAGGCTCTTAAGAGCATGAAACAAAGAAAATGAAAATAAGTAGTTTTGGGGAAAAAATATAAGAAAAAATACTGCAACTGAAATGCTGAGACTTTTTTATTGTTGTTTTACAAGCTTTATATAACACAAGTTTAAACTATTAGTAAAAAGGCACTTAAAATTCTATTATTTTTACTATAAAATCAGAACTCCAGTGGAACATTCCCCATTATATTCTCTGAGCTTTTCATATTATTGCAAATATTCACCATGGATCTTTGCAATAGTGTTGAAGTTCCCCATTGCCATATAGTTATGGAGTATATTGTTTCTTCTGCAAATATGACTAATAATACTAATTTCCTTCATTAATTCTAGGACGCATTGTAAGTGTAAGGCAATTACCACGTGCTTAGCTGTATTGATTCATTCTTTTACAGTCTTTTACTATAGAAGCTGTACTGGTTAAATATTATTCATTTTGATCTCTCTTGAATGAAGGCTGCATGGGTATATCTAAGTTCATGATGTACTTTGAATAACTAGAGCAAATGATGTTAAATGCTTCAGGTAAAGTACTTTAGACTTGCAGAAATTTATTCCTCAGCATTCATAATTTAGAGGAGTAGATTGTTAGAAGGCTCATAAAGAGTTTCTGATCTTTATACTGCATGGATTTACTAAAAACCTAACAGAGATTGAATATGCCTTACTTCCATCAATTTATTCAATGAGTTTTAGTATTTATTTTAAGCAACACATTAGGACAAATATCAACAGGATATTAATAATTTTAAGTGGTTCAACAGAGATGTTATGAGAAATAAAGCTCTCTTGAAATGCAGTGGAGTAAACAGAGCTCAAATTCAGGAGGACTTAAGAAAGGACTTGGCAATAGTAAACTTAGAGAATTGGCAATGACAATATCACAGTCTCCAATTTCCATAAAAATCATTCTATAGAATAAAGGAGATATTTCAGTAAAGCTTCAGTGAATTTCTATGACTGTAATTCATTATTCCAGGCTGTAAGAATGTCAGTATTTCCATTATAAACCTCTGTCTTAAAGGAAGCATAACAAAATAAATAAAACTGTGGGTTTCTACACAAAACTGTCATAGAAAAGCTCATCCTGGAAAAGCATTTGATATTTTTTTTTAAATATTAGATTTTTAAAATAAGTCAAGATGAATATTATTACTTTTTTTTTTTTTTTAAGTTTATGACTAATTGTTAGTGCACGCTGGTTTCCAGTAAGGAAACATCCTGAAATAAATTTGATAGTGGGATAAGCTGAGCATCCATTGTTTGAAAATCAGCCCCTACAGGAATGCTGATACCAAGAACCTAAAACTAATTAAATTCCAAGATAGCATTTTTTTATTACAGATGACCTATTTTCAGTGCAAATATGTGTTATGCATACATTTCTTTATCAGTACCTGACCCCGCAGAAAAGACACAGCAATGAAATTACTAAGCAGGCTGTGACTGCATTGGCTAATTAATTTATTAATATTATTATATTTTGCTTGAGTCTCCTTTGGAGAAATGAAACCTAAGCTTCAAGAATTTTGCTTTATTTTAATTATAATTATAATACTGATTCGGAAAGGATGAAAATATAAAGCCTGACATACATTTATCACATTTTATGTAACCAAGCTCACTGATTTTTTTGTGTTAGTACAAAATGAGACAAAGCAGATGATATATGGCAGGATGTGTTTTAAATTTTTTTATTTGTGTACTTTGGACATTTTCTGAGTAAATTAATATAATTGTGCAACAGAAACTCTGAATCTTGTTCTAGCTCAGCATTTTGGGTCCCTATGCTTATTATTCCCCCTTTTAATGGAAATGGCTTCACATTTCTCAGTATTATATTTCTTTTGCCACCTGTCATCCCATTTATGGAGCAAGTCCTGATTTGTTTAAAGTTTGCCTGTTAAAGACTCAGTATTCATCTGTTTCAATTCCTCTCTTTGTCCCTAAATACTTGGACATGAAAGATAAAAAAATTAATCAAGATTAAAAGCTGTAGAGAACTGAAAAACCCTCATGTGCTCAACAGGACAATTCTTGACTATTTTCCACACATATTAACAGCAGCTTCTCAATAGATCCCTGTGTCTGCTTTTCTTTATCACAACTTTTTTAAACCATCCTAGTTAAGGCAGAGATGTGTGACTTGCAGTTTCTACATAAGTCAGCGACAGAGGCATCTGAAAATTCAAATTAGTTACCTAATTCAGCACAGCTGGTACAACTGACTTTGTGTAACCTAACTGATGAATTGTTACAAAGGGTCCTGGGCTGGGGCACGAGAGGGTTTATATGGGCACACAGGTGGGCAGGGGCTTGTGTTGCTTACCTTGCACTGCCCTGCAGGAAATGTAACATAGTCTGTACTTAGAATAAGCTTAGGTGACAAGGAAAATGGGAAAAAAGAGCTAAACTGCACTTCTGAGTCAAGTACTTCTAAGTTTATCCTGGCAATTTACAAATATATGAGAACAAAATTGTGTTGAATGCATCTCTCATTGCTTTTTATAAATTTATTTCAAATATCTGTTCTGAGTGAAGAAAATTTATAAAATACATTTTTTCTGAGCAAACAGAAAATTCAAGATTTCACTTCTGTGAAAAAGAAGGTTGAAATAAATTTAAAAAAAAATCTTTCTTAGCTTTCCAAACAATGTACCACAACCAGCTTGTCTTTATCCAGAAGTAAAAACAAAAATTTACAATGTTTTTTACTTTCAAGGTTATCAGCCTTCTTTAAAGTGCTATCAAGTTACAATATACACTGAATGCTATGTTAATATTATTTAAAAAATGGATGCAGCAGGAACACACTCTGCATCAGAATTCTACCAGTGTACATCAAAGGATATCTTGACGTTTTAAGGCTGTAGAGTATCTAAGTCACACAAACGAAGTTAGCACACTTTGTCCACATGTTGCATTCCTCTGATATTCTGGCTGAGTTTCTGTTTCTAAAATGCCTTCCAGATGCTATCATTGCTATTGCAGATCTAATCCAAGTTTAGAATACCTAAACTGGACAAAAAAAAAAAAAAAAAAAAACTAGAGAATCAATTCTCCAGAGACTGTGGTAATCATTTGGGAACAAGGTTTAAGACTGTCTTACATTTACACTTACTGAAATACAAAATCCAAGAAGCAAAAGACCTGCTTTATAAGCATTTTATGATGATTTGATATGTGTTTATACTATTTTATGATTATATGTTCTCCCTCACCAAAAAGCAGAGATTTTATAATTTGGATTTATTCAAATAATAGCAGTAAATAAAGTTTAAAAGCATACTTCCTTACAATGGAAATTAAATAAGAAATCAGAGATTATTATTTGTTTCCCTAGGTGATAAAGTAAATGCAACACTGTTCAGACACATTGCTGTTTTCAGTCCTATAAACTGCATTTACAACTGAGCTTTACCAACATCTTAGGTCTATAATACAGCCATATATCACAGTGGTGTTGTCAGATTACTGTAACAGTGATGTTGACTCTTGGAAACAGATTAATAACCCCAGATTTATTTATTCTCAAATGAACTAAAAGAAATGAAATCAATATGCTATAATACCAGACTTCACAGAGGAAAAATAGAAACACTCAATGTACATTCTACTGTAAAACAGTGCCACAATATTTGTATATATTAATTTAGGATATATTTCTTATAAAAATAGTAATATTTTTGTGAACAGGAGTCGCTCAAAACTTCTGCATAATAATGCAGAATAAAGGGTATTTGAAGATGTCCTCTATTGATAAGGCAAATTTCTGTAGCAAAGTGCTATGTAAAAGAACTGTTTCATACACTTTACTGTAGAATTAAATTTTAAGGCATAGGAATGTTTTGATAAATTATTCTATTTCATTATAGCAATATGACATAGTTATTCTTCCTATATGTGATCATATTGGTTACATGAGAGGTTACATCCCCTTTTATTGAACAGATACGAAATAACTGCTTTCTGTCCCCACAATAAAAGCCTGCAGACCACACAAATTCAAGTCACACAGTATAAACAAGTAGGATCTGCACAGAAATCTTAATATTTGAGCTGCTGTAAGTAAAGCAATGGATCAGATGGCACCAATTAGTACTTTACATCAGGCCAGGCAAAGAAAGGGAGATACATGGTTTCAGTATTCTGTTTTGTCAGAGGAAGATTAGAGCTACAAGGGCTGCAGAGAAACTCAACTGACTATACACATCAGTTTGTTTAATCAAAAGTACTCAAAATGCTTAGTATAGAAAGGGATGGATTGAAGCCTACCCATTAGCTCCAGTTTGATTTACCTAAGCATGAATAACGATTTATCAAGGACACGTCTTCCTTGCCTCATTTATGTCTATGATAACATTTGATAAGACACTCTGTGATCTAGAGACCCAGTAGCAGTGCTGCAGTACCCAAGGGGAGACTACAAAAAAGGTGGAGAGGAGCTTTGGGCTGAGGCTGGTGCCAACCAGAAAGGTGTGGAGGGAGCCAGTTGTGGCAGTCCTGTGTTCCCTTGGTATGCCTTTTGTAGCTGCCCAGCCACTGGAGCTCTGGGTGTAGAAGAAGAGATTAAAGAGGACCTTGCTTCTCTTAAGTCACAGTTGTACTAATTAGCAAAGAAGAGGAACAGCCTTGCCCTCAATGGGTCACAGCTGTGACTAATATAGATAAGTGTGATAAAGGGGGTGGGTTGGCTGCTCAGGGAGGATTATGGAGGTAGAGGAGTCCTGTGTAAGAAGAGGAGCCTTGAGAAAGAAGGAATGATCCAGAAACACAAAAAGAAGAATGAAACAAAGAAGAGTTGCTGTAGTAAAAGATCTGCTATGAGGTCAGTCTGTGTCTCATGGAGTCAGAGCCTGCTGTTGGAGCTTACAGTCATAGCTGAGCTGGGTGAAAGCTGTGTTCAGTCTGCAAACCAATGCTTGCAGTCATTCCAGTAGGAAATAGCCAGCAGTCAGAGTCTGTAGTTGCACCCTACAGTAGGAGCTTGCTGTAGTCAGATTCAGGATGGTAGTTGATAAAAAAGAATGAGCTGGGAACATTTTTATGTCATTGAATGAGAGTGTGTGTCTTGACTCATTTCTACCCCAAATGAGAGGTCTGCTGCAATACTGGGCTTTATGGTTTCTGAATCTTAACCCTAGGAAAAAACTCATAGGGCTGTGGCTGGTACCAACAAGAAAAATATACAGGGAGTCATGCTATGGCAATCTTGTGTTCTTCCTGCTGTGCCTCTTGTAGCTGCACAGTCCCTAGTGCTCTGGGCTTACTGGTTTTCAGAACCCTAACCCTAGGGGGAGCAGTAAAATCAGCCTTGGCTATGTCTGGTGCCAACCAGGGAGATGTGGACAGAGCCATGTGGTGGCTAGCCTGTGTTCCCCTTGGCATGCCTTTTGTAGCTGCACAGTGCTGGTGGATCTGAGCTCCGTGATTTTCTGAACCCTAACCCCAGACAGATCAGTAAATAACTCATGGGGTTAATCTGGTGCTAACCAGAAATACAAGACACAAATCTTTGGTCAAACCCAGGCTCCTTCTAGGACCAGTATAGGTAGAAGAACTCGCTACAGCAATTGCTCCCTAGCCAGAATAACATATCTTTTTGGTAACTTTTCACTGGGAAGCACCAAGAAAAAACTTGGGTGTGAAATCTAGGTACAAATTGTGCGTTACCTTTTCCATCTCTAGCTCTCTCTAAACCTAGTAATGGTGGTATTGATGTTTAGGACTAATGAAAATATAGTATTTCTTTGGTTCAGCCTTGTGTTTGTTGTGGGTGAGTTCTAAATAGAATAATTTTCTCTGTCTGTAGTCAATCTGAAATCTGGGTGTTTTAGCTAATTCCAGAGTTAAAGGGATGCCTCAACACAGATCTTAAACTAGTCCATAAGCTTAATTGTTTACAGCAGAGTTTGTGATAGTTTTCTTTGACTTTCATTAGCCTTAACCATCAAAATGTATGAAAGGCACTGGATGTTTCATCAGAAAGTATATATCAGTATAATAAGTAATATATTCAACCAGAAAAAAGCCTTTAAAAACCCAGACCCACTGCACAAAACAAAAAATAAGGACAAAACCTACTTTTTTTCTTTTTTTTTTTTTTTAATAATTATATTCTTTAGGAAGATGAAGATAATATACTCGAGTAATAAAGGGGAGCAAAAGAGTTTGCAGCAAGAAAACTTTCATTCACTTTACTTCTCAAATGAAATGATTTTCAGAATATAAAATGTGAAGGAAAAAAACAAACAACAAAAAAGGTGTGTGATTTTCATCATTCTGCTCTTTGAAGAAGTTGCTTTTTATTGTCAGATTTAATAGAAAACTCGCTTCACCCAGCACTAAGCTTTATTAAACAGCCTTCTATCCTTAGTTCACCCTTCAAAGTCTGACCTCCTTGGACTAGGGTTCTCATAAAGGCCTCTTGTCATTTTGTCATAATATGAAACTTTTATTTCCTGGCATAGAATTAGAAAATTCAAAATACTTCATTTTCCACATAAATGAGTCATTTGTTAACACTTGAAAGCAGTATCTGGGATTAGTTTACCATTCTGAATTTGCCAGCACTTGCTGACTTAATTATCTTCTGGAGGTAAATATAACTCCTCTTTCCATTTCTAAAACCTCTGGTGGAAAACTTTGAATGGGCTTGCTTACATTTCTGTTGTTGCTGGTCAGCACTGAAATGCAAGGCTTAGATTTTATGGGTGCTGAGCTCCAGCAGTCTTCACAGATGACAGCAGATGCTGAAGTTTATCTGGTTTTGGAAAATATCTGGAAAGCAGCCAACCAAATTATCATCTAACTATAGGTACCTATCTTCAAAGTGCAACTAAGGACAATTCAATCTCCACACTTAAATTATATATAAAGAAAATAAGAGATGCAGGGAAAATTAAGATTGCAATTGTAATGCTACAGCCCGAAGATGTGAAAATTAGGAAAGCAACTTTTGGACTGAGATATAAACTGCAAGCAAACAAGTGTCAGTGTGAAAGTGACTCATGTACAAAGCCTGGGTTGAGTGAATAGTGACAGTGAAGGGCTTGCTGACAACTTTCTGTGATTTAATTATTCCATTATGTTCTTATGTGGATGTCATATAATGTGGTTAGAATGGGAGGAGGAGGAAGTGTTGTTTTTTTTTTTTTTAATTGGAAATTTTTGCAGGTAATCGTGCCTCTTTCAATAAATGAACTTATTCTAATCTTATGCTGTGTCCACAATGTAATATTGCAATACAAACTACCTTTATTATGAATCTACAGTAACTTCATTCTGCAAATGGATAAACCCTACTTGAAGCTCTCATTATAATAGGGTTTGGGACTTGATCTGAGGATATGTGTTGGGATGCTAGCACATCATGTTTTTTCTGTTTCAGGCACGTGCAGCCACGTGAGCAGTATCTCTTCCCAGACTAACAGAGAGAACACGTGCACTGTATCTGTTCAGAATAATGACAGAGGAGCAAGTTCAAACCAGCAAACATCATACCTAAATTTGTGGTCTTATCTGTATGCTGAATATAGTAACATGTAAATATTATTTCTTGAACACAGTGAAAGCTGCTAAGTATTAAAACTCTTGAGCTCTCTTCACTCCATTATTAATGAACTTAAAAAATGCCCAACTCTTTTTTGGTAATTGAAGTTTACATTTTTTCTGCGTGAGATGGAACAAAATAATATTAATATCTTTCCATATATTAGGAGCTTTATTAACTGACATGAATCAAATTAAAGGAATTATTTCTCAATAGTGATGACTACTAAAGATGATAATGAAAATTAACCACTTTATGGTTGTTCTCCAGAGTGACTGAATCTAATTACTTCTGCTTTTTAGCTTTTAATGAAACAATGGTATTTTTGCCATATCAAAGCCTGAATGGTAGCTCAGGACCCTTTATAAAAGAGTGTGGGTTAGGGTCATTGCAACACTTTCAGCCATGAGAGGACTGTTAATCTGGGGGAAGGTGGGTCTTTTTATGGAGTTGAGAAAATACATCTTTTGGAAACTGGTGGTGAGCAAAGAAAAATGTGGGACTGAGCAAACATGCAGAAAAATTCTAAATGGGTGTTTATGCACTTATATTCAAGGACCAACTAAAACTAATACCACCTTTTCACTTTCATTCCTGTTTAACACATGAAAAGCAAATGAATAATAGTGATCTTCTTTTGCCTTAGAAACTTCTGTGGAAAAAAAAAATTAAGAATACACTTTAACTTTGCCCTTCTTCAATGCTTTTGAGTTCAATGCAACACATGATAGTAGTTTCAGAGTTAAATATAGATACCAAAATTTAGAGGAGAAACCTTAATATGAAGGTTGCTATAAATCTCAGCAAAATTAGCTCACCAGCTGAACTTTCTGCTAATTGTTTTTAAAGGTGTATTTAAAAAATGAATTATATCCTGCTTGCTATAAAATCTTGTGTACTGTCCTACTGTATTTATACCTTTTGCTAATGGATGCTTTAGTACAAGACTGCTAGTGCAAATGGTAATAGCTCTGAAAGCAATCAGCCTGGAAATAGTTCATAAAAAGCTAGAAGTGTGGCAATATTCTCAGCAAGCTGGAGAATAGAAAACCACAAGCAATAAATGCATTCTTTCTACTTCACTACATTCTACTTCCTCTCTGTTAGAGTTCTGGATTCATGACAAAGCTAATGTAAAAAAGGAGAAGTAAAAAAGAAAAAAAGTCAGTTGCCCTTCAAAAGACCAATATTACACACTGAAGTCAACATTTGTCAGAATGTGTAGGCACTGGCAATCTAATTATTTTTCTTTTTTAATTTCTTTCCTTATTCTGAAATATGGGATAAATCTAGCATATAACTCAGAGAAAAATCTCATTCTTGATATTATTTGTGACACACATACATCACTTACTGTAGTAAGGCACTGGAGCACCGTTTGTTAGATATTTGGAAGAAAATTATGGATAGTCAGAATGATAGACAAGGTTTCTTTTCTTCCCTTTCCATTTTTTTTAATTTTCTTTTTCATTTTATCCAAAAGGAAGGCAAGTAAAATAAAGACATACTTGAGGATTTTACTTTAGACTGATCTTCTTTGCACTGTTCAAGTTAGTACAATTCCAGATAGAGGGTTTAAGATCAACTTCTTGTAATATCAGCTTTTTTTTTCCTTATCAAATTTTCCTTTGACTGGAAAAGATGTTTGATAAATAAAGATTGAACTTAAAAAAGAAAAATAGATAGTAAAAAAACCACCCTTCATCATCTTGCAACACTATTGAAATATAAATTATTTTATTTCATAGACCACAACTTCTTTTCTCATTATCTCTGTTTTAGAATAGAAAATAGTGCAGCAATGCAAAAGCTCAACACTACTGGGGGAAATAGAAGCTTGCTGTCATGTGGCCAGAATAACAACTGCTGCTTTCATAAGCATTTATGATTTTACTTAAACACATTTCAGAAATTTTCTTGGTCATAGAATGAAGTGTTCTATAAAATAGCCTTAGTGAGTCACAATCTTTGAGAAAAAGGACTTAAAAGTCTGATTTGAGCAAGGACAGAGGGCAGGTCATAGGTGTGCTCTGTAATTTTGTTCTTTTCAGACTATTCTAAAGCTCTGTATTTAAAAGAAGGTAATGCTCAATTTATTTGTGAGGTGGAACACTTTTCTTAGCACAAGAAGCAAGGAAGCAGTTTGCCCTTTGCTGCAAACAAGGTGCTATAAGAAATGATTTCTCAGGCAAGAGATCAAACACTGTGTTGCCCTAAGTATGCTACAGATCATAGCTCTGGCAGACCAAGGTTATTTTAGATAAACATCCCAGCCTAAAATGAGATTTGTTCCTGTCTTACAAGTGTTTTATTTACTGCTGGAACAGTTGTTACTGGAAAAAAGTGTGGCTGAGGCCAAATCCATTAATCTAAAAAGACAGGTCTTTTACAATCAAAGTAATAACACAGTTTATTTAAGGGGAAAAAAAAAAAAAAAACAGAAAACTCTGCTGAATGTTCAACTCAAGTCCATTTCTGGGCAGGCTTATTCTATTTATCCCACTTTGTCATTGCCAGAATCATTAAGACAAAACTCAGACCAGCTCTATTGTGTAGTTCTTTGCTGTCCTCCTTAAGTGCATTTCTTGATAGGTGAAGGGAGGGCAAAGGGCAGAACTTAGGAGCTTTTCCATCATGTAGTCTGTCCATAGTATCATTTGGGCTGCAAACACCTCTGCCTGAAGCAACCTGAGCCTGCTCTTGCTTATACTGCATGACATACCTGTGGGCTGTCACCAGGCAAGGAGCAAAGCCCAGAGGAAGGGAGGGCTGCTTTTCTGTGTGCAAACTACACATCTGAAGAGGTTTATCCCACCAAAGCCATATAATTGTGAAGATGAATAACCAACTGGATCCACATGCCCATGACTGACTGATTACCAGGAATATAAGAACTGGAAAGATGATGCCAAACCAAGTTGGGGGAAAAGAAAGAAAGGAAGAGGGAATTCCTCCTCTAAGCATCTAGAGTCAATAAGGTCTTTGGCTTAGTGCCTGTCAAATATGTTCATATGCTCAGAGTAGAAACAAAAAGTGTCAGAGTGTCAAGATGTGGAAAAATGAGGGTGAAGTATTTGACAACACCCTGTGCTGTGAGACTTTTTGCTGGAGCACTGGTTTATGACCATGTCAAGAACTATTACAATCAGCTCTGGGAGTGTTTCCCCAAACCATTCAGAAACCTACCCAGACTTGGTCACCTCCCAGAGCTCTGAAAGAGCTGTTTACAATATTGTCACCAATGTAAGCCAAGGAGAAAATGTAAAGCATCAATAAGGTTATTTTGGCTTCATCTTATCTTGAGACAATTAAGAAAGTGATTCCAAGGCAGAATTTGACACAACCTTTGAGCATTGACTACATAAGAGGAGACAAGGGAAGATATAGTCTCAAATTTAAATCTAGCACTATTACCCTCACTCAGGGTTTTTGCATAGGTTCATTGCATAGTCATGTTACAAAGCCACTGACATGAGTCTTGAGATGAAGGAACTTTTCCAGCTTTTCAGGATCCTGACGAGAATGAGGTTGACATGATAATTTCAGAATGTGGAATATGTGGCAACTTCCACAAAAAAGAGGATTTCATGTGAAAGCAGGAGGAACAGAAGGAGCAATAAGCCCTAGAACCACATTGATTCATCCAAGTTGCTTAAATGTTTGTGCTAGGAGAATAAGAAGTTAAAAAAACTTGTCAACACCATAAATTTTAGGAAGTAGCAGTTCAGCTGTCAGCATTAGTGGAAAGTTCAAGTGCATTAACCAGTGCACTTCCTAGTTGATCTGTCATGACAGAGACCAAGGATCAAAGATAACATTAAGTAAAATTTTAAGTTATCTGAAGGTCATATATACAGTTTTAGAAATATCCTTGGCTAAGTTAAAGATGCACTTTCACTGCCTCAGTAGATGATTTACTTTAAATATAAAACTAGAAAAAAACATCTACTTCAGCTCATATGTTATCATACAGGCTCCTACTGCGAGTATTAAGTTTGCTGACAAACATCTAATTTGCTGCTCTCTAATACTTATTTTTACATTTTTCAAATCTGTTTATTTGTCAATTTGCTGAAGTGTATTTCCTCATCTGCTTCATGTGTACATATTCTCAGTTCCAGATTTTGGCTGTTATACCTTTATAGATGTCACAGAAATAACAAATTTATCATTACTGCTAGGGAGTGGAACTGGAAAAATAATTTGATTTCAAGAGAATATTTAATTAACCAACATGGATACCAGCATATGCAACATTGATATTGATTCATGTTTTCTTTATGAGAAACTACTAACTGAATCTCAGTCTTTCCCAGATGATAGTTCTCTCTACTTGGATCTATATTACTTTGTGCTGGCTAACAATGTATTTATGTAATGCATATTTTCTGTGAAGACATATTATTGGACTCAGTCTCTCCAAGATGGAATATAAGTCTGCTATTCTTTTGGTCTGTGTTCTTTCATCAGTCCAAGTCAGTAGTTAAAAAATCTTCCAACATAGATCTCAGGGCACTGGAACATAAAAGCCTTGTAAATTCATTGAGATTGGCTCCCAGGGAAGAAATGCAAATATAACTAACATTTGACAAACTTGGTGGTTAGCCTACATAAAACACAAAAGTTGAAGATCTCAAACTTTTCTGAGCATGAGGAGCAGTGAGAGCATGGAGAACCTCTAGTATCTCCAAATAAGACTGAGCTACCAAGGTTCTATCACTCCTTAATAACCTTTCAGAAGATTATGCTGTTATAAATCTTTATGCTGTTATAAACTTTACTATTCCAAAAGACACGGACTTAAATACTGCTGCACAATATTACCTTCTTTGTAAATTTGTTTATTCACCCATGAAAAAAATATGACCTGAGGATTCATCTCACAGGAAGAAGTGGCACTTACACTGCTTCAAACATACCTATGTGAATGACCTGCAGATTTACCCACTTCTTGCAATTTCTATCTCTACTAGCTGGAAAGCATTTTGACTAAGCTTTGCTGAATACTGAATGATGTCAGTGTAGAAAAGAGGTCTGCTAAGCCCTTTTCTATTTATTTGTCTGATCCAAAAATTATAAAAATAAGTAATTAACTCTTCTTGTTTGACTCTCATTAGATTTTGTACTAGTAAAACCTAAACAACTGTAGTTAACCATATTTTACACATATAGTGAGCATATATAGCAGATTTTACTGCTGTGAAGCATTCATCTAATAAGGGAAATAAAGCAATCACTGATACATTTTTGTTTTAATAAAATATTTTTTTTTTTACAGAAAGACAGAAACAAAATAAACCCTAGTTTATAAATGGCCAAAGATGCTTTGGGAGGGTCTTTAGAAACAGAGATTATAAAGATAACAATATCTCCATACATCTCAGCGTGAAGGATCTATTTCAAGTCTGCAAGCTGTTACAAGAATTATATTTGCCATAAAGACTTTGGGACTGAAATTCATAGTTTCTTCATCTAAATTTTTTGGAACATTTTCCTATCATTAACACTCCTGCAAAAACATAGCTGGCAGCAGAAAAAGCTCCCCCAATTAATGACTGTTAAGAAATACTTAGTTAAATTCTCAGGATTTGCTCAAAGGATTAAGAACAAATGTGTATTTTAACAGAATATCAGACAAACTGTAACATCAAAGACTCTGGAGATTAATATGCAGTAATTCATTGATCACCAGAGCCTTGCTGTCTGTGGCACAGATGGAATTAAAGACATAGACACATCTGGATTAGTTTAATCATTTCTCGGTTATAACAGTGAATAAAGAAGACAACTAAGTAAGTTCATTTTTGTTGTCAATGAACATCTGGGGTTCCTGACCATTCTAACTGTAAATAATATCTGATCCAAAATATTTCACATTCTGCATGCTAAAATAATATGTCCAAAGATCTAAGAGAATAACTAAGGGGCAACAGCAATAAAACACAGTGACATTAGGAAAGAATTAACTGTTAAACAAGAAATGAGCCTA
The DNA here is from genome assembly GCA_030060385.1 of Muscicapa striata striata. Classification (NCBI taxonomy): domain Eukaryota; kingdom Metazoa; phylum Chordata; class Aves; order Passeriformes; family Muscicapidae; genus Muscicapa; species Muscicapa striata. The sequence goes on along the minus strand of JAREIS010000025.1, from coordinate 1,538,512 downwards.
GCTTCCTGCCCTCTTCGAGATGAATGTAGTCAAAGGGCATTTAAGATATCAGTGACACTGACAAGACTGGTCAAAAATTGTTCACCCAGGAGATTTGTACTGTTTCCTAGTAGAAATCTGAGGTTTTTGATAATTAATATTTCTGTAGATTCCCTATAAACACAAAATTTTATTTCCTTTTTTTTTTTGCTCTTCAGAGGAAAGCTAAACCTTTCTACTGCAGAAAATGTTAATTACCTGATTTATACTCCTGAATTATTGGGATGATCATTGATTTGTTGCTCGAATATTTTTGGCAAAATTTATTTTATTTTTTAGTAAAACTACTTAGGACTGGTTCTCTTCATGTTTTCCGCCATATATCTCCCTACAAACAGTATCTTGACCGAATTCTATGCATCAGTGTGAAGAGCTCCAAGATTCCCTGTCACTACTAAGCCTTTATTCCCTTCATTAAGATTACTGAAGTTTTGGGATCTTCATTTTTTCCTTTAAAATATCTTCTTGAACATAGACATAAACTTACTGCTGTTAGTTTTGAACTTGTAATGTTCTATTTTCTTTGACAACAGTTCAAAAAATATTTAAGATTTTCCAGTTTGTGGCATATGCCTGCTTTGTTTGTGGCTAAGACATGTTCCATATATGTTATGCCACAGTTTGGTAGGAAATGTTCAGTGAAGGAAAATATTATGACCTAGATACAGTGGTTTTATTTAAAAATATATGTTGAAAGAAAGCTTTTGGCTTGAGGTCTTTGGGATCTTTGTTTAGTTGTTTCATGTTTTTGGTTGTTGGGGGGGGATTAGCAGAAAAAGACTCACGGATGTTTTTACTTCAGGGGACAAAAAAAATGGAAAATTAAGGAAATAGGCACAAGCTGCAGTAAGAGAAATTCTGGCTAGATACTAGGAAAACTTCACAATGAAGCTGCTCAAACCTGGGAACAGGTTGCGCAAAGCATCTGTAAAAATTTATATCCTTGTGGAAATAACATAACTCAAACTCCATTAGGATAGAACCCTGAGTAAGCAGATCTAACTCTGAAGCTGGTATTGCTTTGAGTGGGAAAAGTGGGTTTGGACCAGATGACCTACAGAAATAATTCCAAGCTGGATTTCCTTTAGGTTATCATCCTGACTTTCTCACAGTTTCCAAGGGGAGGGAAGTTGCTAGCGGGCAGTGCTGTAGAACCTGCCCCTCTTCCACTGATGCCTGTCCCTTCCTATCCCTTGGGAGAAGGCGAGTCCAAGCGGCGATCCCAGCCAAGCCCGGCCGCGCGCGGACATCGCGCGGGAAGGAGCCGAGCCCAGCCCTGCCAGCGCTGGGCAGCATGGAGCAGGCAGTCCAGCTTTTGGGCATTTGTCCACCTTTTGTTTTAGTTTTCTCAGCCTTGGAGAAGGGGAATGCCAGCTGCGGTGGCATCCACCATTTTTTCCTTTGTTCAGGAGGTGTGTGGCACCAACTGAGACCATTCTGTTGAATGTCCATCATTTTGTCTTTGCCTTGATGGCCTGGTGGAGGTGGGTCATGGGGATGAGCACATTTTTGTGTGTAAATCACCCTCTCTTTTGTATACTGTTTTGTTAATATTGTTGCTGTTACTGTCTTTTGCTTATCCCATGGTTGATTGTTTTGAGGGAGTTATCTCAACCAATGGCATTTGCCTTTGTCCCTCTCTCACCAGAGGGTGTGGGGGGAGAGGAAGGTCTTGTTGTAGTTTAAGTCTCAGCTGGTTTTAAACAAAAACATTTAAGATTCAGTTCAATTTATCTTCAAAGTCAAGTTGGATAGAACTTTGAGCAGCCTGGTCTAGTGAAGGATGTCCCTCTCCATGGCAACTAGGTGATATTTAAAGCCCCTTTTATGACTCTATGATCTTTAATGTGTCATTAATCAAACCCATTTCTTACAAGTGTCATTATAATAATATTTTCCAATTTGCTAAAACAATTAAAGGGCTTTCTTTCTTATGATATTTTTTTCTCTTTTAGCTCTTACCTTCTCTATAGAGCACTGTAATAAAGTTTGAACATGAGCTTAACCATAGCAAAGCCCAGACTAGGCAATTTTTGTTAAATGAATAACTGAATTTACAAATTATGTCAATGAACATGGACCCTTTTTCTGAGAGTAAGCTATAAAGAGAATGGGACAAACACTTTGCTGTCATATTATATCACTGTTCAATTTTTTAAAACTTGCTGATATCATATTCTCATACAGATGGAAAAGTCATAAATATAACATGAAAAAATTGTGACAAAAAAGTATGTCATAAACACATATGAAATAGAAGTGAAAATTCTTGTACAAGGAATTCCATTATTAATTTTTGATGGAACTAAAAAAAGTATGACAATTTGAAATATTATTTTAGCCAAAATATCTCACTGAAGTTACTGGCAATGAAATAATTCTTAACAGTACCTAAGGTTTAATCAAAAATACTGTTTCTTTTTTTAATCTTTTGCAGGGTGTGAAGAAGAATAATCAATTCAATGACCTAGTCAACCACTCAAACTTAGAGAGTTTCTACAAAAGGTCCCATTATTCTCTTTTATAAATTAATAAATTCTTCTACTTTACTGTCCACCATATAATTATATAAATGCATGTGAATAAAGTCTCTCTAAGTACTGTTATAATTTCCACCATATAACCTACTCCTGGACTTAGTAATTTCACTTTTATTTTTGTTTCTTTATGTCACCTGCCCCCTCCTCCTGTAAAAATTTCTGATGTATTAAGTTATATTTCTTCTCTTTTCTTAAGCCTGCTTTTAAAAAGATTTATTTATTTCATCCTCTGCTAGAACCATATGTTGTTTCAACATGTGTTGTGCAATTACTCTACAAAGACCATCCCAAATCCCTCTCTGTACCCTCGATAACTGCCTGGTATTTAGTGCTCCCTCTCGTATTGTATTTCTGCAAACCTAACATATTTGCAGCTGGTTTCTTTGTCTGTATCCTTTATGCAGATGAGAAACATCAAAAGATTTGGAGTCATAACACCTGTTGGATATCCTTTCTGTATTTATTTGCAGATTGAAACATTTCTGTTTGACATGTAATCTGCTTTCTGTTCGACATGTAATCTGCTTTCTGTTCCAAAATAGTTTCCTTTCCATTGACTCATATGCTCCTGAGTAATGCCTTCTCCATCTCTATTTCATGGATCAGAAAGCTCTGCCCACAACAGAGAAAGGACAAGTATAAAACTTCTGTCAGGATGTATGACAGATTTATAGCATTCAGAGGAATGTGCAAAGAAGTCATAATAATAGTACTCACTGTACTTGTCTCAAATTTTGTTTTCATTTGCGCTATGCTGAAACTAGGACAATTATCATTACAGTTATCATCTATGTTATGATTATTGTTATTATGGACAATCAATAACAGTTGTATCCTTCCTCATTGTACAGCACATTAAGGTTTATGTAGGCCATCAAGTTTGACTTATTTTCTTTCGAAAACCAAAAGTATTCTATTCTTTTTTGGATAGAATGATTTTATGTAAATTTGAGTTGCAAAACAGTATGCCTCTCTCCACAGTTTTAGACAGAAGAAAGATCATGAAACCTTAAAGACCACATTTTCTACCAAACCCGTGGTATTTAATTGTTGGATTACTTTGGGCTTGGCCTCTCTCCTAAAGACAATGGGTGTCACATGATATAATTGCTCTTATTCCATTTAGAATGTGATCAAGTATTTGCTTTGGCAAAATGCTTGGTTGCCTTTTAATCTTTTATAGTTTGAGAAGCAATGAATTACCTCTTTTGGTCTCAACCAGGTGTGATTTATTTCAAGAGATTGTGTAAATGCTAATAAATTTTATATCATACTTTCACCTGGTTATATTAACTCTGAAGAATACAAGAAAGCAAATAAATACAAAAGGACAGAAGCCTCCAGAGTACATTATATTGGATATAACATCAAATAATACCTACTTAGTAATTTGTTGACTTAAAACAATCTTATTGAGTGCATATATGTGCAGACAATTCAACAAAATTTGGGCCTAAGTATTCACAACACAGCAGAGAATTTCATCCACTCTAATCTGCCTCAGCTTTTCTTATCCTTGTTCACATTATATTAGGAATTAATTTCAGATGCAATGAATTATTTACTCTGACAAACTCAGTGCCAAAGAGTCTTAATCTAAAAATACATCTGAGCCAATAGTGTCTATTAATAGGATGCAAGTGTGACATGCAATGTAAAACATTTAGATTCTTCCTAATGCGACACAGATTATAAATGATATTGCTGGTACACTTTGGATGTCCATCAGGATAAGCAAATATTTTTTATAAGTCCACAGGCTCTTGACTTCAATGAGGTGGCATGGGGCATAAGTCAGAACAGTACAAGCCCCAGGAGTTTTATGAGGCATGGCTTTCTGTAAATTTCTATTTTTTTATATATTCCACTGTTTGTTGACTGCATGAAATAAAAATTAATTTCAGAAATGTCAATTTCTGTTTCAAACACAGATCTACAGCCAGAAATAAACCATTAAACTATTTTTTTTTTTTTTTTTGTGCTCACTTACCACAATTGATTTCTCCTGTTTAAAATGAAGTTTAAAACAGATTTTGGAAATTAAAAATTATATGAAGACTTAAAGAATTTTTCATAAAATTGTCCAATTTAATTAAGCAATTACAAAGGCATTTTTTCCATTAAATAACACATTTTTGGCAAATATAAAAATACTTTTGTTCTCTTTTATTTTATGAATGACACATTTTTAGCAATTGGATTGGTATTTTTTATTTATTTCAAATCAGCCTAGTTAAATTACTAGAAAAGATGTAGAACTGAAAGAAAATGCTTTTTATTCAAGCAAAAGCAGTCTTGACTAGCAGAGTTTTATACTGAAACAACTACAGTTATGTTGATCTACATCAGCCAGGGATCTTGGTCTATAAACAATTTGAGTCTTGCTTTTACTAATAGTATATATGTTCAGTTTCAAAAGGATACTCATATTTGATGTAGAACACATGTGGAAATATTTGAGATACAAAAATAGCAATAGACAAAAGCACTTGAGAATGTGATATAAATGGTCAGATTCTGGAAATATGTTGGGACTCTTTGCACCTAATAAACAGACAATAGACACTCCATGCTGCCACATTGGTCATTTCATTCTCTTAAACTGGAAAACCAGCAGCTGCTAGTTTTTCTGATGAAGCAGGAAAAGAATATCTCTAGTGCTATTGAAAAAGTGTAATAAAGAATTGCCACATATGAAATTATGGCATTGCTGGAGTGCTGTGAAATTCTGTGACTAAATAAACTGATGTTTGAAGAATTATGCCAGCCTCTGTAGTGTAACTGGAAATTTAGATTCATTATGCTGATCTCATTTTTAATGTTGCATGTTATTTATAAACCAATTAAAAACTTCAATAAAAACTAAACTTAGGTTAACATTAATTAGCTTATTTTTTCCCCTGTAAAAAGAATATTCCTGGGGCACATTTTTCTGACACATTGGCTTGGCCTTTTGCTTTCTGGCTTTCTAGCTTTTACTGCATTATACTCCTTGTCCTTTCATAAATCCTGTCTTCATTCAGCTTTTGATTTTGCAAGGTGAATAAAATACTTTAGGTTTAGTTGAATAGATATCCTTTGTGAACTGGTTTCCTCCAGAGGGTGTCTTGCTACCAGTTTGTGGAGAATTCTGTTCTGGATGAGATTGGGAAGGTCTCTGTAGACTTCAGAGGAATAGAGACACTGGAAGAAAGGTGGCCAGTTCCCTTCTCTGTTCAACCACAGGAACAGGGCATCAAGTCCTGCTTAATATATTCCACACAATTCAGATAGCACTTGAATAATGGGTTATATTCCCAAATCACTCTTGTCTCAGGACCTCAATATGATGATTAGAGCTCATTATCATCTTTCAGTAATTTCTCTTCTGAATTCCCTTACTCTGTAAGGAATCCACTTTTCATGCTTTGAGGCCATCCTCTGCTGCCAACCACAGCACTATAATTGAGGCAGCCAGGATATTTCATTCAAAAATAGATAATGGACTCTCATTAGAATGAGAATACTAGATATACCTTTCATTTCCTTTTCTACACTGAACTATTGGAGTCTTGGTAGCATCAGAAATGGCATGATGTTATACAATGCAGAATAAGTCATAGGGGTCAATTCTGAAACATAAAAGTCTCGATGACGATTCATTAAGGTATTGCTGGTGGTTTGAATTAAAATTAATTATGAATACAGTTTGGAGTGGAAGTATGTTAACAGGAATTTTTTTCTGTGTTACTAGCTAAGATGTGATGACTTTCTTGATTAGCTTGTAAAAAATAGAGAGCTCAACTTTGAATTAGTTCCTTGTTTCTCTCTTCAAACCAACAACCTCTATTGGTCAACATGGTAGGAATAGAAGAATAGATGATGGAAATTTCTGTTCCAAAGGACATATGCAACTCCTTAAGAAGTATATTTAGGCCTACACTGTATTATTTAGACACAACCCATATGTAGGGTGTGGTATGGATCTGGACAAGATTGCAGTTTCTTGGCACCTAAAGTACTTGGTTTACATTGGCCCTATACAGCTTCCAGATTTCTTGGAAAATCTCCTGGAGTTCATACTGATCTGGATGAGGAAGAACATATGGAGATATTAATCCATGCACTCATGCGAGCTTCATGACTGAAAACATAGCTGAATGTTGCTTCCTCAGGGAATAGCTGGTATATTTTGGTGCTTACTGGAAACCCAGTTCTTATTCTTTCATCATAAACCATGTTGCTGGTCCCTTACAAACCTGCTGTTCAAGCATTCCTCTTCAATGCCCTGTCTCTCAGGGGACCATTAGGGAATACCCATGTTCATTCAGCAGCCCAGCAAGGTCATCCTTGCCCAAGAGATGCCCCCAATGAAAGCCTGAGAAGTGGACAACACTGTAGAGCCTTAAAATATTTTGGGTATTGATTTTCAGAGAATTTTATTGCTCTTGTATCTTCAATTGAGGTAGTTTTTAAAGTGCAGTAAGTACATTGAGCAAAATATCTTTATGTAACCTGTACATGCTCTATGCTTCGCATTGTTTAAGGTTTTTAACCTCTACCTTCAGCATGATAGTGGAAATATTCATAATACTTGGGTTGCATGTCCTTATCCTTTGCACATTCTGTACTGGCCTACAGTTGAGGAAGAAGGGATACAGGCACAGAAAACTCCTGCCAAATTATTTAGGAATTCCCAAATTTACCTTCAAAATTTTCAGTCAGCAATGAGGCCTTAAACCCAGCAATCAATATGCCAGATTCTTCTCTTAGTAACACTTATAATTAGAAGTAACTTCCATAAATTTGAAACTGATTACTTGAGTTACTTTGGTCAACAGCCAGCATGCCCTATATATATCCAGTATGTTTCTATCTAAACTTTTGGTCCATATTTTTACTCAGGTCTGTTTGTCGTATATTATAATGGAATATTATCCTCTTGTAGTTTATGACAACTAAGATTTTACATCCTACTGTATTTGCAGTAAATAATATTCTTACATTTTTGAGTGTTGCTGATTCACTGGTTCTCTGATTTTGGTCTTGTGAAAGCCACATGAAAGTGTGAAACTGACATTACCTTGGAAATAAAAGGGAAGAGCCATCCCATTCCAATTCAGGGGAGACTAATTTGTGTGAAGATCTCTGTCTGCCTTCAAAAGATAAACACTGAAAGTTGCAACATCTTCACTGATTGGTCATTGTTAATAATCTGAGCAATGATTGCTGCTAAGTAAATTTAACATAGAACTCAGTGAAACAAGATTATTCATAAAGTGCTTACAGTAGGTTTACTTGTGCTCAGAGTTTTCCAGAACAAACAGTGAAGTTTGTTATTACAAGACTATAAATGACCAAAATCATCTTTCCTTACAAGAAATGCAAGCTAGCTGCCATGCCTAAGACATATTTTTCAGCCAACAGCTTTTTTTTTTTTTTTTTTTGGCCAGGAATTATGTATTGGCTAATGTGCTAAATTGCTGAAACTTTAATTGATTAGTCTTGTTTTTGTTTTCTAAATATCACAAACCTCCAGTCAGCTATGAGTCCACATCAACAAAATCAGTTCTTGCAAGTTACCATGCCCCTGGTGAATCAAAGGAGTTTTAGAGAAAAAACCTATCATATACATCAACCACCTTTTTTTTTTTTTTTTTTTTTTTTTTCTTGTGCATCATCTTTACTGCATGAGTTTGTAATTAATTTTTAAGTAAATCTACATATCCATATTAATACAGCTTTAAAAAAATCATGGAGTTTGAAAGACATGGGTTACCTAAAGATCAAATCTGAAAAATCTCAACTAATAATTTTGTATATGATCTATAACTACAGCCTGAGGTATCTATTAGAAAGATCCAGTTTCTTTCCCATAAAATATCAAGTTTCAATTCTATATGGTAAATCTTCAAAGTCACAAAATATGTACTGTCAATAGAAAATTCTTTTCTTGTTCAAAAATACTATCCTTATTTTTAGTTCGGAATAGACTTTTTGATAAAAAGGAAATACAAACATAATTTTCTGGAATACAAACAACAAAAAGTTCAACCAATACAAAAACCTCTATTTCATTGCACAATAGGGATTTGCATGCTTAATCTCCTTCTTCTGTGACAAAATAAGAGCATATGATACTGTCACATGCCAGAACAGAATTAAATACAGAAGACTCACATTTTCACCTCTTCTCAGTGCTTGAGTTCACAGTTACTGTGCAAATTGGACCCATGACCTTTCCTTATTTCCTTGAGCACACCCCTCCTGAGTTTCTGTTATGTACTGCTTAGCTTAGCACAGATTCACACAATTCTTTGCTAAATCTGGGTCATGGTACCAAGGATCATTTTCTGAACAGATCTATCTTAACTAACCCTTCAGTCTGCTCCCTTTGGACAAATAGCTTCCTTCAATTAAATGCCACATATTTAGAACAAAACCCTAAATCAAAACTCCTTAAACAGACTGCAAAATTTTTCAAACTCTAAGATATTTGCCTGTTTTCCAAGCTGGTATCCCACAAATCAGTTGCCTACAAGCTCTTCCAGTTGGTGCAGCCCTTTGATCTGGTACACCAGCCTTTGAAACAGCAGTGTTTTCAGCTACATAGAAGAAGAGTCAAGGTCTAATTTGGTGCTTTATCTTCTAGGCATGTGTTTGACAAATATTGGTGGTCAGTGTTACATGTTTCTTCCTGGTGCTTTCATGCATCACATCTGTAAAATACATATTTCTCAAAAATCATTATAAATTGATCTGAAATCACGCAGGAAAAAAAAAAAATCATCACATCATTGCCTTGGCACACCTTGTGTGCTGTGTCCATAAAACTGTGGTTAATGATACTTGGAATATTCCTCTGGAGGAGCTCCCATCTCTTTGACACCAAGGTGCATGTTGTGGCCTTCAAAAAGTTGGTCTATGTGATCACATTATAGGAAAAGGTTAACCAGAACTAGAGTCATATAACAATCTCTTGATACTTCAGCTGTCTACAGCTGAGATCTTTAGAAATTATAGTCTGAAAACCACTTCTAACATGCAAAGCTTTTTTGTTTTCTAAGGGAAATTTAAGGTCTTTCTCTTTAACATAAAGGAGTCCTATTACACCTAAACTTTGTGCAGACGCCATAGCCTGAAATTCTGGTCTTATTCAGTAGCTCACAAAAGCAACTAATTTTGGAAAAGGTGAAGACACTAATTCCCATTTAAATAGCAAAAAAGCCCACCAAAATGGTGCTAACTAGGCAAAGAATTAAATAACAGGGTGTACATACAGGTTGTACTGTAGCAGTCAGAAATGTAAAGGGATAGGAGACCTAATTTCCAATATACACATATGAAATTAACCTATACTTGTGATAAAAGGCAGCTGGAAGATCACGATGTTTTCTGACAGATTATCTAGCCAAAACCAACCAGGTTCTAAACCAGGGAACAGACCAGTCTGAGAATAGCTGCAGAAACAATCTAAGATACTTTTTGGAGGCTGAATGCAATGGACATGGCAATCTTCAATATCTGAAATTTCTTCATAACTCTTGGAGTCTAAGAAGGAGACATAGATGATGCACCAAGTTTCTCAAACATAAAAAAACTAATGTAACTTGCCATTTTTTACCTGATATTGACATAAATATATGTACAATTAATCATTATGGAATAATGGTCTGTTTTATTTTAAAATGGACTATGTAACTTGCCATAAATATTCTTCAGCCAATTTGAACATTACAAGTTGGGATTTGGCCGATTTGGGAGCACTTCATATTTAGGCTGTCCTATTCAGACTTGCCAAAATATGTTCACTTGCTGGAAATGTGTTTTACTTTCTGTCAAAATATGACCTCTTACCGAGGTGAGAAAGCACGTTCCTTTGTGTCAGAAGTCTCTTGAAGATTTTTTAAACTCCTGGGCCTTATTTCCCTTTTGCAAACAATGGAGTATAACAGTCAGAGCTCCATGGCAATGGGTGGAGAGGGGAAGCTCCATCTGCAGATGTGGAAATAGATGTGATTGCAACAGCAATGCAAAACTGCTGGACTTAACTAATGTCCAAAAGAAAATGCTGCCAATAACTTATCAAAATTGATGACTCTCTATTACCATTTCTCCTCTGTCTATTTATTCACTGCTATCCCTCTCTCTGGAAAGGCTTGAGAGAACACAAAGTGGTCAGATAATTCAAAGGCAAACAGTTCTTCTTCTATATACTCATAGCATAAAACACAGACAGACAAATTTAAAAAATCCAACCTGGCAATCATCTGAAACATATTTCATTATGGTTTTATTGCATCTATGGATTTGTTAAAGATATATCTGACATGATAAAAACAGCCATCTATAATTTGAGAGTCACTGTGTGGGATTAGAGAACAGCCTAAGGGGCAAAGTCAGGTAGGACCGAGTGTCTTCAAGATCCACATCTGAAAACCCCCAACACTTCTGAGCTTCTAATCAAATGCAGATTATAATAGCCAAGCTTAATATTTGGAAATCCATAGGCTGCCAGAGATCTCAACAGGTATCAAAACTGCAAAGAAGACACATTTATGAGAATCTTCTACTTTCATACAAGTTCTGTTAACACACGAATATACAATGGCACATATAACATTTTCTGTCTAAATGCAGTTATTGCATTGTTACATTTCTTTGGCTGTTATTAAAGGTACCTTGTACAGCTTCCACAAATTTTATTGTAGGTGGTTTCTATATTTGTATGTTTTAGGAATTGTGAAAGCATAGCTTATGGTCTTTTTTGCTGATTGTGTATCTTCAACTAATTATAAGTTGATATATGCTTGAGAATCAAAATGGAACTAGAAAAGTAGCATCTAACTTAACACTTTGGATTCTGACATATTCAAATTCATCAAGCTGAAAATACCTCAGATTCCACTGAGTGTCTTCTGTCGAAGGATGTGCATCTATAAATTACAGTCTTATTAATAAAATAAATAAAGCAGTGATCTAATGTTCCTTGTTTTCTCCCTTTTTTATATTTTTCTTACCCCATAAATTGATGTAGCATTTCTTATTTAATAATTTTAGACTTCAAAATGGAGCTGCTCTTGTTCTGCACTTAAAATGATCAACTAAGAAATTTGGTCCTTAAGGAAAAGTGTATGCAAATAAATAATTACTAATTTACCTTTTTTTGTACTGTACAATTTTTAGGAACAAGAAGCTTTTAAGTGGAAAGCTGACTATATCTCTGAAGTGGCTGTTCATTAGCTGATTGTTAAGGTAACTATTTAGATTTCAGAAATAAACCATTTGGCACTGCATAGGTTCAATGGTGTTCTTAAGTCAGTGGGGAAAGTCCAATATATAAGAAGTGAGAAAGCACAGTTTTAAAATGCTGTCTTGAAAAATTCATCATCATTAATGCTTGGGAAAGATGGGCATCTATAAAGATGTGGCCACAAAAATTATGTGAAAATTGCTTTTATATAGGTTTGAGTGATTTCCTCACCTAATCTTATTTATGCTATTCCCACTGGGAGATGGAGATGGTAGTTTATGATTAATCTAGCAGCATGCTCTCCTGTAATAGGATCACAGCAGTTTCTTTTAATGCACCTGAGCATTCTCCACTTTCTGACTAGCACATTAAAGCAGCTAGAAATATAATTTAATCCAGGTATGGATTAAACTATTCATCCAGTTCTTAACTGACAATTTGGGCTCAACTGCAAGGGAAAGCTAATTTGAATATATTTACCTGACAGTTAGTCAATCAGCTGAATTAGAGCATATTATTTTCAAAAAATGCATAAACTGGTTCAGAACACTGAATTCCAGGTAGTACCATGTTTCACCAATATATGCTCTGGCTGAGATTGTAACAGGCCAAAGCAAAATAAGCATTAATATGCATATGAAGAATATTCCACCCATTCTTGACAAATATTTTAATGATATATGACAGCATGTTAATTGTTGGGTGGCAGGAATTTCATTAGTATGACAGCCACCTGTAGGTCAGAACAACAAAAAAACTGTACATGAGCAAGCAGTCCAGACAAAGAAAAAATCCTGGTTGCATCCACAGCAGAGGGGGAGCAGGGTGAGGGAGGTGACTGTTCCTCTGCTCAGCTCTGGTGAGACCCCACCTGCAAAGCTGCATCCAGCTCTGGGGTCTGCAGGACCAGAAAAACATGGACCTCTTACACCAAGTCCAAGGAGGGTCACAAAAATTATCAGAGGCCTGGAGACAGGCTGAGAGAGTTGGGATTGCTCAGCCTGAGAAGACAAGACTCTGGGGAGATCTTATTTATGTTTTTCAGCACTTATAGGGGACTTACAAGAAAGGTGAGGACAAACTCTTTAGCAGAGTCTGTTTTAGCACAAGGGATGATGCTCTTAAACTAAAAGAGTATTGGTTTAGACTAAATACAAAGGAAAAAATATTTTACAATGAGATGGTGAAACACTGGAACAGGTTGCCCAGAGAAGTGATACATGTCCCCTGGAAACACTCAGGGTCAGTTTGGATGGGGCTCTGAGCAACCTGGTCTAGTGAAAAATGGCCCTGTCCAAGGGGGTTGGAACAAGATGATCTTTGAGCTGCCTTCCAACCTGAACCATTCCAGGGTTCTATGACAAAACTGAAAGCATTTCTGCATGTATATACATATAAAATCACTGTTCTGCACTGCTTGCTCTGCATATTTGTACACTGCAATACCTATTTACAATGCTTATTCCAAATCATAATTGCTCAGTGTCCACCTGAGAAGGACCACGACTCGGTGCCAGGTGTTATCTCATGCTGTGTTTATACTTGCATGCTATTCATCTGAGAAGTTATTTTTCATCCCCAGCACCTGCATTCACAGAAGTCTAGCCAGTAAATAATTTTTGCTCATCCTGCACAGGACAACTTGAAAAACATGTTATTGTAAGCAAGTTCCAGAATAAGCATAATACTTTTCTGACAGTGGATTTTGCAGTCATCCCTGAGAATTGAGGTAAAAAAAAAATCTACCAGTCTGGATTTCATGAGAGGACAAGGAATGTTTCTGAGGCATATATTATAATTCTGCTTTCTGTTTCCCTGCAGATACCTTCATAGATAAATAAAAACACATGTTACAGCTACATGATAAACTCTTGGTTCACTACATAAATCTAGTTTAGGTTTACTTATCTTATAAAATATAGGATTAGCATAGGAAATGCAGGGTTTTTCACAGTGTATGGACACCTAAAATGCAAAGAATGCTTTTCACAATGCATTTCTATGTAACTTCTTGAGACAGAAGATTGGTGGTCTACATGCCAATGGCACTCTGATGATTTTAATTCACCTTATCTTGTTAATTCCACATCCTTTTTAGAACAGCTACCAGCTGCTGAGCTAAAAATGAACTCAGGATAATAAAACAAAACCCTAAACATTTATCTTGTTTACAAGACTCTTTCCTCCAGGAAAGGGGAAAAAAGGGGGAAATGGGGGAAAAAAAAAAGATTTAAAAAATAACAAGTATCCTTATAAAGAAAATTAATAGAAATGAAAACAATAAATTTCCTTTCATTCACAAAATTATTGGGACTGTGATTGCCTTTTTTCTGTTTCCCAAGCAGGATCCTTGCAGACAGTATGGAAAACTAGAATTGAAAGAAGGCATTTCACAGACATTTTGCAGACACTATGAAAATGCAATGAATCCTCCTTGACAGTGTTGCTTTGCATACTTGGACAACTATTGACAGTTTGATTCGGATCCTTGTACTGAATCCAGCAGAGTACATTCCATTTGCATGCCAAAAATGTATTGGGTGTCAATAGCAATAAGGTATAACATGTCCTTCTTTAATGTACACATGTAAATTAACTGCTTTCATATTTTAAGCCAAGATATGATAGTAAGGCTGATTTCTATGCTCCTTGTTAAAGATATTCATGTGTAAAGTAGCATCCTGCCATTTTCTGAGATGGCTTATCATACAGAGGCAGAAGATTTTTTCCTCTATACTGGAAGATAAATGAATAAAACTTCCTTTAAACTGAGAAAAGTGTATTCATCTCCAATATTATAGCTAAGTGACATACTGCTTTAATACAACAGTAGTAGAACTTTTATTGAGGAAAAGGTGACAACTTACCCTTTGCCTCCCTTAAACAAAAAAGAGTTAAAAAATAGTCCAAATGTGGATTTTAAATTTTTTTAAATTCATGTATATTTTAACCATACGGCTGGCATGTAAACTACTGAAAAATAGTGATCCCTGTCCTGCTATAAAGTCAAAACTCCAGCATGCTGCTACTCAGAAAATTGCTCTGTAAAATCTGCATTATGAAGATCTGTACTTATTGCCTCAGGAACTGCAGAGAAAGTTTTCTTAGGTATTTCCTAAATGTCAGTCCTGGAAGCCATGAGAGCTGCTTTGATTTCTTTCTGACTTATAAAATAACAAAAGTATTAAAGACCCTGTCAAACCAAGTCTACTGGGAGCACCTTTCTCTCTTCAATTTCTGCCTCTACTTTGAAGCAGGAAAGTATAAAACTGAGGGAAGAATATGGTGCTGCAGCTGAAAATTTTCTCAAATCCTCAGATTGGAAAACAGAACAACTCATTTTTCCATAGACATTCATTCTTAAATGTTTCACTGATGACCAAAAGCTCATTTTTGTCACTTATGTGTTCAGTTCTAAATAATTATGAACAGGTATATTAGGTTTTAAAAGAAACATTTTGATGCTTTAGTATGAGGATTCATGTATCAAAAATTACCTGAAAGAATCTATCTGTAAGCCTAGTGACTGGGAGAAGTAGAATATCATCACAAATATTTTTATTAATGTTTTATAGGTCAAAAATACATCACATATTTGAATCATTTGTGTATACTATGACTTCATATTGAACTTTTTCTCTAAACTTCAAGGGTTCTTTAAGGCTCTTCAGATGGTCAGAAGTATAATCTTAATCACCAGTAGTGTTAAACAGAATTTAGGGGCTGCACAAGAACCCAGACACAACCCATGATGAACATCTTATGTAGAGAATAATGTGAAGGCACCAAGGTGCCTGGAACAATGAAACAGATCTTCCTTTCCCATGGTGTCCTTCCTTTCATATCTCACAACAGAAAGAGCTCAAGCTCAGAACAAGAACATGAGAAGCAGCTAAGAAAACCAGAGAGGACAAGCATGCAAGGAGAATATTGAAATGGATGAGAGTGAAAATTACCAGTAAGGAAGAGGTTTTGTATCTGACTAGATGCAGAAGGATTAGGAGATTTAAAAAAAAATAGCTGGATTGGAGAGGAAGTGGAAGCTATTGAATCTGAGGTGGAAAAAACTCCCAACATGCACACATGGGTAAAATTTGCTTTTACAACTATATCTTACATATAGTACATACCATATATGCAATGAGTAGTCAGAAACAGTCAGGCTTGAGGTTTATTCTGGCTGAAAAGATCTAGCATAAATAGCTAATCTGAAATTAGTTATCACCATTTCTCCTTAGAGGTGATGCCTTGCTACTTTCAGTGATTTCCCTTTGCCTGTGTCAGTAGACCTTGCTCTGGGAAGAATGTTGATTCATGAAAATGCTCCAACCTAGGAAGTCTCTAAGAGTCCTACTTCTTTTCTATATATTTTAGGTCAATTGAATACAATATTAACCCACATTAACCCACAATACACCAAAACATGCACTGAAGTTGGAAAGCAGATTGAGTTCTTTGAAGGGAATGTAAATGCACTCATGTTTGAATAAAAGCACCTGCTAAAGCACTCTAAGAAAAATGTGTTTTGCTTTTCATTCTTTCTCCTCTCCATTGTCCAGCTTCCCAAACTTATTACATTTGTTATCTACATTATCAACAGTTGTTAAAACAGACACATAGGAATGGAATTTATCATGCTCTCAATTCCCCACAAGAATTAAACAATGTGTAATACTTTGCTTTTTTTCCATGGTCTTTGTCATTCTGATATCAACATTAAACCATCTGAACTAATAGATATGCAAGCTGAAATGAATTTGTATGATAAACACATCATCTCTCAGGGTTTTAAAGTTCTATTAAGAACCCTTACATGTACATGACAAACAATTCTTTCATGTGTTGGAAATCAAAAGTGTAAATTTCATCTGTTTAATTTAAGGGATCTTGTGCTTTGTCAAGGTCATCAATGAAGAATAGACACGGAAGATAATGGTATTTATTATCTCTTCTATCTATTTTTATATAAATATGAACTCAGTAATGATAAACAATCTTCTCATTTATTCCAGCTTTATGAAAACCTGTTTCCATGAAATTTAGTAAAACAAATTAATTATATTGACATAAAGTCCTAGAAACACAGCAAACACACTTTCCTGAGATCTGATACACCTAGACATCCCCACTGCTTTAATTCCTTAGCAAAAACAAATTAGTTAATGTCTTTGGCATTTTTTATCATCTTTGACTTAGTGTTTCCATGAAAGAAAGAAATGTATGTGTCCTATATGAACTTTTAAGAAAGAAAAGTACACTGGGATTGCACAATTTCTTGAAAGTTATCAGCCACTGTATTATTAATTTTTAGTACTAAAGTATAGTTTTCCCTTATCATATTTGCTATTCACTTTTTTCATCTTACCAGGATCAAGTCAACCTTCAGCCATACAATGGTTTTAGTTAGTTAAAGTGGTTTACTTTAGCATGTTCCTCTTTCAATTTTTAACCATTTCAAAGCAAATATATTGCCTTGAATATTAATGAACTATATGTCTTAGTATTTTTTTCCTCCAGAAAGGAGTCACTAAGAACTGAAATATGCAATTTACTGAAACTTGAGTAAATTAGCCATGGCTGCATTTTGCATTGTTATCCAATATAGAAAATTTTTATGAACTTTATAATGGAAACTTTCTTTGTCTTTTTGTGCAGTTCTGGGGTTTATATAAAACCTTTAATTGCTGGACTTAGTGAACCTTTGTAGTATAATCTTATGCACTGGTGTTTATGCTTATAGGCTTTCCAAATTGCAAAGTAAAACCCATTAACTTGAGCTAGAGCTACTAATGAGCATAATTTAGAATAAACACGGCTTATTTCAGACCTCAGGTGAGGGAAGAATATGCACAGTCAGCTCCTATTGCACAGCTGATGAGTGGTAACTCATTAAGATGAAATTTCTCCTGACTGTGTGGCAAGATCCGAGGGAATTCTTTCAAGCCATACCTGGCAGTAACCCTTTGCATACCTCTTTAATTTCATAAATAGTTTGAAAGAAACTAAAAGAGTTACTCAAAAATGTTGAGCATAAGGAAAATTGTAGGAAAAGTTCAGGAGTGGAAATGGAATAGGACTATTTTTTCCAAATAGAATATATTTAGAGATTCACAGAGTAGAGCTGATTTTTCCCCCTTCCAGACAGCTCTCTATGAAAACATGCACTTGTTAAAATATAGAACATCATGCCACAGAGCTCAAACATCTACTACCTATTCAGAAACAACAGAACAGACCATTAATATTTTATGTAGTAATCTCTGAAAAAACTTCCATATAAAGCTAAAGCTTTATAACTTCAGAATAAAGTCTCTTGCAATCCACTTTAAATATTCTGTGGAATCCGTAACAGGACTTGTACATTTAGCTGTCCCTGACCCAGAACTCAGATTGATACTTGTAGAATTGACAGATTTTTCTGGTGATTTTAAAGGTTCTCCTTTGTGATAAAATGTGAGGGGTTTGGGGGGATTTAATGTTTAAGAACTTTGTGTTGTACCCTTAGAAACTTAATTGATCTAATATGCTTTTTCTTAGCAGGATAACTCTCAATTCTTAAAAGGGCAAAAGAATATCATATTGAGTTGTTTCTCTGTTGTTTTGTTTTGTTTTGTTTTGTTTTGTTTTGTTTGTTTTTTTCCATAAAAGTATGCAGTTGTGCAACAAAAAAAGAGGTAAAAATTGAGGAGAACTCAACTTGGATTTGATGAAGGTAAGCAATCAGAACCCTTTCTTCTTGAACAAGATATTTATTTTTTCCTTTGAGCTTTTTGTTTCCCCCTTGACCTCATTCCTATCTTGGTCCTCCTGTTACATTCTCCCAAGTTTTAGGGCTCAATTTATCTTCAATTTAGACACTCGTGTACAGCATATTTCAGTCATTAATGTTTGGGGTTATTTTTTTCTTTCCTTTTTTAAGAAGGCTACTGACAGCAAGTGGCTTCTAAACTTCATTCAGGCAGATCCCATTCAGCTCTGACATTCTTTGTGCCTTTCCTAGCATACTTCATGCCAGAACAGAAACTGCAGGGCCAGATAAACTCAGCAGGTCCTGCTGGGAATGTGAGATGAGTAAGAAGATACTGGTATGTCTGCCAGATTTATGGCTGGGGTTCACTTCAGGGAAATTATTGTATCTCAGCCAGGGTAGTGCATCTAGGCTTCTAACACACTGTGGCTGCATAAATATTCCCCATGAAGCCAATTCCCAGAGTTTTCCAGTGGGCAAATCCTGTCACCTCATTGAGTGGAATGTCAGTAACAATGATTGTTAAAATAGAGTTTCATCTCAAGACTGAAACACATCAGTGCTCAGTATACGACATGCAGAACAAAAATGTAATAAAATCAAAGTTGTATTCCTGGATTAAGGAAGTTTTGACAAGTCCTTACTTTTACAAATAAATAAAATTAATAAAGATTTAGCTTATTTTCCCAATTATTTCAGAAATAGTGGTTTCTTCCGCACTTTAGTGCATAGCTATTTCCTGTAAATTCACAATAAGAAAAAAATAGTTTCAATTTTAAAAAATTGTCTAATTGAATGTAAAATACAATGGTTTTCAGTGTAGATGTTTCGGAGATAGATTGATATATATTATTGTGTAGATATTTTTTTCCTACAAAACTCAAAAATTTAACATTTTTATGACTACTCTGTAAAACTATATTAGCTATGCATACAGAGACACATCATATATATGATTTCCTGACTGTGGTGGTTTAGAGTCTAAGCTGTGGTCTTGTAATGCACCCATTTACTTCTGATCTTATTATTCTAGGCTACTTTTCATGTCAGTGGAGCACAATGGGCAGTTTGTGGAAATAATCTGCTGAATAATAAGAGGGCTTCACTGAAACATCCTAAAATTATTTATTTTAGAGTGAGATTGCAGGCAAACTACGGTTTAAAAAAAAAAAAAAAAAAAAAAAAAAAGTAAAAAAAGAAAAAAGACATTTGCATTTTTTTAAGTGCAAAGGTCTATACTTTATGCATAAACTTACATAGTCTATAGGGAAAAAATTTTGCACTGTGTTTCCAATGTACCAGTCTTGGTATGACATCTATTAGAGATATTATGTCTTAAAAGTGAATTAAATCTGAATTTTAAAGGAAAATTGATGTAGCAATTTCATTTCAAATGCATTTGCTTTTGAAAATTTGATTGAAATACTGCGTAGTCTAAATTTATTCATGCATTAGAAAAGAAATATATATATATAAAAGATAAAAATGGGAAAGCATGAAGGAAATATTCAGCCTATTTATATGCATACGTGAAGGAATTATGCCTATATAAGTATGAACTAATCTCTATATATAGTGTACATCTCTCCTTCATAACCATTGACCTTTGGCAAATCTGTTTATATTGGCCATTTGGTTTAGTCTGTATGAACTCTGCAGCAACTGTTTTTAAATATAACTAAATATAATAAGATACTTATTGTAGAATAATTACATTCCAAATGTTTATTGAAAACATGTATGATTTACAGAGCTCTGATGATTCTTTTGGAAAACTGTATCTGTTAAGTTTCAATGAATACTTGTGTAAGATCAGACATTGGATTTTCATCTACATTACTGCCAAGCTCTATATTAAACATATTCAGGCCATGACTGATTTATCTCTTTTATTTTTTACAGATGGAGGGTACTGCTTATTTTCCTGTGGACAAGATGTGTTCAAATGAAATAGACAACTCAAGCAGGACAGTAATTCCTACATTATATGTTGTTAATGTATAGTAATAAATGATTTTTTTCACGAGTGTAATAGAAATTCTAGTTAATATATTCAGTATCTCTCATTAATTCTGCCACAGGTATAAATACACTGAAAATAGACTACAAAACACCTGTCCTGGTTTCTGTCTGATGCTGCACTGCAGTAAACTACACTCTGGGCAGACATAAAAAAATCAGTTAAAATTAACAAACATCCAGAACTGGATAGAAAGTTACATTTGATATCATAAGTATTGAAATTCAACTGATTACATGAAGAGATCAAATCCAGGTTTGTTGCTCTTTACCACTCTAATAATTTCCTTAATAGAACAGACAATGATTGCTTGAAATGAAACTTCTGTTGTCACCTTATCAACAGAAAATATCTGATTAATTCCATTTTATTTTGCTTCCTGTAAAATTTCCTACATCTTCTGTTCTCACATAATGGGAAACTCTTTCCTAACCTTGATGGCCTTTTAAAATCTTTCTATACATTTTATTTCTCTGAGTGTGTGAAGAGATAGAAAAATGATACATTAAAAAAATCCCAAAAGCACATGTAAAATTGCCCATTTTTGAGTTGGATATTTGGTTTATTGTATTTAAATTACTATATTAAGTAGATTCCTGAGAAAGAGAAAATGTTGTTCTGACTGTTTGTATTATCTCATTAGTGAAACACTCTTCAATACAATTTATAAATAATAATAACCGGAATTGACGTTAGTTCAATAATTGGCTTGGCAAAGAAATTGTAACTGATACAGTGTTCTTTGGTATTCTTTAATTTTTCCATTGAAATTTCTTCATCAAGTAATTCTTTGATTGTATTTTTTCTCTGTAAAACCTGATATTCTTCCAAAATAAAGACAAACATAACGTAAAAGATAAATTGATTTCATCTTATAATTGCTTATAATCAATCATTTATTAATAAGGTATTTCAGATGTAGTTCAAAACAAAGTGTAAGGGAAAGAAAAACATCTGGTAAGATTATCAAGGTTTAAAATT
The DNA here is from genome assembly GCA_030060385.1 of Muscicapa striata striata. Lineage (NCBI taxonomy): Eukaryota > Metazoa > Chordata > Aves > Passeriformes > Muscicapidae > Muscicapa > Muscicapa striata. The sequence continues at coordinate 1,516,952 of JAREIS010000025.1, read as the reverse complement.
CTAATCAACTAAGAAGGCAGTAAGGTAAGTAAAGCAGGCAAAGTCACTCAAAGATTTAGGTGTGGAAAAAGTTTGCAATTTCTCTAAAGCAAACATGCACAAAACATCTGGAGTTATCACCACAAGGAGGATGAACAGAGTGGAGAGGAGGGTTCCAGGCATAACTCCATGAATCATCTCAAGGAGGATATCAGGAGTGAAGAAGGAATGTTACACATGAGAGATCAGGAAGAGCATCGAAACGATTCATTACAGAGGAATAAAAACCAGTGACAGATGTTTCTTTAGTAGTAAATGAGAGCCAGAAAACAAACAGAACAGTTCAAAGTCAGGATTGGTAAATTTTGAGATAGTTTTGATAAGATCTACTAATAACCTTTTGGTCTCTGTGTCCAATGAGAATGCTACTATATGATGTGGGAGTTAAAGCAAACTGGCAGATAGAAATGAAGATTAAAAAGTTATATCAAATAATAATAAAAAACCAAACAAACAAACAAAAAAAAAGGCTACTTAAAAGACTGTGGCTAATGGCCCCAACAAAGAAGGTGAGCACCCACGCAGCCACTCAATCTCTTCACCCCTTGTAGTGGATTGACCCTGGATGGATGCCAGACACCCAAAAAAACCTCTCTAACACTCCCCTCCACAAGTGGACAGGGGAGAGAAAATATAACGAAGAGTTCATGGGTTGAGACAAGGACCAGGAGAGATCACTCTCCAAATGCCATCATGGGCAAAACAAACTCAAGTTGGGGATATTAACTGAATTTATTACTAACAAAACCAGAGCAGGATAATGAAAAGTCAAATTAATCTTAAAAACACTCTCCTTCCACCCCTCCCTCCTTTCCAAGCTCTACCTCTTCCCCACCAGCACTGGGAGTCAGGGAATGAGTGTTCCAGTCAGTTCATCATGAGCTGTCTCTGCTGCTGCTCAGGGAGAGGAGACCTTCCCTTGTTCCAGTGTGGGGTCCCTCCCACTGGGGACAGTAAGTCCCAATACCAAAATTGTGCCTTTTATACACCATATATATGGGGAGGTGTATATAGATACATACCAATGAGCCAAAAAAGAAAAAAAAAAGCACTTTTGTTTTCTATTGCTTTCATTTTTTGTTTCCAATAAATTGAATTTGACACACACTGGAAAAAAAAATTCCAACAACTATTGTCCAATATCTTCAGCAAAGTCTTGTTTGCAAGAGAAATTTAACTGTTACTTTGCTTCAGATCCTTTTATAGTTTTGGCCTACAGAAGTTTTCTTGCACCTAAAATGGCTGGGGGTGAATAGGTCAATCCTTCAAACTCAATGGGCACATTCAACATCTAAAGAGAAAAGCTCTATTAAAAATTCTTGAAGAAACTGGAGTATTCATGGAGGTGAATTGTTAGACAAGAGGGAATTCTGCTCCATGTTCTCAAGTTCTGCAAACATTAGAGGACAATCTCATGGCTCCTCTTTTACGAGGAGGTTGCTGAGGTAACCTGCTCAAGATAGATTTGATGTTTACTTTTGGTAGACGTCAAGCCATGAGGCCTGTAAAAAGAATTATGATGTTTCAGCCATTTTAGTATCAACACATTTGGTGTATCTATTACCTTGGCTTCTTTGATGGGAGCTTGAGGGCTTCTGTTACGAACTTCCTCATATTTCAAACACCGGGTGAGCACAACTGTGGATTTCCCCCATCTGTGTATTTTCATTTGCAAGAGAAAGGGAACTCTGTTTTCTGGTTCACCTACTGAAGAAACAAGATTTAACTAATGGAAAATGCTGCTAAATGGAAACATGGAGGAATTAGAGCTTTTTGGGAAATGTGTAGATTTAATTATAATCTCTCTCAGAAACTCTGAGTAGAACTACAAAATTATCAGGTGTCCCTTTTTTGTTATGTCATATCATAACATTTCTAACATGATCTGACAAATGCTTTGAAGTGTGTAGGTCTCTGCAGAGCATTTGGTTTCCAGAAGGGGCTTTGCTAAAGGATCCAAAACTTTACCTACATTTATACAGGTCAAATACTTTACCTACATTTAAAGACAGAATTTGGCATGATAACATGAAAAGTGTGAACTGTATGGAAAATTACAATGTTTAAGACAGTTAATTCCCCACATGTCATCAGATATCAAGTCAATAATCCGGGAGAATCTGAGGTCCTCAATAGGACCTATCAATAGGAGTTGCATACAGTAAGGTAGGAGTGTAGTTTGGAAGTTCACATTATAATCTATGCCCTAAAAAACAAGCTGATTTTTGTCTCTTAAAATATATTCTTTTTCCTTGTTGTTAATAAGAAAAAATAAATTTAAAATTTATATTGATATTTATATCCTAAAGTTTATTATAGATGCTTATTATACATGCAAATAATACAGGGAAGTTGTTTTGTTCTTGCAATTAATCATCTGGCCAACCTCCATATGACCAAAACATAACTTTTTATTTACCTGCTTTCTCATTTCCTACCATATAATGTCTGTAATTACAGGTTTTCATTTCATTGCAAAAAAAGGCTATGTAAAATCTTTTTACAGATTGGATATATGATATTGTAATGTCCTGTCCAGTGTCCTTGAAAAACAAATCCTCCCTGGCTAATATTGTTATGCTGCTTTTGTTTGAATCTTTCTGCTCTTTCCCTTTCCCCTTATGCATCCAACATATTCAGCAATGAGCAATCGATCTTAGGTACTTAACTGGATGACCTAAGGCCTTTTCATTCTCTAACCACAGTCTCTGGTCCAGTAAAAAGGGTAAAACCATCATTTACAGCTTTAAAAAATTAAAATTTTCAAAATAGAAAATTAACTTGTGATATCATGTTCTGTAGTCCTCTTGTTCACTTCATGAATGAAAATGAAAACTGAGTTTTAAATAAAGAGTAATGACAGTCATTGATCCTTCTATTTAGAGTTACTTTATGTTGAATCCATGAAATTCTGTACTTTGAAATGTCTTTAGTGGATTAAATACAAACCAGAAGAAAATAATATTGCAACGCAGTGAGAGTACAATTATTTGCATGCTTTTAAACAACTAGTTCTATTGACTTCATAAAATAATAACTAAAAAAACAGTTAAGGCAAAGAAATTAAGCCAGGGACTAGTATTATTGTGGAGTGAATTCTTTCACTTTTGGTCATACAAAGTGACATTTTTCTTAAATAACTAAATTGAAATTGAACTTTTTTTTTTTTTTTTTTTCCTGAACAGCTGTCCCTCCACATAAGGAAAGACTGATGAGTCTTCACTGCTCACATCAGTCACTGGTCCAATCCTTGAGATAATGGGTGGGATCACACAATGGAGGGAGAGCTTCCTTCTGTGACTAACCTTTTTAACCTGGCCCAGTTCCACTTTGACTAAGCAAATGCAGTTTCTGTGTATTACTGAGCCTAAGATGCCCTAGGATCAGTGCTCAGGAAATGCATGCAAACAGCTAATCCTGAATCATTCCCAGTGAATTGCTCTAAAGGAGCTCAGTGACTCAGGCCCTTCAGTCTTTCTGTTCAAACACTGACCTTGGATAACTTCCTTCCTTTGATTTATGCTATTGCTGCTGTTTACTTGCTGGTGTCACCACAGGTCTCCTGCCATTTTTCCTTGGCATAAAGCAGTACTTTGAGTGTGGAACAAAAAACACTGTCATTTTTTTGGGGCTTTTTTGAGTTGAATGGAGCCTCACAGCTCTAGCACAGGAATTGACCTTATTTCTGGCCACTGTCAGATGCATCTGTGAGCATCAGGAGAATAAATTGCAAATGGGGAAAATTAGGAAAAATTCAGGAAGCCAGTCTGATACTATAGCAATGGTAGGAGTATGTTAAAAAAATAAAATAAAACTTATTGGTCCCAATTTAGTTAGCACAGACATATGCAAAATGTATATTTTATTCTCATGTAAATCATCAAAGTAAAGCTTAAATAATATTTGAATAATCTTTCTTCCCAGTAGATTTTCTCTGAATAGATAAAAACTTTCTGCTGCATGAGACAAAGTACTCCAAACTGAGTAACACCTCTCAGTATCTTGCATCTAAGACTAGCTAAACAAACTACATTCCTGTTATACATGTTAATGATGGAAATTAGGAGTTGATTTTCTCTCAGTCTCTTGTAATGGATGCAGTCATTTAAAGTGCAGCTTGTTAAAGGAAATATTTCTTAGTTCTTTTATTTATAAAAGTTTCTCAGCCATTACATATAATAAATAAAAAGGCAAATAGGCTGCAAATTGATCTCCACTTAAAGCTTAAATGTGCAGCTTTTACGAATTTTATTTTTCAGACACTTTGAAGACTGCCATTAGGGCAAACACAGCTGTTAGAGCAGAAAATGCTGCATGTTGTAATTATATTTCTATATTAGAGATAATAAAGCTGTTTTGTCAAGAATTGATAAAAAAATCCAGTTTCGTAATCTTTCAAAGAAAATCTTTTCAAACAAAACCTGCTGAAACAAAATTTGGAGTGTTTCATTTCAGTCTCCATGTCTTGTCTTGAATTCATGATCAGTAGGCTGAGTTAATTCAGGTATGCACAAGTAACCTGGGTCCCAAGTGGCATGACTGATTTACAGAGACAAAGGTATTTTGTGGAACTACAAAATACTTTCCAGACCTAGTGCTGGTGGTATTTATATTGATTCCTTAACAGTTCAGATTTGGAGTGCTGATCTCATGATCAGTGTTTTTGTGGTCATGTGGTCATTGTTAATAATTCAAATGTAATTTTTTCCTTTCTTATTTTCTCTAATTATTTCATTCTGCATTAATTCTTATGAAATTTGGATTGATCCAGATGATTTCTTCACCTAACCCACTCATTTGTTTGCAGAAATATTCAGGAAAATTAGAAGAACAAAATGGACCTATATGGAATTGGTTGTACAACCTGCGCAGTGCCATTAAAACAGATAGTAGTATATCCTTCATCTGCATGATTTGCTTGCATTGCTAAGGGAAAAGGTTAAATATTTTTCCCCTATGAATAGATAAGTAGTCTGCAAGCATTTAATAACCCTTCTGGCTAACTGGCTCAGATAACTGAAGTCCATTAAAGCTGCTGCCAACAGTTCCATGCACAGTCAAGTTTTGTTGATCGGAGCAGATGAATCATTAATAAACTAAGGAATCCAGCAAAAAAACCGAAAGTACAACCAGCTGGTAACTGATTCCTGGCTGATCTACAGTGTCTGCTGGGTCTGTGGGGTTTTTTTGCTGGTATAATTCACTCGCAGTGTAAGACATTGCAAGAGTGAGGAGCATCACCAGTACCTGACCCACACAGCATGATTAAGGTCTGCATTATGTACAGCAAGTTATATGAGATACTCACACTACTTTATATAAATCAAATTATGTTGTTAACCTTTCAAAAGTCCAGCTTTATACAACAGCACAGGTAATATATGCTGCTTACTACCTTAATGCATAAAAGTACAATGTCTGCAATCTGTAACATATGTCCTCAAAGATCTGAAGTTTCCTGATTTTAGGGTGTATCACATTAAATTTCCCCCATGTAAACTCCAGCTGCTGCTAAAGCAACCCTTTATAGCATGTTCTGGAGACTTGGCCAGAGTCTATTTCTGCTTGGAACTGAAATAAACAAGGTTTCCTTTCTCTGAACAGAGTGATCTTTACTAAGTGTTTTTCTGCCAGATTCTCAGTCTTGGTCCCAGTCCAGTGTGATGGAGATCAAGGGAGGAAGCTTTTCTCTCAGCCAGTACAGGTTCCTGCTGTTTTATCAACTCACCAAAGAAAGGTAGAGTTGGTACAAAATCAAAGTCTATAACAATCATGTCCGTGACAAATACTGAATTTCCTACTTACTGTGTACTCTGGTCTATGGCAGCAGGGTGGATCTTCATCTGTAAGAGATGGAACTGAACTACTTTAATAGATGCCTGTCCCTTCTCTTTTAACTATTCTGGTTAGATTTATATCTTGTTCCAAGTGTTATTTAGGATGAGGATATTACATGTCATTTTCTCTAAAAATACCAAAATAATAATGCTGTATTTACTTTTGATCACCATAATTTCATAAGTGTTACCTGTTTTTTTAGATTAAACTTGCCTCTGTCCTTCTCTCTCATATGGCAAAGTTGTCTGTTAGCAAATCCATCAAGAAATGAGTAAGCAACAGTCCCTGGCTGAGCTATGGAAGGAACTGAAGAAGGAAAGGGATATCTAGCCTATTTAAAGTGTGTCTTTGTCACTAACACACAGGCCCAATTCTTACTAAGAATTTATTCTATGATAAAATAGAGTGGAAAGTAACAAATATCCTGGCTTTACTGTGATAGAACTGTGCTTCCCCAGATAACACCATTTCGTCTTCATAGTCATTATCACCTAAACTATTCCATTCTGTTCCAGTTTCTGGAACTAGATTTTATTTCCATTCAAGGTGAAGTCTTAAAAAAAGTAAGATAATGTCCACAGCCTTGATCCAAGAAAATAGCCATTATTTGAAAATAAAAAGTAGTAAAAGACAGTAAAAGATATTTGCTTGAATCTGAATATTTTGTTTGAAAAATAATCCTGAATCTGGAATTTAAAAGAATCCTGGATAATAAAGAAGGCAGTAGCTATTTAAGGAATATATTTTTCACATTTACCTGACTCTTGAGTCTGAAAAATGTCAGTGACATAAAAACCACTAACAATCACCATTTTATGATCCCAGTCTGCCCCATTTTCATTTCATAGTTTAAAGTCAAAGTAAAAACTCTTGTTACTTATGAAAATTAGCTAAGGAAAACCTAGGTTAAATATCAAGAGGCATTTTAGCAGTTAGGAGAACATGATCTTCCCTGCCTTATGGGGTATTTTTTAGCACGGCAGCCCTATAAAGAATCCAATATATAAAGGAATGGGAATAATCATTTCTGGGGAAATTCCTTGTGCTAGGGATGTGTAATTGGGCATGTGCTGTCCACTCAACACATTACCATTTATGAAAGGTATCAAGCCTCTGGATGTTCTTTGAAGATTGTGGTTTCTATTGCCTGTTCCACGTACACATTTCTGCCCCAGTGCCATGCAGCAGATACTGCTGGATGGATGATACCAAGTCTGAAATCTAACCCATTCTTGAAAAGTTAAGGAAAATACATGTGTTACACTTTACACTTAATAAAAAACCCCAGCTCTCAAAACTGGGTAGTGCAATGTCTTCAGATCAGAGCTCTTGGTGAAGATGGTAGGACCTAAGGGGGAAACTAAGTTCCGTAAAATGAGATCTGAAATAGTTTCATTTCTGATCTGGGAAAGTCCAAGGGCAAGGAGCTGGAAAATCCACATTGTTTGAGTGTGACATACTTGATTGAGGGCTTCAGGAATCTGTCCTTATCTATTCAGGATTATCATCTGGCAGTCCTCTCCATATGAAGCAAGACTCTCCCTTTTGAGGGTGGCTTACAAGAAATGAGCCATTTTCCAAATGCTATGTGCCACAAATGTCACTGACAACATCTAGAAATGAGAGATTAATACCATCCACAATCTAAAGGAGTTCAGACACAGCACTGGCTCACCTTCAAATTAAACCATGCTGAGCAGAGCACCTACAATAACTCTAGTTCCTCAACAGGAAAAAAAAAAAAAAAAAAAAAGAAGTGTGTTGAATGACAAAAAAATAACCTAAAGTGTCATTTGTGTTCAGCTGGAGTCACCAATATAGGACTTCTTTCTAAAAGACATTGTGTAATCAGAAAATCCACCATCTATGTTTATTTCAATGTTTTTGTTCAACCAGAGCACGTGCACAGTCAGAGGAATATTTGTAGATGAGAACTTTTCAAATTTTTATGATATTCAGGTCTTTCTCCTTGGAAAGACCCAAACTGCCCAAAATACATTGAATCAATCAGAACAATTTTATATTATATTTACAGTGTATTTAAAAACTTTGTATTTTGTGGTGCTTCTTTTCCTAAAGCAGTTCCATTACAAAAGAAGATCCTTTTTTGAGAACAGATCAGAACTTCTTCTGTAAGAATTTCCATTACTTGTTTTTATTTTGGCAATCAGGGCATTTCAAAGTGTATCTCAACAGCCAAAAACTACAGCTGAGCATTTGTTAGAACAAATTCTTCTCATGCAAGAGGACAGCAAGCCCATATGATAGTGATCAAATTCCTGTTTCTTTCAAAGCCCAGATAAACAAGCAAACAAACAGAAGAGTCTTTGATTGTTCACATAGTTATAAAATAGTTCATAATAGAATATTTTAAAATTATCAAGATTTAAAATGAATAGCTTTAATGGTCTGATAATAAACCTAGAAATTGTAAATAATGGATGACAACAACTAGCAGGTATATGCACTGTAATGGAGAGATGATTCACTTCTGTACAAGAAAGGAGCACAGTTGTTGGGAGAAACCCTCCCATGAGTCAGTTTTATGTTTTTGATACCTGACCTCAGACAGGGATAAAAAAACAAGTATTGTACATGACCAGTCCCATCAGGAAACAATCTCCTGTTGAAAGTTTTTTCTGTCCCCACCCTAGGGTCATCAGAGCACATTAGAGCATTGAGTTGTGTTGAATCGTTTTGATACAACATCACCATATAATTGTAAAAGGCTCTAGCAAGTTCTAAGAACTCCAGTGCTCTGTTAACATTATTAGAATGGCATGCCACTAAATTTGTCTTACCAATATAGGCTTGGAATAGATGTCAGTGTTTAGAGAGCCTGACATATAACAAAAGAAAGAGAAAGAAATGTCACGTTGCCAAAGATGCCAAGAGAAGAAAGAAAAAGGCAAAGAGAGAGCAGAAAGTAAGGTACAAAGCTAAGTTTATAGTATGGCTGCCTGCCTACTGCATGCTGTTATTTTTATTCCTAACTACTTTGACAGTACATAAACATTTATATGTACTTTGACTTACTTCAGCAAGGAAAACTGTGAACTGAAGTGTCACAGCTGATGGCCTGGCATCGTGCTTCCTGCCACAACACACAAAACTGTGGGGAGAGAATTTGTAAATCATTGAAACATCAGAAACAACCCTAAGCATGAAAAAGGCAGACTTCACCTTCTTGCACTGATAATAACAATACAAAATATTTTCTTAAACTCCTTTTCTTATTTATAAGGAACACTTGTGATTAACCAGTGCAATAATAGGTCCTAAAGAAGCCAAATGTCTTTTATAACTATTCAGTCTAGTGTCACTTCTTGAATGTGCCTGTGGAGAAGGGTTAAAGCAATGAAAAAATAATTCCTGCAAATTTTCCCTCATAGCCAATATGAATTCAAATGCAAATTATCCTGATCATAGATAGTCCTGATTTACCAGCTTAATCACAGTGCTCATTTTTTCAGTCTATCCTAGAGATGGAAAGTGTTATTTCATTCCAAAGGAGCTCAGTGGAATTTAACTTCAGGTCAGTAAATCAGCTGAAAGAACTACAATGAAACAGAGCTCTCTGTCCCTACTTTTAAACATTCCCTTTATTTCTACCAAGTACTAAATGCATGGAAATGGTTAACTTGGAGGCCCATGCATGACTGTTCCATGCCTTTTTTCTAAGACTTCTCTACATCACTGATTTCGTACACTCACCAATAGTCTACTGTGGCTTTAGGCAGGAGTCCAAAGGAGTAGAAGAGAAAATACTGAGACTCAAATAATTGTCTCAAAATTTATATATTGGAAAGATGTCATATTGGTATACTATTCTGCCCTTTCACATAAATTCAAGGGAAAAAAAAAAAAAGAGAGCGGTTTGGACTGTACATTTAAGGAATAAAAATAGACACAGTAATTTATTTCCCTAGTAAGATATAATTTCAGCAAGGGTGGTTATCTTTGCAAATTTTCCTTTCTTTTGGGCTTAGTGTCTTCTTTTGCCAGCAATGGTTCTTCACCTACCCCCTTTTCTTTCCCACTGATCTGTCCATTAAACAGTTTGCCCAATCAAGTTTCCCTCCAAATATTCATTTTGGTGATATTCTGGCAACAAATGTCTCTGGACTTGGTTTCTAAAAAATCCAATTTTTTAATTTGATTTTTAGGGAGATTAGGTTAGAAAATTGCTCATTAAAATACTTCCTGAACTGGAATGAATGCAGCTCAGATTTTTCCTGATAGCTATAATCAGAATGTAGTCCAAATTCCATTGCTATCTCTAGCACTTTTGGCAGAACAAAGGTTGAATCAGAGACAAAAAACAGGATGCCATCAAACACATAAATGTTTTTCTTTTTCTGGATGTGTTCGTTTAGCCACAGATACCTAATCAGGGAGCATAACTGGCTAAATGCAATATTTACATAACAGAAATATCACGAGTCACATTTTCTGTGGTGCATTTATGCAAGAAAATGGATGGCCTCTATATGAGTAATTCCAAGATATTATTCCTGAAAGTATCATCCATTGAGCATATTTTCTTTATGTAAATTTTTTTCCTGCTATCCAAGCAAAATGTATTGCATAAAATTAATCTGAATAAAAAATTTTAGATGTTACAAATTTGCAGCTGTATAACAAGTCTTCAGAAGAGTGTGTTAGAGTACCAGACCTAATAATTTCTTAAGGCTTCTGCAGGAGACAGCCATATCTTTCTTTTGAGAAGAATTTCACAATTGAATGATAAATCCTTCTCATACTGCTTGTTTCTTCCATACATGAATAAAAAACTCCACAAATTTAAAGAGCACAAATTTTCTTGCTCTTTAAAGCCAAAACTTCCCTAAAAGACTTTGCAACACTAACAGAAAAATTGTGAATTGTACTTCAGCATATTAAATAACTTCTCCTTTCTCCTTTCTTGCTTTTTCCAGTGGTATATCAAGCCGTGGTGGAACCTGCCTGGATATTGATGGCAGCTTTGCAGAGAACAAGAGAAAGTTTTGTGCTACAATGGAGACTGAAGTGCACTGATTTCCAGTAAGTCTCCTAAACAGAATGAGAGATTATTAACTTTTTGGTCACTATTACTGACTTGGAACTGATTCTAACAAATAACCCATATTAAATTAATAAATATCTGAAACAATCAGTCCTCAGTTTCAATACCTTTCCCATATATAATCTAAAATATTGAGAACATATTTATAATTGAACACAGTTATTGTGATTCTATGCCAACTATTAGCTCATGCATAAAACTTGAATGTAAAATTATAAAATAACTCGAGCCAAGGGACAGGTAGATGTCTTTAAAAATTTCTCTAAAAATTATGTGTCACGCTGTAAATAGACCTATTTTTGTTTTGCACCTAATATAAAATAAGAGTAATAATATTTATGTTAAAGCAGTACAAAAAAGCAGGAAACACTGCCATCATGTGAGTACACACATACAAACAAAACATTTAGCATAACATTGGTCAATAACCTTTTTCTGCCTCCAGTGTTAAAAAAAAATCTATAAAGCAACTGGGAGGTAACTAAGAAAAATGCTGACTCAAATGTGGGTGTTCAAGTAAAACAGAATTTACTTTTTGCTTATGAGAGAAACCTGGGCCCACTTCATGTCCATGATAATTTTCATTTTGACTTGACTGGAGCCAAGATTTTATCCAATACCTCAAAAAGGAAACTGAAGAATGCAGCCTGGCTTTCAGCACTATGGATTGTCCCACAAGGATAGTGGCAGCAGCAGCACCATTTTGTTGAAGACTATTCTAAGGAATCCCAACAATCTACACATGCCCAAAATGTCACAGCTGTTGCATCTGTCTTTACCAAATATATTTCCACAATGCAGAATGCACACTGCATTGAGCAAATTGCCTTCAAATTAGCAGTTGGAAAAGGCACTGCAACTCATTTATAACACATTTCATGAAGCACAGATCTCACTAACTTATTTTAGTTTCTGTATCAAAATAGGACTTAGTTTAGCTTCAGCAAAATTGCAGATTAGAGAGCTGGAGAAAAGAGCATTCACTTGCTGGAATGTTTACTTTGTACAGCAAAAGCAGTAGAGATTGTAAAAAGCATATTGATTTGCTCCAGTGTTTAATGCATTTAATTACTTGAAACTTTTTTGTACTTGCTTTTAATTTTAAATAAGGTCCTGCAATGCAGAAATCAACAGCTTCTCTGAAAACACATCCTTAAAAGTTAGAACAGAAGGGTCAAAAGCTATACTGATGCTGCAGAAGACAGTTTAACCTTGAATTGATGAGGTTTCTTCCTAATTATACAACCAGTCACTGAAATGCTGCTTTTACTATGCATCATGGTTTTTCATTTGTCTGCTGGAAATCCTTTTCATGTTCCATACAATTCTTTCACTGGTCATAAATGTGCAGATTGTCCAAGTTTTGCTTCTGAAATTACTTTCCTTATTTGAATATGAGTAGCAACTATGCAGTATTTTCATTTATGTAGAACACTAACTTTCTTAGTGTAGAGCTTTTTCTTCACCTCTTACAAAGGCATTTTTCACAACATTTACAATTCAACACAGGAGGTTGGGAGAACTTTGCTGCCATTGAATACTGGATAAAGGATAACAACCAGTAGTATGGGAAATTGGAATGTGTGATTTATTCTCTCTCTTTTTATTTTTCCATTTTATTCAAGGATTATTGTCATGATAAACCTCCTGATTACTGTGTTTTCTTATGAAAAATAAGTGACAGTAGGCATGTCAAAGCTTCCTCTCACAGTTTGAGTTTGGAGATCCTGTTTCTATTTCTAGAGTATTCATTTGCCAAGGATAATCTCTCCTAGTTCAAACCTGCTTTGGTACAAGAGGGTTTTCTTTTCTCTTATATACAGCTTGTCTATAACATCTTCTTTATTTTGTTTCAGTGTTGAGGTTACAAAAAATTTATTGAATTTTTTTGGGAAAAATCTATACTGTTTTACTCTGGAAGTGCATGTGATTTAGCTCAAATTCATGCTGAAGGCTGTAATCATTGTAACATTTTTATCTTTTCTTTGAAGAAAATATCTTAATTTTCAGTGCAAAATGTTATTTGAAGATCTCAGCATGCTCTGTAAGCATATAATCTCATTAAACTTTACAAACAAAACTCCCATTTCAAATATTTTTTTAGGACTGAAGTTGAAGAGGAGGAGGACAATTTGTCCCTGGATGCCTGTGAGATGAAGAAAGTTTGAAACACATTACTGCAGTAGTGCAGATGGCCATCCACTGCAAAAGGTGCCATTTCCACAAGGAAAATTCTTCTGAAACTCGTTTTGAAGGATCTCAATTAGGCTCTGAGAGAGACTGATGCAAAACAGGGTGAGACTGGGACTGGGATGTGAGGAAGTCTGCAGATCCTGCAAAGAGAAGAAATAGAGATTAAGAAAAAAACCTGGGGTCCAGGCAGAAAAACACATTGCCAAGGGGAAAACAGGGTTATTGCATGAGCTGCCAAAGATTTAATGCAACATAGAATTTCTTCAACACCTTTCTTAATCTGAAGAAAGTTGAGTTTAGGTCATTGATCACATTGCCCTGTGGTTTTTTGTTTGAGCAGTGACTGTTGGACCAGGTAGTGAGAAGTTTCCCACAGACTGCATGACATGGGAGCCCAGAGCTCCCCAAGGTGCCTCAAAGGGCAGGAGGTTCATGTGTGTGGGCACATGAAAAAGGTCTTAGAGCTCAGGTTCAGGTCCAGACTCAGACACATGAAGATGTCCTTATTAATGTGAGCTGGATGGGCTCCATCTGCCCACCAGGGAGGCCAGAGCACTGCTCACAAATGCTCAGGCTGGAATCTCCAGACCTGACTGTATTGACAAAGGGTTTGGCTGTCTTGCCTGGGCAGGCTGTGACATTTTGCTCATTCTCAGCCCCCACACCAGCTGCACAGGAAGGGCACACAGGAGCCCCACAGCAGCCCTGGCCCCTGCAGCAGCAACAGGAGACCAGGCACAACAAGCCTGGCTTGGACCATCTCTGCTGGCAGTAGCCATCTGTGTGCTGGCAACTGAGTCATACCCATGGACATCCCCACTGTCTTTAGCAAGAGGAGGATGTCTAATTTGCACACAAGTATCTATACATTGGCATTTAAATGCAGGCATTTTTCTTTGCACAGAGAATCCTGACCTTGATGTTTTCTCTGTTATTGGTTTGCATTGCAATTCGAGCACCTTTGAGCCTGTTGTTAGCCAGATTCAGTGTAGCCACATCCCACCTCTTTTTATTCTCCTAAATTACTATGTCCTGCTCTCATTGTGCTACCATCATTTCAGTTCCTCTTTAGAGGTAAACATAAAGAGTTGCCCTCTTGCTGAGAACTGGATCTGACAACAGGCTCTGACACCATTGGATCTGATGTATTTTGGTGCCTGTTGGGTGTAGGAAGATAATGCATCACATCAGAGTGGTCATAACATCACAACAGGAAAAGGCCAGTGCTGTTCCTGCATGTTTCTTCTTTTGCACTGAGTACACTGCTACATTCCTTCAAAAACTATCAGTACCTTAATATGAGCATCAATGGGATAATGTATGCACAGAAATTTAGAGGAGCTTTACCTCCCATTTGATTAGTGCTGATCTGAACTCCTTAAAGTTAGATTTGGATATGTACATTACTAAACAATCTTTAAAAATCCTCAGATCTTCAGAAGCTGCACAACGTCATTGTGGTTTTTTTAAATATAATATTAATGAACACTTTCCATAAAGTGCTTTTTCTACCTTTTGATACAAGGAAAACTGACTTGTTTGTTTGATTTTTTTTAATAATGGAAACATAACATTTGTGTGAAGAGGTAAATTGCTATGAAGAACGGACACTGATTATTTTTATTTACATACACTAGGTTAAAATATTTTTAAATGTCTCTGTTTTGGTGAAGGGAGAACTGAAGTGATCATTGACTCCTTTTTTTCTTTTTTTTTTTTTTTCCTAGCTATATCTTTATATCTTCTATTCATTACTGTTTGTTTAAAAAAAAAAAAAAAAAAAAAAAAAAAAAGCCTGTCAAGGAGAATAAGCAATAGCATGTGGCTTGGCTTGTCCTTTGCTGATGTCAAGCCAAATACTGAACTGTAGCAGTCTAAATAAATAGTTTGAAAACAACTATTCAGCTCTGAAGAACAAACTCTTTGATATATCATTAATTATTTGAGGGTAGCAGTTACACAAGCAAAGTGAAAATGCAGGAATGTAGGTTCAAGTCCTGGAACAGGGTACTGAACCTGGTGAACATGCCCTGTGGAAAAGTTTTTGCTTATCCCAACTACCATCCTCCCAGACAGGGCTGAGAACAGGACTTCTCCCAGAAGACAGCACATACGAGGGTTCTGTCTAGCAGAGGAAAAGAGTGCAGCAGTATGGACATTCACTATGTAAATTTGGTGACTGAGGGCCAAATGACCCATTGCCTATTTAATTTTCAAATACAGATGAAGTTTAGTGGGAAATCAAAGAAGATAGCTCGGGCTGCACATAATAAAACTTTTACAAATAAACCTTCACATAATCAAGGTCTTCGTGAAAGAATTTTTTGAGGGAAACTCACACTCAGAATAAAATCTGTATTTATCAGACAAAACTTTATTCTTTGTAATTTAGCCAATATTAAGTGAGGTTCTAAGCTTCATCAGGAATTAGGCTTGTTTATCTGAAGATCAAAAATTGTAAATGTTCCAAAGAACTTAGTGAAGGAGAATTATATTGCAGAAATGTTAAACGCTATATACTTCCATCGTTATTAAAAAAAAAAAAAAAAAAAAAAGTGTACAGTGGTAAATTTTACATTCAAAAAGTGATTCAAGGGTTTAAAATTTATTTTCCCTATAAAACACAAAATAAATTTGCAACTTTTAACTGAAGTAAGTTCTAAATAATTTGAGCATGATTTATTGTACCATCTTCATATGTATGAAAGGCTTCAAGGACTAAAGGAAATAAGAAATGTGTTTAAAACCTAAAACTCTTCAGTGTATTTAAAATATTCATGGGTGGCAGATGCACTTTGGGCTATAATGATCCTAACAGCTGGTTACAACAGCTTCCTCCAAAATAGAGGCTTTTTTTTGTTTTTCTCTTTCACCTAAAAACAAAGTTCTTCCAGATTGCTGTCTAAACTTTAGAAAAGTTGAGTAGATGCCAGTGGAATTTAAACAAACAAAAAGGTATACATTTCGTTCCTACCTACTTCTTGAGTGTTTATGTTGATAGCTGTGGTTAATCTTCATTGAAAAACAACCATTTTTAAAGGGAAAGTCAATGTTATGCATTTTTAAAGGAGTCATATATTGAACCAGAACAATTCATGCCCTATTCCCAAAAACATGGTAGCGGGTGAAAAGAGTAAAATTATCAGCTGCCATAATATGTCTTTTAAAAGGCTCTCTTAACAAGATAAGTAAATAAATCAGGGAAATAAGTGCCTTGGGATATTGGGAAATTTAAAATAATAGTAATTGCAGGAGGTGTTAGACTCATCCAGCAAGGGCTCTGGGGACTATAAAGCATGGGGCAAATTTCCTATGAGGAGCTGACCAATCCAACAGGTGTCAGAGGCTCTGTGGCCACGAGAAATATCAGCCTATGATTTCACCGCTCTTTTACACTTTCCATGAACACTGAGAGTGGCACCATTAAACATAAAATACCAGAAGATGTGGACCTTTCCTTGAACAGAATAAAGTAGATTCATTCAGGGAAGATGCTCATCATTTGATCTTTGCTTGACATCTGTTATAGGATAAAATGCATGAACATATTCATTTTGAGCAGTGGAAAAATATATACAAAATAAGGTACAGCAGACTCAAAATCCCCTTCATATTATTGTGTGTCTGATTCTATAGACATAGTAATTTTAAAAATGAAAATTTAAAATTAAATATTAGATTTAGTTGAAAAAAACCTTTTTTAGGAAAAAAAATTAATCAGAAAATAAATAACTAAATAGGTAAATTATTTGTCTAAGATAGGGATAATGCTGAAATTTACATCTACCTGACCACCAGTGGCAACTCCATAACACAGGGAAAACAAAAGATTTGCAGAAAAGTTGCAAAAAAATTTGAAATTTAATACCATTAATAATTTACTTTTCTTAATTCATCAAAATTAGGAAGCCAGCAATAGATTCTATGCAATCACATAATGAAAACAACTGGGGATCATAGTGGAGGGAACTAGTTAAACCAGAACCTTTCACAGTGAGAGATTTCGAGCACATCTGCCTAAAATTTAACTGATCACAGAGTATGGGGTATATAAATAAAATCAAGAAGAAAATTCCAGAAACAGAGCTTAGCAATTACCCAAGATTTCTATGGGCACCCTAAAAGATGAGATAAATGAAATGTTAATAGTAATGTTCAATCCCTTGTAAAAATTGCTGTGATATGTGACAACAGGAAGTGGCAAAAACTTCCAGAAAGCCTCCAGGCAGTTCTGAAGGATACATTCCTCCAAGTCTGATACATGGTCTTGGCAAATTACTAGAAACTGCAGTAAAGAAAATAAGCTATGTATAACTTTAGATATAGTCTGTTTAGAAAGTGTCATTAATGCTTTTACAAAAAGATTTCATGTCTTTAAAACCCTACAGAGTATCTTAAAAGAACCAACAAAACGATGGGAACAAAGGTATTTTGCTGATGGAATTTTGCTTGGATTTCCAAAGGCTCTTGGCAAAGCCTCTCAGCATTTGCATCTAAGGAAACAAGGAGAAAAGCATTAAAAGAATGCCCTTGCTTAATAAATTATTTTCTAAAAGGATGGCAAACACAAGGCTGAAATACATGACCAGACCTTGCAAGAGAGGGACATTGGCACAGTTCTGTAGAGAGCTGTACTGAGATCTGCAGGTTTATTTTACAAATAACTGATCCAGGGAGGATCAGTAAGGTAAAAAAGTTTGCAAAGGTTGCTAAATTAATCACATAAATAGAGATGGGCAATGGCTGTAAAGTCTTGCATAATAACTTTATGAGATTGAGTTGTAAAGTAATAAAATGGGACAGGGAATTTAAAATGGGTAAACATAAAACAAAGCACTCAAAGAAAAAGAAGTCCAACATCACAGAAAAGAGGATGGCCTCCAAGTTGATCATTGCAACACCAGTTGTAAGAAGTTGGGGTTATGATAGAGTCATAAAAATGGGGCTTCAAAGTTCAGTCAAAAAAAAAAAGTCAAAAGAACAAGCAATTAGGAATTACTGGGAAGGAAATAGAGAACACAACAGAAAACACTCTGTACATTTGTCTTGAAAACTGTATATCTAATCTCCATATCTCCAAAATTATATTAATAAAACAGGGAAAAGTTCACAAAAGGGCAACAAAGGTCTTCAGTGGACCAAAATTGTTGCTAAGATCCTTTTTGTCTCAAAAACTGATGACTTGGATGTACAGCAAAAGCCTACACAATCAGGAGTGTCAGAGAAAAGCTTAGGGACATATATTTCATTTTTTTTCCAGGATAAAAATAAGACAATACAAGTGAAGTAAGGAGAGATCAAGGGTAAAACAGAAAAGATAACATTTCATGCAGAGGAGAGTGGATGTGTAGAACTCCTCTCTAAAAGATGGTGTGCTTGCCAAAAAATTTACAGAATTACTTGGAAAGTTCATGGGACAAAACCATGACAGAATAACTAAACTTCATGCATCTTAGTAAATTCACTGAGCTGAAAATAGCTAGGAGCTGGGAGGGACTATAGAGAAGTTTCCTTGTTCTTGCAGTTATCCTGGTTAGTTTCAGTTTGTGTCCATTGCTGGAGGCCAAATACTGGTTTAGGTGGATAGTTTTCTAGGCTGATGCCTTAATTCTCACGTTTCTTTGTTAACACATATTTGCAAAAGGGAATAATATGGAGCTAATTCATGAAGAAAATGAGATACTCCCATCAGCAATGAACATTCATATGGCAGCACTGAAATAAGTTCTTTTGGTAGGAGCTCCTTTATCTCCCAGGATAGTCTGCAGATGAATGAACAGAAATTTGTGACTTCTGCAATTTCCTGATCTATTTTTTTAAATCAGGTCTTCTTAGAAGCAAATTGTCTGTCACTGTTGGTATGGCAAATTTCACAATAAATCTGTTTAAAGTGTGTTTTGCATGCACTAGTCAATGTAAAACAAAGGGTATCTTTCTTACTTCTTGTATATAGAACTTCATGGATTAGTTTAATTGTATCTTAATCCCATTAGCCAACATTATCATTTTTGCTCTCTGATAAGAAAATTGGTAGCAGAGAACATAAAAAGAAAATTAATTGACTCAAGCCTCAAAGTATTTCAAATGTCTTGGCTGGTCTTTTAATTTATTTTTTTTTCTTCCACTTTAGGTAGTTCAGGCACACAGAATACAGGACAGCAAACAATGGATCAGACACCAAAACACAGTAGTGCTATGACAGCTTCAGAAGGGGCAGGCATCTAAGGTCTTGAAAACTCCCCACTATTTAATAGCATAATTTAAATGTCTTTTGTTTCCATCATTCTATTTTGGGTTTTGTCCCTAATAGTGGGGAGAGGTAGTAAAAAAGGTTCAAAGGCAGGGAAATACAATTTTTTTTCCACTATATATTTTAATAAAAGCACAACAAACATTAATTCTATTCTGGTCCTCACTCATTCAGAATGCTACCATACTTTTTTAAAATGAGATGCTTATGTGCATGTATACATATAGATGTCTGTTTAAAAAAACTGTATGTAAGGCCTTTTTCACCATTTTTGATACCTCTGCAGAAGTAAATGGCAATTGTGGGAAAAGACAGAATCAATAATTTTTTGTTAAAAAGGCATTACATTTATGCATTTCCTTTTTAACTTTACATCACTTTTCCAAGTGCAAAAAACTACAAGAGGCTGTCTTAATGTCTTTTTAGCGGCCATAAAATGTGGTTTTCTTGGCTGTTTAGAGGTAAATGTGCTAGTAACATAAAGCTATACTTAGAACCAAAGTCAACTGTAAATCTGATCAGAATCAACTATTTATTTATTAGTTTTTAACTGTAGAAATTGTACCTCTAGTGTAAGAATCTATGGCAGTCTGACTCTTTTCTGGAGCACTTAGGGCCTTCACTGACCTAATATTAAACATCAGGAAACAGCTATGAAAGCTGTGGACGTAAATCTGTGCCTCTGCAGTATGAACCATCATGTCACATGAATGAGGAGAGAAATATCAGCAATCTAGACAGCTGTCTTGTTCCTTTCCTTGCCTCATCCATGAGTTACAATTCAGTTGTGGTATCAACTCACTGAACAGCATTTTTAAACAGCACTGTGTAACTTATCCTACTTCCATGTGTGCAGCAAAAAAAGTCTGGAGTCATGTTTCTTTTTTTAATTCCAGGATCCTTATGGGTCACTTCCAGCTTGAGATATCCTATGATTCTATGACTCTATAGCAATATTTTTCATTTTAAAAAATAATTTGAGACTGGAAAGGTTTCAAAAATATATGGAAAACATATATGAGTTTGACATGGAACTCAGGAGAAGATGCTGCAGTCTGTAGCATGGAAGAGATGATATTGTAACCATACACAGAAAACAAATCAAGCAGTCTCACTCTCCTTGCTGCAATCCCCTCTAGGCTCTAGCTGCAGCTGAAATGTAGCAGCAGTTGAGAAATACATCTTTTATGATGGTTGCATATAATTATCTAATTTATGCTGTATCAGGTAAGCTCAGTATGGCTGCCTTTAAAAAATTCAGAATGAGATATAGCTGCCAGCAATGTATTCAAATGAGATAGCAACATGCACACTTGCAAAGATCTACATGAATGGAACATTTCCAATAGTGTGCAAAGTAAAAATAAGGTCTACACATGATAACCTTTTCTCCATTCTGCATTCATGTTTATCTGAATGCAACAGATTGAGGAAAATAGTTATTAAACTCCATTAAAAAATGCTTTATAAAATGTAGGACATTTTTTCTACCAATTAACTCTTCTATAACAAATGAGTAGGGAGACAGCCCATCTAACTTATAGAGACCAGAGAGAGAATATGCACACAGAGCATATGCATGCCAGAAAGAAAACCACCCTCTTTAAAGCAGGGAAAATTGCTTTCTGGACACTTAGCTTTTGACTGAAGCAGATGTACTTTGAAAATACTGAAATACTCTGGTTTTTTCTCTTTAAATGTCTCACTGCTGAATTTTCCTCATTTTAATGATAATACTGCACACAAATTGCACCAATTAGTATCCATTAGTATCCACCTCTACTGTCACTAGCATGTGCCTCATGCATAGCCCGTGTCAGTTCTCTGATTATTGACTGGCATTTGTCACCCTGAAAGACATCACAAGCAGCTGAATCAGTCTGTGGCTTCTCCCCTGATTTTGAATCCTTTGACTAGCCACAGAGTATACGGCCACTTTTCCAACTTGCAGCTGTGTAAAGCTCAAGCACACACCAGTAATTTATTTGGAAGTTGTGTTCTCTGTAAAAGGGATTAGGCTATTGCAGCAGGGAGCAGTGAGTCCATAGTATTGCCTGTTTCTGTACCAAACGACCTATGCCTTGTGGGGTTTTTTTTTGAGGCTGGAGCAGGTTTTTCACTCTTGCTCAGCATGTTGGTTTTTCTCCCTCCTTCTCCCTGAAGCTACTGCCTCCCATTTACCTTTTCAACAGTGACTCTTTATCCTGATCCATTTATCTTATTTGTTTAGATGTAATATGTGTTGTACTGAACCAAGGATAACTGCATTTTTACAAAATGTTTGTAATTGTATCTTTCCTTCTTTTGTAGAATTTTTCTATTTATATTTTGAGACATCTCAATGATTTCATAAAGGGGTTTTGGTTTTTTTTTGTGTGTGTAATGATTATGTTTACTTTTTGTTTATACTTGTGATCAATATAGAATAGGAGGTAAAGGGATAAAGGATGTATGTAATACTTATTTGTATGCCCTCAGAGAGCTTTGCTTTCACTCTTCTCCAGCGTCTTTACCAATCCCAGCCTTATTTCAAGCAGGCTTCCCTGAAGTGCCATAAAGAGAGTGACTTTTTAAAGCTGGATGGATAAAACACATAAATCATAAATGCTTCTGAGACTTCCCTGCAGACATTCACCCGGGGAGTTTTGCATGGGGAAGTAATTTGAGTGGAGACCTGGCCAGGTCAAGTCGAGAGATCCTTTCCAAGCCTCTGATGACATCATCATATTAATATAGGGGACCTTGGAGAGATCCTGGCTTGCATTTAAAGTCTGGGGGTCTTCTAAGGTTTTGGGGGAGACGACAATGAAGTCATCAGACAAGCTCTCATCTCAAAATTTTAGCTGGAAATCTGTGTTTAAGATTTAGCTTATTTCTCAAGATCAATTCCTGCTGTGCTTGATGTTATATCCCTTAAAATCCAACAGAAACAAAAAAAATCACTAGAGAAGCTATCCAGCCTTTTTGGCAGGACAGGACCTGCCTATAGTGTCAGCTTTGAGCAAATTAATTGGTTACCCAAGATTTCAGAAAAAGAGGAAAGGAAAACCTGTTCACAGCCCTGTGACTCTCTCCTTCTGCCCCTTTCCCCTTCTGATGAAAGTGCAGAGATTTGCCTCTATGCTGAATGAGTTTCTAAGCATCCTTCTCTGTCTTCATCACCAGCACAGTGTGTGCTGTGACCCTGCAGCTGGTGAGGCAGCTCTGCTCTGGCAACAGCACATTTGTGTCTTGCAGCATCCTAACAGAGGAGACTGATCCTGGCCTGGGGAGAAATGTGGGGTGTAGGAACACACTCATATTTCCATATGTCTGCTGACAGCAAGACTTTTTGTTTCATTCTTGTGTGAAATCATCACATTCATAAGCATGAAAATGAAATGCCAATATGTTTATAATTTTTGACTCTTCATGGTATTAGAAAATGTCTAGACACACAAAAAAACTGCAATGCAAACCCCCTCTTTTAAAGTGGCTAGTTCTGAAAGTTCAGTAACAGCTTTAACAAACTGTAAGATCTAATAGCTTTTTTAAGGGCAGTACTATTAAACTTCCACTAGCTGATGGCAAGTAAAGCTGTGCTACTGAAGCTTCTGAAGGCATTAATTTCCAAATCAATTTTAGTGATTTTCTCTCAGCAAGTTTAAAATTAGGCACATAAATATATTGTTACAAATTCCATGTGTTTAGATCTGTGGGAGAGTTAAAAAAGAACAGCAGCTGAGTGAAGCAATTACAAAGGATCTTCTAAATTGAGAGAAGGGTGAAGAGATGGGATGATAAAAAGGCATTTGAAATTTAATATTAGAGGGGTAATATATCTAAATCTATCTCTATCTCTCTCAATATGTGTGTATACATGTATAGATATAGATACAGATGATACAGAGATAGATATAGATATATAGATATACATGATATAGATATAGATTAGATATAGATATAGATATAGATATATATATATATAGATATATAGATATATAGATATATAGATAGATAGATATAGATATAGATATAGATATAGATATAGATATAGATATAGATATAGATATAGATATAGATATAGATAGATATAGATATAGATATAGATAGATATATAGATAGATATAGATAGCTACAGATATAGATGGCTCACATATTAGTAATGCACATGTACCAGGGTTGGAAAAACAAAGCCTGAACTGAAAATCAATCTCTGATAAAAAACTACTCTCTACTGGTGTTACGAGAAATTTGGGATTCAAAGATGGTGTTGAATAAGAAAGCAAATCCAAATTCAACACATATTGGCTTAGAAGTTACTAATGTTTAACTAGTGATGAGCCACTGAAAAAAATCTTGATTTCCTGATAACCCTTTGAGGAAAGGGAAAGTCTTTAACAGAACAAGAGCATTATGAAATTAGTCAGGCTTGTTTTAATAGAAGGGATGCTTCCACCTGCAACTGCAACATTTTTATCCATGCTACAGTGACTAAAGATCTCAGAGTTTTACATTAAACCCAAAGTAATGTAAAATTAAAAAAAAAAAAAAAAAAAACAAACAAACAAAAAAAAAAAAAACAAAAAGAAAGAAAAAGAAAGGAAAAAAAAAAAGACGTTTTTGGCTTTCCCTTCTGCAAAATTCAGTATGTGATGAAGCATCTGATGTAGATGAGTGAATAGTATATCAGAGAATGAACAAATGCTACATGCAAAATTTAAAATGTTTGCTCTTTTTTCCCAAAAGCATCAAGATTTTAGAAAGAGTCTGGGACTGGGGGCTCCTTAAGGCCATCTGCTT
This sequence comes from Muscicapa striata striata, assembly GCA_030060385.1. Lineage (NCBI taxonomy): Eukaryota > Metazoa > Chordata > Aves > Passeriformes > Muscicapidae > Muscicapa > Muscicapa striata. The sequence goes on along the minus strand of JAREIS010000025.1, from coordinate 1,492,785 downwards.
TCCTGTAGCAGAGCCCAGAGGCTGCTGTAGTCCTACCCAGCCCTGTTCTCTGAGGAATGGTGCATCAGCTGGGAGATGACAAACAGGCCCTTTCATGTACACTTTCATTTGTCCCAACATAAAGAATGAGGAATTAGCTAATTGCCTAGAATATCTTCATAGAGAAAAGAACATGGAGGATTTTTCTTTGTAGATGTGACCATGGTAAATAAATACTCTGGAAGAGGACAGGAGCAGACAACATCATGCGACACTGAGTTTTAGATGAGACAGACTGCACAGTGTTCATAGGACTATCACAACATAGCCATAAATATTTACTTTCAAAAAAATGTTAAATGATAAATAACGAACTAATTAATGTGTAATAGAATAATGAAACATTCCTACCCTACACCTTATTCAATACCCCTTTTGCTTTACATTTGCTGATATTTGCAAAGATTTAGGATAAAACTGGTGAAATGTAAAATCACCTACAAATGGTTCTGAAAACACATTTGATTCACATATCATTGACCACTGGAAAGTTTCATAGAGAGAGAAAATCTCATCCACTAGGGATGGTATTGGTCTTCATCATTTCTTCAACTGAAGATGATTTTGTAACATTTACTTATGTTCATTATTTTTTCCCCAGAAATGGTCCCTTTGAGCAATTATGTTTCCCTAGCTTTTCCTGAGCACAAGATTATATGTAGCCATGCATAATGCAGCACTGTTTGCCTAACCTCTCCCTGTCTGCTTCTGTTGCATTTTCATTGGAAAGCTTCCAGAAATCTTTGTTAAGAACTGTGCACGAGATCAAGAGAACACTTGAGCTTTGTTGGACTACTGGTTGGGAGGCATGCATGAATTGCATTCCCTGTATAAAAATATGTTAAATATGAAACTCAATAAAACAGAATTTCATGATGACAGTACACAGTCACTCAGCTGAAATCTCAAAGGTGCAAAATCACAGGAGCAGAGAAGCTGCTAATGAACCAAGTACAAAAGAAAGCACAGACTGTTGTCAATGAGTAATCCTTGGTTCACATTTTCCTGAAGAACATGATAGAAAGATAGAAAAACAGAAAGATAGAGATTGTGCATGGGCAAATATATCAAAGAAATAAAAGTCACTTGTAGGAAAATAGGAAAGCTTAAAATTTAAAAAATATTTAAATGTATACTGTGGATCATGATGGATCATTCAATCAAATGCTAGAGAACAAGATATTAAAATAAAGGACAGGATAAAATTATTGAACGTTGTAATAAATTTCATCAAGCTCAATCTGTTATTAAAAATAATAGATGATGGGTTATTAATCACTTAATGAAGAGTTCAGCCACTCTAAAAATACCCAAATTTAGCATCCCATGGACAGTCGCCACAGTTCTTAGACATCCTTGACAAGTTACAAAGTATCTATCAGAAAAGGAAAGAGAGGATTCTTCTGATCTAATTCAGCTGACTAAAAGTTCAGCATCTTTTCTAGCCTTGTTTAGGATCAGAAGTCCCTCAGTACAATGAAACAGGCTTCCTAAAAAGGCTGAGAGGCATCTAAGATTGTCCATTATTTATTGTCCATAAATAATTATCTGGAGCTACTCATGGAGATGATATTATTAATTTAGCCAGGACAGTTAAATATGCCCAGAATAAAGTAAAGAATGAAACCCAGGTGAATATTTGACCTCTCTATCTCTGCTGAGTCACTGAATGCAGGGTGTGCTCATCTTTCATCAGAGTGCAATAAATTGGGTACTTCAGAAGTTTGCCACTATTTATTGTAATCTACTGACTCACAGAATCAGTTCCTGTTTTCTCACATAATCACAATTCAAATATAAATACAGGACTGATTCCCCACCAGGGGTATAATTTCCTAATACAATGAGGCAAGAAAACAAACCCATCATCTTCTTGAAAGCTTAGAAAAAGAAGAAACAAGCTACAGAGTTTTGTACATTTCATTTTGAGACAACAATGGAAAAAAGTTGGAAATCTGTGCAAAAGACCAATATAGTAGTCTAGACAGGAAATATTTAGGGCATGAACCACTATTTTGGCCCTTGATAAAGTAAAAAATCTGAATTGTTGCTTTACTAAGCTTATTTAATGTGAATGATTTGGCAACTGTAGCAGTAAGAGTAGCAACATTTAGCCTGATGCGAAATTGCAGATTCTTAAAGATGAAACATGAATTAGGTGTGAAGAAATGAGTTTGAGAAACTGTGTTTGACATTGCTGGAGCCAGGATTTCCCCTGTGAGTGGAAGCAATACCACATTCTTACAGAAGCATTATACATCTGCTTACACTCATTTTACTCAGGTGTGAACTGATTAGAGTTGGATTCATAAGCATTTTCTAGGAAAAAAATGTACACTCAGCATTGCAGAATTGCTTTGTAAATTAAAATTCATCTTGGTAAGAAATAAATTCTTGTTTCAGTACTCTAAAAGAAATCCCTTTTAAGCAGCTTTCTAGCTGAGTTTCTTAGAAGTTTGAGATGCTTTTAAAAGCTAGAAGTTGAAACATTTGTTCTTCACAAAACAGAATGTCTTAACATATTTTAAATTAATCTTTCATTCTTTTGCTTTGTTAGAAATCTCAAACCACCTGGGTTTTTTCCAAAAGAAAAAGTTTATAGAGTTTGAAATTGACTCTGAATCTCCTAAGCAGGTTTTTTTTTCTTTTTCCAAGAGTTATACCAGATATTAAATATCAGAAATATCTGACTTATAATAGAGACCTAAAATTTCCTTAATTTTTTTCTTTATTTTTATTTTATGAACTAAATGAAGTTGCAGCTAGAAATATATAGATTTTTTTTTCTATATATGGAACAGAAACAGAATGTACAGAAAGTACCAAAAGCGATTTTGAAAGTAGTTTAACTTAATATCATGAGCACTATTATGTATTACTTATTTAGCATTTAAAGTATTCCATTTACATAGGACCAAAATACATTTTCTGTGGAAAGCTCACAGACAAAGCAGTTTCTAAATAGAGGTTTTGTAGTTAAAGATTAATTGGATATTGGCTGGAAAGTTCTAAGAAAACACTCCTGTGCATGTGCATACATCTGTGCAAATAACAGCCTTGAACAGCCACTGAAAGACCTTGCTTGACTGAAGGCCCAGGCAGTGGGGCTGGTTTCAAGGAGGGAGATGTGGAGCTTGGCTCAGCTGAGCTGTCCCTCAGCTCAGGATGTCCCTGGGGAGTGCTGAGACACCAACCCCAGCCACATCAGATGGGACAGGAGGACTCAGCATCTCCCACCCTTAAGCCCAATTCCTGCTATTAATAGTGGAGTATTTCTCTTAAAACCACAGCAAATAACAGCAGCTCCACATCCATTGACACTCGATCTCTGCAGTAAAAGCAGCAGCAATTGGATCTCGCTGTGGTGCGTGTGTGATGATCGAGTTTCAGCTGTGGCATGTGAGCTGTGCCAGAGCCCACCATATGGTGCTGGGGCTGCTTTTGTGTAGCTACAGGAGAACAGATGACACTTGATCTGATCCTGAGTCTGCCAGGACAAAATTACCCCATCAAAATATTATGAACAAGTTTGAAGCAGCACTATGAACTTGAACCAGTTCTGCATTTGGTGATGTGTGGCTTCAGCTCTTTCAGTTGACTGCTCTTTCAGTTACTGGAAGCTGCAAAACCATCTTAACATTCTTTGAGGGGCTTTTTAATTATTTGGAAAACCAGATTCTGATGCTGAGTTTCATGTGTAAAAACACAGAATATGATGTTTTCAATGTAGAACTGGAAAATGAGAGAATACTCTTGATCTAGCTAAGCTACATTTTCATACAAGAAAAAACTGAATAAGGACTTCCTACTAGATATATATTCAAAGTGAGAAATTCAGATTTGAAACCTAGATCTCATTTCTTAAATGACATGGCTTTCAGAACTGTATCAGATCTCCCAGAGATCAGGCAGGATTTTAGATTTGTTCTTGGGTCTACCTCCTTGTAGAGAGTTTAGGGAAAAGAACCAAATTAGCATTTTCTTCTTTGTCAGCTGTTTCTTCTTTTTGCTTTTATGTTTCAGTAAGAACTGCAGAATGAGAATGTGGAAGCATGGAACTCCACCTGCAGCCCATGGATACAATCTCCTCTCCTGGGATTTCCAGACTAAAGAGAAATTCTGATTTCTTTTGTCTGACTGCTCAAACCCAAATTGAACTTTTGTCTAATTTTAAAACACTTCAATCAGTGCTCAATTGAGAATGGGAAATCATGTTGGATTTCAGATCTGGCATTCCTGAGAGACTCAGAGACAGATCACACCCAGGTAAAACAGGAAATTGCAGTAGGTGAAATATCTTCAAAACACATCTCTTCTAAAAACAGCCCAAGTCATTAAAGGTTTCGGTTTTTTTTTTTTTCTTTTCTAAACATACCTACTAATTTCGTTCTTTCTGTTCTTTTGATGTTTGACTGCTTTATAAGAATGGCCTTTTTAAGAGATGGAAACATCCATATAATCAGTTTCTGAAGGGGACGTAGCTGCCAAGCCTGTTAGCTGCTGCTCATTTGTTTCCACTTTTTCCTCTTCTTCGTCTTATTTATTTAAATACTTTAATGAGCTTGATTTTAGGATCTACATATTTCCCTGTGTGGCAGTAAGACAGAATTACTTCTCAGGTCATGCACTAAAGAGTCCGGAGCACTGAGTATGGTGGTTAATGTCTCTGAAATCTAATCCCACTTTTCTTCTGTCAAGTCTTGCATGGCTGACAGCAACTCAGCAGTGACGAAAGGTCAATGTGGAAGTCAAAAACTTAAAAATTCTAAGTCTCATTTGTCTGGAAGCCATGGAAGTCTTATTTCTTCCCCAGTATTTAAAAATGAGAAGGCCTATTAAAGAAATCTGCTTTACCAAAGATCTATATATATTCTCCTGTAAAAATATATGTCTGGATTCAAATAGAAATAAACAAAAAGGCTCACAAGATAAGTTAAAACTGACACCTAAAATTTTTGTCACTGTGGGCAGACACACTGACCTCTGGAATAATGTTCAATGGAATTAGGTCAGTGCTCAGCTGTTTATCCATGGTTTGAGGCTAAGTCCTTGGCTCTGGGTAATGTACACATTGTACTGCACTATTAGTGGCCTCTGTGCTTATTTTGCCCAAGAGAAATGAGTTTGCTGTATCTTGCCTGTTCTGAACTGCATTGACAGGAAATTACTGCACTCTTAGCTGTTGGGTCCATTTTGTCAGTGAGTGTCTTTTGAGGAGGAGTGGAAACTACTTTCAGTCCCCTCTTTTTTCCGTTTTTGCTTGAAGAAAAATTATAAGGTCAGAAATATCTGAAAAATAATATCCTTGGAGAGCTATGTGCAAGAAACAGATGTAAGAGACCCCCTAAATATGCACAGAATCCACCTCCCTATAAAACCTAGTGCAATATTAGCTCTTTCAGGAGCAAACCTGAAGCTTGGCAATGCCCCAGTTTGCACCAGCAGGTATTCAGAGAATTTTGGTAAGGTTTGGACTTTGTTCTTTAATCCTGATGATTTGTGTAGGCTCTGTGGAGATCCACAGAGTTGAGGAGATACAGGAAGGATGCACGTGTTCCTTCTGCTGATCACCCTGGAAGCCCTGTACACACCCAAGGACAGACAGTGCACAGTGCTTGATCCTGTAAGGTCTTTCATAACAGGTTTATTTTCTCTGCAGTATATGGAAGTTGGTTTCATTCCCAAGATCTCTTACAAAAGTCTTTGTGCACTCAGGCTTCTGGCAGAACAATATACTTCTAATTAACTGGAAATAAACAAATAGATGGCCTCGTATTTTCCTGTTACCCAGAGAATAATTATTGCACAGAATACACAGACATAATATATCCTTTCCCATTTTGTTTCCATCTATTTCTTTCACACTGTATTTTGAACCATGACGAAGACAAATAATAGAATTTTGCAAAGTGTAACAGCTGCACTGGAATCAGGATAATGCCACAGTGTATTTCAGTCATTTTTTCAGAAAAAATATTAATTTTTTTTTTCTCTTCTTGTGGATGTTTAATTTGGAAATTATTTAATTTAATTATTAAAAATGATCTTGTTAAACACAGGCCATTGCTGTGGTACAAACAAATCATGATGGTGTTACAGTGTCTTAATTAGAACAAATCACTGATCTCAATTAAAATTAATATGAGTATCAGGAATCAAACAAGCGTTTATTCCTCACTCATCTTTACATTTAGGAACACATCTGGGTCTAGTTTAAAGGTATTTTCAGTGCTAAAAAGGGTGGAATCTTGTCACTAAGATCTTCACGTTCCCAGCCTGTCTTTTGCTATCAGGCTCTGAGCAAGTTATGGTCCTGTAATTAACTTCATGGAAGAAGGGTCCAACAGAGAAGCTGCTAAAGGATTAATCTGCACAGGGTGGGCACCAAAATATTGCCAAAACAAGAACATGCTGTGTCCACTACTCTACCAGGCAATGAGGAGACCCTGTGGGTCCTGCCACCTGTGCAGGGTCAAGAGTTGAACTCCATGATCCTGGTGGTTCCATTCCAACTCAGCATCTTCTGTGATCCTGCCACTGATTCTATGATTCTCTTCCATAGCTTGCCAGATTGGGCCTCAGGTGCTTTTGACCATGTACAAAGCAATTTGCTTTCAACCAGTTTAGTGGGGAGCCTTATGGATTGCTGGGAGCACACCTGAAGAAGATAGGATTTTCATTTTTTTAATAGAGGACTGAGACATAAGACTAGAAGAAAAAATTAAACCCTCTTTAAACAGATAGGAATTTAAGGTGGTGAAGAGATGCAACACAATTTTATCAATAGGAATTTGCAGGCATCTGACAGATGTGGACAACAAAGTGTTTTCTGGAAAGAGCAAGATCAATCTGCAGTGAAGAAAACATGGAAACAACATGACATTGTTGGAGTGAGACATGTTTTCTGCAGAGAATAGAACAATTACTTACTCTCTCACTAAGTACATTTATATCTCCTATAAAATGAAAGAATGTCAAAAAACTGAGGTAGAAGAGGCAAAGGTGTTCTACCTGAGAATGAATAGCAACACACAGTGAGGGTATATTTTCAGGAGAAATGCAAAGTAGAAACAAAAAGAATAAACCAAAGCCAGGTGATTAAATGTAAAATAAAGACAAAAAAAAATCCAAATCTAACCTGCCACTTTTTTGGATGGGAAACTATCTGACACAAGGCTTGTGAGTAGGAACAGCAAGGCTTGAAAGTTTGAGGATAGAGAGATAAATAGATAAATATGTTCTTACATAGATAGACAAGTAGGCAGATGGAAGGCCTCTGTTCTTTTATTTTCAATCACTAGCAATACTGCTTCAATGGAGAGCTTGTGGAGCCACTTTTTTCATGGGAAACTATATGCATGTGAAATGGAACAGATTAATTTCAATAAAAAGACATGCAAGATGTTTATTTAACTAAAATAGATGAAATGTGTCATTTTATTCCTTCTGCTAGTACTGAAACATATGGACTTTCCTGAATAAAACTTCCCTTGGGGTAATCAAGGTCAGCTATAAGTCCTCATATAAATACACAAATGTTTACCACAAATCATTTCCCTCAAATATTTCAAACTAAATGATTCTTCCACTGGAAACACCCATTCATCTATTCCTAGTTTGATCTTGAACTTCAGTAGTGAAGACTTTATGGACAAAAACAAGACTTGATTATTTAAATAGGAAAGAGGTACTATATCTATATCATATTCTGAGTTACTAGAAAAAAATATTCTGTATAATATAAACAACAGGCAGGAAATATGCAGGACCACACACATGAATAAAATTAACAGGATAATCCTTAATACTCTACATGATCTCCTGTTGTTCTAGGCCACACAGCTTGATCACTTGACCTTTATAGTGGCTCTGATCACCCAAAATAGCCAGGACTGACTAGCTAGAGAGCTTACTGCAATCATGGAGGGAGGGTGAAAACAAAGCTAAGTAAAGAATGCTGGTCCTGAAATGCTGCATTACTCATTCAGGGCTTGCATGTGTTCCTGCAGCCAAACTTGAATTGAGAGTCAAAGCTAAAAGCTTTATCCACTTGAGCATGAAGATTGCATTGTGTCTTTCAGTGTTTCATTATTTATTACAAACAGGTGAAAATTGGAAAGCCATCAGATGCTGAGGAAAAAAGATACTCAAATGCAAAATTGTAACTTAAAAAATAAATAAGGAAGAGTCTTACATGTTCTTTAGATGAAATTCCAGTGAAAAACAGACTTTAAAAACTGTATTGTAGCTAGTGAAAGTGCTATCTATTTACTAAGTACAGGACATCCAGTGGACCTCATCTGACTTAGCAAAGATTATGCATATATTTATAGCTCTATTTACATTTCATTGCAGAGCTCTATAGTGTTTATAAATTCCAAATACTCAGTGACAAAGCAAAAAAACTGTATGCACTACCTTCTTTATCCAAACAATTTCTATCAGTACTTTTTAGGTAATTGAGGATAATAAATATATATCAGATTTTATGACAATTTTTTCCTTCCTAGTAGGCTGACATACACTGGAGGTTATAATTTGATCCAGAATTGGAAAACATAAGCTCTATTAAAATCTTTAATAATTCTTTTCTTACTAGAATGCCTCCTTCTTATTTTAAACAGCTTTCTTTTTGATATATTCTAGCAAAAAAAAAAAAAAAAAAAAAAATTAGATCTTCTTTCAAATTTAGAATCAATCTCTAGCGTGAGTAGGTTCATTCACCTTAAACATCCAGTGGGCTCATGGTTGAAGAAGGAACTTATAACTTTCTGTGTTTGCTTCTCAGCCTGGAGGCTGGAAAGGCCAAACTCTGATCTCTTACTAAACTCAGTTAAAAATGGATGAGCTTTTGGCCAGAGCCCTCAGGTCCAAGGTCCTTGTAACATGAAAGGCAGCTGACTAGGCAGTTGTATTTGGAAGATGTAGTGAGTGCAGCCAAACCCCCTCCATATCCCCAAAGTCAGGCTCTGGAAAGCTTTTGTAGCAGCTGATCTTAATCTGAAACACTCTTATATTCAGTGGCATTACATGGGAATGTAATACTCAGAGACACAGCCCTACATTCACCTTTACAGCCTCTGTGTGCTGCATGCAGAGATTACCCTGGCAAACACCTGAGAGACAGGCAGGAGACTGCAGGATAGGCGTGCCAGAAGGCACTGCATCACACCCATTGGAGAAGTTACACCAGGCTGCACTAAATAAGGAGAGATGGCAGAAAAGTCCATGCACTGGCCTGGAAACTGCCAGAGTTTCTTGGCCTTTTGTCCACCCTCCAAGCTGTTCTTTTTCCTGGTAAGTAATGATGCCTTCTTTAACAAATGCCACAGTCAATTGCCAAAACATCAAGCAGATCAATATAATGTAACTCTCTCTATCTTGCACAGATGTGCTCTCAACCATTGCTTACATTGCAATACATTGCTTGAATTGCATCACAGATAGTAATCAGCTGTTAACCGTTCATAAACAACATATGAAAATAATATAAAGCAAGAAGGATTTTTAATAATAAACATAATATGAAACAGAGCAAGATCAAAACACAACTGTAGAGATATGTTGTTTTTCCCATGCAGTGTACAGGGGTATTTCTGAAGCTTTCAGAATGCCAACCACCCTAAAATGAGCCATCACCAGCAGCAAACTAAGCACCAGTGGTTTAGAGGGTTGCTTTGATTCCATCAGTCTCTGTTATCTTGCTGTCCTAGGATTATCCCTCATCCTGAGCTTTGTTTGAAATAATTGGTGGAGGCTTATCGATTTCTTTATATAATGACTTTAACTTAGACACTGCTGATCCCAGCATATCAGTTGTCAGAGCCACTTAGATAAAACTCACACATTGTACTAAACTGTGGTTTGAATCCAGGCTTTGCTTTGGAATGGTGGTTCAGAGTCAGTGCTGCCATGTAGGTGGTGAACCACAAAGCTGAGCTGTGTTACTCTTGCCTTCTTTTCAGTGTGTGGTTGCACAGTGTAGGACACATTGGGGTTGGTCTCTGTGAGGAAGACTGGCAATGTGGAAATAGTGAAAAAAAACATCTTTACCCATGGTTTAGGATGCATTCTGAAACCATTCCTAGACACAACAGAGTCTAATCCAAAGGGGTATGAATATTATCAAGTAAACAAGAAGACCATCTAAGAAGCAGTTAGAATCCTTAAAGCCAGTGCTTTACAACCCGTGCCCCCAGTCATTTAGGCTGAGTTATGGGGACTTTTGGCCTTAGCCCAAGGGGTGGGTTCCCAGAGTAGTGTTACAGCACAGAGTCTCTGCTGCCTTTGCAGCCCTGGAACTCACATTTCCTGTGAGGCAGCAGTTGGGTCTCATACACTGACAGGTCCAGCCTTTCCTCAGACTTCCTGGAGGTACAGCACTCTGTCATGGCAATCACTTTTAATCACTGTTAATCATTTTTCTGTCACTCAAGTGTTAAAAAAGTTCTTGGTCTAATAAGCTTCATCACTGAGGTTGGAAAAGACCTGTAAGATCACCAAGTCCAACACTTAACCCAGCACTGACAATGTCTCTAAGCACCACCTCTAGAGAGTTTTTGAACACTGCAGGAAGGGTGAATCCACCACTTCTGTGAGTTCCAAAGCCTGACCACCCTTCCATTATTCTTGATATCCGATCTAAACCACCTTGGAGCAACTTGAGGCTTTTCCTCTTTTTTCATGATGAGATATGTGAGGTCAGGAAGTAAAATGAGGATACATCTTCCTCCAGCTGTGCCAAAGCCAGGCTCTGTATTCTGTTCCTGTATGTGTATGGCTCCCAGCTGTACCCATCAAGAGTCAAATCACAAATGTGGCACAAATTATGCCCTTTTGACTGGGAAAGTAGAAAACTGTGAAAGATACACACTGTGCCTGAGCTGCTTCCAAAAGTCAGAATTGCATCTGTCCCCTGCTGGCTGCACAGAACAGGGGGCACAGCTTAGGAGTGATGCCAGCATGTCCCAGGAGCACGGGCTCCCAAGCATCACTGGCAGCACTGCAGGGGAAGCTGTGCAGCTGGAAACAGCAGCCCATGAAGGCATGCCCAGAGGCTGACAGCAAGAATTTGGAAGCACAGATCTTAGGGAGAGGCCACAGTCTTGGAGCTGAAGTGTGGAGGGAGAAAAGTTTCCTTGAAGCAAAATCTAATTCCAGTTTGGAAAGCTGTGAATTCTCTAGGGAAGTTACAACTGTTTTGAGGAAACAAGCAGAAAAAAAATTACACTGACTATAAAAAATTACGGAGTAAGAAAAAAAAAAAAAACAGATTATCAGTAGTGAAGAAATCCTTATGAAAGGTCATTTATTAGAGAGAGGAAAGAACTGAGATGAGAATCATGATCATAACAAAATCCAGTCCAAGGTGGTACTTTTTAATGGAAAACTTCTGACAGATCACAAGGGGAAACAGCCTGAAAACTCAGCTTTCCAAAGGCCCTCATGTGATTTTGATTTTAGAGTATGAAAAGTGCTGAACCCAAATGGCAGGACATCTGCTCAGTAAAGTCTATGCAAATGTTTTCAATCTCCACTCATCTCTCAGTTACAACGAACTTCTTCATAGTTTATAACATTTCTGCCAATTTCTTCATCTCTTTTCTCATATATTCATGTTAATGTAAAGTCCTAGACAAAAGTTTCTTTTAGTTGTAGTGTAATTATTTACTAGATATTTGCAGCTTTTCCACCATCTCATATTCAGGTCAACAGTGCCATGAAACAATGTCTACTTTAACTTACACACAATGTACTTCACATGTCTGTGACAAAATTTGATATTTCCTTGCGCCAACTGCAAAAAGCTACTGTGTCCTTTCCTAATTAATATAAGATCAGACAAAGTATCTTTGCATGGATGAGAAAGGGAATACAATAGAGGCTCTTTCAGGTAGTTTATTCTTGGCGGTGATGTGGCTGGAAAGAGGCAGAATCTCTCTGGGAATCTGGTCTTCAGGGGACGGGGGATGGGGAGTGGTTTTGGCTGCCAGCCAATGGGATAGGGACACAGGGGTATTGGGAATCAGGATACAGAACTTAATGTGCTTCAAGGTCACTTAGGGAAGGTCAGAGGATAGTAGGAATTCTGGGATAAACCGGAAGATGACAGGGTATGTGAATCCTTCCTTTTACCTCAGGTTATCAAATTACAACAAAAGCATAAAAATATCTGCTGACTGGTGACCAGGCAGTGAAATTTTCATTCTGTATTGCAGAGCCAAAAGTGATGAAATGAAGTAGGCTTTCACATTAATTTCAGCATTCAACTTGTGTCTGAGCCCAGTCATATGCATCTGCACTCATTATATGCTGATGTTTTTGATGCTGTAGATGAAATATAGATATACCAAAATTTGTAACAAAATTGTAAGGCATGCTGCCTATATGTCCTAGCTGTATGTGGAAGTTACTAGATGCATCTTTTATCAGCAACTTTCTGATGGGCTCAACAGTCTGTTTCATAGTATGGTTGTAGTTGTGACTTTAATGGAAGAAACCCAGCATTAATCTTCACCTTTATTATCTTCTGATGAGTTAACACTGAGTAATTGCAGCAGTCCTTGGGAAGATCTGAGACTTGTACCAACAGGTGGTTTTGCTCTGCAGACCCCTGGCACTGGTACAGACCCTCTCTTCTGTCCCTGCCCTGCCCCTCCCTGCCACTACTCCCCTGCTTTAGTTACTTTGGGACCAGATACCTACAGAAATGACAATTAAAAAAGGTGTCATTTAACAAGAGAAGCAACCAGGGTGTGTCTGTGAAGCCAGCAGATGGATATTATTTGACTATTTGCAGTGGTGTGTATCAGTGATACGCCACTAGAGAAAGTGGGAATACAGGAAGCAGCAGAAGAATCCAGCTCAGTGCATCTGTGGCTGTGTTTGTGTAACAACCAATTACTGCCAACTATAAGGGACTGTAAATTTTCTGAGACAATCTAATTAAGGCCAAGCCTGAATAAAGTCAATGAAAAAACAAAACAAAGCAAAAAAACCAACACGCTGCCTCTCAACCCTCCCCTAGCTCCCACAAACTGGGGGAGGGAAAAGGGAATGAAAAAGAGCTGAGTGCTGTGACTGATCCTGAGCAATATCTTTCCAGAAGAGCAAAAGCAGCTTTTACAGCAGACATTGTGATTTTTTTTGGAAAAATTGCAAGATATCTCTCTTGTAGTCAGATCTACATAACACCTTGATAGGAAAGATATGCCTAGAACTTGCTTCATACCTCAGGGAAGTACTGAAAAATAAATGAAAAATGGCACTTTTGACACAGGGTGCTTGCAAACATCTGTCAGAAATTGCACAGTAGCAATGATGATATGGTGTAGCTCAGACTGATTTTTGAGCGGTTTCAGTTTATAGTTTTTATATGTTGTCAACTTATTTTCCTAAGTATTATTTTATATTATATTTTTGCTGCCTAAAAATTTCAAATGGAAAATTAAAGAAAACACAAGGCTGTATTTATCTGATTTCTTGCATCAACCACAATCAAAGTGTTTGGCCTAATTTATGCTAAACCATCAACATATAAGAAAGCATCTGTTTACCAGCTGGCTTGGTAGCTGCCCAAACTAATCAGAATGACCCCAGCTGGAACAGGCTGACCTCCATCAAGTTAAAGAATTGATTTCTCTGGTGCATATGTATTCTGCAGTGGTTTTGAACTACAGCCAAGAAAGTGATCTTCTGCCTTCTGCACCATATTAGTTCCATACATTATTTAGGAATGTTGCTACTTTTCTTACTTTCTAAACATACATTTTTAGGCATAAAATAAATGGTCAATTTTCTTATTAGGAAATTCATGCTTCTACAATACGTTCTTCCATGAAGGGGAAAAAAGTAGCATCTAACTTTATCCTTTAGTTACTATTGGCACAGTATTGAGATTTTTTAACTGTAGTAGTAAACGTGATACTAGGCAAGACAGAGAGAAGCTTCCATAGCATCTGCCTTGGGATTTATAACAGTAGTGTTTTGTTCTGTCAAACTGTTCTTTGAGTAGGAGGAGAGGTTCACATTCCAGGTGTGTGTTATTTCCTCCTTGACACAGAAAAGAATGGAAATAAAACCAGGACAGTGTTCACCTTTGTGCTAACATATAAATCCTTATGTACACAGTGATAACAAATGGGAAATAGTGACTAGTAAATTTAAGAGTTTTAAATATGTCTAAAACTCTAACATCATCTCCTACTCAGGCACCTTTTGCATAGTTGCTGCTTCTAAATGCTGATCCAATTACTCACAGTTGTGAAAACTTTTCTAAAGACAAGTTAGCACAGGGTCCTTTATCCTGAAAACACTGACCAAATATATTATTAGGTTCTGGGGTCTGATCCAGTTATGAGTAACCTCATACCTCCCCTCTCTCTCACCACTGCACATTTGATTGAACGTTTTGCAGTGGTAAATGACCTCAAAAGTTAGAGTCACAATTTCCATCCATACATGTGAAACATACATGAAGTTAGAAAATTTAAGATTTGCCTCCCAGTTCTTTTAAACATTTGTCTCAGTGGAAAAAAACTTGCAAACCTGATTGAAATATATATATATATATATATATATAAATATATATAATCTTTTCAACCCAGTTTAGACAGGCAACTCTTATTATACAAAGTGTAAAAAAGAAAATAGGTTCAGATTGTGCTTTTTTCAGTAACCACCATCATGTGCTTACATTGCTGCAATAAGTAAGGCTGTAACATACAAGTCACCTGGGTTTGGTTTGAGATATTGGGTTTTTGGTTTGAGTTTTTTGGGGGAAGGGTTGGTTTGTTTTTTTTCTAAATTTTTATTTTGAGTTTTGAAGTTTTGGTGGGCTTTTTTTTATGGAAGAGTTGAAAGAAAGAGGGGGGAAGTACAAAGGAAGGGAGAAAAGAGAATGAAGAGAAACTCAAGCGAAGGGAGGGAAAAAGAGAGAGAAATAAGGAGAGAAGGGGAAGGCAAAACACCTTTCAATGAATATGTCTTGTTTCAAGCATGCCTACTTTTATTAACTGGAAACACACTACCAACAGTTAAAAGGATCCTGCAACAATGGAGATTCAAAAAAGATAACTAGCTCAAAATGCTGAAAATGAAAACCAGAAGAAAGTTCAGTATTAAAACCTTTGTTGGCTTTAGCTGGACATGAAGTGATCTCTTACATTTGTTCTTTCAGCTAATCCTGACTCCCTAAAGATTCAGTAGGCTTTGCTGGATATAAGTTCAGCCACTCAGTGACTTCATGCTGAATCCTGCTGTATGTAGTCATGGTTAGAAAATCTCCACTGGTGGAAATTGCTTCTAAACAAGGGCAACTCCTTTTTTTATTTATTGTTCGAATCTAATCATATGGTTTCCTGCCTTGCACATCTGGTCTTAGATAGATCTGGAAATGTTAGCTTTTTACATTGTTAACCCCACCCTGTAGTGTTGTAAGGACTTGATCCAAATCCCAGTCAGCCTCTTTTCTACTGACTACAGTGGAACTGAATCAACTCCCTTCTGAATGCTCCTCCAGTGACTTGGAGATTAAGAAGAAAAGATTTGAGGAAAAAAATCTGTGCTTTCTTGTGCTGGTAAGAAATCAGGCATCCTTAATCTAGCATCTAGGATTACTTTTGGGTCACAGAAGCCTTCATTTGTCCCTTGGTGTTCATTAACTTATCTTTGTCTCCTGAGACTCTCAGTTGCTGCTAAAATATTATTAACTTAAGATATAAACAACAGACTTGATGCTTTTATTATGTGTCATTCTATGTTTGACTTGTTTGTCTTATACACAGATTTATCTTATCGATGTATTCCCCTTTAAAAGACTCCTGAACTCCATCATAGTTGAGTAAAGTGAGTTTATGGAAGGGATAAAAAAGAAAAAAAAAGAAGACTCATGTTTCCTGATGCTCCATCATGTTGCATAACATGACCATAATAACACATTATTAGTTCAGGATATATTTAGGTTGAAAACCTTAGTCAGTTGTGTTCACTCAGAAGAAGAGTGAGAGCTGTTGTGAATGCCATAGTTTCTATTTGTTCTCCTATCATGACACCACCTTTTAAAAGCAGGCAGCAATCTGCTTTTAGGAACAAGCAGCATCCCACTGGATAAGGACTCGGGTTTGGTTGGTTTCTGGGTAGTTTCTGTTCTTAGGGCAAGTGTTCAAGGTTGAGGAAAGGAACAGGGAGAGAAAGGCTACATCTCTCTGGAATTTGTCCCATGAAAGAATAGATACATGCAATGTGCCTGAATGAATTAATATCAGCATGAAGTCAAAGTGAACAAGCATGAGGCTAGCACTGCTAACCAAGTCACCTGAATAGACAAAAAAATTAAAAAAAAATAAAAAAGGAAAAGAAAAGAAAAAAACAAAGTTTAATTTTTTTTTATGCCATAATTTGATCCTCTTTTAAAGTAAAATTCTATGTGTTTATATTGCAGAGACCACATATATCCCATTTGTAATCCATTCAGCATGGTAGTATCTGGTACCACTGAACAGAAGTTATTTTCATGTTTACCTGCCCTAGGGTTCAGAAAGATAAAAACTTTGGCTTGGAGGCTCTTTCTATCAGTTCCAAAACTCTGCAGCCACATGCCACAAAGAACTGATATAGTATAAACCCATTCTGCTGGTTCAGATTTGTTCAAAACATTTTGAAGGATTAACCAGGGAGCCGTCTACTGGACCAGAGAGCATCTGTTCTCATACAGCCAGAAAAATCTGCCATAGAAGTACAAAATGCCAGTGGCTGCAGTTCTGGCTGGCTTGGTTTGCACATGTTCTGAGTCCCATTTGTGTGTGGAATTGCCCCACAGTGCAATCAGGGATTGTGGGATTGCAGTAGTGAGCAGGCTGTTCACTATCATGGCACAGCTATCTTTGAACAGTTTTGCTTCTCTACCACCAAGTATTTCCTTTTTTTACTTGCCAGTAAACATTCCATGCTGACAAAGTGCATCAGAAGTGTGACAGGCTGTTCACAAAGGCCTTTAACTAAAGAGATACAGTGAAGCAAAAACCAGCAATTTCTGAGATATGTGACTTCATAAATTTGCTTATTTTCAAGTTTTAGACTATGACTTGACCTTGATAAATGAACTGTACGTATTTTAAATAATTAATACACTTTTTGATCATAGTACATATTATAAAAAAATTTAGTTCACATCATTTGTCACATATTCATTCACCCTCCTGTTATCTCTGGCTGGAACTAAGAATTATAATTTTCCTCTACATAAAGAAGATCAGAAATAAGGGATTATTTCCCAAAATTCAATTAAATCATTGTACATCTTACTGATGTCAGTGAGCCTGTAGGCTTTGGCAACTAGAGAGCAGAGCAGAGCACAGGACACAACACCTTCCCCACACAGACCTCAAACAGGACTCTGGGCAAGTGTGAGCTCACCCAGCTGTGCCTCTGGGGGTGAAATCAGTTTAGTTGTGTGAGATTAATTTGTTTGTTTTCCTGAACTTTTTTGCTTTTTCTAGAGAAATTCAGATTGAAACTCCTTCTTGGGTGCCGAGAAAGAACCCTCAGGTGTTTCCATAACAGTACTCAAGACTTCACAGAAACTACTGACTCACATTCGTACACATAAAATGTTTTTAAATATTGCACCAGGGACTGAGCAGGAAAAATGTGTTGTAGTTCTGGTGATTCAACCACGGATTTCATAGCTACACATCATTAACACTATAAAATGATCTGTTTCATTTCTTTTTTCATTTATATTTCTCTCATATCTCCTTTGTCAGATCTCCAGAGATCTTTCTTTCTATTCCCTGTACTGTTAAAGTTGGAAAAGAATAATTTTGCAACTATTACTTATTCACCTGAATCTAAGTTTTAGCTCTTAGAGAAGTTTTTTGTTTTGTTTTGTTTTTTTCTCCTCATGCTTATCTCAGTCTGTTCTATGGCAAATTTTTCACAGGTATTTCAAAGCAAAGAATAAAAAATCTTGAAAATACTGTGTTAAAAAGATGACTATTATGAAGGAAAACTAAGCAATTTTGAAGAAACACAGTAAGGTTCTAAGAAATGTATAAAATAGGTTGAATATTACATGGTTTGTTTAGGATGCCATAATTTTATTTAGTTCTCAGGTTTTGATATTTTAGTGGATTTCCTTTATTCTTAATATTCATACACATATTTATATTATGAAGTAGTGTATTATATGGAAAGCAATCCAGAAATTATTATGGCAACATTCAAACAAGAAGTGATATACACAAGACACTGTTTCTAAAATAACAAGAGTTATTTTAGTCATTTATTAATTCTGGAAGAATTACCTGAATCACTGAAGGCCTCATGTGATGCTGCTGTATTGGGACAAGCTGATATTTCTCTGTGTGTGGTGCCCTGTGGCTTCTGCCCTACTGACTCAATTTGCTTGGGTGTCCATAGAACACACTACAGGTGTCCCCAGCAGAAATTACAAGTTATATTTGCAAGCAACCCAAGGTGAAACCCTATGTTTTACCTAGGAAGAAAAGCCAAAAAACACTTGCACACAAGGCCTCCATGTAAACGATTGCCTTTAGTCTCAATCAAGATAAAGAATTGGTTTTCCATGTTATTTTTCATGTAGGTCACAGAGATTCCTATTTCCTTGACTGTTTTCATATTCTGTTACAGTTGTCCCTCTACCATTTCCTTTGTGTTATTCTACAAGGAAATTTTTGCAAAATGAATTATTCCAATTGGGTCACAGTTCTACTGATGATGTCAAAGCCTGTACTCTGTTAAATGCCTAAGACAATTTGTGTAACACCACTGCCTTTTTTTACTATTGTAATGTTAGCTACTCTTTTATTCTCTCTGAATATTTGTTCATTTAAGCATTGATCTTAAGGCAGCAGTCCCCTCTGTGTGTGGAAGGTGCACTAAACAGGAGTTACAGGATAATCCTTTAACAAATTCATCCAGTATGGACAAATCTGATTAAGAGTAATTTCCAAAAGCCTGATAAAACCTGTTTTGCAGTTTGGGTACTGAGCACTGTCTTCTAAGAGACTATTGGAGCTCTTGCTTACCTAGATGGAATTTGCCTGTCTCCCTCTTACTCATTTTAAGTAAGTAGAAATCCACTTAATAATCTCTGTTTATTGTTTCATGCTGGCTTTGGAGGATAAATCAATGCAAACCCCATTCTTTCCCACCTCAAGACTTTTTTCCAATTTTCACATCACACCCTTCCAGCTGATCCAACCAATGCAACTGTTTGTATGCCTGTGCTGCAAATTGGATTACTTGAATGATCCAGTTTAAAAACAAATTTAGTCTGAATTGTATTAAACTTTTTTTGCTACTGAAGCCAAACTATTTTAAATAGAGGTCTTTTGTGAGCAATGGCTTGACCTCTGTGCTTTCCATTTGAAGTCCAGCATGTGTCTGAATGACTTTTCTGGTTAAAGAAACACATTAACAACTTACATTCTCAATACTCTGGACTTTAATGTTTCAGATTCTTGGAAAGAAAAACAAAAACTTTGTGGAAGAGTAATTTGGTTCATTTTGCTCTCAATGACCACATCAGAGTCAGTAGAATCATGATAAATAAACATCTGTCCATAGCCCTTCTTGAAAGGGCTGTTCATTGTCTGCAAGCCCTCCATAAATCATAATAAGAAAAAGAATGATTAGTGAGTAGATTGCAAAACAAATATGCAGGGTATGTAAAAATATGCCTTTAAATATATGCCAGAGTGAGCATGCCCTTTAGGGGGCAAATAGTGCTGAAGCTTCAATGACAGCACTTGGTACAAACCAGCATGGCTGAGACTGCACAGTCCTGTGCCAGCACCCAGGACATCAGAAGCACCATAATCATGGAGATGGTGTGCTTTGGACCTGGCTTTTGAAAAGATTAATATGAAAAATCAGTGCTAGAATTCTTAATGCCCTTCTACTCTGGCTGAAAAATGGAGAGCAATGGGTCCTGATCACTGTGTTCCTCGAGCCTGCAATCTGCTGCCTGCATTCTGCCATATGACTGATTTTGTGCATGCTACAAGCAGCACCTGCTGCTCTGTGTAGTGCTTTGGGGAAAGCCAGGAAAACTGAATACACATTTTTTCCTCATGACTTCATATTAACTAAAAGCCTGTGACATACAAAATTTGGATGTTGTTACAAACTCTGCTTCTGAGTAATAACCTCTCCCTCTCTCAAGGGGAGATAAAACTTTGAGCTCAAAACCAGGGCTCCAACTACATACTAATCTGATTTTTTTGTCACTGATCCATGCAAAAAATGATACCTGTTTGCAATATATCAGAATTATCACATTAATGCACATGCCTTTTTTTTTTTTTTTTTTATAACAGTAATTATAAGTTGCCCAACACTTATGTTAGGATCTAGAAATAGTGTCTGGAAATACTTCTTGGAAGAGCAAACATTTTGACAATCCTTAAGTGTCTTGCAGATAATAATTATGTTAGATTTTTATTTTGTTTATACTGAAAAGAAATTATAGGAATGGGAAATAGATAATGTAATAAACTATGCCTTTGTTATATAGACAAGAAAGAATATTATAGTTTTATTATCTGGCCTTCCAAAGACAAGACTAATACTGTTTGCAATCAGAAACAAGTGGCTCATCAGCATCTTTGTGGTCAGACTAAAAAAGCTGTGATGCCCAATTTTGTACAGCCACAAATCAGCATGGATAAGAGTTCCAGTGGAAAACAGCTACAGTAGTAAAGCCTAAGGGGAAAAAAATACTTTGGATTCACAAAGCTTGTGTGGACTTTTATTTGTCTTCCTGTTTCTTATGCATACATAACAACTAGTATTCATTAGCAGTGGTTAAACCAACAATCATGAGGATAAACTGCTATGATCTCATGGATAAAGAGACAAAAGATTTCATTCCACTTCTGTCCTTTGTTGGCCCGAGTGTATGGCTGATCCTGATGATCTCTGCAGTTCTGTATATAAAGTTTAGTATACAAGCTCCCAAACCTTGGAGTTATGAGCTCCAAATGAGTGTATGAATATGATGGGGGAGAAAGACAGATTTGACCATCAAGTCTCTACAAGTTCAGTGTGAGAACTGGATGCAAGACCACTAAGTTGGGAAATAGAAAAAATATGGATTTGCCTTTTTGACAAAGATGCCACTGACCCAGCCATGGGTTGAGTCCATCTATTCCATGAGAAGTTTTGCTGTCAGTGAGGCCAGAGCATGGCTGGCTCAGGGGCACCCTGGGGTATAAACTTTTCCCTCCAGTTCTAAACAGCATTTCTAATTGTACTCTACTACATCTTTGTATGCATCAAAATCATCATTAAAAACACAGCATTTCTCAGCAATGCCACCCAAGAGTATCTGATATATCACATTCCTTTCTCTGGGAAGGATATAATTGCTGAATCACTGCACTGAAGTTGTTTGGTTTTGTTTTTATTTTATGGCAGCTACTATAATTTCAGTTCTTACGTGTTTTAAAAGGCCCAGTAAAGACAGATATTTTATATGTTTAGCATCTTTCTAATTTACCATGATAATAGTAAATTTAATGTATATGAGAGATACATGAATTATTGTGTCCAAGAGACTAATAAAACCTCCTAATTTGTTTTCTAAATTACAGTATTTGCTCCAAAATAATGGAAACAGGTGACACTAGATAAAAACGTGTTTCTATGCATGCAGATATATCCAGCACCTTCCTCTGGAGTGCTGCTCCTCACTGAACTGAATGATGCAGATTCTCAGTGCCTTCCACAAAAATGCCTGTCTCCTACAGGATTATGCCCAGGCAGTTTCACTTTTGAAAAGAGAGTTCTTCTAACACAGAGTTAACGATTTGGAGGGAAATATCACACCGAAAACAACATACAAAGATGACATCCTCTGAAAGGAGGACTGTCATCTGTTTCCACTATTTTGGACCAAATTCTGGTAGGGAATTAAAGTACGAGCAGTTTTCAATAAATTCTGTATTTTAATAATAAATTTGGACTTCAAAATATTTAAGGAAACAAAGTCTGATTAGAAAACTTTTTCTTTCTAGACTCTCCTGTTCTCATCTGGTTTTATAGTTCACAGAATAAATAACCAACCTTTTTTCAATTTTTTAAAAAATATAGAGGCTGTGGGTTTAGTTTGTAAGAATGAGTTACTTTTAAAAAACAGAAGTTGAAATCTGCTAGACATTCTTTGTCCACCTCTGTGTAAAAAGAAAGACTTAGCCCTTAATGTGGTGTAAACACCTGGAGAAGAAAAAAAACCCATGGAAGGTCTATGAAATCTACATAGAAATCCCTACACGTGCATGAAAAGACCTCACAAACTGATGCAGATGCCTCAGGACTAAATGATTAACTGCAGAATAACATTCAAAAATAAATTACAGGCAATAGATACAGGCCCAAAAAGGCCTGCCCCATAGGGAAATAATTTTCTCTGTTCATTGTCACTTCATATTACCCATCTATCATTTGGTCACCAGTTTCAGCAATTCACTTGCTGCCAAGTGTATTTTCAAGTTTCCACATTCCTTCTGTGTCATTGCATCTTCCCTCTCCCCAGGAACTGGCTCTCCCAGCTCCAGGGTCAAATGTAAATTGTGTTTGGGGTCTTGAGGGAGTGTGTTGGTTTCTTGGGGCTTTTTCAAGCCATATTTTTTGTCTTTTGTGCTTGCACAGCTGCTCTGTTACTTCACCCAAGAAAAGCTGGTGTCTCAAACAAGAGTGTGAAGTATCCCTGTGGCCTTTGAGTGGGATGACAATAACTGTTGTCACCTTCTTAGGGTGCTAATTAATCCCTTTGTATTGGCTTACAGTAGGATACAAGCATATTTTTTTTTTTTTTTTTTTTTTTTTTTTTTTTTTTTTTTCCCCATGAAAAGGGAATACTTTCTATCTTATGGTTTCTGAGAATTTCTGGCCAAAATCCTGTTCCAGCTTACTGTCATGTATCTGGAACTTTTCCACCATGTTGAAACTAAACGTAACTTTGTCCTCTACTCTCTTCAGGAAGCTCCTTTGAAAAACCCTGTGCAATATTATTGTATTGGTTGGGGCACCATTAAATGGTTGGGACAGCATTTTCCAGGGCAGTAATTTCTCTTGTGCTACCTGCAGTAGAAGCACAATGTAAAGTTATTTTTAAAGGAAATATCAAGAACTGAATTTGCATCTACTGCCCTGGCCATACCCATTTCACGGAGATTTTCCAAGGATTTTTTTCCTGTGAAATTGGAGAATAAACAGCACTCTTCCTTTTCACTGAGTGCTTCCTTGACTGTTTCTGTGCTCTAAATTCTGCTTTCTCATTGTTTGGTATCCTGAGACAGCAGGTATAGCTGTGGCCAAAAATATTCCTTCTTTTTCCATGCAGGGAAAAAAATGAATCTCAATTTTTTCCTTGTTTGCCAAGATATTCTTACACAGATCTTGAAACACATTTTTTTTGTCCTCTCTTCTGCAGCAGTTGGGTGGAGAGGCTTTCCTAATTTTTTTTAATCCCATTGCAATTTATTTCTGAGCCCACTTCCTGCTGCATTTTAAAAAGATGTATATTTGGCAATTGTGTTGTGACATTTTGTTATTATTAGCATTTGGGTGAACAGAAACAAGATTCAAGTACAACCCTCAGTGAAACTTTAGCAATGATGGTGTTTTCATTAGTGTTTTTACTGACAGCAATCACATTAAATTCTAACTGTAAGATTCAGTACTGGCTCAATGTGTCTCAACAGCATCATTAAAAATGTACAGCTGTCCCACAGGATTTCATTTTATCCATTTGGTATTGCCACAAACATTGTGGCTCCATGAAATGGCTGTAGCAATAAGCAGCTGAGATGGAGCTTTCTGTGCTTGCCTTTGCCTCTGCCCTTCCTGCCACAACCAAAGCTCCAGTGACCACACAGCCATGGACACCACCCCAGGCCAGCTGCAGTGCTCAGGACAAAGTGCTGAGAGGAAAACAGCTTGCTTGGAATTTACCCTAAATTTTCCTTATAACTGGGATGTTCACAGACAGCCTCTTCACCCAGAAAGCAGGGAAGCATTAAGCCTTACCCCTACCTGTCTGAGTAACTTTCTCTCTGCTCTGCTTTCTGCCTGCCTGAGAAATACATAGCTATTAGAACATGGATCCAAAAAACAAATAAAGAAAAGGGACATTGCTTCCTGTTAACTGTGCTGTTGATTTTTTTTCCTGTGCCTATAAACAATTTGCCTTAATTTCCCTGTTACCAGACCTCATACTTACCCTTTTGCTCTACAACTTGTCTCAATTTGGCTACAGCTGTCTCTAGTCTGGGCTAAATTCTAAACTAATGGATTTTAGTAAAATAACTCACCAGTAAATAATCAAAAGTAACCAAACAACAAATCTCATGGCTTGGGCTCATTCTCTCAGTTATCCTTGCTGCCACTGTTTGGTTTTTGCCTTCACTTTTCTGTTCTGTTTGTCTTTCTTGATGGGCCACTTGTTTCCAGATTTTCTCTTTTTCTCTTCTTCACTCATCATCTTTTTACCACTACTTGTTGCTACTTTTATGTTCAGAGCATTGCAACCATTTATTTCAATTTCTAACATAATAAAACCTGTCAATTCAAATCAATCTGGAGATGCTTTTAAACAATTGCACTCCACAGTGACAGATAACATTAATTAAGTCATTGAGCTGTACTAGAAATACTATTCAAGGAAATTAACCCGTTATGGCTTCCACCTCCCTAAATATCAAAGGTGCAATTTGTTTTTGTTTTGGTTTAGTTTAGTTTTGGTTGTTTAAGTTGCTGGTTTTTGTTTGTTTTGGGCTTTTTTGTTTGTATGGAGAGGTTGTTAAACACAAAATACTCATTTATTTGTCATGCTCTTCTACTTGAGTCATTGTGCAAAGGCACTTCAGCTGTTTGATATCTTCCATCCATCATTTGGACAGTGAGAAATAACCCCTCAACCCCTAAAGTGGCTGCTCCACGCAACTGGAATTCACAATGCAGGGAATGCTCATTGTGTCAACTGGTGCTGATCTGGGTTACAATATGTCAACACTTTGTGCTGTGTTTATCAAGTGCTTGTCAGAAGCAATTGAGGTTCAACAAAGGGAAAGAGGAATATGCAAGTTTTTACAGCTGATTTATTAAATCATACGATCCAGGAGAAAAAAAAAAAATCAAAAAATTTATAAATCAGTCCAAACAGCTGAGTTTTACATGAGCTGGCTTGACCCTAACTGGCCTTAGAGGAGAGGAGAAAACTTTTTACCTGTATCCCCTTCTCCCCAGCTGCACTATGTGCAACCATGCTCCTAAAGCACACTAATTGAGGTAAATCTGAGGCTTAAAGCAGAGATTTAGTAATCCTTTGTAGCTTGAATAAAAGTAATTTTTGTTCTGACAGCCAAATTAAGAAAGTTCTGATTCAAGCAGTGAGTTCTCAAGGTCCAGTCTTTCAAATGGGAAGAAACAAATGTCCGAATAGGCTGAATTTGAAATTTGTGATTTGAGTAAATTCAGACCTGAGCTTACAGTGCTTATTTTAATGCCCAAATACAAGGTCAGTTATGAGAAAAGACATGATGAGTGTAAGCTTGAAAGAAATGAAGGAGTGACACAAAACTACTTTCAGAATTTACTTTCTGGCTTTCATTTCTGCCATAATTTTCTTTTTAAATTTCTTCATGTATATAACCTGAATGCCTCTACTGTCCTATTCTGATCTCTATTTCTCTGTACAGTTGAAGGAGCCACATAAAGTGATTTAAATGTGTCCTTTTCTTATTTTTGCTGTGCTGGTTCAAAATTCATGAATCAACCCAGGAATTCGTGTTGACGTTTCACAATCATTCTTTTTTCTTTCTTTTTTTTTTTTTTTTTTTTAAACAAACTGTGAAAACAATTTTTTCTCCACATTTCTGGTATAAATCCTGGAAACTATATATGCAAATATGATTTTGCAAGACAATTTGCATTAGAATTATTTTTGAGGCATCCTAGAAAAAAACAACAGAGCAGAGGAGTATTTTTTTGAAACAGAGACCACTGAAACAGCACAGAGAAGGAAGAGTAAGGCAACAGTGAAAGCAGATAGCATGCAGTCTGCAGGCCAAAATCATGATTTGTTAACCTATAACTCAGGAAGAAGACAAAGAAAGGAACTGTGGTTTATGACGAGCCGTCAAGAGGTAACTGAGTATGTGCTTATGCAATAAATTCTGTATTAATTCTCTGTAGGTAGAAGACTTTTTTCCTTCTTTATTTTCCCCTCCAGCAGGAAAATTGGATAAACACAAGCAGGCTAATGCTAGTGAGCCTGTTACTTCTTCTGCATATATATAAAGCTGCTGTTCTGATCTACAGTTGTATTTATTGTTTAGTAGAACAGGATCTCTATGCAGAGAAATAACAGTTTCTCATATGTACATCACTGGCAAACCTCATCCACCTAAAGCTGTTTCCAATGTAAATAAGTAAAATATTATATCAGAGATGCATTTGGTTTTAGTTTCTTTAAAAAGCACCTGAAGATTAAGCTTCAAATCATTCTGTTTGTTTTCTATGTGTACTTTATTACAAAAAATATTTTCAAATACTTTTGCTATGAAAAAACCACCCTGGAGATGAGAGGTCCTATAGGATCTGCCACAGCAGAAAGGATAATGAAATTAATCTCACCTGCAGGCTAAGGAGTGGAAAATTGAAAACACAACATTTTTTGAAAAGTAGGTTAAGATATCAAAATTTGATTGTAACAGTATACAAGTGTATCAGATGAATTAGTTCTACTACCTGGGAAAATGTCCAAAGGTTTCTTATCAGGAAAGCAAATACTTTCCTGAACCAACCCACACTTCAGGGAATATGTTACTCAAACAGAGATTATCTGCCTAAACACCATCCCTAGAGCTCCTTGAATCCTCTCTGTTAAAAGGTATTTTCTTGTGGCATTTGTCCACCTCTGAAAAATCAATATTGCAACCAGATCATATACTACAAAGGGTAAAAATAATGGTTTTTACTAAATTCCATGCCAGCCAAAACCAGCATAATCTACTTTCTGATTAAATCAGAGCAACTTAGGCAGTTGGGGAGCAAGAATCAATGACCACCTTAACCACACCTCCCTCAAATGAGGCATTTAAAAAGCACCACAAAGAAGTTCCATGAAAAATATATTTTATCTTCAAAAAGAAATATATAATAAAATAACAGTGCAGTAATTATATTTTCACTGGAGACTGAGCAAAAATGTTAATGCCTGAGATGTTAAAAAATTCCATTCCTCTCTCTGGCTTGTAACTTGCTATTTGAATGCTTACATTTGATATAGCAATGACAATAACCATTCTACATTTCAGATAATTCAAGACATTTTTCTTTTATCTCAACTTTTTGAAACCACCCATTACATCAGAATGACACTTTTTGTTCCACTTCTTAGAAAAATCTCCCATTTTTTCCTGACTGTGAAAGACAGAGAAGTATAAAAATAGAGCTTGAAACTTATAAACCAAAGGATGCATTTCAGCAGGGTATTTTGGGCTGTTGTTGTTGTTGCTTTTAACATGCATTTATTGATTAACAGGCCAATCTTATGATTTTAGAAGAAGAAAATGTTTTTCACCCGTGTGGAGCTGGATCAATGTCTGAATCTCACTGCAGGATTATGGTCTAGGGTTTGTCTATGGAGAGAAGGCACAACAGAGACAGACAGAGGCAGAGTAGAGCACCTACACCTCATTCACCCCCTGCTTAGACACTTCCTGAATCTGGGACAAAGCTGTCATGTTTTGGAGTAATTTACCACATTCAGATGACCATTACAAGGAAACATATTAACAGAACTCTTTTCCAGGACTATGAGATGGAGCTTTCTTGAATCTCTTGCCCTCACTCACAATCCAGTTTTCTGGGCATGATAATAAGCCAATAGAATTAATTCAGATTATGATCATTTGTTGGATTTTTTTTTTTTTTTGGCCAGTAAGCAACCAAAAGAATTAACAATCACATTTGTCATTATTTTTACTTTTCACTACAGTCATATTTTAAATGAAAACTGTTTTTAATTCATGCTTAGGGATCTGGGACACATAGCAAATAGTGTTAAAGAAAATTATTTTTAAATAAGCATTCTCATTCTTTCAAGCAAATTCAGTGATCATAGAAAAACAAACAAAACAATGCAGCAGGCAGCAAAAATACTGCTGCTGAAGCTGTTTTGTTTGTTTGTTTTTTTTTAAATTTGGGCTTTGTTGCCTTGAGAATTCTTTTTACAATATTATTTAGTACATTTTCAATACTGTAAAATAATAATTTTAAATATTTGCATTTTAAATGCCTATATGAATATTGTGCAGGTTTTGTCACAGAAGGAAGCACATATCCATGGGCCAGTAGCATTACAGCAGAATCATTAATCTGCCATGGAACCAAAACATGTGAGTCACTCCAAATACTCTCCCAGCATTGCCCCTAAATATTAATAGGTCCCTGCCTGAGGAGCCAGAGGCAGCCAGACCTGATGTCTTCCTCATCTCAGGAAATACCCCAATGCTGAAGTTTGGCTTGAGCAGCTCCTGGCCCCTGCTGGGGTGGGCTTGAATCAGAACAAAGATCAAACTGCTGCCATAACAAGGCTGCCTCACATCTTTCCACTCACAGAGCAAATTCAAGCAGCTTATTCCAGACCACAAGCCAAATGCAGACTTGTTCTTGAAGAGAATGTCAACCTGTTGCAAAATCCAGAGAGAGGGGGTTTGACCTTAGTTCATTTAGATGCTCCATGCTGAACTGTATCAGGCTGTGCTCACTGTCCAGTGCTCATTTCAAGTACATATTTTGCTTTCTAAAGGGTATATTACATTATAGCTATTACAGCTGTTCAATATTTTCTTACTGGTTACTATAATGGAAGAAAATATTTTCATTAAAAATACATCTTTGCCTTTTAAAAATGTTATAAGTAAGCAAAATAATGTGATAGTTAAAGGATAAAAATACTTTTCATTTATATTTCAGTTTCCTTCCTTCCTTCCTTCCTTCCTTCCTTCCTTCCTTCCTTCCTTCCTTCCTTCCTTCCTTCCTTCCTTCCTTCCTTCCTTCCTCCCTTCCTTCCTTCCTTCCTTCCTTCCCTTTAATAAGAATTTCATTTATTTTATTATTAAAACCTAACTATGATAACAGGGTGTGTAATTGTTGCTTTCCCTAATCAATTAACCTTTGAAGTCCCTATGGAGACACTTATTACTGGTCCTTTCCCTACTGAACTGCCTACTTCCCTCTGCCTCCTGTGCACCTGTGATGCCATAAATTAGTCACAGATGGCCTGCTAGGATATAATCACTGCCATTTGTCATGAAGTTGATAGCTGTATCACTTTCTCTTGCTCTGTAGAATCTACTTCTTGACAGGTCAAAATTTCTACCTCTGTGACTTCTATTAGGAAAAGAAAGGTTCAAAGGTCAAGCCCTGCCAAGACTCCAACCTCTTCAAAAGAGTGAGAAATCTCATATTAAATGTCCAGAATCTAATGTGTGCTGGGTGTGGAAACTGATGCTGAAACAGTGAACCCTGTGACATTTCCAACCTATCTCTGTTCTCTAGTTACCCAGAGCAAGGTAAAACACAAAAAATGAGTATTTTTTTAAAGCCCATACCCATAATGAGGAATTTGTTCCTACACTCTCCCTTCTGGGAAGTTTGATTTTTTTTTTTCTTCTCCTGAAATACTGGCCTGGGACCATGTCAAGAGAAAAGGATTTCCTTGTCTTTGTAATAACCTATTAGGTGTGGTGTTTCCCTAAAAGTAGGTAAAATAGGTGGTGCATTCTCTTTTTCCTTCTCTTACTAACACACAGGAACCTCTCTTTGCTCTTCCAGGAGGACCTAATTTTCCAGGAAAGGGCCACAAGCAGCCACCCATCTGCTATGGTGCTGGTGGGTGCTGCCATTTGGGAAACAGCTCAAGACAGAGTGGTGAACAGGCATCCTGATTGCAGAGCTCTGCTGGGCATGGGACCCTGGGAGATCCAGCCTTGGCACCCTTTTCCTGTCCTGGATCCTTCTGCTATTTGGATCAGGCCATTATTGGCCTGTGGAGCAGGAAAGGAAGGAACTGAAACATGAGAGTAGATCTTAAAAGTCTTAGTGTGAAACAAGCTTTGTCTTTCTATCCTGAGACACTGCAGGTCCTGTACAGACTTTCAAACAAGCTTCCTGGCTACAGCAGTTCTTTGTTCTTGGACCTACTTGCAGGTGTTTCTTTTTCACAATAAACTTATTTTTTATATCAATCTAATTTTAATATCAATTTTAAAACTAGAGAAAACCTTTAATCTTGTTTGCTTTTACATAAACTTCCTTAGTAAAAGAAACATTTTGTAAACAGCAGTTATCTAAGGGTATTCTGCCCACTTCAATAATTTTAATTGGAGAAGATTTCAAATTATCCTTTAACAGCACTAAGATTTCAGCTTGGAGTCCAAAACCAGAGAAAAGTTTTTCAGGAGTGTGACAGTTAATTTTTGGATGCTCACCTTGGAATACTTCCTAGGGAGGAATGTCTGAAAATCATAAAACCTTAAAATCTGAGCCTGTATTCCCTGGTTTTCAGACTTCCACTGCTAGATCATGCTTCTGCTACCACCTTTGCCTCTCAGTTTTGAATCTCAAACATTTTAGGAAAATAAAGGTTAAGATTGATCTTATGAGTCTGGTCAAATTAATTGCACCCAAATAAACCAGTACATGACCTAAAACTGGCACAAAACTCACATTAAAAGATTTTAGGACTTGATGATATCACCCTTTGTCCTTAAAAAGTTTATAATTAATGCAAAACAATAGATAGCAGCTGATGCTTGTTATAGGGCAGCCTGTTCTTTGGGCAGTGCTGTGTGTTTTGTAGCTGAAGAACAGTCACTTCACTAT
The DNA here is from genome assembly GCA_030060385.1 of Muscicapa striata striata. Lineage (NCBI taxonomy): Eukaryota > Metazoa > Chordata > Aves > Passeriformes > Muscicapidae > Muscicapa > Muscicapa striata. The sequence goes on along the minus strand of JAREIS010000025.1, from coordinate 1,461,828 downwards.
TCTCCTACAGTAACGTCTACTGAGATATTTTTGGGTTTTTTTCAGATAATTTTTCATTGATTATAAATGTTTTACTTTACTACAGTTACACTTTGTAGAAACAAACCATTTCCCTAAACAAAGAGAGTCAGATCCCTCTACACTGTATCAGTGTCCAAACCACCATCAAGTACCAAAATCATATGTATTACATATTTCCATGTTCTACTGTGTATCTTAGTGCTCAATTTAAAAAATGACTTAAAAAAGCAAAACAAACAAAACAAAACAAAACAAACCCACCAAAAATTAAAAATAAAAAAACCAAAAAAAAACCCCCAAAAAAACAAAAAAAAACAAAAAAACCAGCTAACCAAAATAAATCCAAAACAAACTCTTTCAGCTCCTGCTATATACACTGTAACATGGTAAATTAGAGACCTTCCTGAGAAAATAGAAGCTATCTACCCCTGGAAGAATTTTCAGACAAATTTAGGAATAATGTGATTATTTTGAAGTCTGACTTACACAAAAAAGAGGATTTTCATCTTTTCTTAGCCCTTTCCTGTTCCTTCTCTCTCCATCTTTTACTATACAAAAACATCTCAAAATGCTGAAAATGTTAGGTTTTCTAACTGAAATAATTTTAATCATATTTTGTAGCAATTAAGTTCAGGGTAACCAAATTCACACAATTTAAGAATAATCTTATTGTAATTGAAATGGAATTATTAAGCTTAGAGAAGACTTCTAATATCATTGAGCCCGACCGTTACAGAACTACCAAGTCACCACTTAATCCTATGTCCTCAAGTGCCTCATCTTCACATCTTTTAAATATCTCCAGGGTAGGTGACTCAACCACTTCCTGGGCAGCCTGTTCCTGTGCTTGACAAATCTTTTGGTGAAGAGTTTTTTTTTTCCTAATAACCAATCTAAACCTCCCCTGGTGCAATTTGAGGCCATTTCCTCTTGTCCAATGTTTTTTACTTGGGAGATGGACCCCTACCTTACTATAATTCCCTTTCAGGCACTAGTAGAGAGCCATAGTTTGTTATAATAAATAAAAATTCTGTTGCAGCACAGTGACACAGTATCTGCCCAGTGCTGTACTCCTCTTTGATTCCACCTTCATTTTGCATGTAGAAAAATTGTTGCCTATTACTTACTGTAGCTTTTTATTTTCTTAGGAGTTTGCTGGCTTGTTCTGAGACCCACAGCTTCAAACAAAATAGAGATGATTTATTTTGGTGAGGTTCCAAGTAGGTGAACTTTATTGTCATATTTTTGGTCAACATAAACTAAAGCAGAACAGAGAGAAATCTGAGCATATTTAATCTCAGAGTGCTGTCGTGCTGCTGAGGAAAGTCATAAACAGTTGACTCCAAGCTGGGAACATCATGCCAAACATTTGTATCTGGAACAGGACTGAACGTTCCACCAGCGTGCTGCAACAGGGAGAGCATTAACACAGGGAGTTCAGTACAGGGAGAAAAACGTTTTGAAAACCAAAGAGGTCAGGGCAGGGGGGTGGAATGGGCCTGGAGGGTGTTGTACATCCAGAAAAGAAGAAAATATTAGGTTTCCTAATATGGGGCAAAACTGAGTAAAATTATTTGCTATATAATCCATTCAGAAAAAAAAGAAAGTCAAAGAATTCCCAAAGGACTTTTTTTTTTTTTTTTCCCCAGTCATACTCAAATAAGTAATTTTGAGTGACAGACAACTGAATCCACTACAATTAGCATATGCCTTCCTTGCTGGCAATAAGATCAAACTGAGGGCTCTGCAAGCACTGTATGCCCATCATGTTACTTAAACTTTTGCTAAGCACAGGAAGGAAATGATACTGCTTTGATGTTACTTTTGGCTTCCAGTCTCAGGATTTCGACAAAAAAGACTGAAATAATATTTTAACCTGCTTATAGGGATTCAAACCCATCTCTCTCAGCAGAGTGCCCTAATCACTCTGTGGTTTAGGGAAGGAAGCACACTCCACATGCCTACTGCTGAAATTGCTCCAGGATTCACTAGTGGAGGGAGAAGAACTAGGAGAGGCAGATGGAAAACAGATTGTATTCCTGTGGTAAGGCATCGGCCTTGGAGAAACACAGTCCCTCTGCTAATGTTTGTGCTATCAGGGTGTGGGTGGAATGCATGTCTCCTTCCAGCTGCAGTCCCAACATCTGGGATCCCAGCCCAGGTCAGCTCAGTACCATAACCAGAAGAGTTTTGTAGGGAGTTAAACCACCAAGTTCTGCACCTTAAACACTGAGTTCACACTTTCTCTCAAGTGTGGCTTTGGCTACATTTTGACCTTTCACTTTCAGCAGGTAAGGTGAAGTCTGTTCTAAACATCTCCTTTCCCATATGAACTGTCAGAGGGTTTGTGCAGGACCTGGATCTTCTGGCAATGAAGCAGGAGTGCAGCTGCAGCCCTGCACTAAATAATTTCTGCTTAAGGACAAGTTCTGGGTCATCATCCTGATATCTCCAACCCTCTCCAGGCTGCGACTGGTGGGTCAGTGAGTTTCATTCAGGATTTTGGCTTGTTTGGGGGCCAGGCTGACACTCTTCAGAGCACCATGCTACCTTCTCCAGAGATGCCTGCATCTGAACCCTGAGCCTTATGCTTTAATCCATCACTTATGCAGCACTTATGTATAAATTCTGATTAAACAGTTCCTGTGCCATTAATTTAATTTTTCTTGGCCTTAAGATCTTCATTAATTCATTTGTACAGCTAAATTTCACCTTATTTCTAGCTCTACAACATGACTCTCCTCTTTTGCTGCTTCTGCAGCTATTCTGGTCTTTGGCCAACTCTTAGTCAAATATGTTCAAATTAATGCAGGTGGCTTAAAATCTATTTAAATTACTAAATGAATGAAATGTAAATCAAAATCAACAGACACTTCCCTTTAGCATACTGTATGTTTTCTGTTATCAGACTGTTTAAATTATAAAATGTCTGGTCTATGTCTTCTTCTATTTCTTCAGCAGCACTTAGTACAAGTAAACAGGGGCATTCAGCAAAATCTAATACAAACAGAGCACTCCTTGATTTACTCCAAAACTACATATTAGAATAAAGACAAGTCTATATTTTCTTAAATCTCTGTTTTGACTAGCAAGCTATGACTCTATGGGCCAAATTCCCCTTCCTTCAATTAGTTGCATACTGTTTTTTCATTCAAAAGACCACACACAAATTGCTCTGGTCTAGTGCCCAGATAGTACACAGATTTCTTGTAGCAATTCATTTAAGAAAGTTGATTTCTGTATTTTATATCTTGCTCGTTATTTGAGAAATTAGTTGTTCCTTTTTCTCTATGCAAAATGCATTTTTCCAAGGGTATATTGTTGTTCCAAACTTCTACATTAAAAAAAAAAATTATTTTGCTTTTGTTTCCCTCAAGGGCTATTTAATATAATTCTATCCTTTCAACAATTTAGATTAAGTTTTTTGGTTGTTTGATTGTTTATCACCAAATCTCTATCCTCTTCTGAGACCAAACTTTTGGATGGATTAAAATCATCATTTATTAGCCTAAGCAGAAACAAAATCAGGTACATTTTTGTGATTATTTCAAATGTGCTCAGTCAGAAAACTGCCTGTCAAATACCTGACAGTACATTCAAAATCTCATTTATCTTAACTTCAGCCAGTCTTTTCTGTTTGAATTGAAAAGTCAAATAGTTTTGCTTTGGAAAAATGGCACCACTCCATAGGAAATATAGAAGTCAACTACATTAGTGTAAAACCTGAGTTTCTTTATTTGTTAACATCTGTGTATGCTCTAGGACACAACGCTTTTAATCCCCAGCACTGGTTCTGTTTTGCCCCTACTTGTGTTTGTATGTTGCTGACTGACACCTCACAACTTTTAGCTACACTGTCTCCATTTCCTCCTTAGCTTGATTTCCCTGTAGCTGGTTGAGCAGCCAACACAGTTAGAATCTCCATTCTACTTTAGTCAAATGCTAATTTATCCATCCAAACAAATGAGGGGAAAAAAATCCTCACAACTCAGAAGTATGTGTTAGTATTACATGTCTTCTTGCTATTATTTCATTTACATCTTGTTCAGAGAAATCCTGTATCTCTCACAAAACACTAAAAACTGGGGATGTTGCCTAGGGTTTGCAGAGTAAACAATTCTTAATCTACACAGTGTTTTTCCCTGCTGTACACACCCTGTAACTTAACTATATCCCAAACATGCTGCAATCATTTAAAGAAAATGTGTCTCGGCTATCATTCAAGAACTTTTTGAGCTTGAAAACCGTACATCTGTAAATTTGAGTCAGAACCATTTTAACCTATTTTATTGAGGCCAAAGGGAAGACAGAAGAGTGACAATTATCTAATGTTACCCTTCCTGACCCCAGAAGAGTCTGTGGGAGTTTTCCCACAGAGTTCATGGAGTTGAAATTTTGACCTGGGTTAGGAGAAGAGGGTGAACAGCACCTGCAAACTCTGTTATATGACTATTAGGACATAAGGAAAACAAATATTTATTCCTAAAATAAAAGCCCATCTCTGTCATCTTTTTCGAGGCACCCTTATGATTCAGATGGAAAAGGAAATCTGAATTACCCCAAAGACAACAAAAGGAATTGGATTCTGAAAAAGTGATGTAAGTCTAGTATGTTTTACTTCATTTCATGTCATGTAAAACTCAACCACAGTGAGAAAAGTCAGAAATTATGACTGCTCAAAACAAAGTGATGCAGAGTACTTTTTCTCCAAGATTTTCTTATCTGTCTTCTTCCTGAAAAAATTTGCCATGATGTAGGCAACACAATGATGTAATTGTGCCTGTAAAACCCATTGAAATTGGTGGCTGTGGTTTTGGTTCATGCCCATAGGCTATGAGCACAATACTGCTATAAGCAAGAACAAATTTAGGAAGACCAATTGCAAAATTAAATTTCACTGATTTTCTAAAAATACTTACTCCTCCCTTACCTTTTATCTCTTTCTGTACCCCAAGACAAACGTAATGGCTTTCTTATCTTTCCCTTCTGCTCCATAGCTACCAGCTGCCTTTATATCCCACTGCATTAAATAATTAAATAAGTCCCAGAGCAGTCATTCTTAACCTTTTTTTTCTGCCAGTAATGAAATCTTCTCTCATAAAAAAATCTCTGGCTGTACACCTTGCTGTGATTTGTAGCATGATTTCCATGTATTCAAAGGCAACATTTCACACAAGTGTTAGCATTTATGTTTGTAAATTAGGTAGGTGTTAAGTCTGCAAATATTCCTCCTATTGTAGGTATTTTATTACTGTTCTCTTTCCTTCTCTCCAAGAAAACTCCAATAAAAATTATTTTATATCATTGCTGTATTCCAGCTACTGGAATCGTTTTCCTCTTGTTTTGCTGTGATATCGACCTTCACCCAAATATTTGCGTAGCAGCAATGTAGTAAGTAAATTAATTTTAAAAAGTAAGAAATCTGATTTCATTCCAACCTGAGACAATTCAAGACCATCCTGATATTTTCTGAAAAATGTTCTAGCAGACAACCTGTTAAGAATATTTGAGTGTTAACAGAAAATCAAGGTATATGGAAATTTTAAGAAGAAAACTTCTGATTCATTAAAGCTGGAGCTCTACACAACCAGAGATGCAGAACTTAGGGATCCAGAAGAATGACAGCATCCCAGCAACTGCCCTGCAGGAAAATAAATATTTGGACCCCTATCTGCTTGTCAATTTCTATTTTTTCCAACATATTTTTAAAGTAAAATACATTTAATATGTAAGACCTGATATTTGACATTAAAAGGAAAGAGGAAATTTCAAAAAAATTTGTTCTTAGTGTATCATGTTGGGTAGCTGAGGATGATGCCTTCAGAGATTCTTCAGTCTCAGCCACCCTGATTATTCTTAATTTCCTTGCTGGTTTACAACCTAGGTGCCTAGTTTCAACAATTGTAGCTATTAGTTGTGTTATTTGGGCAATTACTCTAGACCTTGATCTCCATGTTTAGTACTGAAATTATTTTAAAAGCATATCTTTCAACATTGTGTGATATTTTATCACTATGTCTTTGTAAATAGCAAGAGATTACTATTGCCTGGCATTACTTTCAAAATCAAAGAGCATTTTCTTCTTGCAGGACATGAAGACAGATTGCCCTTCTCTAGTTCTTTTAGATGATGCATATGCCTCATTTTAATAATTCGTTTACATCTCAGTTACTTTTAATAAATGGTGGCATTGAAACCTCTGTGGACTGAGAGTTTTTCCAGGACAGAGGTGGAAGATGGACAATAAGGATTTGCTGTTTTGAAGCAGTCATATATGGGACAGTCTCTAGATTTGCCAATCTGCATTTATTGAATAAAAAAAGCTACATGTACTAGTTAACATTATATGTTCCAGGTACCAGCGTTATAAGGCATTAGGTCAGATATAAACTCAGGAGTCAAACAGCAAGGCATAGTACAGAAATAAATTGAGCCATCTGTCCCTCTTTGGGAGGAAACACATTCCCTTGATAAAACACTCAGTAGATTATAGAGTTACTCCATAAGAAAACGAATAGCAAGAAAATTAAGCCTTCTGCAAAAAGTTATGTTTCTTATGCAAACTGCAGTTTAACTAGCAATTGATGCAGACATGTACCACACATATTAATCACTAACATAAAAATGAATAGAATTTGTGAGAAACCTCTTTGGGAAAAGACATTACCACTGATAGTTAATTTCAAAGGACTCTAACAGAGCTGACTATGCACGAGGACCAAATTTTGGCAGTAATTATGTTTACTTGACAATTTCTACAAATATTTTTCAGTTTAATTACAGCAGGAATAATGTTAATAATAGTAATAATGACAATTTCACCAACAGAACAACAAAACCAGCAACATAATTATAATAACAGTTAAAATATTTATTTGTATAATTATAATAATATAATTACTAACTATTTCTGTGACTCTGTAATATAAAAAATACACTGCTGCTGATCCGGAAAACGTGTTTTCTGTGAAGGAGAAAACAAAAGACATTAATAGATTTGCTGTCTTCCATTAGTATGCATTACAAGCAAATGAATCTTTTAACAAATACAAACTTTGGCTTGAACTCTGAATGTCATTGAAGTTTTACAAAGTAGTCAATCCCCAGGATGGAGATGAAATATTGTTTTCTTAGCACACTTTTAAAAACACAAAGTACTTTAAATTTCCAATTTATTTTAATTTCCCTTTCTAGTACCTATACTCTGACCTAGGAAACTATACTTTCTAGATGTGCTGTTTGAATGAACCAGAGAAGCTCCAGCAACAAACCTGAAATCTCAAATTCAAACACTGCACGGTACAAAATCACTTCCAACAATATTGACAAGATTTTAGTTCTCCCTTATGTTGTCAAAGGCATGGTATGCATGTCCATTCCCCACCATCTTTAAAAGGGGTCTGTAGCCAAATTTATCTATATTCCAGCCATGTGAACCAACCTTTCTGCACTTTTCTACCCTTTCTTTGAACTGTTACAGCTCAAGAGTTGCAGAGCATTTCACCTTCATCTCTTCTCACTTGGAGTGTCCATGCCTGTTATTTCCCCACTTATAAACTGAAAAAACCCACAATATGAACTGTTTGTATTGGTACTCCAGAGCTGTTTCTCAAGTTGACAATGAAACTCTGTTCAAAAGGTGTCTGTATGGTTTACAATAATCCAGTGTGGATGCGAATGACAGAATTCTGCCAAAAAAATTCTCACTGTGGAACTGCAGAGTCCTTACACAGGAAGGCTGGACGAGAGCTGCTGCTTCACTAAAACATCCCATACAATCTTGAAAACATTGAACCCTTGAAGTCTGTTCCAATGAGTAAGCTCTCCAGTCTGAGGTCATGACTGAGAGTTTCAAATAAGTTTTCCAAATCATACTGGTATGGATGAAAACATTTTTACTCTTTTTGCATTGCAGCAAATATTTATTACTTTACATCCTGGCAATTTTTTTGAGGAATTAGTCTTTCTAATGGTTCTATTGTTTTCTCTGCTCTGAGCATAACACAGGACTGCAATTGGTCTCCTCCTTCACTGCCAAGTCTATAGGCAGCTCCTGCAATATTGCACAGACTGGTGTATGAAGTATTTGTACTGTAAAATGACCCTTTTCCTCCTGAAACAAATGAGTTTGTTGGTTTTTTTTTTTTTTTTTTTGCTCCTCTTCACCTTCTTAATCCCTGGTACATAAATACACATTTGAGGTGGTCTGGAAATCCCATATCTGTCTCAAACTCTAATTGCTCAGACAGAATTTGGAAGATCTTTCAGCTGGCATTCAGTCTATAGGTTTCCCAAATGTTTTCACAATTCAGCTCAGCATGAATACACTTCTTTTTACCTATTTTCATATGTCTTTCATTAATTTTATGGAAAGACAAAAATTTAAGAATTTGGAATTCAGACTCAGTAAAAAAAAAAAAAAAGTAGAGTCTGTATTACATTGGTCTTATATCCTGAATTCTCTACATTTGAATATGAACTGAGAATTATGATCTACCACCGTTTTTAGTTATAATTGCAAAATTGGCTTATCCATTCAAAATAACTCCAAAACATAAGTGTAAAAAGAAAAATTAAGTTCCGTTTCTTAAACTTTTTGTGTAAATCAGATATTTTAAAATTATACTCAGACCAAAGAAACGGAAAAGCTGGAACTCAGACTCCAAGCTTGTATTATTTATTCCAGCACTAAAACACTTAAAAAAAAATCTTGTAGTCTGGGAGATTATGGAGAGTCAGACCACAAATGGTATGCCTAATCTTTAACTGTTTCAGAGATTTAAGGAGCCCCAGGAGGAAAATATTTTGTATTAGATTCTTCAAGATGGAGTATGACACAAGGCTGCTCATTACACATCAGGGTTTTCAGGAGACCTCACATTTCTATTCTCCACTTTTTGTACCAAGCAAAAATATTTCAGACTACTCTAATGTAGGAGATCCAAGGTATGGATTAAAATTTGGAACTGAATTTGAAATTTAGGGAAATCATTGATGTAAAGGACTCCCAAATTGTTACTGGAAATCTAACAGCATAATAAACTGATTAAAGCAAATTACATAATTCAAATTGACATTCATCTTCTTACTTGGCCAATCCAAACCCAAATTAAATACTTAAAAATGATCTATTAAAAAATTCGTATTTTCTTTATTTTAATGTGTTTTTCATTGCTAGGAAAAAAATCTGCATATTTACCATTTCTAAATCTTGGAAACAATGTGATATAGTCCTCTCTTGGGAAATTGCTAAGGGGTTTTTGCAGGCACAGAAGGCCCAGCGAGTCCTTAAAGTACTAAAAGCCATCCTAGCTTTGAGATAAAAATCCTAGCTTTTCTGAAAAATTTAGAAACATTGAAGTTTTTACTCCTATTAATCATACAGAAAAGAACCTGTACCAACTACAAGGAAACACTGCTAATACTTTTTTCTTTTAAAGAAGGAAGATGCAACCAGAAATTAAATCCTTTCCCTTTTGTTGTTGTACTGCCTTTCTTGCATTCTCTCTTTTATTAAATTAATGAAGGTTTGCAGTCCTGTGATTTCTAATAACATTTGTAGAGATGTGTATGTGTGTCACTCCTGAACTGACTGCCTGTCTGCACTCCACCTCCTTCAGAGTGGTGAAGCATCTGGAAAAAAAACAACAAGGGTACATTTACTGACTATTCCCCTTCCTTGCCTATTTCCAAACATAACCCACATTTCCAAACATAATTTTATAAGAGCTTGGAATGTTTTTAATGTCATTTAAAATGTATACTTTTTATTGCTTTCTCCTCTGAAAGATCCATAAGAAAACGATTGGAAAATGAGACTGAAGAGAGACATGGTATTTTTTTTGGCTCAGCTGTAAGCACCAAAGAGCTAAAGAGCTAAAAATCTCCCAGATGCATTGGAAGACAAGGCCAGGGACAAGGACAGTGATATTCACCTCACATATCTATGCAGGTATGTAATAGTTTTCTACACTTGATACAGTCACTCTTTCTATATAGTCAATACCAACAAACAAGGCGGGTGCAGCTCAGATTCCCTTTCTCCTTTATGAAGAGATTAAGTGTTCCCTAAGTTTCTACTCTTCAAAGATTACAGAGAGACCTCAGTTAACTATCTCAGGTGTCAGATAGGAGGCCACAGCTGTTAAGAGAAATCCCATTCAGGCTATCTTCATTTCTTTGAACATATGCATTGGCTTCTGTGTCCCTACAGTGAGACTGAACCTGTTAATGACAGCTTCAAAATCCCCACATTGCTCTGCAATGTGTAATATGTATAAACAATTTCCAGTGAAGCTGTATAGTTTAAATCAACTTCAGTTTGGGTATTCTGTCTTTAAAGGATGGAACTGATTCCCAATGATATATTTTCATTGACCTGAGTGAGGTGAGGATGCCACCCACAGCTCTCCTGAGTGATTTTTTTAATAAATTCCAATTGAACAACAGCCTGCAAATGTAGCAAAGAAAAATTAGCAGTAATTTGCAGCCAACTGTGAGCAAGTAACAAACATTTCAGTTTTTAGGAGGGTTAAATCTAAAGAGACCAATGTTTTTATTTCTACCCTCCCTCAATAATGTCTTAGCTTTCAGATGGATTATGCAATGTTTGCTTTTTTTCAGTCAACTGACAAGTCAGTCCTTTCCCTCTTTTAAAATTAAGCCTAAAACAGTATTACTGGTGTTTATTTAAAGTAGGGTGGGGATAGGGGTAGGGGTGGGAGTGTGGGCATGGTGGAGTTTGGGCTGAAGTAAATATTTCCCTTGCATTTCTATTGCATTTACCAGGGTGTCTCAGACTAATTTTTTGGTTTGTGTTGAGCTACATTTCCTACCCTCCAAAAAAGTCCCACAACTGCTAGATCATGGGTATTCTGTCACTCAGTGTTATGAATGTCTTCTTCTGACACATTTTGTCTTGCAAAAATTATGAAATATTTAGAAAGAGAAACCATTCTGAGGGAATACAGTAATGCTTAAACCAACAAACAAACAATTCTCTTTGGTTTTGCATTCTGTTCAAAACAAAGCAGTTTAAAAATGAGAGGCAGGGGAAGAATCAGCTCAAGAAGGTGAAAAGCATAAAGGATAAGGGATTATTCTGAAAGGCTGAAAATCCCTGTTCAGATTTCTGTAGGATACTGGAAATACCCAGGAGCCATGAATGAACAGCTTGCATAAAGAGGTAAAGCATGAAATGCACTGCCTCCAGCACCCCACCAAAGCTGGCCCTGATTTTATCCAGAAGAAAGTATTTGGTAATCTCAGGGTCTGAATAGCTTTGGGACTAATGGCAATACATTTTTCAAGAAATAAAGTATTTACAGATGCACAGATGTGTGTTCACACTTCTACATACTTTTTCCAGCTTTTGTTTGACATTCAGTTGCTGAAATGTGCTACTTAGGCAGACGCTTGACATCCAAAGCTTCCCTTGAGTCCTATATTTCATAGTACATCAGATTTTGGCTGGATCAAATGAGATTTCAGAGATCCAGTCCTTCTAAAGTTTAGAGTTCTCTTTCTAAATACAGGGAGCCAGAATGGAGTAATCTGAATCAAAGGTCTTTTATACAACCCCATCTTATATATATTACTGCTGTGCTTTACTAGAGGCTTCTGCCAGGCAGTGGTCTTTGGTTCCCCAAGCCAGATGATGCAGCATGGCCTGTGAACAGGCTAACACTGTCCCTGAGGCACACTGGTGAAACCACACTGCACAGCACTTGAGTGAGGAACACTCATCTTTGTGGCTCCATATGCTCTGCCTGTTCTCCCAATACACGTTTATACTATGTGTGGGTTTTCCAGTAAAGAGGGTGTGAAATGACATTTGGGTGTGTTGCTGAAAATGTGCAGGGATAGAGGCTTGGTGGGGTAGTATGAAAAGACAATGTGGCATAAAGGGAGTTGAATCTGGTGCAGCTTCATCTCCGTGGTTTATTGGAGCAGTCCTGGAGCATGTTATCTTCATAATAAAGTAGGCAAATTGACTGACAGCCTGACAGACTTTCTTTTTTGTTTTGTTTTGTTTTTGGGTTTTTTTGGGTTTTTTTGGGTTTTTTTGGGGTTTTTTGGGTTTTTTTGGTTTTTTGTTCCAAATTTATTTTTGTTCCAAACAATAAATTTGAAGGAATTACTTTAGATTTGTCTGGTACTGTAGATCAAGTTCACTCTTAACTTTTTTTAAGGATAATAGATAGATGACACAATTTTGGAGTTTTTCAAAGCAACTATATGATTTCACAAACCTTATACAAACTCAAATTCTTTCTATATATTTCTCCTATATTTCTTTGAAGAAGATGTCATCTGACTGTTATTCAGCACTCTAAAGTGCTTTTGGTATCATTACAGTGCAATTAGTTCCCCTTTCTAACAGTATGGTTTTGTCTGACATCTATTTCTTATAAGATTATAACAGATTTCTTATAAGATTTCTTATATAAGATTTCTTATAAGATTATAACATCAGAAGGAGGTGGGCTTTATTACAGTATCAGGTACCACAGTGTAGTCAACCACCAAAAGCAGAGCTGTTAACAGCTGTACAAAATATCTAAACTGCTGTACGTAGCCAGGAGAGGCATCCTGAGCAATCTAAAGGACCTTGAGTAAATTTGTCCATTTCAAATTATTACCAGTTAAAGACAAAATCAATGTCAAATGAAATACAAATCAGACAGTTTTTTTCACTGAGTAAATAAGTACAAATAGTCCTTAACTTCTCTTATAGCTATTTTAGAATAACTAAACCAATACTGCTTGAAATTAAAATAGCAAGGAAATGAAAGTATGCAAAGAAGGCTTCTCTTTATTTCCATTTTTGCCTCCACCCCCACCTTGTGCAAGAGTGGAATAAAGATGTAGACCCAGATTGGAAATATATGTATACACACCCTGTGCAGATTTTGATCTGGCCAGACCCAGCCCTTTCCCAATCTCTTGAACTACGAAGATGCAGGAGTTTGTCATTGCAGCTCAGTGATAACTGCAGAGGCTGAGCAGAGCTGTGCTAACACAGCTCTCTGACAGATTGGAGCTGGCTCCCATCCACTACCCTGGAGTACAGACAAAACAAGTTCACATCTATCTGCACGTGTTCATAAAAGCCAACGCACAGCTGCACAGCCCAAAAGAGGAAGGGAGTGGCTCAGGCTGGAGGCTCACCCTGCTTCCTACACATTCACTGCCTAAAAAAGGAAAGGCAGCTCAATATTCTGGAGAAGAAAAAAAAAGAAAAAAAGGCTCTGGCTTGACTTGTTTGATGACACAATAGACAGAAAGTTGTGCAAGAAGTTTTTCTTTCAGAGAGGTATGGAGCTGTCCCTGTGCAGAAAGCCAGGGCCAAATGGCACAACTAATCCCTCAGGTATGATTCCTACATTAGTCTTTGAGCCTCCATTAGGTCAGCCAGCTGTGAAAAGAAGGAGAAAATGCTCAGTGAGAAGAGAAAAGAAAAAGCAAGGCTCTGTGCACATGTATTTGTCTCCATATTTCTCCCATATGAACACTACAATTTTATTTATTTCAGGTAGGAAGGAAAATCTGTTAACAATTTAGTTTTGTGTGTCTCGTCTTTGTGAATTCTATTTCATTCATTCACCGTAATGGTAGAATTTACAATAAACAGATTTTATACAGAATTTTAATTAATTTCAGGTCACCTTCTTGGTCTCAGCTTTAAATTTTCCAGCCAATTTAAACTAAATTCAAAGAAAAATAATATTATTGCTATTACTGAAAGAAAGACAAACAAAATTGCATCTGTGGAAGAAACATTTACAAAATTATTCCTTCTTGGCTTGTTAAAAAGCTATATGAGCTTTAAAAAGTGTGAATGGAGTGAAGTCTTTATTAAGATCAGCTGCAGAAGGACAGAAAATGACTGAAAGAGCCTAATGTTCATGAGACTACAATTCTATGAGAGACTGGATCAGTGGACAAGGGAAGAGCAAATGATATCCTCTACCAAGACTTTTGTAAGGCCTTTGATAAGGCCTTATGCCCCACAGAATTCTTACTTCTAAATTGGCAAGATATGGGCTTGATGAATGGAATATTAAATTGATAAGGAATTAGGTGTTGGGGCAAATTCAAAGAGCTGCAGTCAATGGCTCTATGTCCAAATGGAGAAAAGTAACCAGTTGTGTTCCTTAGGGGTTAATACTGGATCCTAAATTGTTTAATATGATCATCAATGATCTAAAGAGTGGGATCAAGTGCACCCCCACAAGTTTGCACATGACACCAAGCTGAGTGGTACAATTGATACTCTGTCATCTGAAACCTCAACAAGCTCAAAAAGGGGGCCCATGCAAACCTCATGAACTTCAACAGGGCTATGTACAAGGTGCTGCACCTGCTTCAGGGCAATCCCCAGTGACAAGATGGCTGAGAGATGGATTTGAGGGCATTGATGGGTGAAAAAATTGGACATGAGTCAGCAATGGGCACTTGCAGCCCAGAAAGCCAACACCATCCTGATCTGCATTACAAAAAGATGTCCAGCAGGTCAAAGGAGGTGATTCTACCCCTCTGTTCTGTTCTTCTGAGAGTCCACCTGTCATATTATGTTCAGTTCTGTGGTCCCCAGTAGGAGAAACATGTGGATCTGTTAGAGCAGATCCAGAAGGGACATAAAAATATCAGAAGGCTGAAGCACCTCTGTTTTGAAGACAGGTTGAGAGAGTTAGGGTTGTTCAGTTGGAGTTGAAGAATAGAAGGCTCTGGGAAGACCTTAGAGCAGCCCTTAATATATGAGGCTTAAGAAAGATGAAGAAAAGACTTTTTACCAGGGTCTCTAGTGGCAGAATGAGGCAAAAAAAGTATTTAATCTAAAGAGGGTAGATTGAGGCTAAGCATAAGGAAGAAATTCTTTACTCTAAGGGTGGTGAGAAACAGGAATACATAGCCCAGAGAAGTTGTTTAAGGGCACGTGTTAAGAACCCATCCCTGAAGTGTTTAAGGGCAGGTTGGGTGGGGTTTTGAGCAGCCTAATCTAGTGAAAGGGGTCTCTGCCCACAGCAGGGGAGTTGGAACAAGATCAACTGTAAGGTCTCTTCCAACCCAAACCAGTCTATGATTCTGGTAAAAATGCAGCTCATTGGGGCCTAACTTAATAAGGCAGCTTTTGTTCATCAGTGAAGATTTTGCTCTCAGGAACAGGCAATTAAAGTCAGTGCAATATCTGAGTGCAAAAAATTTACTGCAGGAATTGGTCATTTTTGTCTCTATGTCCTTGCATCAATTAAAAAGGTTGTTGTAGGTTCAAAAGTTAGTCACTTGATGTCTTCACAAGATGATAAATTTGTTTAATATAGTGACTTGATGTCAAGTAACAAGGGGTATATATTCTCATCAAGTTGAAGGGGTTTGAAGTTGTAATAATTTACAAATAACCTTTCAAAATTTTCTAGAAACTGTATCAAGATTTATCACTTATAGTTCCAGGCAAAATGGAATTCCTTCCACTGCTGGACATAATTTATTATCCACAGAGATCTGAAAACAGTGAAGAAAAATCTTAAAAATAAAAAATGTGCTTGTACTTCTTGAGGTTGAAAACCTCAAGAATTACCAGAAGAAGGGTAAAAGCAAAAATAACCAATGGAATTTAGAAGGTTTTATTGACTTTTTCCCTCCATACTTTCTTAGATTTTTTTTCTCCCAGTTTGTGTGAATGATTATTTTTAATTTCTTTATTTTTTTTTCTTTAAATAAAAAATATTTTGGACCCTTTTTAATAAGTGTGCTGTCTTACTAATCTCACCAGGTTTGCAAGAATGCATCATTGGAACCATATATACTATTCATTGTATAAAGGAACATTTATAAAAGAGAAATCAACACTCTTTCTCTTTTGTCACTCCTGGAAGAAAAAGCTTAAATATCCACCAATGGCACTGCACATACCTGAAAGACTTCTTTGTCAGAACACTGACTGTTTCTAAAGGCAAGTTCTTGAGAAAAAGAAATTAGCAACTCAATATTGTGCAGAAGGGTAAAAAAGAAATGTAGAAAAAAGATGTAAAAAGTCATTTTCAAAGATGCAGGTTACACAAAGAGCTGTCTGTTATTTCTTGCGGTGTCTGTGATCGTCACACTTTTTGCTTCTTGTTTTTGGCTAAGCTTTCAATCAGCTATTTTTTATTGTGTATATCATACACCAATTATAATAAGCTCCAGATCTCTGACTTGGCAACAGTTTTCTAAACAAAACAACATAAACAAAAGGCAACACCATTGCAAGATATTCAGTAAGTCTGGAGTGAGTTAGATCCAGCTACTCTACTGCTGTCTGGAGAGCAACCACTATGTTTTCTACTCAGAATTCTTCGCAATCAGGAAATCTTGCCTAGAAACTTCAACATTTACTTTCACATTAGCTGTTCTCTGCAACAGATTCTAACAATGATTCTGCATGATGATGGTCAAAGGCTCTGACTGAGGCCAACTTGTATTTAGTTTTAATTATACAGAAAATTAGCATATCGTTGATAAATCCCTTTTATGTTAATACTGGGAACAGAAAAGTTTTGGAAAGTGCTTACACTACTGCTAAAAGGTTAAAAAACAGCCAGGATTGAAATGAACCATCAGGACCAAAAGAAAAGGCCTGGACTTTTGTTTTTATATTCAACCATAAGGGTTCTTTCTTTCTGCCAGTGTGCACTACAGCTTACAGACATCTAAGTGCTGGTTTTTTTTACTCTTATTGTAGCTCTCTCTACTTGAGTAATAACACACAAAGAAAAACAGATTGATCTATGGATTAATCTTATGAGGCACTGAGCTTGCTACTGAAGATATTGGAGGGTGGACACAGCTTTTCTAGTGTTTATCAATATGAGCTGAGGGAGGACACTAGATATTAAATACATGTGAAAAAAAAAAAACAGGGTGCTGGGCACATCAGTAAAGATATGGACAATATTCAGTATTTGATTCTAAAATTTTATTATAAAAGTTCTTGTAACAAAAATCAGTTGCAGTATAGGGCTTGTTTTTCCTTGCCTTTTTTTAGTTTTCTTTTCTATAGCACATCAGTGCCACTAAAAAGCTCAAAGCAGCCTAGCAACAGTACACAATGTATGTGTGGCAGAAGCAACACATTCCAGTTGTTATGATTTCTGGGATATGGCCATGAGAAAGGAAATATGCCTAGATCACTGCTGAGTGAGTATGAAGAGGCTATTCACAGCTCGGTATGTCAAAAGAGCCAGAATAACCTCTGCAGTCTTGACAGCTGCTTTATAATAAAGTAAAAAATTCCATATCAGCACCTTTTCCTTGCCCTTAATCACCCTACCATTATCCCCTACTAAAGAGGCAGCAGAGTTATTTCAAACAAACTTTTAGACTTTAGCATATATTTGCATATGATGAATTAGAAATTGTAAAGATTAAGGATTAGTTTTGACTGAAGCTATGGTAGCACTTTCCCAGTAAAACTGCAGATACTGTGAAGCACAGCATTCCTCCACAGGAGAAAAAGCCCTTGGACAGGCTTTGGAAGTGCAGATACTCAAAGTTTCTGAGCACATCCCTAACCAGCAGAACTGTAAAGAGGAGAGGGGGAAAAGTCCCTGCCTCTCTTTCAAAGATTTTCAGTTTGGCAATCTGCTCAGAGGCAGACCCAGAAGTGTGAAGTAGCTGAAGGAGGATGTGAGCAGAGAGGCAGAAAGACCCAATCTTTCAGTCACCTACACAATACATGATCACCAGATTAGGTGCTATTCCTCAGATGGTTGAGAACTTCTTCACTTGGTCCTCTGAAAAACGCCCAGATGAGCTCTTCTGCTTGCACCTTGGTGTAGCTTAACAAGTCAGCTTTTGTTCTTCCTCTGCTGGAAGAATCATCAGGGGAATCACTCTGACCACCCCACCTTACAAGTTATCTGGAAAGGGTGTGGAAAAAGGCAATCAGTCAGAGAGAGAAAGAAGGTACTTTCATTGCATTTCTCCTGACTTGTTAGCAGGATTAGTAGTCAGTAACAACCCAAGAAAAGCACATATGAAGAATAAATTAAAGACTAGTCTCCCAAGAGAGATTGGATTCAAATTCCCTGTGCAATAGTATATAAATATAATGAGATTAAATACTTAGAGTAGTAAGGATCAAATGCCAAGGTTTATTACACATTTTTGGCAGAAGAATGTGAAAACAAATCAATGCCTGGTGGTCTACAGATGCCTAGCAGGATGGTTCTATCTCCCAGTGAAATCAGGATAAGTCAGAAACTTCTGAAAATCCCATTAAGTGCTTTGGTAGTAGCTCTTCATGTCTACAAAGCATCTGAAAATCTCTCAGCTAAACCATCAATCAAAAACCACAAGAGAGCAGACAACAAATTATTACAGTTCTCATCACAGTTTCTGTATTCAAGAAAAAGAAAAAAATCAGAAATATGAAATACAAAACTTTACCATTTTAAGAGTTTGAAATGACACAAAGAATTTCATATCTGTGTTTTAGAAAAAAAAATTATGTACTATATCCTCAAAAGCAAATAAAATACAAAATGGAAATACAAAAGCATTGAAGCACTTTCATTATTTTGACAAGTCTGTTTAGGATTCATTAAACTTAACTAACATGACAAAGTTCAACAGAAACTTCTTGTGACCCTAATTATTATTTAAAAAAAAAATAAGGGGGGGCTTTTTTTCTGTTATGAGTAGCAAATATCAACATAGACGTCACTGGTCTTATCTGCATCATGACCAGTGTCCTCACACATTTACTGGATACACTGTGTGGTGCTGGGCTTGGTCCTTTACCCTTCAATGTTCACAACCCCAAATAAAAGCACACCACTTACATCATAAGAACAGTGACTCATGCCATAAAATGAGGCTTCCTCTTTATTTGGACATTGAACAACTGGCTTGACCCAAGATGTAACAACTGTTGCAAAGGGAAAAAAAACCAGCCATTTCCTTTAAGCATAAAGAGAGCTGGTAATAACAGATGTCAGCTTAAGTGGGTTAACAGGGTCACAGAATCATTTACATTTTGTTTGGTGTGTGAGTTTTTGAAGTTCTGTGAAGCTTTTAAAGAAATTCAATTATTGTACTGGGAAAGGAGGAGACACAATCCCATCAACATTTACACAAACAATAGGTCTGTTAGTTAAGAGAGTTCAAAAACCTCACCCCTTTATGTTGGAAACTGAATTCCTGACTACAAATAAATTTGCTGTCAAGTGCACAGGGAGCAAGCAATTTAGAAAATGCTGCAGAGGTAACAATACTAATTTTAACCCGAGTAGACACCAATGTTTCAAATATTCAAACTGATTTTTAATTACTATTTTTAATTTGAAATTCTTTTTTTTTTTTTTAACTTGTGAAGGTTGTCATTGATGTCAAATCAAATATCCCAGCTGTTTTTTCTGCTCCTGTCCCCAGACTTAGGTAATGCCCTGCATGTTTTATCTGTGCTTTTCAGCATATCCATAAATATTCAGCAGACAAATTTCCCTTTTTCTGTTACCATTATGATCTTCCTTTGCTTTGACCTGCACAATCCCATTACCTTCATAGCACATCCTCAGATACAGCTGTGCAATGTTACTGAGGATAATGTCCATGACATGTCAATTTATATTAAAAAAACTATCTTATTTATTAAAAGGCAGAAATGTAAATCACACTCCTTCAGAAAACAAAAAAGAAACCCCAAACAAACTGAAATTATAATCTCAAAGAGATAAGAACATAAAAATCTAATCCAAATGAAAGATAATTATAGGCCTGGACCACCACTTCCATGAAGACAGGCTGAGAGAGTTGAGCTTGTTCAGCCTGGAGAAGGCTCCAGGGAGACCTTGGAGCATCTTCCAGTATCTAAAGGGACTACAAGACAGCTGGAGGGGGACTTTTTACAAGGGCATGTCACCACATGACAAGGTCATAGGACAAGGGGAAGGGCTTCAAACTGCAAGACAGCATGTTCAGATTAGATCTAAGGTAGAAATTCTTCACTGTGAGAGTGGAAAGACACTTGAACTGGTTGCTCAGAGAAGCTGTGGATGCCCCAAAGGCCAGGGTGGATGGGACTTTAAGCAGACTGGTCTAGTGGCAGCTGTCCCTGCTCATTGCAGAGGTTTGGAACTAGATCTTTAAGGTCCTTTCTAATCCAGCCATTTAATGAATACATGATTCTAGCAATGTCAACTATTATGTAGTTTATTCATATCAATCCAATGCATTCAAAGTATGCTCAAAGCCATAAAATTCTGCAGAAGGATAGTATCAAGAGACAAATTTTTGTTCTTTATTAAGTGGAAATAAGCACAGATTACAGGTTTGAGCAGAGTTAATAATCTATTTCTGGAATAGAAGGGGGACAGTGAAAATTAAATCCTCAGCAAAATAAAGCAGGAACTACTTTACGCTCTAAGTTGTTGTGATTCATCATAGTGAATCAAACACCCCAAGAAGAAATGTGCTTTTAGCAATTGACCTTGCTGCCAAACATTTTAAAGAATTCACATGGTCAAGCATAGAGGTGTATGATAAAATATCTTGAAATACTTTTCCTTCTCTACCAGACAGATAGGAATTGAGTGTGTAGAACTGCAATTTTTCCCCCTAAGAGCTGCCTGGTACAAGGAACTGTCTTTGTTAACAGAAGAATTCCAACCTTAAAGTTTAAACCTATATCAGTGCTTGCTGCCAACACACAAAAGTGAGAAATGCAAGAGTTAGACACAGCAGTGGAGTAAGGAGGTATTGTAAAACTACTCTTCTTTGTCCAAGCCCAGAATTCCCAGCACTGGAGTCCAGACTGCCATGGAAACCTGTGCTGAGCCAGGCAGGGGAAAGCTGCTGGTCTGCTCTCATAGCCACAGGACAGATCCCCTTCCCCTGCACCATTAGAAATCCACATTTCCACATTTCCACTGGAAATCCACATTGTCTTTGCTGCAATTATTAGGCCTCTACCTGGGCTTGCTGAGAAATTTTGGCCTGAGAGATCTTAGATCTTATTTTGGTAGTCACAAGGTTCCAGAGGTGGCTTGTACAGAAGGGTATATTTTTTAAAATAACTGTGGCCATCTCCCAATATTTTATTATATCATGGCAGTGTTTTAGCCAGAAGATCTTTTTAAAATATTCCAATGTTATGTGAAATATGTCTGTTTCCATAGTCACAACAGATCCCAAAGGCTGTAAAAATCATACCTAGACTTCATTAGGAGTAAACTGACATCATCCCACTGAACTTGCTAACTGTACTGTCTACAGTCAAGATACTCAGAGCTGCCCATACGGGAGATACAACCCATCATCTGCATATCTTATACATCCTGTCATGAGCATGTAAAAAAAATCTCCCACTACATGGCAGGATTTAATTCTTTTTATCATACAATAATGGGCAAGTTCAATAACTGACCTTTATTTTGATGTGAGGATTTCTATTTCTTTGCAACATCTCAGTTCTGACATCGCCTTGCCAAAAACTCATACAGCTTATGAGCTCTATGAGAAAAAATTATTGTTCTTTCATACTCAAAATATGCAATGCCTATTGTCACAGCCTATGATTCTAAGCCATTCAGTGGAACCTGTTTATCTGTCTGTATATTAGATAAATGATAAAAAAAATCACTGTATATTTTGATCCCCTATACAAAGTCAGTCCATTACACTTAATAGTTCTCTAGGAGATCTCAGTTCTGTAGTTGTGCTATCATTCTCAGGATTTCTGTTGTGTTGGAATACAGTCACATACAGGGCATGAAGCATGAACTTTTCTAACTTAGCACACTATTTTTCTGGGAGGAGGCTTGAAAAATATTGTATCCATACCAAACCAGAGGGAATATGTAGGCACCACTACACTACTATTTCAATTATTTGAAATTTGCCCAGAATCATAGGGCAAACTTCTCTGTTCTTGCTAATCACCAATTTGGCTAAGTGCTAAGCCCTGCAATTTTGCAAGTCTTCAGATGTTGCAGAAGTGTTTTCATTTTTCAAGATCAGACCTTAAATAAATTATAGGGTACTTAATAATAGCACACGATCAACATTATGTCTCATCCAGCTTTATGGATCATCACCAAACGACCAGAAGAGAGTAAGATCAATTTAATTACTAAGTTTGAAGAAGACTTACTTATTAATTCTCATTTTCAGAGCTTACATATGTCTGCTTGCTCTATGAGTCAATATCCCCAGGCATGTCATGCTAGGCTTCTATAACCAGATCAATCCTCTTAAGACAACAAAATGAAATGCAAGAAAAGTAATCCCTTTCCATATGGAAAACTTTCTGTCACATAAGTCAAGACACAAGATATTATACCCACTTTATACTCTTTTTCTCTGAATTCCAGATAGCTAGGAAATCCATATTCTTTCATAGCAGCATCATCATGACAGCATCATTGCAGGGATGTACTTCTAAGACACATCTTTTGTGACAGTTTTCATCACATATAAAATCAGCCACAGTGCCCTGAGAATCCATCTAGCCCAGTAAGTGTCCAGAAATGTCCACCTGTGGAAATATCAGGAAAAAGAGAATTGGACTGAGCTGCTATGATATTTCACCCATAATATTCTGTTTGCCTCAATCTAATTTCAGATTTATTTTTAAGTGCTCCTTCAATCTATCTGTTAATCCATATAAATGTTTTGCAAGTAAAGCATCTTTTGGCAAACAACTACACAGTCATAAAACCTGTTGCCTGCTTTTTGTTTGTTTTGAAATTCTCTACTCTGAGATGGTAATAGATGAGGACCATCTGATGGAGCTTGTACTGGAAAAAACATGAATAGATCCCTATCTACCTTCTCTATGGTGCTAATTATTTTGTTGATCTTTATCATACTCATAAACTTTCTCTTCTGTAGGTTGAAGAGGTCCTACCTGCTTAGTTGTTGCTTTTGTTTTACATCTTCATTCAACCTTATTGCCCCTTGCCCCCTTTTTTTTTTTTGAGATACCAAGGTAAACACATCATGAAACAAGGAATCATGCACTAGCATAATCATGATTTTTTAGTTTATTTATTTATTTTTCTAAAAATTCTTCATATTTTGTTTATCTTTTTGACCACTGACAGACCCTGAGCTCTTGTTTCCAGAGAACTTTTGTATCAGTGAGATTAAAAGAATTGTAGAAGTTCAGTGTATTTTAAACCTGTGAGACTACTAAAAGTCACAATATGCTAAGCCATCCTAATAATAACTATATGACTTTATAACAGAAATTTCATTGCTGCATTTATCTGTTCTGTTTCATAGATGGGAAGAGACATTCAGCTGACAAAGGAGTTACCACCTACAGCAGCTCAGGTACTGCAGTCCTCATACCTGGCTATATTCAGGTGTGGCCCTATGAAGAGGATAAGGTAGCATAAGGCTTCCCTATAAATAATGTCTGGTAAAGGATATTTTTCTATGACACATTTGTACAGTTATATGGCATCCCTATTTGTAACTGCCCTGGCCACATTTTCTAACAAAAGTACCAAGAGCTAAATTCTACCTCTTTGCCTCAAGAAACCTGAGGAAAACAACAGCACTCTCAGCAGTCAGAAATTCTAGAATTCTGTAATTCTGAAATTCTTTGTTGTCTGTTGAAACAAAAGCTCAGCCAAAAACAGAGAGGAGAGGAGAAAGGCTTAGGAACTCAGTGTAAAAGCTTCCACATTAACAAGGCAGGGGATAGGATATCTTGATGTGACTAATTTCATGGATATTGAAGGAATGTGCTGGTAGTCACTAGGTTCCTATGTGCTGCAAATACTGTTTTCTTTTTTAGTTGGAAAATTACTTTTTACAGAAACTTTCTATACCTGAATTCAGAACTCCATTGAACCAAACTGTAACCACAGTGCCAGAATCTCCCATTTTATGCTCATGTATCTTTTTCCTAGACAATGAAGGCATATATTTATGTCCTTTCTTATTTGAATTAGAATTGAGGAGAAAGTAGACACTTGCTCTTGCTGTAAGGGAGAATGGAGATAATTCCTGTCCTATCTATATATTTCACTAACCTGCTTTAAGTTCTTATTGATATAGGTCCTTCAAAGCTCCAAAAAGAGCTTTTGGCAGGAATTACTGTTCCCATGCACAGGGTGTGCAATGTTATCACTCCTCATTATGTTCTATTGATTCACTTTGGTTTAAAAGGAACAGAGTATGGACATGGATCACTTAAAAAGAAATCAGTGACATACTTTCTACTTTTACAGCTAATAGTGGAACTATTACAGGCCATAGTGTAAAGCCTTTTATTCAGGGGCTGAGAATATAGTCCTGAGAAAATGAAATATGAACAGGCAAAATGTAGACTTTTCTTTCCAAAGGAGGAAGTTCAGAGTACTGTAAAAATAAAATAGCTGCATAGAGCAATTTACATTGGCTTGTTAAAGTCACCATTTAAATTGAGGGTGAATACATTTAAAGTACTTTAAGAAAGAGCAGGAATGCCAGTTGGATAGCTAATTTTAGCTGGAAAACCAGAATAAGGTGTAGTTTGAAGAGAAGATCAAAGAGAGAGACTTACAGAAATTGTATGGTGTACTGGCTACCAGCACAGGAAGTTACCATGAAGGCAACCAAAGTCAAAGACACAGTGCAATTATTTAAAAACACAAATGGATACAGCATGTTCCTGCTTGGCATTCAGAGCTGTCTCTAACCCTGCAACTCAGGCTGGAAGCGAACTCCCATTAGCAGGAGAAGTAGAGAGAGAAAAACCATAGCGAGCTTTGTAGATGTGAATGTCTTTATCTTCATTACTGAATCTTGTCAGCCTAGTAAATTTATTCCAGTGCATAAATGACTGAGCAAACCTTACAGTAAACAAAGGGAAAATGGGAAGAGAAACACATAATATTGCAGAAAAACTGGCTGACTGCTTAAGAGAGATGCCTTTTTTCCCCATCACACAAAGTATCAGTGGAAAGGTCTCTTGCATTGAGGAATAATTATTTTTTCCACAATAACTTTTAGATAATATGATCATAGAACAAAAGGCCTGGAGGATTCACCCTGCCAAGATACTCTAACCTTCTATAGGACACAAGCCTTGGGATTTTATTTAGTCCCTATGTGCAAAGCCCTAATATCAGGACTACAGTTTTAATCTCACAACATAAAAAAACAGATTTTGATTCTTTATACAATTTAGGATGGAGTTGATTGCATTTACCAATATTACTGATAAACATCAGAGAATGAGTCATACAGTCATCAAGCAGTGATACTACACTGATCAGCAT
The DNA here is from genome assembly GCA_030060385.1 of Muscicapa striata striata. NCBI lineage: Eukaryota > Metazoa > Chordata > Aves > Passeriformes > Muscicapidae > Muscicapa > Muscicapa striata. Next base: position 1,436,554 of record JAREIS010000025.1, on the reverse strand, counting down.
ATACATGATAATAATGATACAGGCTGCATCTTTACCTACACTTTTTCTGAAGTTACAATGAGCCTTGCATTCCTGGTCCATCAGTCATTCAAGCTGGCACATGTAGCACCAGCAAATTTTATCTGTGATAGTTTGTACCAAAAGATACTTGCCTGGTTAGATTGCTGTCAGCAGTATTGTGTATTTTGTTTATCCCAAATCTGTTTGCAAACACTGCTGAAAAAGTCAGCCAGGTTTAAACCACCATGTATTCTTGTAATGAAATAAAATAAATCATCATGGTAAGTATTTTTTTCATGTCTAATTGACATACCCGCATGGGCTTTAAAATCTTGCTAGCACAGTTAAATAACTAAAGGTTTGGTCCTCTTTTTCTGCTCTGGGAAGCACTTAAATTTTGTGAGCCCTCACACTGTCTTCTGGAAGATTGCTGGAGTTATTAATCACAAGTCAAAATTTTATTATGGCATCTGTCAGATAATGTAGATCTGTAGATAATGGCAGCATCTTCAGGAAGACCCACATTTTCTGCAGTGGGTGTAAATAAATTGAACACAGACTTGAAGAAAATTCAACTGGCTTTGGGTAAACTGGAGTATCCTTAGGATGCCAGTGCTGATGCAGTTACTCATAAGTATTTTTGGCCAAAGGGAGGCATGTAATTTCAGGTACAGTTTCAGGTACACACATTATCCTGCCGTATTTCCCTGTTTCTCATTCCACAGAGCCTCCTTTTCATTTCCTTATTTTCTCTGCCTTGGAAGAGTTCTTGTACAGTAGGACACATGAACATTTGTTTTTTTCCAAAGGCTCAAAAAATGCCACATTCACTTCCAAACCAGTGCAGTGCTGCCAAATCCAAACTTGTGGGCTAGTTTCCTTGTTTAACAAAGGTAACCTGAAACTCTGTAAATTTTGTATATAGCTAACATCTGCATTTATTCAGCTGAAAATGATATGCACAAGGCTAGCTCCTAGCTGGTGTAAACAAGGACGGCTTCTCTGAAGTCGCTGAGGATTGCATCCACTTACACAATCTAAACATATGATATATATACATCAGTTCACTTCCCTTACACAAAGTTGGCCAGATTGCCAGTGAGGTATTCATTCAGACTACTCATACATACTCTTGTGCTATGAACAGCAGCCCTCAATTATAAATTCAAACACACATAAAAAAATTACTCTCAGAAAGTTTAACTATCTGCTGCATCTGCCATTTTGTGCACAGCTCAGGCAACTCTGTTGGCTCTTTCTCTCCTGCTTCATTCCCACATAGTCTTGGATCCAAAAATACCCCATTGCTGTTTGTATATGAAAAAGAAAAATCTTGTTTCCCCCCGACTCACACACTGTCCTAAGCTTTGCTTTGCAGACACTGGCCGTGACAGAATTGATCAAAGTTTGATACCTAAATCCTGGTTTAAAGGCAAGGAAGAGCAAACAGGATTAGAAAATGGGACAGAAAAAGGACATCAAATAGCAGGCTTGACTGCATAAAAGGGAGTGGCAAAGACAGGGGCAGATTATTCTTCCTAGAGCACAGTGGAAGGAAAGGGGTGATCAAGAAAAGGATGGACCAAAACTGCCATAACAAAACTCCAGTTTAGACAAGAGGGAAAAACCTTTGCTACAAGGGTGCCTATGAGCATTTCTCCAAGCAGGCAGCTCGGGTGACTGAACATCAGCCCTTGGAGGTTTTCAAGAGCTGATGGTATAAGGAGCAATATGATCCTACTTTGAGGTTGGATTTAACTCCAGAGTTAGTTTTGCGTTTAAAGGGGATTGACTGAGATTAAATCCTTGCAAACCTAAATCATGCTGCAATTCTGCCCTTTAGTTAAATTCGCTTTTTATGTGACAGAACTTGTCAACAAGATAATTCCAGTGACTACAGGTGAGTAGCACTGTGCTAACATGAATACAATTTACAAAGAAACCCATGCACTCCTTTATACACAGATTATATTATGTATGATACATTATAATATGGTATAATATGAAGATCTAATATATAGTATAATTTTTTAATTTAAGCAATCCCCAACAGATAGCCAAATTTTTATGTGATGCTCTGACAAAACCTACAACTTAGGCAAACATGAAGAAAGAAAAATCACTTTCAGCTGTTTCCTATAGAGTACAAGTTTACTAATGTAGAACAACAGCTTTGATAGCTTTGAAGATTTTACTTCACCCTCAGAGAGAATTTTCTAAAGAAAATGTTGACCTTAAAGAAAAGGGGCATGAAATGGTATTGAAGGAATTGAGCATTGTAATGTCTAGGATTCTCTGTATATTTTAAATACCAAAGGATTTGGAACTCTTTTGATTAGAGATTAAAAAATGAAAGCTTTATTGGTAATTTGATCTTGATGTGCTTTTTAGATCTGAAAATACTAATAAAACATACTTGAATTCTAATTCTGATGATAACTAGATATTATGTTTGTGATTTTTTCTGAAAGTGAACTTTTACTCAGAATTCCCTTCAACGCTGTTATGTACAGTTTACTTTTTTACTAGTAACAGCTAAGATGATACAACATCTAAAGGGAATCTAGGTGATAAACCCTCTTCCCCCAAACCCAAATTTGTTTGATTCCCTCATACTCAAACATCACATATAAAAAGCACTTTTTTCAGACTGTGTGCAGGACGGAGGAGCTGCTCACTGAAAGCAGATGACCAGAATACAAATTCTCTGTTTCTGTGCCATAAAAATTACTAACTCCATTTATGGAAATCACATGTTTCTCATGTATTACAATTGTGTAAAGGGAACATAACGAACCCCTTGAAAGTTAAATTACTTTCTTTTGATTGCGACTTACATCACCCTGCACCTGTGTAAACCACCAAACAAGGTGTGAAGTAGTCAGCACAGATTTCAAAATACCTCCTCATTAACAAAGATGATTTAAAAGATTGTCGTCCAAAATTAGTTTCTATGATAAGAATATAAAATTAGCATCTTTAAATATTTACAAAGTGACATGTATTTTAAAACCACCTAGGAAATCAACATCCTCCCTTAGATGCAAATAGTCTGACAAACTATTCAGAATGAAAAATGTATTCAACAACTTGAGCATCATTTTCTTTTCAAGCACCTTTTGTGAATAGTCTTGATTCTTAACAATGCCTTCATTATTCAAAAATATTTTAACCAGTCATTAACCAAAGATAAAGATAAGCATGAATGAGTCCTGCGGCTGTTTGAGATGGCTCACAAGTATCTATTTGCACTTAAAAAGATTTGAGGATTTTTGCATATCAGAATTGTTCTTTGAATGCTTGCAGACTGAGTTTGAAATACGATAGAAAATGCTCATGATAAATATTCTTTTTTTTTCCTGCAGTGACTCCTCCCTTCCAAATTCAGGCAGCTTGCTAACTTCATGCCTTCTCTGGATTTGAAAAGATGTCTCACACAAATACAGCAAATGTGTGACACTGTCTCTGACAGTAGATTTGTATGACACCAAAAACACAGGTATGCTCTGCTGTTACTGGATGTTGCTGATGACTTCTTAAAAGTTTTTCAGTTTTCCTTGAGTCATAATGGATTAGCTTTAAAAAAATACCTAAAGGCAATAGAGCATTAGGTGAAAAAGGCATTAAGAGACAGATCCTTTCTGTAAAGTTTCCCATTCAAATAGAGAAGCTGGAGAAAAAATGCAGTGAGGAAGTGTCTGTCTCATTTTCTGTGGGAGGTAAAGCCAAGGCACATAGGAAGGGAGGTGAAGTTGTGACACACAGGAATTGACCATCAAGATCACAGAAGAAGCTTAAGAGTTGTACCTTCATATCAGTTTTTTGCCGGGGCGTGGGTTTGTTTATTTGTTTGCTTGCTTTTAGTCCAGAACCCCAACAGTGAATAGAAGATACTTCTTTATAGTCTCATTTTGTTTTTTACCAGACCCAGACTGAATAAAACTAGTTACATCAACCAGGTAGACATAGGAGAATGGGACACTTGGGTACAAGTCTGAAGCCTGTAGAAGGGCTGTAGTTCATCATCTCAACTATTTGTTATGTGATGAATTTTGCAAAAACTCTCGTCATTTTCCCTAAAGCAGAAGGGAGAAAAGTTAAAAAATCTGAAGTTGCAGATGCAGAATTTAATTGATATGATCTTCATCTCTAACAGCAGGAATTCCATTATTGACACTGAGGTATTATTGCCTTGGGGAGTGCACTGAGTTCTTAAAAAGACATGTATGTGTTAAAACAAATTATTTGTAAGTTCATAACTCAGTGAACTTACAGGCTTCACCAGAATAATATTTTTTGTGCCAACTGGAGCTCTGGATTTTCAACTCAATTTTCAACTCAATAATGTCCATGCAGTGATGAAGTGGATTGAAATTCAAAGCACATAAATCTTTCTCCTACAGGATTCTTTTAATATTAATTAATATCTTCCTAAAACTGCACAGATAACAAAATGACCAAATTCAGTTATACATTTCAACTACTAGTTTCTGAAAATAACAGATTACTGCTAGATCTCTGCACATTTTTTTGTATATGCCAATGGAAGAAAAAAAAATTACAAGCTGGAGAATACCCAAAATATATCTGAAAGCAATTTGTATTCTGTTTGTCACATTGTTTTTCCTAACAGCTGTCAGTGAAAGGGATTTGATAGGTAGTGATCATGTGATATAGTACATTATTCCAGGAAATGGGACAATGAAATACATCCTTCGTAGATGCTAAATAATATTGAATCAGAAAATTATGTTCTGAGAGACTCAGAATTGAAAGGATCCATTGGTGATTGGGGTGGATGAGGATGACACAAGAAAATCCTTTTCTAGAGACATTTTCAATACCTGAGAGAAGAGGCACAGGATGAGATGTTGTCAAACCTGCACAAGACCCCCAGCCTGTGCACTCCCAAGTCCATCTCTGTTCAAGAGCACAAATGCAGATTGCATGGTAACAGTCTTTCAGGGCTCTGAAGACTCCACTTAGTGTGCATATTTGTTTGTTTCTTAACTCAGAATGAAGATTTTCTTTTTTCTGGGAAACACTCCAACATTCACCAGCATTAGCAGAAGCCATTATATTATATTTTGGGATCTAAATTCTACTCTGAATTTTTTGGTGGGGAGTGGAGAAAAGACAACTCTTCCATCTCAAAAGTTTCTCAGATCCAAATTTTGATACGGCACACCTCTGTATTCCTCCCATTCTCATAACTTACATCACTCATAAAAAATGTTAGAGGCTTAGGATTAAGTACTTTTTTTTTTTTTTTTTTTTTTTTTCAGCAGGAACTTAAGGATTCATGTCCTTTGTCTTATACATGTTCTAACTCTTTACTTCCATTTTCTTGGAGGGCATGAACAAGTGCTTAATGCTAACCCTGCCTTGGCATACTTCCTGAGTTATGTCCATAAGTCAAAACACCAACTTTTGGCTTTGTTGTCTTATGTGGTAATTTTTGGCTGCGTTGTCTTTGTGGTAATTTTTTGCAGACTGCAAAAGCAGTACTTTGCCTCTTCTCTGCTCTCCTCTTGCATCTCCAGGCTATATAGGAAAAGAATACAGGACAGTGAACTATCCCTGTCCCAGTAACCTTCTTTAAGGTATTCCTAATTACAAAAGTATTGATATTTTTTACTTCATTGGTTCATGAGTATAGATAATTACCATTTTCTATAATGTATGTGTGTATTGAGATGCATTTTCTAGCCTAAATGCATGAATAATGCCCTCTTATGGCAAAATTTAGAGATTTCCAAAAACTTGATTTGGTCTAAAATCCTTTATAGGACAAATTGATGTCCAGAAAAGAAATCAAAACAAAACAACACTTAGCCTTGAAAGAAAAATAGTTATAAAGAAAATTATGCTGCGCATGATATTAAAGTCATAATGTGTCACACTAACTTTTCCTTCTTTAAACTTCCTCCACTTCTCTAATGTTTGAGAGGAAAAACCTGTCTTAAAAGCAGTTTTTAAACAATTAGGATAAGGATAGGATATGGAACTAATTTTTAGAACATTTAAATGAGTGTTCTTTGGCAATTGCTAAATGAAATTGAATGTACATAAAGGAAAGAACAAGCATGTATTATACATGTATTTATTGATATTGGCAACAAAGGATTTAACTCATTTCTGGAAGTGTTTGCAATATAAGTAAACTGCAAGGAATAAATAGGCAAGAGTGCATTGAAGTATTACTGAAAATATTTATCTCCACTTTCAAAATACTTTGGAAATACATTAAGATAAATTTGAAGTAGTACAAGTAAGTGTTTTAAATGTTAGTAATGGCAAAATGGCAAATAAATAAGTTTTTAATAAATATTTTGTATTAATACAGTGTTTGTCTTTTGACTTTTTTTACTTTTATTTAACTTTGAATAATGGGAAATAAATAAATTTAATTTAAGATAAAAAGGTGTAACTTTGGAGAAGATACTGTGTACTGGCTGCCATCCAGACTACATATTTAAATATTTTTTTTAGTCTTTTTGGCTTAAAATAAACTGCTAATAGATTCAAATAAGGATTCAATTAACAGATGTTCTGGAGACACTCATATAAAAAAAGATAAATATTTAGTGGAATGTTTATGTTGCTCAAGCAAAAAAAGAAAAAAAAAAGGATAGGCTCACTTTCAACTGTAGTTCTCTCAATAAAAACCAAAAACCAATTTAAAGCAATGGAAACTTTTCAGTATGATAGCAAATTCTGAGGTTTGGTTCATAACGTGAGATGTGATGCTGTATTTTGGGTGCATCAAATGCTTCTATCAATCCTGTGCTAACTTTGAGTAGGCAACTAATAAAATAATAGAAATAAAGTATATTTCCAATCCATAATAGCCAATAAATACATAGGTCAGAGTCTATTACTACTTCTAAGTACTTTTTTGACTAATAAAATTTGATTTTAAGCTGATTACTTAATGTTATTTTAAATTAACCCATACCCTGGTTGTCCCAAGGCCCAAAATCCATACAAAGAACTCAGCAGACTCCCTTAAACCCCAGCGAACACACATTGCCTTCATCAGCTTCAACCATCCCGGCCAAGAGTTTGCTCAGACTTTTTATGCAACACGTTCTAATGAGTACTGGGGAGTAGCTTTCAAGAAGGGTTTTGATGACTGAAGTATGACAAATTAATGTACTGTAAAAAGCATTTTTAGAGCCTCTCTAAACCTCTACCGCACTGACAGTGAAAAAAGGGAAGCAGAGCTCCTGTCCCCATGGAATCACGAGCATTTGGAGGCACCTGTGACAAAGGATTCTACCTTAGCAAAGGCCATACTTCTGAGACTTCACATAGTCAAGAACACAATCAAAAGCACAGCTTCAATTTTATTCTCTCTAGGACCTTAGAAGAATGTAGCAGCATCTGTATAACAAAGGACAAAAATGTCAGCATTGCACCTAAAACATCAGTACAAGCCCAGCTGTACCATGCTTATTCCAATTCCAGAGACAAACCTTGCCTCATGGCAGACAATATGACAGACTGTTTGAGAAATGGGGATCAGTCTGCTGGAAGCAAGAATGCATTCCTTAATGCTGTGGTAAAGGATTACAACTTGAATTCTATAGCATCTCAATGTTTTCCACTTTGGGGAAATTAAAGGGTACATTGGATTGACATTAAAATAGTCAATGCTTCCTTGGTTTCTTCAAGAAAATGGAAGAATGGTCTTACTGGGTTGCCTGAGAGATCTGGTTTAAAATCCCAACTCCACTGAGAGCTAGGGCATAAGGCAAAGGATCAGGTTTGATTTGTAGGAGAGGAGATATCTCTGAGGCTGGTTCCATTCCTCAGCATTCTCTGGTCCCATACGCATAGACCCTTGACATCTCCAGGGGACAGCAGGCATTATTCAGATTGCTTTAGTCAATGCTCTGCTTGGCAGGCGTGCTTCAAATTACAAAATTTGTAAGTATTTTTGCTCTTCTTTCATCTGGAGACAAAAGTTCTTTTATGTCTTCTGCATGGCAAAAACTTCTTTAGAGACTAAATGGGACAGTGGCCAGAGGACATGCTTAGGGAAGGACAAGACATACAAAGAATAGTCCTGCTCCTCTTATAAAGGAACAGCCTGCAGAATGTAAATAATATGTAGTCAGCAATTAGATGGCAAATACCATCAGTAAAGCTTTGTCTTAGTGCTTACAGAGAACAAAACAAATCAAAGACTATAAGGTATGCAGTCATTATTCTTGATTTGAAGATGAAGGATGGTGGCAAATAGGACTGTGCTGGTATATTATCTGGGACCAGACTGGGGGTGGCTGGTTTTCTATAATCAAGCTTGTAGGAGTGTGCCTTCTTTTTTATTATTTATTAAAAAAACAAAAAAACAAAAAAACAAAACAAAACAAACAAACAAACAAACAAAAAACTAACAAATAAACAAAAAAAAAACCACCAACAGTAATTCACGCAATACTCTACAAACACTGAAGTAGCTGAACCAATGATAAAAAGATACCTTTCCAAAACCTCCTTCCAAGAGAGTGAGAAGTCTTCCTCGAGTGCTGTGAGCTGTGTAGATGCAGCAATGGATCAAGTACCAGGCTGTAGAGTGTTATGTGCTGGAAACGGCCATGACACCTTGGGCCATGTCACTGCTCCTTCTATCCTGCAGTAATCCCTTGCCTTCCCTCCCCTCCTACCTCTATTTGTCTGTTTGGATACAAAGCTCCATAACTGCTGCTGCTTTATCTCCCCGTGTGTTTAAAGAACTCCTCGTACCACATGACCTTCATTCCAAGTCCTTCCAATGCACAGATTACAAACTGTTGCCTCCTCTATGCATTTCTGTTTTCTTCTATTTGTAGCTTGCTTGGCCTGCAGCCATCCTTGGTGCATCAAAAACCCTTTGCTTTCTTTCATTCATGTCTTCATCATACATATTCTTACTCATCAACTTGCAAAATAATGATGACTTGTTTGATTTCTTAAAAACTCAAATGCAGCTTTGTGCAAGAAGAGTGACTCTGGTTGTATCACTGACCTCATTTAGTCATAGTGGCTAAAAAGTGGAAAATCCGACTACAACACTGTCTTTCTCCTACAAACAGCAATGATGTGGTTGCTGTACTGAAAAGGGGAAGCATGAAGGTCTGGTAGCATACCAGGAACGTGCTCACATCTTGTGTACAGGCACAGAAGGACTTATTTGATTATGACCTTGCCCAAATCACAGTCTCTTCAAGGGCAGAGTTACTATGCAGTGCTGGCTCACTGACTTACAGGGAAGCCACTCAGAGAAGGGTATATTTAATGAGACAACTGGATTTTTATCAAGATAAGAGCGTAATGCTTTCCTCTGTTCCCATACAGGTAACAGTACTTCATTACATGGCTACACCAATCCTGATCCTAAGCACCTAATTTTTCTTAAGCTCTGAAAAGACAAATTATCTCCTGAAAATGGACTTTCACAGAACCTTAAGCATTAAGAAGCAAACTGATTAATTCAGTTTGACAGCTCATTGTTAGTTACATGCCAGCAGTTTTATAAGGCTGTGACCTTGGTGAAGAAGCTTCACTCTTCCTGACCTGTCTGGCACTGACCCACCCATAGACAAGTTGGGGCACACTATATCCAAGGACCTTATGCCCTCTCTGATCACACAGTGGTATCACCAGGAGCTCTCTCCTTATTATCTCTTGTATCTTTGAACTATTGGTTGTGAATAATAAATAAAATATAAATAAATAAATAAATAAAAACAGCTGTTCATATGAGCACACCATCAAAACAAACACCTAATAGCTCTCCCACAACAAAGTACTGATACATTTCACACTTCCCATAGTTCTTGTAACTGTAAGAAAAAATAAACAATGATGAATTAATTGGATTACCTAATGACCCTGCATTTCTTTAAGGTGATTTGACACTCATAAATGAAGGCAGAGAAAATAGGTACTAATAGCATTTTCCCTCATCACTTGGAATCTGGATATTTACTGTATACAGCACTCCTTTGATTTTTAGGGGAGGAATGAATTCCATTGGATGGTCACTTTATTATTCTTTCATTACATTTTTCTTCATAATAGCTGGCACTTGATTTCATCTTGATCTGTGCTTGTGCTCAAAGCAGATTCTGATTATCCAACCTGCTGATCTTCATATTGGCTAGTTGTTGCCAATCCAGTAAATTATTTGATTATATTCCACTGTGCCACCTTTAACCATCCAAGTGCCTCTCAGAAGGTTCCTGTCTTTCTCCCCCTTATCGTTCTTCCTGCCTTCTTTTAAACCTATGTTCCTTCTGGTCCTAATGCCTCCTAGAGTATGTTCACTACTTCTTCAGGAGCTTGAAATCTAAGTGAGGGGAAACAAAGCAAATCAAATCAAATCAAAACAAAACAAAAAAACCCAAAAAACCCCCCAAAGGCCAACCCCCAAGCCCATATATTAAGTAAACACCCAAATTCACTCTCGTTTTTCTTATTCCTGGCTATAGTTTGTGTTTAGGTCTAAAACTAGGCCTGGGTCCATTAGGATGACTTGTTTGGGTAAGAAGCAAACACCATGCACAGATACAACAAAATCAGCTCTATTTGTTTTGGCCAGCAGGATTTGCTTGCTCAGATAACATTGCAAGAGTCAGAGCTGCTCTGACTCCGAATCTGAGCGAGGGCCTGACTGTCCTCACATGTGTGATGTGACCTGGAATAACTGCCCTTGGTTATAAATCTCACATGCAAGAAATCAGAACCAGAAGCAAATTGTACAAGACTTTGTATGCTTTGTGTAATAGAGGAATGATTAAAAATCAGCTGCAAAGCACAGTCCAACTCACTTGTGCTCATCCCCATGTTAGGCTGTAAAATACCCAGCCTGGAGAGAAAGTGTCTTGCATACTTTTCATTTACCTCACAGGGCTGATTCATGCCAGTAAATGCTGAAACCCCACCTCATAATTGGAAGAAGTAATTTCCATTCCATGAATTTTGCTTGAAGCTAATGCATGCTATTACAAAACACCTAAAGTAAAACTTTAACCATTTCTCTTAGCCCAGCTGTGAAGTTCAAACTGCTTTTTAAAGTTAATTATCATGCTCTGACCTGCACATATGCACATGTTAAATACAAATAAATCAATATGGCAAGCTTGTTCTTGTTTCAATTTGCTATTTAAAATTAGCATACTCTGGCTTTGCCTATCAGATACAAGTGTGATGGTATCTCGCAGATTAAAGTTTTGCATTTGTGTCTTTGTAGTTCATTTGCTATTTTATAAGCCCAAAGTCCATGAGGGAGTGTTGGAAAGCCCCATAATTTTCCTCAGTGTTCCATTTTACCTTTTTATCTCCAATGTAGCTAGCACATGTGAAGAAAAAGTGCAGATAGCCAGATGGTTCTGCAGTGTCCATATATACACAAATGACAAACACAAGTGACTTTAACTAACACTGATATTGATTCATGCTTGAGCATGTTTTTTTATTCTCTTTTTGGTTTATTTTAAGGAGCATGTGTTTGTGCTCTTACCTAGAAAATCAGTTTTACTATTAAGGAAAAAAAAAATAATTATTTTTTTTTAATTAAAGGAAAAATATTTGGGGAGGACAGAAACATCATAAATTCTAGTGTTGGTATTTCAGGACAACATTCTTTTTATTCTCTGACTAGTATTGCTACCTATTACACATCTCCCCAAAATCTCCTAAAAGAGAAAGATTTTCATATTTATTCTGTGGCTTTCTGTGCATTTTCCTTTGAATCACCCCACATAGATCACAGCAAGATGGAGAACACTGGATTGGATGATTCACTTCTGTTGCTTGGTGTGAAAATCTCTAATTATACTTAGCTGTGGGGATTTTCCAAAGCAAAAAAGTGACTTCTCCTTTTGCCAGGGTGCTGATGTCAGACTGAGGCATTTGAACATCACCACAACTCAAGGATGAGCAGCATCATGTTCACAACCACACTGCTTGACCAGGGAGAGAACTGAGGGCTTAGTTTAAACCGCTCTCTGGGACAGCAAGTGTTCACACATTTCTGTGTAGTTTATTTGTGTTAAGGAGAACTGGAAGAGCACCAATGTTTTTAAAGACTCGAGATCTGAAGAGTTTGGTTCATCTGAAGGCATCAGCTAATTAACCTTCAAGACATGATCTGAAGTGGATTAAGCTTTAAATTCTGGATCCATTTCTTTTCTCGCATCAGCTGCAAGTCTGATTTTTCATTTCAGAGGATGGACCACCCCACACTTTTGTGTCCTCTGGATCAGAGACCATCTCTCTGCAAAAGTGAAAACCTTGATCCAAAAGAAGCTTGCAGGTCAGAGCAGCACAGGATATGCTTGCAAGATGGTTTAGGAAAACCTAAGCCAAAACCCAAGTGATGTTGCTTGGAAAATCCTTGGCTTTAACAAAGTCGACACCCCGGATAAAATTTTCAGTGCTGGCCCTACGTTGTAAGAGCACAAATATCACCAAATGGGAAAGACTGCTCAGCATATCTTGGGGAAAACCGACCTTGAGCAAATACAGGTCCCAATCTCGGCAAAAAAAAGCTTCTGAAAGCTGGGCTAAAACACGTGGATCAATCAAGAGACTAAATCTAACCACTGTTCTAACGCTTCTCTTACTCTTCTTCGGTTTTAAAGGTTTAAATAGAAGAAATAGTTCGAGGGGAGTGGGGGGAAGAGCCCGCTCCGAGGTGTCCGCCTTTCACCCGGCTCCCCGTCCCAGCAGCGCGCTCTCATTCCCTCTTCACAGTGACACCTACCGGCCTCCCCGCCGCTCCCGCATCCCTCCGGCTCCGCTCCCCGCCGGCCTGCCGCCTCCCTCTGGCTCTGCCCCGGCCCGAGCTCAGCGCTGGCAGCCCCAGCACATCCCGCCCGCCGGGATACAAACTTTCCCGGCGAGTCTGGCTCCAGCTGCGGGCGCGCACAGTGGGCGATGGGCCGGGGCTGCCGCGGCTGAGCCGCCCGGGGCCGAGCGCGGGGACCGAGCCTCAGGAGCGTTTGGCTGCCCCGAGCCTGAGGAGCCCTCGGGCTGCTATGGCTCCCTGAGGAGCCCTCGGGCTGCCCTGTCCCCGAAAAGCCTGTGGGCTGCCGTGCCTCCCCGGGGAGCCCTCGGGCTGCCCTGTCCCCGAAAAGCCTGTGGGCTGCCGTGCCTCCCCGGGGAGCCCTCGGGCTGCCGTGCCTCCCTGGGGAACCTTTGGGCAGCCGTACCCCCGGGGGAGCCCTCGGGCTGCCGTGCCTCCCTGGGGAGCCTTTGGGCAGCCGTACCCCCGGGGAGCCCTCGGGCAGCCGTGCCCCCCTGGGGAGCCCTCAGGCTGCCGTGCCTCCCTGGGGAGCCTTTGGGCAGCCGTGCCCCACTGGGGGAGCCCTCGGGCTGCCGTGCTCCCTCAGGAGCCCGCGGCTCAGGAGCCCGTGCCCGCCCCTGCTGCCCCACGCTCCCCGCTCGGTGCCAGCGGCCCCGCGGCGCTGCCTGGGGCGGGCGGACGGGCCGGGCGGCAGCCGGCGGCGCGCAGGGCGGGGTGTGGCCTCGCCATTATTTATGAGCTCCAGCCCCTATTTGCTCAGCTAATGATGCACCGGCGGCCGCCGAGCCTCGCCTCGCTGGAGTGGCGGGCAGGGCAGGGCAGCGCCTGTAACTGGAGAGCAGCGCCGGCACCGGCACCGCGCGGCCGCTCCATTCGCTGCTCGGTGCGTGGCTGCGCGCAGGGGAGAAGCGCTCGCTGAGCTTCGGGAGTCCACTGCCAGGATTATTGTACAGAGGAGCCAGGAGTATCTTTGCAACCACCACGAGGAGAGACTTTTCTCTTTTTCTCCCTTTTTATTTTTTTATTTTTTTATTTTTTAAAAACAAAACAAAACACATTTATTTTTCCCTCTGCCGTGAGCCAGGCTTGGAATTAAAATGTTCTGGTAGCAGGAGTGGAGTCTTTAAACTGATAGAAAGCAGATAGAAATCAGTATTACTGCTGTTTCCAGTAGCTGGGTAAGCATAACTTAAAGTTCTCTTTCTTTTCTGTAATAGATGTGAAATGTCTCTGATGGTTGAATTTTTCTGCTGTTCAGACCAATGTTTTCCAGATTGGCATCGTCCGTGTTTGGCAGGGTTTGTTCTTTTGGTTTTTTTTTTCTCCTTCATTTCTTTTCTTCTTTTCTGCCAAATGATTTTCCCTAGAGGATTTAAGGGTAGGACGCAGCCTGTAGCAGATGACACCTGCACAGCACTTCCTAGCAAAGCGATCCTGTACTTTCCAAAAGCCATGCAGCATGCTGCCAGCGACCTCCGTGGCAGGGAAACTTCACTACTTCACTTTCGTAGCGGTTTGTCTGTTTGTTTACAGTTAGACTGGAGTGTCATAACAGAAATGCAATTAGACGCTGCTTTTTGTCTGTCCTGTAGTACTTTAAAGTACTTGCACGGCTTTAGGTCTGTGTGTTGTCAGCAGAGATCATGTGTACTGGACGTGCTGAATATAGTATCATGACTTACTGAGATAAATTAAGAGAGCTGGAGCTGGGATATAAGCCCAAAGCAAGAGTCAAACCTGCAATGAGCTGTCAGTTACCAGCTCTGCAAATCTCTGAAATTAAACCTGTTTCCATTAGGTAACTCTCATGTCAGACACCCTGAGGTACCTTTTTGGCACTGTATGCGTTTATTATTTATGTGTCTAACAGCTGGGTAGGAACCATGCTGCTCAGCACTTGAATCTTGTATTTGCCTGTCAGTTCTGTGTTAATGGTGAAGATCTGCAATTTGAGCAATGAAATGTGGCAATGTTTCACTCCTCCAAATGATTACATTAGAATTGGCAGGAGGCAGGAGAATGGGCGGGAAAGAGAGCTGAAAGGGGGTTTTTCTATTATTGTTTCCTCCAGTACTATTTAAAGGAAGAAGAAGAGCTGCACACTTGTTCCTCTTTGACTTTTTATCTATATTGCAAAGGAAGCATAGTGCTACTACTGTAGAATACTAATCCCATTGTGTCTGTTAAATCACATGTTCTGTATGATTGGCTATTTGTTTTGGCTGTCAAATTTTATGGGGATTTAATGCCATTTCTCTCTTAGAAGAGGAGTAAGTAAAAGGATATCCCATGGGCAAGTCACAAGGTTTTAAATTTAAAGCCCACAAAGCAACATTAGTGCTACAGTTTGTGCAGCCTGTTTAAAAATTGTTCTTGGCAAAAACTCTGCAACTATCATTTTATTAGTTAACAGACCCTTAGAGATAATTTGAAACTGGGCCAGAATGGATATGTTTTTCTTACAGACCCGATCTGTAGCTGGCAAATTTCTGACAAGGTTGTTTTTGTCAATTAGAAGAGTTGTAGAATTCCTTAATCTTCTCAGTAGTCAGAGCAAGTAATGAAGGAGAGTTTAGAGTGTGGGCTTCAGAGCTCTGCGCTTTCATGTACACTCTCCTTCCCACCCCCAGCTTGATGTGGAGTCCTCATGCAAAGAGAAGCCTTTCCAAGTGATTTACAGTGACTGGATAGGGAATGGCAGAGGTGGTAATGAGATACGGGGCTTTTACTGCTCAGTCAGTGGTGTGGATCCAGCCCAAACTAGTCTGACCTAAAGTCATCCCTGCCTGACAGCTCATTCCTGCCGTGCTGGGGTGGTTCTTTAAGGACAGGTGGAACCTCAGAGGGGCAGGATGGACAAGCCTCTAGAAATATTGGCTTCCACCAGAGGGACTGTGGTGCTACAGCAGAGCTGAGGTGAAGAACAGTAAGCTGACTTCACAGGTAACAAATCTCTTCATCAAATAAATGTATGGCCTTTAATGATGTCTTCTTGGTGTAGGGGTTATGTCTTTCAAAGTGCTTCCAGTTGCCATAAAATCATATCAGCTGCCTCGTTAACTAATAAGTGGTTCTAGTAGAAGGGCTGTTTACATTAAAAAGAAATATATGTATATAGTTACGTATTCTAACTTTTGCAGCTGAGCTGACAAAGTTGTTGCAATAGGTGAAATGAAACATGCACTTCACAGTTTTTGGAGAGATACTGTTTAGTAGCAGAAGTGATACAAATATGCAGTATTCAGCTTCTGATGTGGTGGCTGGTTTTTTTGGGTCTGGTCCAAAGTCCATTAGAAAAGCCACTTTCCTCAAGTGATTCCAGTGACCTCAGATCCTCCCTGGACTAAGAAAAGATACAGGGTCAGAGTTCTGGAGTATTTTCTGATTCTCTGAGATGCTCAGGCTTCTCAGCAGCTAACTCCTATAAAATGAAAGTTCAGCAGATGTACAGGAGGAGTAGTAGATGTATCAAGCGTAGTATTATTGTCCAACTCCGAGATCCTTAGTGCCCTGTAGAAGTCAATGAGAGCAGGTGTGGATCCTGAAAGGAGCTAGCCCAAAAAGCAAACGCTGACTAACAGTTTCAAGTGTGTTGAAATACTTTTGGTTTCACGGTTTTGAAATTAATTGACATATATAGCCAGAATGTTTTTTAAAGATAAACTTGAGGGTGATTAGGGAGCTCAGCTTACTAAAACTTAAAGCTCATTTCCAACCACCTTTGATTTCAGATCTTTTAAGAAAAGAAAAAAAGAACCTCAAACAACCCAAACCTCCCCCCTTAACATGAGAGAGGGATGTCTAAAAATATCAGCCAGATTTTTATTCGTGAAACTTTATCTCCTGTCCTTGCTTTGCTCTGCCTTGACATTTAGTATAATTATATTTCCAGCAGGTGGAATTGTCTTCATTTTAAATAAACTGGGTCTAGTGCTGTAGTCTGCCCTAGCCAAAAGTTGGGCTCTGTTGGTTCCTACTAACAGGCAGAGAATTCCTCCTGTGCCAGCACGGAAGACTGAGGGAAACCACTTTCAGATGCACAAAGGAAAAACAGAAGTGCTGTACCTCCTTCACATCAGTAATTATAGCTTCAGCTATAAGAGGCTTCCAACACAAGCTTTCCATGCTTTTTTTTTTGTTTTTGATCCGCAATATTGCATAAGGAGAGTAATATCATAACTCTCTCTTTCAGGTTTCGTTTCTTGGATATTAAGTTGCAGATCTGAAGAGATGGCATTTCTTGCAGTGAACGTGTTGATTGGGATATTTATTTACTTTAGCAGTGTAAAAGGATCTTCCCAGCCTCAAGCAAGGGTGTTCCTAACATTCAATGGTAAGAAAGAAGACAAACATTCTTAAACAAATATTATGATTGAACATTTTCTTCTCCTTAAATTCAATAACTGTAGAAACTGGCTTTTTGATCTGTGTCCACAATTACTTTTTTTTTGTTTGTGTTGCTGAGACACCTGTCAGCCTAAATTTGATTATTTTACCAGAGTCTATCTATTGCTATAGCTGCATAATAATATGTAATTAATAATTAGTAGGCTTTTCTCTTTATTTTGAATTATTATGAACTTACTAACAACTAAAAGTTTATTTCATATCCTTAATTTTTCTTAGAAAAAATATAACACATGACATGTGGTGGAGAGTATTCATGATTTGAGTTGCTTTCATTTGGCGCCCAATTGAAACACTTTATATTCTGAAAATAACCTGGCTGAAGTTTTGCAAAACAGTTACCCAGGCACAGAGTCCTTTGAAAAAAATACAATTCCCTATGCACTTTGTGTTCTGTGTAGGATGTACATAGCATGTAACAGTCACTGATGCCTTCATACTGTAAACAGCAATGAAAATTATCATTTTCAAAAGAAAGTTTCTTTTACTTCTGAACTGCTGAGCAGTACCTTATTGCTGCAATTACCCCAGTATTACTTTAAATAGTAAACAACTTATTCTTCTAGTCTTAAATGCTGATTTTAGCCACCACTTCAGAATGTGTGTTCTTCAGCTTACAGTGTCTGTTAAATCTGAGCTGAAACTTTCTGTCACAAATTATAGGGGCATTGAGTTTCTCCAGCCCTCAGCCTTTTCTGTGATTAAGACATGAGGCTTGCTATTCTCTGCACCAATACTGTTTGCATTAGGATGGATTCTGTGGTTCATTAGGGCAAGGATGCCCTGTCACTGCCTTGGGAATATTCTCTGTGCTCTGAACAGTGTTTAAGAATTGCTTTAAAAATAGTCAGAGCTAGTAAGTATCTCAAACTTCTACCTGCTGCAATGATCATAACTATGTAAACATGAGACTGAGAGATATCCAGAAGGAGATTTCCAAGTTAAACCTTCCACAAGTACCAGCCAGAGTTTGAATAATTATGCTATAGATTATGAGGCCCTAAATTGATGCATATAGTACTTAATAGGTGTAAAAGAGCATGGCTCCAGTAAAAGCAATAGTAGGAATTAAGTGCCAAGAGGGAATTCAAATGAAAAAGTAGGGATAGAAAATTCTTTTTCTTGCCTACAGTCTGCACTGACTTTGGTGGAGATGGTACTGTTTTGGCACAACTCAACACAGAAGCATGTTTGGTTGTGGTTGTGTGTTACATTGCAGGTTTGCCACAGTTATGCAGAACAGGCTGATTTAGATTTCCACATCATCTCCTTGGTGGCCTTGAAAGTAATCTAAGCGTCCCTTCATCTCTGGTATGACCATGAAGTAGGAAGTGTTCAGGTTTTGTGGTATTCAAACTTGTGAATGGGAAAGAATTGCAATGCAAGGCAAATGCTCTTGACAGAAACTCAAGAGATTTTGTTTCATCACAGGTATCCTGCAAGGCTGAAGCAGTGAAGCAGCCATAGGGAAAAAGATCCCAAACGTAGGAATTTAAAAAATATACTGAATTAAAACCTTTGTTTCTGTGTCCCTGAAAGGAGGTTGTCCCTCCTTCCTTTAGAAGGGGCCATGACAGCTTTATGGTGCAGAGACCCCTTTGTCTGGTGAGGTTCTTGGGCTCAAAGGGCTCTGTGCCCTGTGCCAGCCCTGGGGACACAGCCTTGGCTCACTGGTTCCTGCTGTAACCCTCCTTGGCTGCCTTGGTTAGAAAGCCTTGCAATACTATCTGATTTTCTTAAAACTGACTTTTTACTCTCCCTAATACTTAACAGCCAACCTTTAAAAAATAAATTACATTTTTAGGTCCTAAATTTTTATTGGGTCTTTTGAAGTCATAAAAGTGAAAAATGAATTATGTGTTTTATAATATGAGAAATATGTCTGAAATAAAAAGCTAAACTTTTTGTGTAATATATAAACAGAAGTTTTATTTTTAAACCTGATCTCCAGATGGTAAGAAATAACTTTCATTATGTGAAAAGAGTTTGCAGGTTGTTGTGTATACCAAGGTAATGGCCCCACCTGTAGTATGAGCTTCTGTTCTATAAATCTTTGTTTACTTACATGAGTAGAGATGTAATGGAAAAAGGTGAAACCTTGTATTGTTCTCTAGCTAAGTGTGATAACACACTCTTTCTTCATAAGCTGCTCCTTAACTTATTGTTTTTAAATCATGTAGAAATACCAAGTTATTTGGCAGTCTCCTTGCCCTGAGAAGCTGTCAGCTTTTGTGGAGAATTGTCACTCTTTTAAAGTGCATCGTTTGAAAATAAAACCATAATTAGGACTCCTTATGTTTTAAATGACATTAGACAACAAAGACAAGTCATTCAAGCTTAGGATACTTACATGATTTTTTTCAAGTTCTGAATTGGATTTGGCTTGGTGTCTACAATTACATTGTGTAAGTTTTGGGGGTAGAGTGTATACAGGAGGAGAAAATGAGTGATGCTTTTCAAAGCTAACCTGCTCCTTCAGGATCAAGTCAATTGAGCTTATTCACATTGCAGCATTTCTCATGGGAAAATCCAGCAAGTATCTTGACCTATTCTGTTTTTCATCAGGAAAGATAAAAATGCGAATCATTTGAATGATGGGCTGCTTTTCTCTTTGCCATCTACTTCATTAAGAATCAAATGTAATTAAAAAGTGCGCCTGGGTAATACCTCAAGAGCCTGATAATAGGGATTTTGCAATTAACTTCAATGGATGAAGGACTGCAACCCTAACTTCTATTTTTGAAATCAAAAGCCTGGCCCCTTGTCTAATTAAAATGTAGTTCATGACTTAGCTGAGGTTGTTAACTGAGCGTATGACGTGAGTGGGGAACTTACTGCTGTCTGCACCCTGGGTGTCTTGAAAACTGCAGTGCTGTACAGAACCCCGAGGCTGATTCCTATTGCTGTGCACCTGGTATAGCCATTTACTCAGCTGAAAGGAAAGGTCAGACTGAGCTGAGCTGCTGCTTTACTCAGGTGGATGTGGTTTACAGGGCACTGGCCCAGGCAAAGAGACTCTCTGTGTGCCTGGGGCGATTTGGCAGGACCCAATTTTCCTGTTCAAGGGTGATGGCTCAAACCACTGATACTTGTACAATGTCTGTTCCTGAAGAGCCACTGCAGCTGAAGAGAGAAAGATGGCCCCAGCTTTTCCTGATTCTGAAATGGGAAAGATGTGAAGCCTGTGGTGCAGCAGGTGCCGCAGTGTTGGGAATCATCTGCTGTGTTTCCATTGAGCATGCAGGAGTGAGGGAACCCGGGATGGGAGAGGCAAAGGACTCAACAGGTCTCCCTGCACTATTAATACATTATTCCCCCTCCTCCTGCCTCTTCTGGCTCCTTGTCCCTGAAATAGATATTTTTTTTAATCTACTTAAATCACCTATCACAATTTAAAGCACCATAGTTTATTTTCTCTTCTTACCTTATCTGTTTATGAATGATCAAGTGTGGTGCCTGGGGTTTCTCAAGCTCCATGCATTCCTCCTTGTTACTGCATGTTCCTGAAAAGATAATTGGTAGTTGTATCCTTCAGTGTTGACAGGGAAAAAGCCTTTCTGAAATCGGTGGGAGTATTATCAGAATAAGGAAGGAGGTACTAGACTCCAGGTTAGCGTTAGATTTTGTTTCATTCGAACTCACGTTTACTTTTTGGGTTTTGTTGCAGCCCTAAAATACTGAGCTATACCATTTTAACATCAAATTCTGAATTGGTTGAAGCAGATAGAGTACATATTTTTAAAAATACACTCAACCTTCTCTGGGATTTAAATTTATACAGTGATACACAGAGAACTGATAATTTCACAATTCACTGCCAACATTTAATGCATTCCTACCTCGAATGTCTGGTCTAGCAGATATTTCCCATGTAGATTCTCCTATTGTCTGCAGTGAAAATTCCATATGAGAAGTGGATCAAGGCTAATTTGCAGACAGTTTTGTTCTTCTCTTTGTTATAAAATTACTAGAACACGTAAAGGACTTTTAAGAAAGTATCAGTCAGATTCATTAATGACAATTAAAGTGCATAAAGTGTCACCAGAGCAACAGCAGCACATATTCAACTGTCAACATATTTAAAAGATTTAATGCAACCCCTGTGGTTACCCTCAAGGAAAAATAAAGGAACTGAGAACCATTTTCCTTGAGCTCTTGAGCAACAGCAGTACAACTTGTTTTTAAACAATCCCTCATTGTAATGTTAATGTTACCACAGTTAATAAAAAGTTCATTTATTATTTGAGGGACTTTGTGCTGATGACAGTCTACTAGGCAAAGGTTTATGCTCATATAGTTGATTGGATATTTTTTTGTGTCCATGGAATGAAAGCTATTTATGAAATGAAGTAGAAGTAAAGCATTAAAAGAAAAAAAAAAAAAAAAAAAAAAAAAAAGAGAGATAAGAGATCCATGGTTTAACTTTGTTTACATGCAGAACTTACCTTGAATGTTCATAAAGTTGCTTAATTTTCAGGAAATTGTGAGTAATATTTTCTCAAAATTAACTGATTTGTGACTCTCACAGCTTCATGGATCTAAAATAATGTTAATTTATAAAGTGCTGAACATCAATGATGTTAAAATTTTCCCAATTTTTCTCTTACTGGAGTTTTAAAAAGCTTTATTTGAATACATCTAAAATATATATTTTTTTATGTTTAGTAGTGAAGATTGTTTTTTTACAGTTTGTTATAGAATCACAGGATGTTAAAGGGTTGGAATAGATCTTAATGTCCCAACATCCTCTGGCATGGGCAGGGATACCTCTCACTAGACCAGGTTGCTTAAGTCTTTATCCAAGCTGCCATTTAACACTGCCAGGGTTGGGGCATCCATAGTCCTCCTGGCAACCTGTTTCAGTGTCTAAGCACTCTTACAATTACAAAAATTTTTCCTGATCTCCAGCCTAAATTTCCCCCTCTTCCAGTTTGCACCCATTACTGCTTGTCCCATCCCTACAGTTCCTGACAAAGAGCCCCACTCTGGCTTCTCTGTCGCTCCTTCAGGTACTGGAAGGTTGCTGTGAGGCCTCCAAACCTTCTCTTCTCCAGGCTGAGCAGCCCCAACTTTTTCAGCTTGCCTTTGTAAGGGAGGTGCTTCTGCCTCCTTATCAACTTTGTGGTCTCCTCTGGATTTGCTCCAAAGTTTCAAGTCCTTATTTTAGGGACACCAGAACTGTGCTCAGTATTCCAGATGGGGTCTTGAATTGACACTTCCTAAAGACAAATGCCTAATTTGCAAATTGTAGTCTTTGGGGGCCATTTTTAACCTTCTGCCTTCTCTGTATTTTTTTCCCATGCTTTTTTTGTGTTTCTTTATTTCTCTATTAAATAAAAAGAGACTTACTGCAACAAAACTTGTATTGAAATTGAATTGCTTGAATAGGCTATGAATTAAATTAAAAAAAAAAAAAGGAAGCATTATGTAAAAACCTCTATTCTTTTTAGAGTTCCATGGTTAAAAGTCCTACATGCCAAATGACATTGAATCTGCTTATTTTCATGCTCTTGTTCAGTGGCAGTGTCTTTGAGTTGGTTTCATTGTCATTATTGTTGGCATGAGTGTACAGGTGAGGATAATTTATTGTTTCTGTATTTAGTTAAATTGTGCCATGCGATTTGACTTCAGTTATGAAAATGCAATAAAGCTGAAGTCACAGGTGGTGTTTGGTCCAGTTCTGTGTTTGTGCTCTAAAGTTACTGTAAGTGATACCCTCATGGGAAAGCGCAAATAAGTATGTCTTCAAGGTAGTTAATGATCAGGCAACAAAGGTGCCTGATAATTAACAAAGATAGTTAATTACCTTCCAACAAATTATCAGCCTACAAATTTGATCGTACTCTTGGATGAGGAGCTTGTCTGAATTTGACAAAATTTGTGAAGACTTGTTTTTTTCTTGAACACTAATAAGTAGATCTGTTATCTAAGAGATTACTTGCTTTCTTTAATCTCTTTATGTTCCTGAACTCAGTCAATTTGACCTGTATCTGAACCAGCCCATGGTTTTGTTTGGTTTTTTTTATTTATTTTGGTATGGAAAAATCAAACTTTATCTTAGAACATTTTGACAGATTCTTCACATCTTGGCGCTCTCTGCTTGTCATAGAAGAAAGCAGCTTATCTTGGCCAGTTCCATTGCTCTGTCATTACAATTCTTTCTTGTGTTGCCTGTCCAAGGCAAATGCTGAAATCTCTATGTAGGCAGTTATATTGCCTTTATTCCACAACACATCTTCTTTTTACGTTTAAAAAAATGTGATGAGAGAGAAATGTCATAGACATTGCTAATACCCCATTTTTTTCCGGATTGTTCGGGTACCAGTAACAAGAGCTCCTCTGTGAGCCATTTCCATACTGGATGAGCTCACAGTGCACTTTGATATGTTGAGCTGCACAAGCCTTTTTGTGTATCAGATGTAATTAGTGACGTGACTCACAATAATTACTCATTTTATTGAAATGCGTTGACTGAGATCCTGCCATGAATAAATACATAGACCAAGAACTTACCCTGTTATTTGAACTGACTACTCCCTCAACATCTGTATTTTGTTCTTTTTGCTGCTGACTTTTCAGAGTTCTCAGTAACACTCCTTAATAAAAGGACTAGGCAGTGTTTCCCCAGGAGAAGGTCTTTATCTTAGGGACACAGCTTGCTGATTCACAGTGCAGCTCCTCAGTTCATCTCATCTCATCTTACATTCAGACATCACTGGCTCAGCAGACACGAGGTTAAAAGAAGGCTGTATGTTTCTCCCTGTTCAATTGATTGCATAGTTGGGGTCTCAGGGATACAACTGAGTGAAACGTGCTCCATTACCTGTGTGAATCAGGGTGATGTTGTATCTCTCTTACTGGGAATCAAGATAAATGTGTGTTTCCAGGAATGAAGAGAATGACTGTGATTAACAGAGGGTTTTCACCATTCCTCCCTTCCCTTTATATCTCCATCTTTATTCAGTGCAAACTTGGTACAATTACATTTGCATCATTACTTCATCTGCCACTGATATAGCTTCTTCCAGGAAGCAGGAATCCTAGTAGTGATTTACTGGAGCTAAGCCTCAGGTGTAACAATGGAAAGAAGATAGGGAATGATTGCTCTGCCTCTCCCATTAAAGCACTCTGGAGCTGGGACCATCATCCCTTTAGAGAGCTTAGCTCTTCATCTTATCTTTATGAATGTAAGGCTAACTATTCCTCCTTGAGGAGAAGTTTCTTGGTTCTTTTGTGTGTAAGGTTGGTGGAGGTTTTGTTTCCTGCTCCTTTGTACAGCAGCGTTTGGGATATTTCCAGCTACTACTCTAACCCAGCCAATAAATTCTGCAAAAGAGAGTGCTACAAAGGCTTCTCAATTACCGCAACTAATACCCCAGATTATACAAAGATTTTTTTTCAGAAACACAGTACACATAGTTTTAACTTATAATCTTGGAAGGCTTCTATTCCAAGGCAGCATTTTGAAGACATGTCTTATTGCCATCTTTCATCCTACCTACAAGAAATTAGGCCATGATATTTCATCATTATCAGGAAAGAAAAAGAAAAAAAATCTGGGACTCTCTATCAAATCACCTTAATAGAAAATGCTCTGGAAAGCATTTCATCAGTACAAAACTCGACTGAGTGCTGTCAGGGAGTTGCAAGAAATGCAGGATGTATTGGGAACTCTGTGTGTTGTTAGGGAGAAGTGAATTTCAGATCTGGTGTGTGAATGCCCTCAAATCATCAGGAGTTTAGAGACTGGACTGTGAGCAACATTCAGGGCTGAGCTCTTAATTTGTGGATTAGCCACACTCTCCCAAGTGGTATATGTCATTTTGAATGACATTGATAATACTGAGAAAGGAAGAATGGTTTTGTATTTGTTTGGGGTTTTTAAATTTTTATTTGGGGACTGTAAGTAACACTTCATATGAAATATGGCCTATTTTTATAAGAATGTTTTATTTCCAGTAAAAATTTGAAATTCAAATATGATTTTGTGAAATGCAATTTTTAGCGATAGAGTGAAATTAATACCCAGACTTTTGAACTGTTCTTCCTAATCTTACACACTGCTCTGGAATAAATTATTACTCACCTAAATGATCTTCTAGAATGTGGATGAGGAGACATCACAATCAGCTGGGACTGCCAAGTTTCTTCATGGAAAAAAAATGTGTATTGGCAGTTGCTTCTTTAAAAAAAAAATAAAAAGAAGAATTCAAAACTAAGCTGAATCCAAATTCTTTAAATTACAGTCACTGCTTTCAGACATTAAGAAGGTCAGAATGGCATTCCAAAATTTAAAAAAAAAAAAGTTTTTAAGAATTACACCGTAAATGTGTGATGTATTAAAATCCACTTTTAACTATTGTCTCAATTATTGTCTCATTTTAGAATTTCCTTTGCAATTTTGCAGTTCCGATACTGCTTTGAAACAGAACTGAAAAACATAAGGTCTAGCAAATTCCTCCCTGAGAGCAATAGGCTTTCTCAGTTACCTGTTCTCCTTATCATTTGTTGTTCTTTCTGTTGCTTGATAAAATTTTTTCTGTTGCTTAACAACATTTCTCTTTTCCATTCTTAATGAAATATGTATTAATTTTCAAAAGCTTTGAGTTGTGCAGAATAAATCAGTTTATGTTATTTCAGAATCAAGTAAATTGGACAAATACTTGTCTTCTTCTAACATCTGTGTAAATTGGACTAGACCTCTCAGTCTCACAGCTTAAGCAGGCTGCAGATTAGATTTACAGATATAAGAGAAATATCCAAGGCAAGTGTCTGATCCCTTATTTAGCTCAATTGGCTGAGAGTGATAAGCTTCATTTTCTTTCCTTCTCATGATGAAGACTTCTGAACAGCAGGAGAAGTACCATAGTATATATGCACACCACAAAGTGATAGTGCAACAGGAAACAGAGAGGGGAAGAGAGTAACATTAGATGTATTCATAATCCTGCAATAATTTATTTTTCATGAAAAAAGGCATATGTATTTAAAACAGTGTTACAGATACATCAATTTGAAGCCTGCATTTTCTATTTGTTAATCTCAAGCTTTAACTTGGTTTGAACACTGATACAGAAACTCCTTGAAAACAGCCACTGGTCTCAGGAGAGTGGATTTTCCTTATTCTCTCAGATATCCACGGAGCCATAGCCAGCCAGGCAGTGAAACACTTGGATTCTCCTTGGCTCCAACACTGTCACACACCTCTGCAGCCTTTCTGGTGCATTACAAAGGCACAGGATACACATCATGCCATGTACTTTCAATAGCCCTTGGAAACTCCTCCTTGTCTGGAATAACCAGTCTTCATGGCTCTCATTGCAGTTTTCTGAGACAGTCTCTGTGTGAGTATGTTGAGTGCTCTTACAAGACAAATATCAAATTAGAACACAAAAATGTGAGCACTTACATTTTCAGAATGGCACTTTCTGTTTTTTTAATATCAGCCAATTACGATGTTATTTTCAAGGAGAGGCTTGGCATTTTTTCAAAAATTTACTTCTTGAGGCCTGAAGAGGATTTAGTTGGCATGAAGCAGTGATCCCAGGCTTAGACTTTGCGATGGCTTCAACGTGAACACAGCTGGAATTTTTTAAGCTGATTCCACTAAAAACCCATTTCCTGCCACTGTTGAAAATAATGCACTGTATTATTTTTTTTCCCTAAAGCAGACAAACCTACAGCAAAGACAAAAGAGTTTAAAGCCCCCATGAGGTGTTTTATTGTGGTTTGCATTCGGGAACTCAAACAGTGCATACACAGCTATTAAATATGAAAACGAATGTGCCTGTAAAGCCTTTACCTCTTATTTAATAGCTTATCATCTTTGCAGCTTTGCTAACCCCCTTTAAAATGAGAAGAGTGTCAGCCATTCATTTTTTCCAACAGGAGCATTGTTTTTCTTCTGGATACTTGCAAATGTAAGACTTTTTTAGACAAAATTTCAAAAACGAAAGTAGGTAAAGAATAATTTATCTGTGATTTTTATTCCATTGAATGGTTTTTTCAAGCTCCCTCTCTACTATCTCCTGATCTCAGATAAATGTGTTCTTAAGTTCACCCCAACAACTGAGAGGCTAAGCTGCATAAAATTGCAAAAACTTATTTTAAGCTTTCAGATGCAGTCAGGTGTACCACTGCATGAGCAGTGCTCAGGAGGTGGAGCTAGGAGAAGACTTATGAACTTGGCCAGCATAGTTTGGCCCACCAGCCAGGTCCAACAAACCACAGATTGTTTTTATCTGGTCACATTCGTTCCTTTGAGATATGGGAGGATCAGCTTGCACAGTATGTGCTTCCTTAGCTGATGAATTTGTCCTCCCCAGCACCCAGAAGATGAGCAGAAGTGGGTTCATGAAGCACTGGCATGGTGCTTACTGAAGGGAAAGAACATGAATCTTGATGCATTTTTGTGTATATCTGTCCCTGGACTACTTAGAGCATGCTCTGGGGGAGAGGGGCAAGCACAGGAGGAATTCAGCATCTCCCCAGCAGCTGGGGAGAGCAGCACGACCACCCTGATGCAGGGGCTCTGAGGAGGCTTTTATAGAGGAAGGCTGTGCCAGCTGAGTCAATACAGGGGCGGGTTTCATACCTACTGTGGTAATTCACAGAGATGTGTTGGATGGGGGAGACAATCTCATAGAATTATTTAAGAAAATGCAACCAGCCAGTCTTTTTGGAGTTTGACTTTTTTTTTTCCCAGATACACAAATCTGCCTCAAATTATGACTTAATTTCCATTTGCTATTAAAAAAAAAAAAAAAAAAAAAAAAAAAAAAAAAAAAAGTATGTTTTATTCCAGATTCTAAGTCTCATTTCCAAAGAACTTTTCTTCATAAAAGCATTCCAGTTACATTCAGCACTGCAGTCCAGTGATGGGATCATTATTATTATTATTATTATTATTATTATTATTATTATTATTATTACATTTGTGCTTATATCCAATGCATTTTTATGGGTACTGGTATTATTTTGGTATTAATATTCGTACTGGGGTCAACTATTGAATGCTGGTTATGAGGCAGCCTGTCCTTCTCCTTGTATGCTCACTTCCTCTCTTACCTTGTTCTTGAAGCGGTGAAAGAATTCTGCCCGGATTTTTCTGAGAGCAAGCAGCTGAGTTTATTTTTTTCACTCTGTGTGGTGACTGTGACAGACCTTTGCTTTAAGGTTATTTTCTTTTGCACAAAGGGACAGTGGCATGGGAAGGAGTTTATGGCTTGCTTACGGCTATTGAAAGCTTCCCTAGCCAGCTGGAGATCACTTTCAGATTGGGTTGGATGTAAGAGAAAACATGTAAGTCTAAGATCAGCTAAACTTGAGATTGTGTGTAACATCAATAAACCACAGCACTCTGAATAAACAAGGTGGCCACTCACTGTTTACTGTTCCCTTTGCTTATTTTTCCAGCACTGTGTCTGTGATAGCTCCAACCTGTTTGCTGAGCAGCTTTTAATGGGTTTTTGCTCAAAATAGGTCTAATTCTTAGCTGATAGGTATAAGTTCTATGTGGAAATGTGTTAGAGAGGACTAACAGATTGTGGGACAAGTTTTTTCTAAAAGGCCCTTTAAAGAAAGTAAATGTTTATCAGTGATATAGGTGACATGGGAAGCACCAGGAGGTGAAAGGGGCTTTTAGAGGTTACTCACAAAATACTGCACCCCAGCTCATGTTGTATGAGAACATTCAGCCTTAATGTCTGCTCCAGAGGTAATCTCCAGTTCCTTTGAAGCTGACTTCAAATCTGCTATCAGATCTTGTGTTGAAAAAAGTACACGAGTGTTCTCTTTAGGCTCATTTAGGAGGCAAAATACTTTTTTTTCACATAGGGATGGAGCATAGTTCTGGCCTACTGTATCATTTATGTGTTAAAGTTTTCTACAGTCTTTGCAATTTATTTGTTTTGATTTGTGGAGGTGAAACGTAGGGGAAAGAAGGTGTTTGGTTTTGGACCATCCCAGCGTAAGAGATTCTGGGGAAATAAGGGCCACAAGGCTGCTGTGAGTGCTGGAACACATGGGAAGCAGAGTTTCTTCTGGTGGCTGTCTGATGGGGAGATTCAGATTCTTCTCAGCAATACACAGTGACATCTGTTTCGATGATGGGACTTTTCTTATTTTTTGTTTGTTTGTTGTTGTTTTTTGGTTTGCTTTTTTTTTTTTTACTGTAAGCTTACTGAAACATTGCAACAGGTTATACAAGGAGGCAAAAGACTCGCCTCTGCTGCTCCAGATATTTGAAGCTCAGTGAGATGAGAGACTGCAAATCCACCTCACCTTGGTGGGTAGCCCTGTTTTGAGCAGGATTTTGGCTGACACAACCTTCAGATGTCTTTTCTAACCTGCGTGTTTTTTGCTTCCGTGATTGTATCAGAGATCAGCAGGTCTGAGTGTTAAGATGTTGGTGTCTATTTTGGCAGTGTTTCCAGTACAGCTTATCTATTAAAGTAGTTCTGAAGAAGAAAGTTAACTTCTTTCAAAAACGTCCGAAATTTGACCCAAATAACCTGGAGTCCTGTGTGTCTTTCTTCACAATGAAAGCTATAAGCACTCAGCATCAGGAGTTTTTATTTAGGTGCCTTCTGCAGCTTATTGTGCCTGAAGTGTGTGTTTCTGCAACAACCTTGCATGTTGTGTAAATTGGTTTCTTACAGTAAGAAATAGAATAGATTTCCCTGGTGTGGATAGGAAAATCATGGGTCTGTCTGATTTGGTTGTACAGTAAAATATAACAATTCCTCTTCTAAGGAATGGCAGAAATCCTAGATATGCAGCATTACTTGGAATTATATGAGGACAATGTCATATGATTGTATGTGTATTTTCTGTACATAATCTCCTTTTTTCTCTTGTTTAAGAAAAAGAGATTGCCTTCTTTTTACACTGAGCTCATTCATAATACAATGATTAAATCAGTAAATTATGATGGAGCATGAAGTATGTAGCTAAATTTACAGGTTTAAATAAATTCTATAATAGTTTTATTTATTTATTTTTAAAATTCTATTGAACTCATTTATTACCAAATCGGAATGAAGGTTAAATTATTTAAGTAGCATTTCTGACTGTGTTTCACTGTATATGTTTGACCTCAGAACAGATACTACATCTTGTTCTAGTTCTAGTTTATTTTCAAAGTTTGTGTCTGTATTTTCTATATTAATATATCTGTACTTATATATTAGTTTGTGTGTGTAATATTACATGGAACAGATAAAGCAGACTTTCACAGTACACACTGGGTTTGGGGAGGTATACTTGTCTACTTCTGGGCAAATTTTATGTTATCTGATGTATTGCAGGTGTATAGCAAAAATGTTTGCTAAAATATAATAACATGACAATTCCAGTTAAAAAATCCTAAATTACCTGGCCATATCCTGTTTTGAATGGATAGCATCCTTAATTTGTCCAAGCTATGGTATTTTCTTCCATTTGAGGTTCTAAATTTGCATACTCAAGCTCTGCTCTGTAGTGGTGTGTGTGCACATACACAGCTAGTGTAGAAAAAAAAATTAGTCACGTGTTCTATACTTCTGAGCTTAAGCTTTTTCAGTCTGCAGTTTATACTGTAATATTTTGAATACTTGATAAATTCATTGCATTGATTATTAGTCTGTACAGACTGAGGGAAAATTTCTTTAGCCTCTTTGCAAGCCTGTGCTGGTCTCTCACTGGCGTTACGTATCAAAGTCCCTGTATTGTTCCTGTCTGCCACAGAGTCATGGAATCTTGTGGCTTGGGAGGGACCTCCAGCCAAAATCATGCTCAAAGCAGGTCTGATTAGATCAGGTTGTGTGGGTGACACAAAACTCCCAGGAAAATATCCCTGGGATGCGCTCTCCTGAGAAACAAAGAAAAATTCCTCTCACATGAGACAATTTCTGCCTGAAAACTTCTTATCACTTTAGACTTTTATTGGTGTTCAACTTAGCGTAGCGATTGGCTTCTTTTTAGAGTGTTAAGTGAAATATAATTGGATATTGAGTTTAACTAGTGTTTTAATTGGTTCTTTTCTGAATCCCTCTGAAATCTATAAATACTTCTGTCCTACCTGTATCTAACGGATTTGTAGCCTGAACTCCCTTCGGAGAATAAACTGTCTCTGGAATAATTCAGCTACAGGTCTCAGTCTTTTTCCTCGCTGGCAGGTAGCCAAGGGGCTACCTGAACCCCCCTTAGCTATCTGGGTTCTCGTAACACCTGGAGGGCTAGCTTAACCCTGGCCCTCCAACCCTACAAGGTTGTTTTGAGACAAGCCCACTTAAGTCTTTTTTAACTACAGTTGGGAAAATCCCACCCTTTAATATCAGTGTACCAGTAGTGTTCCAGCAGGTCATTTTACACATAAGTAAGAAGAGTAATTCCTCATCCCTGAAGGTGTTCCAGGCCAGATTGGATGAGGCTTTGAACAACCTGATTTAGTGGAAGATGTCCTTGCCTGTGGCAGGGGAGTTGAAATTAGATGATCTTCAAGGTCCTTTCCAACTCAAACCTTTCTATAGTGGATTCTAGATTTTCCTCTTTTCATTTGCATTTAAAACTGAAGAAACTCAGTTCAGTTATCACCTCATGGAAGCTATGCAGTCCAGAAACTTGTATCTTTTCTTTGGCTTATTTTTAGTCTTGGAAAGTGATCTTGACATTCTAATGTGAGTTGCTCTCTTCAGTATCTGCTCACCATCTCTTCACCCCTCTTCAGGTTCATCTCTGCAGATAAAATGAGCAGAGTTCAACTCTGTTGCAATAATTCACAAGTCAGCCACTTTAAAACTGTGTGAGAACCATATATCTCTCTTTGTATATAGTTACTGTTAAATTGTTTTGGTGTCCATTTGGGGAAGAAAAAGGAGGATTTTGTTGGCCTTGGTGGTGTTAGAGTCAACTATTGAGGGTTATTTTTTTTCCAGAGGATGTGAACAAATATAAGTGTTTTGAGTGCCCCTGACAGTTGTTGAGTGTTTCTTGAAGCTGAGTTTGATATTATGAGGAAATCACCTTCCAGCTGTTTTCAGAGGAACTTCTCTATAACTTTCTGAGGATACCCTTTGATTCCTTCCCATAAGTCAATTTCTATATTCAGTTTAAAAGGAAAATCCTGTTTACTAGTTCCCTATTAATTTACATTTTGGTCATTAATTCTTGTCACTGGGGGAAGCCAAAGCATTGTGTCATTTGGCAATACCAAAATCTCTTGTATATGAAGAATAAAATCCATCTCAGTTCACTTCTTTCGACTCTCAGCAGCCAAATTCATTCTCTGGTAAAGAATAGGTGGATTTTGTCCATAAAGGGATATTAATTTTCATTTGATCTGCCTTAATCCTGAGGATATGGGTTCAGATCCCAGAGCTATTGAAAATATTAACTGTTTGCTTCCATCAGCCTTCAAAAGCTCTGTGATTGAAGGCTCTCAGCAGCTGTTATGTACCATAATAAATGCCAATGATAAAAAGGCTAGATGAGCTGAGGATATTTTTTTTAAGAGCAAATAAAAGTATTTTCTTTCTAAATTAAGTTAGAGGAAAAAAAATCCTTTGATGATTTCCTTATTGATAGAAAGTACCAACAAGACTGTTCTTTTCCACAATTACTGCTTAGGATTTGGGGGTCACAGTTCATTGCAAAATATGCTGCCTCTGTTTGCCCAGCTGCCACACCTCCTTTGCCTTGTCTCCTCCTGTATGTGAAAAAAGAGGCTGAAAGCAAGGTAAAGGAAATAACAGGTTTAGTGCTGCTCTGCTTGTAGGCCATAGTCCTTAACAGGATTAAGACTTTGTGCTTCCATGTGCATATCCCACCCAAGAGGAATGGAACCCTAATAATTAAGCACAGGCAAGACAGCAAAGTCTGCTGGTGTGGTTTTGGCTATATAGTATCATGTATTCGTGATCCAAAATACAGGAATATGTCTTGCAAGTTTTTTTATTATGATTTTTTTGGGGGAGGGGGTGGGTGGGAGAGGTGGTGGTGGTAGTGCTTGGGTTTTTGTTTTGTTGGGTTTTTTTCTATTGGGGTTGAAACAACTGGCAACTGCTCCTCCAGCATAACCTGGGTAGTCCAGGCAGAATGGGCCCTCAGACAGAAGCAAGCCAAAATGCCAAAACCAAAGGAAACTCTTAGGGAGAAAAAGGATATTGGAAGGATGTTTCTTTAATCTTTCATTCCAGCTTCAATTTTATGGATGTTACACACAAGTTAAAGTAAAGATGTTACAGAACTGTGTGTTACAAAACCTTATGGCAAAAAAACTTAAAGAAAAAAAAATACATATTCATGTCAGATGCATTTTAATTTCAAAATGGTCCACAGAGTTTATGCCCAGCATATTGTTTGTATTGCAGCAGTCTTTCTCTGTCTTACATGTTTCCATTTGGTTTTGGCAAAACAAAATTTGTGGGGATGAAGGACCCCTTTCAATCACTGAAGTCCAGTGATGTTACCGAACTTTGGACCATGATCGTATTTTCCAGTGGTTGCAGTATTTCAATTAGAAATCTACATTTAATCACCCTAAAAGAGGGTGTGTAGTTATGAACACAGCAATACATGACAGTGTTCAATGTGTATTCCATTTTCTAATGAATGTTAGAATGGAAACAGGATAGATTAAAATCAGTTTCTATGTTTTTACATATTTTTTTATATGTACAAACTGCAGCAGGAAGCATTTATCCAGTTCAGAGGTTTCAGGGCCATGGATGTGGTTTTGCATTAACAAGATGCCATTTACATGTCTTGTTACTCCTCTTGGCAATGATGAAAAGGACACACATTTGCTACTGTCCCTTCCTCACTGCCTATACCAGTAATTGCCACTTTGTATTATTTATAGAGACTGAGTTGGTTTACAGTTTTGTTTCTTCCTGCTTTTCTCTTTAGCCACTATCCAACACAACTGCACCCAAGCTTTTTTATGAGGTTTGTCTGGTGAAAGCAGAATTAAAGATTTTTGTGTTCTTTGCTGTCTTATGACAACTGGCAGCAACTGAAATGAGGCATGTCAAGTGACTACCACAAAAAGAAATCAGTAATTTACAAGTTCAGACAAAGGTTGAAGAAACAAAGATTCTCTGTAGTTGTTCTGTCTTGTACAATCTGTCAATATTTTCATATTTGAGAATATTTAATTTTCCTAATTGAGAGAATGTTACACTGCAGTTGAGAAGAAAAGGTAAAATCAAAAGCAGAATACTCTCATTTTCATCAGAGCAGTGCTAATGCTTATGTTAGTGAGAAAAACGTGGGGGTGGATGAAAAACAATAATTCATTACTGTCTTTCCTGCAGTCAATTAAATATGTCTCATACGTAGCTGATTAAAGCTGCCTTTTTTTCCTTAAATAGTAATAATAATAAGATTCATTGGAAACAGACTGAGACTAGGACCATTTCTCCCAGCATATCACACCTTTAGTGGAAGGGAAAAAATAAAAGCCAAATACCAGCCTTGCCAGGTTGAGCTGGATTATGCAGTCAATATCCACAGCTTGCAATAGGTGCAGAGTTATTCTTGCTAGTCTGATGTTGATGCCTGTTCATAGCTTGACCTGCTGAGTGTTAACCAGTGCACCACATCTGAGAAGGTTTTGCACATGACAAAAACATGGGTCGGAGAGGTGGTGATCTGATGTCCACACACACAAGTCTAACATAAAGTTCACATGTGAAATCATTGATGGGCTCATGTAACAAAGGACCCTCCCCATCCTCAATTTGTCTGCTTTTAAAATAGTATATAGAAGGATTTTGGAAAACCAGTTTCTGTAATGTCGTTCTCTTTCTATAAAACCTATTGTTATTTATTTCCCAGCTCCTTAAGATACTACATACTATTTTGCTAGGCTAAAATATGCATTGCCCTTGTAATTTTTCACACTTGCTGTCTCCTCCGATTTGATTCACATTTCCTTCCTTCTGTGTCTAGTTCCCTGTCCAAGTTAAAATGTAAAATAAAGTAGAAGATATGCTTGGGCCCCTGAACACATTGCTGAAAGGTTCGTTTTTCTGCACACAAGTGTTCAGAGTATTTCTCACAGAAGAATTGCATAAATTATGGAGATTCCAGTCACAGAACAGTGAATGGTATTGTCAGTTTGCTTAGGAAAAACTAATGAGGTTGTAAAGAAATACTGTCTGCTTTATAAGAGTAAAATTTGACAGCTGGAAAAACAAGGGCAATAGGCTGGTTTCCATTTTCCATTGATTTTAGCCCCCAACATTCAGAAGACTTCCTTTTCTGCAAAACTGCATTCACACTGCCTACACACGAGCACACAATGCTCTTTTGCTTCAAGCCAGAGGCAGATTAAACTTCATTAGCAGACTAAGGCTTGAGGAAAGTTCAAACTGTAACAGATAGTAATTTGACAAATAAAGAATTAGGGTTTGTTTTACTAAGCCAAAAATAAAGGCCAGAGCAAGGTTCCCATGGCTCTTTTCTGCCTTTAACCACTGGGTAGGAATACCATCCCTTTTCATAGTCTGGTTTACATACTGTATAAGCCTGGTAGACACATACCATGGCTGTTTTAATGCATTTAAGCACTCGCTGGAAGCACACATAGCTCTCATTAAATTTAAAAAATAAAATTAAAAAAGCCCATAAAGTATTTCCCCTAGAGCAAGAAATAAGAACAAAAACGAAAATATGTGTTCACACATATTTTTAGGTAGATGCACTAGTAGCTCAGCTTAAAATCAACAAGAATGAATGCATTTTATGTCTGAATGGATTCCATTTGCTTTCTGTAGCAACATTAAATTCTCAGCTAAGCATCCTCATATTTACACATTCCCAGGCCTTGTTGTTCTAGGATAAAGGATGGATCATTGCAGGTGAGTGAGAGATACCTATGGTAACTGATGGACAATATTACAAAGTGAGGGCTAGTACAGAATGATGTGCTGAAGTGCCTGGCAAAAACATTGTGAGTCTGTCTTCTGGGCTGGAATGCAAAGCCACTGTATCTTTGTGTCTGTGCTTGTTCTTGAGAGTTAGGCACCTAAGACTGGGAGCTAAAGTAACCTTGTCAAATAAACAAATGCTCCAAAAATCATCAGGCTTCTTTAAACATTACCTGGAAGTATCTAGGGGAGAATTTTTGAGGACAGGAATAAGACACAAACCTTGGTATTTAGTTGCCTTATTCAAGTCTGCAGGGAGGTACAACTATTAGCCTGGAATCTGCACAGAGGAACGTTGCCTGAAGAGAAATGTTTGAATAGTTTACATTCATTTACAGACACTTTCTTTTCTGCATTGTGTATAATAAAGAGAGAGAGAAAAACCAGTTTTAATTTCCATATTAATTTGGAAGCAAAAAGTTGGAAATTCCAATTCCACCCCATGTTTCTTAAGTAATGTTGTAGGTAGGAGACATAACCTAAGTTAATTAAGGTTCACTTTTCACTCTTCTCTTTAGCCTCTGTCACAATACACAAAAAAAAAAAAAAAAAAAAAAAAAAAAAAAAAGTAAAATGAGCTGAATTTGACTGAGAAGCTTAAGGGGCTCAGATTAGATCTGAGTTAAAAGTGCAATGTCATATTTTCATAATTGCTGCTTTATTTTATAGTCTCTGTCAGCTCTGTAAAACAGAGAAATTGTCCTTTAGGGGCATCTCCTGGGTGGTGGAAGACTGGAGCTCTGGCCAACCACTGTTCCATTCTTCACATCCACCGAATGATTCCTGCAGCCTGCTGAAGTGGCGTTAGCCACCTGCCCCCAAAATCTTCTCTTTGATTGTCTTCTGCACAGATTAGGTCTCTTAAATCAGTTGTTCTCCATCTCTAAAGCTGAATGTTGGGAAACATATAATTTTGAAAGGTTGGTAACACTTTGTCCTGGCTTTGGACTGGCTCACAGATGCCATAACTGAGTTGATTTTGTGCATGTTGCCAGAAGGTACTCCTGGGTGGGGAGGTTTTAAGTTCTTGCTATTGTGAGTGAACAAATCTGTCATTTCTATTGCTACTGATCCCCAAAAGCTGCAAAGAGACATACAGAGATGCCTGTGTCCTGGAATGGATTTCAGCCCTGGTGAATAACTCCTTTAAAACTTTATAAGGGTAATTAAATTGTCATTTGGTACTTTGTAAGAACAATTTACTTTATGACTTGAAGGAAACTGCTGCACTGAAAGCAACTATAAAATGATGAAAACTCTGAACTAAGTTCTCTAAATTATTTTTACAGAAGTTAAGAAAAATAGCAATAAAATGAGTCACAGTGAAAATGGTACATTTGTTCAAAATAAGGACTACAATAAAAATTGTAGTCAATATATGTATCGGAACAATCCTGGTGATACTAATTTAAAACCCATGAAAAGCAGGCCAATATGTACTTAGAACCCAGTGCTGAAGTGTGTAATGAATAGAAATTGCCTTGTGTTGCAATTAGAATTTGTGCTGACAGTGAAAAATACAGTTTGAAACCACACATTTGGACTGACTCCCTTTTCTCCCTTCGTCATTCAAGTAGACTTCTCAGCTGTGTGTGTGGGGGCAGCTGCATTTACCTCTAATGAAATTACAGCAGCAGAGAATTTGGCTTTTTTTCATTAACTTCACTTGTTTCTTGGAGCTTTTATGTCTCATTCCCTCGAGCAACATGATAGCTATCTATTCAAGATATTTGTTAATTCAGAATACTTTATATTTTGTGCCTCAGGTAAGGAAGGTGTCTAAATCTCTCTCTTTTCCTAATGTACACATAATATTCTGTCCCTTTATCTATATGTGTAAATGTACACACAGGCACAAAAGGTCACTGTGAGATCCCTGACTTAAGAAATAGACCAAATCAATATTTAAATCCAGTCATAATGAAAATACGTGTTTTAAATGTGAGAAATCTGAAAAACGGAAATACTAGAAATCTTAACCCTCTAATCCACCTCATTTTATTGAAAAAGTGTAAGCTCAAGCACATTTTTGTAGTACTTTTTCTTGCTAAGAATGAATGTCTTAAGCACAGAAGCTTTTTTCTGAGCTGTTATTTCAGGAGGAAGAATGATTTTCTAACTATGAGCCTTTGTTTTCTATTTTGTAACTCTTTATAACGGTGAATTATACTTTTGTGCACCATACTAATCCTATCCAGTTTGAGCACAGAGTACTCGCACAGAAACTGTTGCTGTGTTGCTTTACAATTTTTTTTTTTTTTTTTACATTGATGGCCATGCTTGGTTTGTTTGCTTGTTCATGATTTCTTGATGTTTCTTCATCATTCAGTCTCTTTAGTCTCTTGAATACTTAAGGTGTTCTAAACTTGTGCCAGTTGTTCTTCACATTAATAATACTGAAAAACTTGGAAACAAAGTTCATTATTCCATGGATGGTAAAGGGCTGTTCTGTGATGAGATTCTTCCAGGTAGTGTTCAAAGTGATTCTAAATACAAGTCAGAGCATTTTTAATTTATTTCTTGCAGGTGCATACACTTCTATTGTTCTAATGGTAATTTAATGTGTGCAAATCCAGACTGACTCCCTTGAAGGTGGTGAATATGCATCACCTTCCTAATTGTTTATTAAGAAATTAGATTTGAAATGGTAAAGTGCAGTGAGCCAAGCCTGTAGGCTCACTCATATCAGCAGCAAAACAGAACTAGTGAAGTAATGGAGCCAAGACTTTGGACAGCTCTATTTACATGCTTATGTGGATGCTGTTTCCTGAAACTTGTCATTTTGGTGTTGACTCACCAGCTGCACAAATGCACAGGGCTGCACTCTCAACTTCTTAATTTATTCAGGCACAAGTCTGTTCTTGTCTTCTAAAGGACACGTGTGCAGTAGAACAGCAGCATGAATTAGAGAGTACGTTGTTCCAGAAGTTTTCAGAATAATTCATCCTAGATTTTGCCAGTCAGCATGACTGGAGATGGAAATCCCAGGTTTTACCTATGAAAGGAAATGATTCCTGAAGGTCACTCAGGCAATTTCCTTATTGCTACCCAAGACAGGATTGCCCTGATTGTCAGGTGTTGGGGGAGGCCCGTGTGGAGTTGGATTGCTGGTAAGAGCAGGTGGCAATGCTTCATTAGGCTCCTTATCTCAGGAATTTGTCTCCCTATTTCCCCCTGTAGCACTAAGGTGTCAGAGCAATCTGCTGCTTACAGAGAGATCCAGATATAATGTAACAATACTGTAATAGGAGTTTCATCGAGTAGGAACTAGACCTGTTAGTGTGTCTGATGTGACTGGTATTGGCAGTATTTTACTGGTGTTGGAATACTGCAGTGTAAGCAGATTTCACCAGATTTGTTCATAGAAGGCTGCCAATGCTAAACCCTTTAATAGGTGCATCTCTTCTGCTGAAAGTTTCATCTGAAAGGAGGATTTTGAGTTGCATATGAACTTGTGCTCTGAACAGCCACACACTTAACCAAGAAGGATGTTTAGGTCTGAAGTTCTGTGCCAGCCTCAGGCGTGGTGTAGCATTGTTTACTCAGACAATTGTCACAGGTGCCAGCAGTCCTTATTACACAGTTTTGCAGTCTGCTGCCTCCTTGGCCTTCTCTCAGCATCAAGACATACTTTGCAGAAAGCAGCCTCAGCATGTCCTGAAAGGAGGTGAAAATGTATTTTAGCATCTGAGTCTTTACTACTGTTGTACCATATGCATGTAAAATCATCTTTTTGTGCCTGTTGTTTACTGTATAACAGAAATTGAGGAATTTTCAGTTTCAGAAAAAAAGTTTAGCTGATCCAGTTTTTTCAGATGGAGCATAAAAGGGCTGTAGAGAAACAAGTGCTTAAAGGACATGAGTGGGCTTTTGTTAAAGATTAGTGGAAAACAAGAAAGACTCACCATGATGCTCTGGAAAAGCTTGTCAATTTGTAAGATACTATTTTTATAGCAATTGTGTCCGAACAAAATAGGACCCAGGCAAATATAAAAAAACAAAATAAGTTAGACTTGTGTGGGTTGGGTGATTTGTTGTTTGGTTTTTTTTCAGGTGCATATGATACCTGAGGCAGTTTTAACTTGCATAGGCTTCAAAGGATTGTAATATATGATATATGCAAAGTAAGAAGAATTTCTTGTTTGTTCTCTTGCTTTCTTTATGGATAAGTGTTTGTGTGCCAGGCAACAGACAAATTTAAAATGCAGAACTGTTTTGGTATGCAAGAGGGAATGGTGTTCAATTAATGATATTTAAATAATTTGATGCTACTGTTCTTTAAGTAGAGTAAATGAATGTAATGAATGTAGACAATATATTGATAAAATATATTTAAAAAATACCTTTTGAGCCCATTAGCTTTATCACTTCCTTGAAGGTATGAAAAGATTTGAATGCAGCATCAGAAAAAATATGAAATAAAATCCAAAATGTTTATATTTTCACTGAGATCATTAGAATTTGTCCTTGGATTTTAGAGCATTTTTTCATTACCTGCTCTGAAGAGGTTTTTCATAAAAGCCAGTAAACCTGGATGAGAATGTTGTGCCAATATTAACCATTTCAGGAGGCTCTGCATAGGATAGCCACTGAGTAAACTACAGAAATTGCATCAAAAACTCTAAGTCTGGTAGTAAAATAAGATTCTACCATCCCTTTTCCATGTGTATTAGTCATCACAACTGAAAATCAGAGAAAGCAGTCCTTCTGATCTTCAGTTTATTTTGTGTCATTTTCCCTCCTGCTCATCTCTGTTACTTTACACAGTTAAATGCAGAGTTTTGTATAGTAATGCTACAGCAGCTCTAATGATCATTCTTCCTGAGCCTGGTTTGATCCTGTGCTTCTCACACTTCGTGATTCACCCATGTATGAACAAGGAGTTGGGTTTTCCCGGGGTGGTGAGTGTGTGGGTACATCTGGCCATCCCTGTCCCACCTCCCCATCTCCGTGCGCCGCTTCCCACCGGCTGCCGCAGCTGGACACGATTCCCAGCTCTGCTCTGCAGGGCTGTGCCCGTGCCAGGCCCGAGCTCTCTTGACTCTTTGCCCAGATGACAGAGCTGCCCTGCGAGCCTGTCCAGGTCACGGCTGTCCCTGCCCTTGGCTGGGAGCAGAGCAGCCTTCGGGCAGAGATGCCGCTGCCCGCGGGCAGCTGGGGCTCAGCCGTGTATTTTTGGAAGTCTCTGAACTTTATAGTTAAAGATGTGCCAGAAGTATTTAGGAAAAGTTCAGGAGAATGGAGCACTTGAGTGCTCACTTACTAACTCTCTGGCCTGAGAATGTTAATAAAACTTGGTTTGACAGTCCTCAACTCGATATAAGAGAATAAACCTTTCAGCTGCAGGTTACTTTGTTTCAGTTTCCTCATGGGCTGCAATATGCTCCCTAGAAACTCTCAGTATTTTTAAAAAATTATTAAAATATGTTTTCAGGTTCCTAATAAAGAAAAGCTTTTAAGAATATAGTTATTCCAGGAATTGATCCTGGAATCCATGGTATGAGCAAGCTTTAGCACCACCAGTGCTGGTGCTGCAGTGACAGGCTCTGATCAGCACCAGAGGGAGATGGAGGTTGGAGAAGAGTGGGTAGTGATGGCAAGAACAAAACAGAAGTGGATTCTACTGCAGAATGAGCAGACCAGTCAGGAAAGTACTGAGCTGAATTAAAATGGGAAAGAACTATTTATTTCATTTTATTTCTGTCCCCTAGAAAAGAAGTAGTGAAAAGCTTTGGATATTCTGTCATGGAGTCTGATTTCATTAACCTCAGTGGGCCATTTATCAGCTTCAATTGAAGGAATAACTGTTAAATTATGTTAAAAATGAATAAAAATTTCCTGTTGCGTCAAGTGTTCCACCTTTTCTTTCTGTAATGCTCCTAAGTATTTTCCACGAGGGACTTGTTGGCTTGTCAGGGGATTTAGCATTCATGCAACAGTCCAGAAACATAATTGTCTCATGATTTGTTATTGCAGCAGTATTTTGAAGAGATTTGTGAGGAGGGCAGGGTTTAGAGGAACAGCACAGTGCCTGTTGTCTTCTCACAACAAGGTTTTGCCTCCCCTCTCTGACCACCCTCCCCTGTGAAGGGCTTAGGGTGTACTTGTCTTCTATTGTGCCGCCTCCTGCTCTGCACTTCTTTTATGAGTGCCTCAGCTGGAATATATTTGAAATATTTAACTTTTCCACTTAATATAATTTGTAAGTCCAGACCAAAAAGTTTCAATAAATACGACTTTTTATACTGCTAAACCTAGAAATTTAGTACACTAAGTACTGATCTAATTCATGCACGGAGGTATTTTGTGTGGGGAAAAGATGG
Source organism: Muscicapa striata striata (assembly GCA_030060385.1). NCBI lineage: Eukaryota > Metazoa > Chordata > Aves > Passeriformes > Muscicapidae > Muscicapa > Muscicapa striata. The sequence continues at coordinate 1,394,117 of JAREIS010000025.1, read as the reverse complement.
AATCTCATTTGAAAAATAATTTCTGTTATATTTTTCTCTCGTAGCTATTTTGGGTAGACGCAGCACAGACTCCTGGTGTGAGCTAAACCAGCTTTGTGTTCTAATGTAAAGCCCATTAAGCATTTCACAAGAAGACTCTTCTAGATTGCACGGCCGTCCAGCTGTCTGGCCAGACTCCTTACAACAGGTGTTTGGTTATGATCTCAGTTACATATATACCAATACCCTCTGGTGCTGCCTTTCAATACTTTGTTTTACCTCAAAATCTAATAGTTTCAACTTGATACCGGTATTGATTGTAAGTCAAATGGTCATGAATGCCTGCCCATAATAAGCACAGTGGAAGACCCAATTCTGAAGCTCATTTGGTTTTAAAAAAAGAGGCAGTTACTAAGATTGAATTATTATTCTTATTTTAAGAATTAAAATCAATAATTTAAAATATTGCAAAAACTAACATCTACTTTTTTTCATCCTTTTCCTTCTAGCCATCAACATGTTTTACCCAGCAGGTCTAAGAAACAGCCATATGCTCCCTAGTCTCAAGGGAACTAGTTCCAGCTTGAAAATCAATATGTCACTGCCAGGTTGTGGTAATAGATGCTTACAGCAGCAGGTTTATATAAGCTAATGGTACTCTGTGCAACAGCAGCTCATTTAGATGAAAGGGTTGTCTAGTCTCATTCAAATGTTTGGGGCAGCGAACGATGAATATTTGTAAAAGCTGATGAAAATGGTAATTTGTTCACTGATGAGCAGCCTGTCTATAGTTCTACTCTGGAGATCCCACCAAGGAATACAGTGTGCAGTAGTCTATGAGGTTATTTCTGCGAGGTGTTTTCATATTTGTAAAGACTGTCACTACCTTATCAGCTGGAATGAAATAGTTTAAATTGTTTGGGGTTTTTTTCATGCATGAACATCCATCCCTCTGGATTTGAATAAACTAGAAGAAAATCTGCAGAAAATCAAAATTGTAAATATGTGTGTGAAATTCAGATAGACTTTCATAAAACTGCCTAGAAATCATGAAGGCCTAAATGTAACATATGTTTTGAAAAGAGAAAGGCCTAAAATTAGTTCTGCTCTAGAACTGAGTGAAATCTTGTGCAAGGAAAAGGAAAATAACTCCTAATTGTGTCTGTTTAATTCTTGCATGCATCATTTGTGGGGGCTTATTTAAAAAGAGTTGCAGCACATAAGGATGTGACTATCTTAATCTCATGTTCAGACATGGTGTTCATAGCTTAAGTAGTGAAAAAGAGCTATTTAACAGCCCTTTGTAGCTTGTGGGAGCAAGAGCTTTTCCTGTTGAGCCTTTAAAATCTAGTGAAGCTGTATTTTGGTGATGCAGGGTAGCTTTTTCTGTTTATTTTTTTCAAGCTCTTCCAGCAGCTCGTTTTACATATATTTATAAATGAAGTTTCATCGAAAGGACATGTGGCCTCTTGTTTGCAACTTTACAGGGTGCATCAAACAACATTATAAATGCACTGAAAATTTCCTCTAGCAAGAAACAAAACCACCAGATTATTTGTGCACTATGCATGTTTATATCTTACTTCAAAGATTTTCGTTACCTTAGCTCTGAGCCGTGGAATCTCTCTTGCAATGCATGAGAAGGTCAAGAACTCCTACAGACATGCAGACATCAGCCTGGCAGACTAAACCCCATGTAACAATTCAGTGTACACATCTGCATGTTTCCTTTTGTCTGAACAGTGGTCTGAAGCCCCTGAAAATACAGAGAAAACCCAACTTTTGGCCTATTTTTAAAATCTAATTCACTGTCCATTAAAGTCAGTTGAAAGATTCCCATGACCTAAACAGAACTGTGGAGTCTCTTTCCTCAGAGGGAGCCTGTCTGCATTCTCTGGTAGGATCCCAGGTTGGATAAAAAGTGAAAAACTGACAAACTGTATTATCAAATATCAGGAAGCATAAGAGCTTGTGAAATGTGAAGCCTTTCCATATATTAGGTCAGCTATTCACAGAGCTCCCCCTTCACATCAGCCTGGAAATAGAACTGATGGGTGAGCGTGAGTGAGAATCAGACTCATTACAAGTCTTCAAAACCCAGCTGTGTGAAGAGAACATTACAGAAGGATCAAGTTAATCACTAAAAGACTAGAAAATAGTCAGCCTAAATTTAGCTCAGCTGCTTTGTGATCATGTATTGTGAAATTACCGTTCCAGTTTTTTTGTAGGCCTTCATCTAGAATTTATGAAGGCCTGAGATAGGATTCCTGGAACTCTGTCGTCATTTGCAGAAGGTGCAAGGTGGAAGAGAAACATTTCAACTCAGTGTTTCTGAGGAAATTGGGTCTCCTCCTTGCCTGTTCCACAGTTTTCATTGACAATTCTACATCAGTCAGTTAATTAGTGTTTTCAGATAGTGACAAAGTGCTTTTAACAGGGCTGAGATTTCAGTTTGATTGGGAAGTGCCAAACACTTAAACTTTCCATCTTCTATCTATAAGTTACTAGATATGTTATAGTACTAATTTTTTAAAATTTCTAAAGACACTCAGATGCTAATTTGAGCAGCATTGAAAAACCCCTTCGGAATTAAGAATATTCTTTTCAGGAGAGGTCAGATGATTCCTAGAACTGAGCAAGTGACACTGAGATGACCGTTATTGATGAAACTCAGAGGAGAAATCACTTTTTATCCATACTGCAGCCTCCCTTTGGTGTTCCATGTTGTATTTGGTGGGTGTTCCCTCCATATCCTGCCTGACATCATATTGGAAGGTAAAGTAAAAGGTATAAGATAATTTACTGTAAGCCTGATTCTGAACTGTGCAAGTAATGCAAAGATTGTTTTGTTTTTTTTTTTTTTAATCCTGCCAGTCTTGAAGTGAGTAAGAAATTTAGGTGAAAAGTACAATATATGTATATATTCTGTAGCTAACTGAAAAGGGAGTAAATAAACATATTGTGGTTACAAGTTTAACAGTTTAATGTAGAGGAAGAGAGAAACACTGTTCTTAATTCAAGAGGAACAAGTTAAAGGATATTTATCCAGACTAGATAATTTCAAATGTGTGGCTGATTATCCTAGACAAATTTAAGGCAAGTGTAAGTTCCTCAGTTCCAAGGCTATGCTTGTAATAACAAATACAACTTTCTAGGAGCTTTCCTGGGCACTGATGCCATGGGGCATGAAACAACCCAGATCTCCACTAATAATTACCTTTGCCTTGAAAACAGGGAATCTGCATCCAAAGGGTTTGCTAGTAATCATACATCCTGGAAATTTCCATCCTTAACCTGACCTCAGTATTTGTTTGGGAAAGTGCTACCAAGCAAAGGCAGGTCCCTGTTAGCACTGTTCAACACTCCAGACTTGTGTCTTCAGTGTTACTCACATAATGGTGACTTTCTCTGACTTGCTAAGTGCAACATTACTGAGTCTTTTCAAGAGTCCTTCAAGGATGAGAATGTCCAAGTGGGTCAGAGCATGGTGGATCAGCAAAAATGAGGCTGCTCTTTGCAAAGGAGTAAACAAAGGGTTTAAAAAAAGTACAGACAAGTCAATAATATGGGAACCAAAATGCTTCCAAATTGACTAAATGCTGTAGAAGTCAGTTTAAATGCATTAGAAGGATAGAGATGTGGATTGAATGAAACAAAGTAGATTTATAAGGACTAAGGCAGATTTTAGTCTGATATAAATTCCTTCTTTGATGGAGTGTCTGCTTTTATGGGTGTGAGGAAGTGCATCTGTTACAACTTGACTTGACATTGTCCCATTTCAAATTCATTAAAGTAAACTGTGGAATTAAGGTGTAGATTAATTTAATGTATTCTTAGTGGGTGGAAAATAATTGAAGAATACTGTTTTGCTGTTTAACTGGAAAGACTTCTCTAGTGTGATTACAAAATGTCTGTCTGGAACCTATTTCTATTACACATTTTTCAGCAGCAGTTTGGATGATGGAATAGAATTTCCACATTTGAACATGAGAGTCAGCTGAGAGGAATTTAAAGATTTTTGGAGGATAAGGTCAGAGCTCAAAATAATTTCACTTAAATGAAAAGTGGTCTGAAATAAATAAATTTAAATTCAACAAGGTGAACTGCAGAATCTGTATATTAAGAGAAAGGAGAGAAGGAGAGAAAATTAAATTATCAAATAAAAAAAGGAAGAAAATTGTGCAACAGCATCACAGAACTGGAGTTAGAACTGGATTTAGTTTACCTTGCAAACTAAGAAACAAACAGCATATGTGTTTCAGATAAATTTACGGAAATGTCCATGTCAGGAACAGGAGATTACCCCTGACTCCAACAGAAACTACTCCACACTGATGAGTGCAGTTTTGGTCACTGCATTTAGCAAAGATGCAGACAAAGCAGAGGGAGTCTGGAGGACTGCAGCAGGGCTGATAAGAGGTATAGAAGATATGACCTGCAAGAAAACCTTGAAATAACTGGGTTTGTTTAGTCTGGAACGAAGAAGACTCATGGTGTGGGAGAAGGGAACTTGATAAGAGTCTTCAAAACTGCTACATCCACAGGGGTTATCAGTTGTTCCCAAATCCATGGAGGACAAGACAGGCAGCTACTGACTTAATTTGTGTAGGGATTCAAATGAAAAACTTCACCAGTCAGGCTTAAACAGAAGCTGTATTGGAAGAATGGGAGTGATGGTCTGCAGAAGTTAGATATGTGTCAGGAAAAAACCATTGTGAACCTGTCTACATATATTGATCCTTCTTCAGTTTAGCAGGATGGTATGATAATATTGTGATCCTTACAAATCTGCTTCTCCATTTTGATTTGGTCCATTACTTTAGCTTTCACATCTATGTTATAATAAACAAAACATGCAATTCTTGCCTTTGCTGAAACATAAATTAGTCAAGTAATTTGCAGTAATCCACAACCTTTAACATTGTTTAAATGAAAACTTATTTCTCCAGTAGTTTTTTAGAAGAAGAAGATATCAGTGTTTGGTGGTAATGAATTATATATTTTCCTTACATCAGCATTTAGTAACTTAATGTTTGATACTACTGGTGTATTTCACACATTTCTGTATATTTAATATATTCTATATATTTCCATAATAAAGTTATCTCATTTTTATGGTATTTCTGTCACAGTATGCTGGGACTTACAGACTGCTTATTAAAAAATGAAATGTCTAGAGGTCAGCATCCACCCAAACTTACAAATAAACCCTTTCCTCCTAAATGGTAGTATTGGTCATAAATTTTGGCTCCTATATGGGTTTCATTTTTCAAAATGAAAATGAGCAAATCTAAATGTACTCTTTGGGATCCATAAAATCATACAATATTTTGCCACCAGCTTTGGTGGAAATAGGACATTTTTTTACTAGGCTAAAGGTAGCTTTGAAATCCACTCTTCAGTTGCCTTAGCAAAATTACATATTTCCTTATTCAGCTCTGGGATGGCTGCCATCTCTGAGTGATGCCATCATTTGGATTGTGGTACATAATGTTACAAGCCTGGCATTTCCCACATTTTTCATTCATGTTTCCTCTTTCATAATTTTTCAAGCTTTTTTTTTTTTTTTTCCATATCATATTTTGCTGAGTCTCCTGTACTGAAGATGTCTATTGACATTTCTGGAATCCTTTTAGGGATGCCCCATGTACCTACCGTAACTTTGGCTGAGTGAGACATTTAGACAGAATGACATGGTATGCTCAAGGGAAATACAGCCCAAGGTATTGGAATCAGCCATATATACCAGAAAGGAAAAATGTAAATCAAAATATATAACTCCATTGTTACTACCAGTAGGTTTTGACATGGCAATTCTCTTAGTTTTGTGGTTTTTTACCTTGGTTTTTGTGCATTAGAGTGTTTCTTGTGATCTCAAGCATGTGCTCACCTTTAATTGCTGCTCGCTGCTTCTGGAGTGCCTTTGGTCATCAATATTAAATGAACTTTAGTATTGAACTGCCATAGATGCATTTGTAAAAGTGTGTCAGTCCACCTTCAGCCCTGAAAGTGAAGTATAGTGACCTGTGAGCTCTCTGGGCACATTCAGCAGACATCAGCACCCTGAGGGAAAAGAAAGGAAGCAGAGGCTGGTGAGGATGGAGCCACAGGGCTTTGAGGGTGAATAGAAATGAAGTGACAAAGGGCAGGACACAAAGACAGTGCAGCATATAAAGGAAGAAATAGAAATTTTGTACCCTGGCTTCTCCTGAAGTTCATGAATTCCTGTGGATTCTGCTGTCCTTCCTAAAATGAGTAACATTATCTGGTTTTGGATCTTAGCAGTATGTATTAGTATTCTGCAAATGAATAAACACGTGGCCTCATTTTGCTACGTAGTGAATATGGTCTTCTGTAAAGTTTACCATAAATTAAGTGGATGGATCACATTTTCCATCTGGAAGTGCAAAGAAAAATAGTTTCATTTTGTATTACTCATCCCTTTTCACCCTTAAATGGGATTAATGCAATAGCTATTTAACTAGAACTGCAACCAGAAGACTCTGCTATTGTTTGTGTAGTCTATATATGCAAAAGGAATTTTTTGCCTTTATATACTAGGTCTTCAAACAAACAAATAATGAGAAATGAAATCCAGGGAAATAATTGTTTTTACTCTAAAAGCTGTAGTGGTATTTTGGTAGTATTTCAAAGCGTTTCACTTTTACAAAAAAAAAAAAGTCAGCAATCCTTATAAATAATTTTATCATACAACAATTTGTGAAATTATGCTGCACATTTGCATCAAACATATGAATGTACAACAAAAAATTAATTTTTTGTTTCAGCCAAGTTGTCTTGAAAGGCCACAGAAATGTGGCTGGTATTTACCAACTGGTTGCATATGACTTCCCTGCACATGCAAATAGTGCCTAAGTGACGTCCCCTGCCAAGAGCTAAGCTAGCCTAGCCTAGATCTGCCAAGATTTGAAGAAAAATACTACAATACTACAAGAGACATTAAGCCAACCTAACTTACATATATACAGAATATATTTGTGTGAAAGTGTTACTGCACCCATATGTTAAACTGAAAAATTACGACTTTTAGGGCAGGATTGGTTTGAATTAGTGATATCCACACAAGATGCAGAGGAGTGAATAAACAATTGATGAAGCTGATTTTGAAAGAGTGAGCCGGGGTGAGCCACTATTCCTCATTGAGCAGCAGTAGAAAGGAAGGACAGGAAGGACTTGAGAGGTTTGGGCTGAGGTCAGAACTTGATCTTTTAATGGTTTGTAGTTAGGGTTTGCTTTTTATTTGAGGTTCAGTGTCAATGTTTTGCTTGCACTGGGCCACCCCTGCTGCCACACCTGAGGAAAGTACAGCAGAATTGAAAGCTAGATGTGTTCATCATGTTGGACTATGTTGATAAAGAAAAAGAAAGGGCACAGGGAACTAATAGTAATTATGTGGCTTTAGCTGGTAGAGGTGCAAGGCAAATGCTGCATGTGGTTAAAACATTAGTGAGTTAAAGAGAGTGCTGGATCTGGATGTATCCCCAATGTAAGCTCTAACTGCATTGTTTTGATCAATCACATTTGTGAAGGTCAGCCTTACCTCACACATATGACAAACCCACTTGCCTGTTAGCATTTCATATCAACTATTCCCACAAGGAAAGATGAGTAGTTTGATATGTTGAATGTATGCAGTATCTGCTTTCTGGTAAGATTCAAGCTGTAAAATACTATTTCCGTAAATTAATATTAGGACCCATGAGGGAATGCATTTATTTGTTTGAAACAAAAGCCATAGTTCTGATAACACAGGATGCATCCCTGCAGCTGAGAACTGAATGCACTTCTGAAAACTTTGGAAATGTAGGGAAGCTCTGAATCCTTGCAATTATGAATGTCAGTGCCAGACTGAAATTACCCATTTTGTGTAAACGGGAGAGTCTGTAATCCAGAGGCTTCTATATTAAGAGTGTTCAAGCTCCATAAAGCACCATCATTTTTCTGGTACCTCAGTCCTCTTCTGTGCTCCAGAAAAACTCAAGGTTTTCCCAAGGTTTTGGAGATTTTTAGATTTAGTCAGAAAAGATTGTTGCACCAAAAATGCAGCAGGTTAGAGGCCTTGTACTTCCAGGTGGGTTGATACTTTTAGAAACAGCATAAACATAGTAATATTCTGATATACTGCATACTGTACTGTTAGGGATAGGGTGAGTGATGATTTCTGTCTTCCTGACTTTTAAGTGTAGAGGTATGTATGAAACTCTATCAACATGGAATTTAAGATTTTGGGATAATTTTTTGGAAAGGAAAATTACTTGGCAGTAGTGCAGAATGCGTAAGGAGGTGTTACAGCAGGCATGTAAGGACCTTGAACTGATCTTCTGGTTGTGCAAGTATTTGAAATTGATTCACTGGAAGGCAGCAATGGCCTTAAGGATTCATAATTGTTTTCATTACAGTGAGGTTGAATCAAATATGTCTTCAACATTTTTCAATATGTGCTTAACTGTTCTGTTCTATAGCTATAAGGTGAAATCCTTTTAAAATGTACCCATGACTGCAGATGTGCTTTCTGGTCTGCCCCACCAGCTCCTCTGCTGTCTAAATGACTTGATACCACTTTTTAAGTGTTCACTTTTCATACCATGTAACAAAAAAATTGTTCCTGTAAATAACAGTGCCTCATTTGACTTGTCATTGAAATTGTAGGTAACTATGAGGTTACCACCTGCTGAGCCAATAAAATCTTTGATGGAACAGTGTCTCAGTAGACTGGGGAGGTGGGGAGAAGTGTCTGCTGCACTTTTGAGACTATGGTTTTGTTCACAGCCTGCTGGTTTGGATTATAGTCAGAGATGAGTTTCCAAGTCAGCATGTACAACACCCTGCCAGAAAGTTGTTCTTGTAGCTGCTTCTTCTTTGTAAAATGCAGAAGAAATCAAAAAGAGAAAGAAAGAAAAGAAAAGAAAAGAAAAGAAAAGAAAAGAAAAAAAAAGGAAAAAGGAAAAAAAAGGAAAGGAGAAGTAAGGATTTTCACTCCTACATTTAAGGATGTTGTAGAGACAGCCACCAACACTGTCTGGATGTCTGGACTTTGATGCATTGAGTCTTGGGTGGGCAGTGCATTTTCTCACTTCTGATTGATTTTGTTGTTAGTACAGCAGTGTTAGAAAAAGAAAGGAAAGTTTTCACTGAGACCAGCAATACAAGCAGTATGTGTTTAATATGTGAATGAAGCAGATGAAGCAGTAGTTCCAGCTTTTTTATAAAAGATAGTGGAAAGTTCATTGTATGTTTTATGATTTTATAATCACACTCAAAAGGAAAAGAACTGGTTTTGAAATTATAAAATGTACTTTCCTGCAAGCAGATGAACATTTTTCCATTTTCTGTAAAGAAGAGTGTGCAAAACCATTACACTTAGAGGGATTTAGTCAGCCTACACAACAAAAGTATGTAAAGCATTTCAGCACAGTGGTTGTTTGTAAGATATTTAGACCTGTTCTGATGACTCAAACACTTGAATGGTAGCATCAGTAATAATATTTAACTAATAATATTACCAATAATATTTAATAATAATATTTTAATAATGTTTTTTTCAAGAAGAAAGCATCAAAAGCTTTGCAAGGCACATGATCCAATAGGTAAACTGCAGGATAGAGAAGTTGTCTTGATTGCCCAAGTCCAAAAGAATCTGCATTACTCCTTTAGACACAGGCGTGAGAAGGATGCTGCACCCTCACTGCTTTTCTGAAAGTGTTACATACCCTGATCAAGGTTTTAACACTTAACCAAGCAAAATTACATTTCTGCCAACTTTGCCTGGATCTATTTTGGCAGAAGGCTGACAAAGCAGCTGGGGTGCCTCCTGCAGATGGAAGTTCACCTTCCTTCTACCTAACAAGCTTTGAGCAAATACCTTGTTTTCTGTCTGGGATTTCCCATCAGCAGATCAGCACTGATGCCATGTCACAGGTACATTACGGGACAAAAGACACTTACAAATTTGACATGTATTATGGTAACCATAGGCACTTAAGGCAGAACAAGAACATCATTTATTATTGTGTATGCCTGGACTCAGAGTCATTTCAACTGGGATTCAGCAGTGCAAAGTCTGGGTCAGTGCAGTCTACAGAGAGTGCATCATCAAGACTTCATTTCCATTATTTACTTTCATCTTACGGCTGATGCAGTTGTGCTTTATATAGACATCTAAAGGGAATTCCAGTTCTAAATTTCACTTTGCTGATCACTTATCAAGTAAATTCTTGTATACTTGTGCATAACTTGTTTAGAGCAACACAGCATGTATTGGAAGAGAGGGAGCAGTTTGCATGGTTTTTAGAGAAAAAAATTCTAGAAAATTGCCAATTGTAAAGCACCATTTTGATACTGTCCCAGTATCCCTTGTCATTTAAAAACTCTTTCTTAAGAAATGAAAAAGCATGATATTACTCAACCAACTTTTTTACTATTGTGCTCTTTATGAGTTCGGCATCCTCAGTTTGCAACCTTAAATGGAATTTCTGTGTTTGCTAATTGTAAACTAAGCACATGATTAAAACAAAGTTACTGTTCTGCATTTGACATTACTTCTTATCTTTTTTATTTTATAAATTTTGGCAGAGACTACAGGACCATACATATTTGTGAAGCACAGTATACTGTATGTCTGTATTTTGAAATTACATTATCTTTGTTCTAAAAGTACTAGAGGGTGGGGCACTTAGAAGCAATTATGGCCTGACAGGACAAATCTTACTGAAAGTACATGGTATTGCTAAACCTTTTAGATGGAAAATTCCTCTCATACTTTTCACATTGCAGCAGTGAAATCTGTGTAATTATTCCAATCAGCAGATATGCAATGTGAATCACAAAGAAAATAAGATCAGAGTAATATAAAGCTATAAACATATTGAAAGGGGAACTTCAGCATCTTTTTGCTTACAGCAAATATTATTTTTTTTCTTGGAAGCAGCAGAAAGAAAAGCAGTGAGGCTTGTTGCTGTCAGCAAGTGTGGTCTTTGAAGGCCTTGGAGGTGCAAAGCAATGAACACAATTAATTCCAATTCAATAGTAAGAAAGAGAAAGGTGATTTTCCAGAAAACAAAACCTTTTCTTTTCTCACCTGGGTGATAAAGGTACCTATAAAAATGTTCTCTCATGGATTTTGGGTGAGATCCCTCCCAGAATTAAGTTTGCTCCATGGGCCAGTGCTGGAGGCTCCCTCTGGACACCCTGGTTTCCCTGCTTGGAGGTCTGTGATAAGCCTCTGCATCACGGGGTGCCTTGGAGGAGGATAAATTTAGTGCACAGCTATGGTTTGTTTATAAAACAAGTTGCCCTGCCAGAGAGTGTTAGCAGCCTTAGAACAGAGGCTGTCAGATCTTTTGGTATCTGATTAGCTTCTGTCTTCTCTCTGGGGGTTGCAGTGCCTTCTGCTGTGTCCTGGTGTGCACAACTCTTACTTCAGGCATTGTCATAGCTGGAGAAAGGCTTTTGCTATTGTAACTTTGGATTTCTTGACTTGGTTAACTAACCTGGTAATGAAGCCTCTCATGCCATCTGCATCATGTCAGCAAAGTAATCTTCAGCTTAGACAGCAGCTGGGCATGGTTTTTCCTGACAGATGGTATCCTGTCATCTCTTTAGCAGCTGTTTGGACGTGGCTGTGTGTCAACGCCACCACCATGATATAATCATTGTATCCTGTGAAGCAAGCCCAATGTGACCCTTAAGGCACTTGGCATCGTGCTGTTGGTGGCATATTTTGCAAGAATATTTTGAAGAAAGGGTACGGAAACAAGAAATCCGAGCACGTGTCACATATGTCCTTCCTTTGCACAATTTTATGAGAAGAGACAAATGTGTTCCAGCACTTTAACAGTAAGTCTTTTGCTGGTTGCAAACCTAAGTTTTGGATTTAGAAAGCTATATAGAGTTACTATGAAACCATGCCAGTTTTGCAGTAATGTTACATTGTTCTGGCTTTATTCCACTGATACCAAAGAGAGTCTTTTACATTTAGCATTTAATTGAAGTTCTAGATGGTGTCAACCAGCAAATTGTAAAATCAGTGAGAGAATATTTATGCAACTAGTGGAAAGCTGTTTTAAGAACATACTTTCTCTCTCTTGATGTATGTGGTCATGGCAGTTCTGAGTCAAGGAGGGGATACAAGAGTTAACAGAATCAGTGCTCTGAAGAAAAATAGCAACAGGATAAATTTTCATGTTGGAATTCAAATGCTTAACCTGGTGGTTATAAGGAGATTCTTTACAATTTTAGACTCCTGTATTGTAAATTATGAGGCTTAGCCATGTGTTTTACATCTGAAAGCTTAGTTGTTTTCACTGTTTAATGTGCTCTCAATGATGAAATGTCCTTTTTTTTTTTCCTTTTTTGTTTCCACATATGCATCTTCCACTTAATCATGTTATGTGCTTTCACTGTGCCTATGGTTGAAGTCCCAAGTGTAGCACTAGCAGCTGTGACACAGTTCCTCCTATGGCTTGGTGGCTTTCCCTGCAGAAGACTGACTTGGCAGCCTTAGTGAGTCGTGTATGTCTGTGTACACACATACATAGAGCTGCATCCAAGCCACTTTGGCCACTATCTCAGAGTTCAAAGAATCTCCAGCATGGGTGTTAATTTTGTCCAGATGTAAGTTCTTTTGGTCAAACTGAGTCATATAGACCTCACCACAGGAATCTCACTTCTGATGCTTCCTTCTTTGACCTTTTCTGTGCAGTTAATTAGCAAGTATTGTGACTTATCAGTGAGGACTGGCAGGTGGCAATTAGGTTTTCTATTTCTGCAGGTCAATTATATGTGATTTTACTGCCAGGCAATACAACTTTGGTCAGCTACATGCACATGACATAAAAAACTCATGTGGTTGTTAAGACATTCTTAGTGAGGTATTAAAGAAGCTCAACACACAAATGTAGCACATTTTCAATGAAGTCAAGTGCACAACAATAGACTTCTTAGTTTCTTTGTGCAGTTTTCTCTTTGTTTGTTTGTCTGTTTTGCTGACACTGAGAAATAATGTTCCCAAGATTATTGTGGGTTCTCTGTGCTCAGTAGCTGAGGAGGTTTAACTTTCTATTTTCAGTCTAGTTCTTTACAAAGGAGAAATGAATAATTACAAATATATTACTTCTCTGTCATCATTGTTTCCAAAGATGGTTTTAAAAGACTTTCAAGGACATGGTGTTCAAGACTGATAAGTATGTTTTGTTTTACTGAACTACAGATTTAAAAGACCAAAAAAGCCTTTTCTAAACATTTATGTTTCTGACTTTGTGAGGATTCAGGTTTTGTTTTGAGCACACCTTGACACATCATTGCACCTAGGTTTTGCAGCTGCTCTGGTTTGCCCAAGGATCCTCTTGGGGGTATGAAGTTAATAGGAGCTGGATTGGTGCCCAGGAACACCCACCTGCAGGTTGGCTAGTGGTTCAGTGACTGACCATCAATACAGCCAGATTATACTTGGATTCTTTGTGCTGTTGGAGGAGCTGTTCCTTAGGTGAAATGTTAAATAGAAATCAAATTACTAAAGTTTGAAGACTCAGACATAAAATGTGAGCCCATATATAGCTGTGACTTTTGTGTTTGGCCTACCATCTTTTTTTTATTTCAGTATCACTTTTATTCTTATCCTCAAGCTTTCGTGTTGTTTGCTTTGTGGTGTGAAACAGCTGTTCTCTTTAACCTGGAGCTGGTTTTTAAGAGATGCATTCTCTATACTGTATTCACTCTTCTCTGGGATGTGTTTTAAGGGTTAGTTAAAGTGGTTTGAGATCCTTAGGGCAATGTTACTGCATGTTTAGTGTTTTACTGCCTGCTGTTAGGTACTTTTGTAAAAAATGTTTTGTATGCATGACCTAAATTTGCAAATCTAGTACTCAAAATGTTGTGTTAGAAAGTTGAAAGGACAAACCTGTTTATTTGGAGACATGGTTTATTATGGTCCAGTTGCTGACCTTACACCAGATTTCCTCATGGAACTATACTAAAAATAAATTAATAGTATCCAAATAAATAGTTCACTCATAAGTAAAATTCAAAAGAAAGAATACAAAGTTTCATGCCAAAGCAGCTGACCTAGTCACAGAAAGGTCCTTCTATCTATGAACAAGCAGGCCTCTCCTACTCAAGATTAAAACGTCCAAAAAGTAAGCAATTCCATTGCTTTTTCCCTGGATATATGTAGGAAGCAGGAGTAGAGCTCTTTCTGAACAAGGGATGTGAGGCCATGTCCTTCCTTTGAGGGAGAAGGAAATAATTTGTTGAAAAAATAGGTTTGTTTGCCAAATGCAAAAATACATGTATTTTTTTATTTTTATATACTATATTCTATCACTTTTTCCCCCTATGAACACTTGCTTTACTATTCTAAATGTATTAACTAATTCCTATGTGTATATTTTGCAGTTTATATGCTTACATTGTCTTATACCTAGATTTGCTGTTAGGCAGTTACTGGTATGCAGTCAGACTGGATGAATAGAATTGTTGTACTTAGAAAGCTGAATACCTTATATGGCTGAAGACCTTAATTAAAACTGCTACTATTTAGCCTGCAGGTACAGCTTACACAATTTAATCCTAGTTGTAGCAGATACAAATGTATTATGAGTCCATAAATGCTGGTATATTTCTAACTAGGATTTATTATTTGCCTGTGTAATGTTAGGCAACAAATGAAGCTTCTGTGAAACATTTGTGCTGGAAAACATTATCACATTATACTGTGGCTTGTTTTTACAGTTCAGTCAGTTACAATAATGAGAAGAGCCTCAGTAAAGTCAAGACAGAGTTTGTCAATGATAAACACAAGAAGTTTGAAGGCCAACTCACATGCTGACTGTACTCAGTCCTTTCTGACTGATTTCTTCTTCCTAGGCTTGGTTTAAGTGTGCATCAGTTCACTGTTGCATTTTTTTCTATAAAGGTTTTCTATTGCCACTAGTACTATACCTGATCAGGCAGATGCTTCATACCGATGATCCATTCATGTGGTTGTCCTCACATCAGTTCCTTCCACATCACAGTGTGTGCCAGGATGCACTGACTGGCTGCTGCACTGGGAAAATGGGCTTTTGGGGCAGAGAGATCAGGCTAGGAGGAGCTCAGGAGTAGATTCTGGGAAGCTCCCTTGCAGAAGTCCTTGGCTGCAGCCCCAGCCCTCTGCGAGTGCCCTGGCGCGGGGGATGCGCCCGTTCACACGACCCCGCTTGTGGAGCCTGGAGTGTCCAGGAACAGAAACTTGGGAGGTCTCTAACGGGCTTGGACCAAGCCCTGAGTCAGACTCAGTGTTGATAATTGACTGTCTCTGAGTCTGACATCATGCTTAAGTTCATGTCAAAGAGAGAATCTGAAAAAGTAACTCAGAAAATTACAGGACTTCAGGAAGTATCAAACCACTTCCAAACAAATTGGAGGTGCTGCCACATTTCCCATGAGACTTCAGCTCTGCTTCTAGTAGAACAGTGGGAATAAACATTACAGTAAGATTTCAAGGAAGAAGCTCAAGTTACTTGGAATCTTAGAAACTCGCCTTATTTTAGAAGAATAGAGAAAGTTTTATTGTTTTACTTTAGAGAGTCATCTGTTGTAAGCAGAAAGTTTGCTAATTTTCATGATTGCTTTATGATGTTTGTACTACCAGTGACTTTGTTTTCTTATATCTTCAACCCCTGAGCTGCTTTAGCAGAAATTGTCTTGAACCAGGTTTAGTCATACCCCTGCTGTGTAGGCCAATGTTTGGCAGAAATGATTGTAATTGTCTCACTATTCCGATGGCTCCAAGCACTTTTCTGCATTTGTTTGTCTGTTAAAAAATGATGTCTCTGAACTTTTGACTTGTGTAATATTCCTCAAGGCAGTGATATTTATAAGGGTAACCAAACTTTGCACCTTCTTTTGATGACATGAAAGAGGGTGGCAAGGTTAAGTGGAGACCAGCAGATCCTGCTGCTTCCTTCTGAACACACAGCAGCAAACATACATTCCTTTTCACACTCTGAATTTGCTTTGAAGCACATCTCTGCTATTGGATGTGTCAATGGCTGTTTCAAAAATTCTTCTGCTTTTTGGGTGACAAGCCCTTACATTTGGGACATTGGCTCGCCAAGATGTTTGTATGTGGCCAAAACTTATATTTTTTTAGGAAACTTTAGAACATTTTTCTTTCCAGTTGTGCATCTGGGTTGTTTTTTTTTCTTTTCCTTCCTATTCTCTCTGTTGTTTTTTGTCTTCAGAGTGGTGATGAGTTTATTCATTGTAATAGCATTCTAATGCAGTGACATAAATCCCTTGCTAGTAGGAAATAGGAATAACAAATAGCTTCATATATCTTCAGTGAAAAGCACATGAAGTATAGAGTAATAAATGTCAAATATGACAAGTTGAAAGAGTTGTCAGTGCACTTGGATGTCAGTGAAACGGTGTGGAAGTAACAAGCTTTTCCTTTTTCATATGCCCTACTTGGAGGCTGCTGTGTGCTGAAAATTTCATTGCTAGATTGCATGTTTATTTCTCTTTAGAATATCTCTGTTTGGGAATTTTCCTTTAAGTTTACGGGAGAAATGATACTTCTTTGTGCCTACATGAAACTTTCTATTGTTCCTCAAAAATTACCATTAGTAGAAGTTAGCTAAGTGAAATATATACCATTAAAACCCAAGGGAGGCGTGTTTAGGAGTTAGGAGAGGCAGATGGGCTGAATGATCTCTTAACTCAATTTTCTGTAATGTGGGAGGCTGGGAGTGAAGTTTATTAGCGTGGGCTTTATAATAAAAACTTCCTTCTGACAAGTTTTTTAGGGATGAGCAACCAGCCCATCCTCCCAGGCCAGTAAAATGTGAACCTCATGGGATTCAATCTCATTAAATGTCTTGGTCACTGCACAGCATAATTTGAACCGGTAAAGAAAAAACAGATTCAGATTGTGTTTGCAGCCATTGTTATTTTTAGTTAAGCCACAAACCATTAATGGCTGTTTAAAGTAGGGGGTTCTGCATTTTTCTCCTCAAGCATGTGCTGCTTGCTTCCTACCCATGCAAATACACAGCCAGAACACTTGGTCCCTCCAAGGCCACTGGAGAGGCTTCAGAGTAGTCAAGCTGCATTCAAGCTGTAAGAAGAGATCCTGTTCCTGCTTCATACAACCTCCTCAGGGATGACTGTTCCCAAATGATTTGTTCCTCTGCAGAGTGAAAGGCCAGGATGCTACTTTTGATCTAACAAGAAGTGAAAGTATGCCATGGCAGGAAGTGCCTTTCCCAGTTATAATCTTGGATGACTTTTGGCACATTGCTATCACTCTTCACATTTCTGATTTCTCTTTGAGTTGTTTACAATGGTGCAGCTGTTTCTGACAGATGTTTGTGTTCAGCCCTGTGTTTCTGCTGTGCAGAGTTGCAGTTTTACTTTCAATCTGAAGTAAATTGATCCTGACAAATTAAGTTATCAGATAGATACATTAGCATCTTTGGTTTATGATAAGTATCTTCCCACAACCCCTCTTTGTATCCCTAACCTAGAGAGATTCTTGATTCTTGATTCTTGATTCTTGATTCTTGATTCTGCTATTAAACATGTCCAAGCAAGATTATATTGAGGCAGGAAGAAGAAAACTGTGTGCAAACCAATTTTCAGCTGTATTGACAATCTTATTTCTAGAATGGTATTTTCTTCTCATCTTGCTCTCTTGCTTATTTGCTGTTTCTTTGATGTTTTTTCCTGTAACTCTCTTATTTCTTGATGAATATTTCCTCTGCTGGGATATCTGTACATTAGTGTGGCAGCCCAGTGTTTCTGTACAACCAGGTAAAATTTAGCTTCCTATCTTCCAGTAAGAACTGCTGTGTATTTTAAAACAAAATAACTATTGTCATTTGTAATATATAACCCAATATTTTAATTTCTTTGCTTTCTCTTTTCCCTCAAAAGTGATTGTCTTTCTTTACCCTCTTTTTTACCTGAAATTGAAAATTGGTCCATCAGAGCATTTAAAGATGCTGAGTTTGCATTCCTGGGAAGTCCTAGAGGAAATTCTTATAATGCTTTCAGTTAAACTCTAGGTGCTTAATATTTTCCTAGAGGAGACCACTTGCCCCTATTTTGTTCTTGTACACTTTATACATTTTTTAGAGGTTTTTAGAGGCTTGATTTCAATCTTTTAGCCTCGCCCAATGGAAAATATGGCCACCAGTCTTTCAGTGGAATCTTGTGAATTCCATTGACTGCAGAAGATATGAGTGCAGAGGTAAAGATCTAGAGAGGATGGATCATCTCTCAAAGTGATTAATGTCTTTGAAAGGGTATAAAAGGAAGCTGAAAGTTTTATTCAATGAAGTTACAGTTTGTTACCTTTATATTGTCAATGATTGCAGTAAGAGACATGGATAACTCTGCAGCATTTTTAAATACTTGGAAGTAAAGGTACGTAACCAGTACCCATGACCCATGAGCCTGGTTTTTGAAAAATGCCCACAATGTTTTGTTCAAGGAGTTACAGTTTTCACCTGTTCTGAGATTTCACGGGCAATTGTCACCATTAGGTATGACCTTATGCAGATCAAGCAAACTGTCAACTATTTGTAAAGTGGAGTTATCTCTTCAGGTTCTGCTTCACCTGAATTAATCACGGCAGGTTCCTTCAGATCAAGCTTTATAAAATCTAAGCTACTGCCCCTCTCTCTTTAACCCTCTCAGTGAGAATATACAGAGCTTCTACAAACTGGTTTCCTGAATTCAGTACCTCAGATGACTGTATGACTCAGCCCAGCCTGCCCAATCAGCTAATGTATAAACTCACATCTCTTTGGAATTCAGCTTTATTAATGCAAAAGAGACTAATGCAAGCCACACCCCTGACTTCAGAAAACCTGGAATTCTTAACATGGAACTCCTGAGTCACTCTTAATTGCCTGTGTTTCCCTGAGTCAGAAAGGGTGATGGAGCCATTTGTTTTTGGAAGAATACCCTTTTTTTCCTCCTCCTAGAATATTTGCAGGTCTGTTGTAATTTAGTGGCAATCCTGACTTCGGGCCTGTGGTTTGTGCTGCCATACAAAATATTTTTTACTTTCTACTGACCTTCCTTTCTTAATATTCAAAGCCAATTGTTACATATCACTTTTCCTGTGTTTTCCTTGCCTGCTGATTTGCTCCAGAGGATGATGCATGTAATCCTAAGAGCCACAGAGGATTTGGCACTGATTTGGATTGTTAATATGGTTGGGTGACTCAATAGCAACCCTAAGGTATTTACCCTGAACCTCCCAACAGAGTGAAGCAGATGAGAGGCAATCTGATAGAAAGTTTCCAGTACATTGCTGAGTCAGTTCAAAATGCAAACTGGGGACATAAAATCTTTCTGCCAGAAGCACTTTAAAATACTAATTAAAAAGAAAGAGGTGTTTATATGCACCCCGTTCCAAAGTATTTAAACCACTATAAAACTTTTTTTTTTTTTTTTTTTTTTTGCATTGACATTGAATTGAACTGAAGTTATGTAATATGCCACCCTGTCCTTCTGCACTCAGGCATTCACAAGCTTCTGTCTGTGGTCCCATCTTGAGAACTTTATAATCCAAATCAACAAGACAGACCAAAGCCAGAAGGAGAAATAGACAGATGAAGTGATGCACCTATGGTCCTGAATCTGGCCAGTAGCAGGCCTCAAATTAATCTAAGAGGTGCTTGTCTCAAGAAACACGTTGTTTCAGTAAGAAAAATCTGATTGATGCCAGCTACAAGCTGAATCAATTGACTTTTATAGACTACTCACTATAATTTCAGAGGCAAGACATAGGAAAAAATGTGTTGATTTAATAAATTCACAAACTGAGACAAAAGAAGTAAGAGATGCCATGTCATGAAATGGAATCAGAAATAACATGGCCCATATGACAGTGGGATATGCTGACATACACACCCCCTATAATTAAGTGCTCTTTACCTTGACATATTGTTGCCTTTTGCCCAACGTAATACAACAGGGTTTTTTTTATCTGAAGGCCTTCAGGAGCAGTTATGGAATGATGTCTACAAAGGCCCATCCCTTCCAGGCGGGAATACATTTTTATAGGTTTTAGGAAATTAGCATAATTGATGAAGAGCACCGATTAGGACCAAGTGGTGATGCATTCCCCCCCAGGCCAAGCCCTTCAGCACTGGCTGTACTCTGTCCATGAGAATGTTTCTTGAAGAGCTGTTCTTGGTCTTGGTTCCCAGGAAAAACCAAGATAGCACTGGGGCCTTGTACCTCCTCAATCTTGGAACTCTGGAATTTGTTTTGTCTTTCTGCTTAAGGAAAGGCCATGGAAAAATATTGGGAAAACTAGTCACTGATAGAATAGACTACAGAGCTACAAATATGTGTGTGAAGAATGCAGAGAACATATGAAAGAAAAAGGCAAAACCTAAATGGCATCAATATACCAAAAGAGATGAGATTCTGGGAATATTTTAATATTTTATCTATTCCAGACTTGTAATGCATGTTTCTATGTCCTCATATCTAATCATCAACACTTATTTTATGCCTTTTATGTTCTTATTTTTTTCTTCAGTGCAGAGGCAAGCTTGTTTAACTACTTTCTCCTTTCTCATTAGAATTTTTCCCCAAGGCTGTTGACATAGTTTTCCTTGTTCAATTAAATCTAGCTAAGTGGTAATATTTTCTGAGCAACAGTATCATTGCAGCAGAGAAAACAGTTCAAACGAATTGCACTCTATACTCACTTGCTAGGCAGGCATCCACACACTAGTGTTATTAATTAATGTAATTGATAGGTCTTATTTTAATTACAGTAATACAGTGTTATAAATAACTTTGCAAGATATTTAAAATGCCCTATGTGAACAATGAAAGGGCTTTGTGGTGTCAGCTCCTTGAAGCAGAATTTTTGCAGTGTAGGTGTAATTTGGGGGCCAAGACACAGAACGAAAACTGTCTTATAGGGGCAGTATTCTATAATTTTTAAAAAGAAATGTTATGACTTGGACCTGGGCTCTCTACCATCTCACTTGGTATGCACAAGTTCATACTAACTGAAAGGATAGTCCTTTACCTTATTAGAGAGCAGGAGAAAGGGAAGCAGAACTGAAGGAGAAAACTTATATGATCTGGACAATGATCATTTATCTGTGAGCAGAATGTTAATATTGGTAACGTGCAGCCTGACAGAACCTGCAAACATTTACTTGCATGATTATTTTTTGGCATCTTTTCAATCTTCTGATTGCTTCTATGAATAGTGTTTTCAGGACAAATAATGCAGGTTTGCTTTGGTTTAGTGTGCAAGGGACAAGGGGATACTGAACAATACCTTATATTATTGGGAAATTAATGCAAATGTATTCAAACTGCACGAATTTTATTGCCCTCCCTTCCTTCTTTCACTTACTTTCTAGATGATAAATCCAAGAAGTTAATTTGTCAGGCTCCTGTCTGTGTGATTTTTGTCCTGCTTGGAGGTTTTTGATACAATTACATTTGAGTTCACTGCAGTTACAGAGAATTAGATCTTTTTTATTTCAGTGGCCCAAAGTCAATCATTGAAACAAACTTATTAGTCAACTGTTTTAAGATTTTTTTTACTGTCTGTTACAGTTGTCCCTTGAGGTACCAGGTGAGGCAAAGTTGTCTTTTTATCATATTGAGGAAGTTCAAATTTATCATAATCAGGAAATTCTTATGTCATCATGTAAATATTTAATAGCTAGTTTGAGTTAATTATTCAGTCTTCTTTTGTCATCATGAGAGAAAAACAAAACAGTAACCTGCAGAAGAGGTTGAAATCAGTAACAAAGGCCCAAGGCTGAAGTACACCACCCTTATCGTCTTGTCATGTTTTAAGCCTGAAGAAGTTGATGTATTTTCTTGTAGTGTAGGATTTGTCACCATTTTGTTTGGTATGAGGAACACTGAAGGATGGACTTCTCTGCATGTACTTTATCTCACAAGTTGTAAATCATTAATCATTTGCTCTACATTGTTCCACTTCTAGACAAGCATGCACTGATTTGACATGATAAAGGGGCAGGCCATCGACAGGCAGGAAAGTATAACCACAAATTTAATACACCTGTTATGCACCTAAGATGGCATCTAGGTGGGAATCAGGAGCCTAAATCCAAAATATTAATTCAGGAAGATACAGCCAAGCTCATATTCAGATGTTTTCACAGATGTAGGCTGTACCATGTGGAATGCCCTGCACAGTTTCCTTAGTTTCTCTTTGAGTTGGCTGCCTAAGGTGTATTGGCATGCAGAACAAATAATTTCTCTGCCTAAGTTCTTTGGTGAGCATGATATGCATGGTCAGGCCAACCTGCACCAAATGGTCTGTGATAGCTGTAAAAAAAAAAAGACAGAAGGATAATGCCTGAAATATTCTCGAAAGCAGCCGGATATTTGTGTTTTCCTCAGTTCTGCCTTAGGGTTGCTGTACCAGGAGAGACTGAGTGGTATTGCCAAACTAGGATGACATTTTTGAAAATGATTGTTTGTTCTCTAGGTTAGTTTAGGACGAGAACACAAGCATCTAAACTTCTAGATCATTTCTCACCCTCAGCTCATATTTTAACAATTTTTGAAATTTTACCTGCAGCCAGCTGGTAAATATGATACATTTGGAGACTTCATTTCTGACAGTTGTCTGCAAAGTTAAGAACTGATTCTTAATGCTTTAATACTATATTTTATGCCAGTGGTCTCTGTTTGTTTTATTGGTGTTGAGAGCAGAACATTCAGAGCAATGCAGTGAAAAGTCAGGTCAACAGATTCTGTTCAGTGACAATAAAATCCAGTGTTTTGTACAGTGTTTTAATTATCAGGCTAATGATATTGACATAGCAAGAGTAGATTTGATAATTTTTGTAGCACAAATGGAAAAGATCAGTAACACTAGATTGTAGTAATAATATTTAGGCTTTATAATAGATTGCTATCAAAAATTCATAAAAATAAGTATAAATTATTTATTCTATACCAAATACACATCTGATGTAAGAGACCCCTTCTTCTAGGAACTTTCAGTGCCATTAAACCACCCAGTACCCCAGCATGGAATAGCAGTGGAGCCAAGCAAGAGGAGCAGCTATGAGAGATCATTTAACAAAGTTAAAAGTTATTAGGATAAATGTTAGTTTTTATAACTGATAAACAGCTTGTAAAAATACAAAGTTTAAAATATACAGCTAAATGCTATGGAGGTGAAGCTATTTAATCAAAATATGTCTTATATAATAGTGAAAGCCCTATTTAATAAACACCAGCTAAAAGATATAA
Source organism: Muscicapa striata striata (assembly GCA_030060385.1). Taxonomy (NCBI): domain Eukaryota; kingdom Metazoa; phylum Chordata; class Aves; order Passeriformes; family Muscicapidae; genus Muscicapa; species Muscicapa striata. The sequence goes on along the minus strand of JAREIS010000025.1, from coordinate 1,370,855 downwards.
ACCTGTTGAAAATATTTTTCATTCAGTGTGAGTTCAAAAGGTCACTGTTTGGCATTCCTCCTCACAGCCAAATCTACTGAAGCTAATATGCCTTTAGTAAACAAATTCTGATTAAAAGCTATTCAGAATTGTCTGTTTGCTTTGTCACAACCACATTGTAGGTATTTTCTTTCTACAGCAATCACATTCATGACATCTATTTAATGGAGCTAAACTGGATTGTGCATTAAGCAGCATTGCTTTATACAAAAGAGAAACACTAAAGCATGTGTACCTGTAAAATAGAATGATTTAAAAGTATTATGCAATAAGCCTAAATGGTAAGCAGGAACTTGAATTAGAATACTACCTTGAACATAAAAATGCCTTAAATTTGTTTTTTTTTAACAAACATACATTAACTGAACTTGATAGTAATTCTGAAAGACAGGTAAACGTTGTTATAAACATATAGCAGATGGTTAAACTGACGTAAATGGAGGGTGAGAGGTTTGTTCAAGGTCAGAGAGCAAGTGCCCAGGAGTTCTGACATATAGTTAGTTCCCTGTTCTGATCATGAAACAAATCTCCTTTGTTCTACATGTTTGCACATTACACTTTAAATGAATAGCCATATTATAATGCTTGTGCTTCCAAAATATAAGTACAGGGCATACAGAAGAGACACAATCTATGATTTTTACCTCTAAATTAATGCAATTTTTGTTTAAGGATCAAGGGCACAGAGTTATATACTGAGGGCACTTGCATCACCCTCTGCTACAGTTAGTAGTTTGCTGTAGAGATAAGTGGATGGCTGTGGTTGATTTCTATCCTATTGCCACTTCCTGTCTTGTACCTGCAGTGTGCAAATTTTAATCTGTCAGGAATCTGAATTCCCTTCAGGTTTGCTTTGCTGATAGTCCTTCCTTCCTTGAACCTCCAGATTCTGTACTCAACCTGTAGGAGGCTGACATAGTATTTTATCGAGTACATTACTCATCTTGACTCTTCTTCCTTTTTACCTGGAAGCAAAAATTTGTCTTCTTTTTTCTCTTTGCTGTTGTTCAGCAAGTCTAAATACACTAATTGCTTAGTTCTGTTAGAGCCTCTCATTATCTGAAAGAGATAGCATTGTAATCATAAAGATGTTTCATAACTGAAAGTTCAGTATAAACAAGTAGGTTTTACCTATTTTTTTTTCTGTCTGTGTAAATGCAAACAAGAGAATTCTTTCACATTTTTTCCCACTTTTGGCCAAGTTCTGAATGGTCATTTTGATGAATAAATATGGCAAGTCTAGTTTAAACATGGAGTGAGTGACTGCAGAAGGTTTGTTTATTTTAATGGCTATCCGTTGGATTAAATATAAACAGAAAAGCATAAAAGTTATCTCTTAAATCCAAACCAGAGTTTTGGCTGAGCTTATTAAGTCTGAAGCATCTGGACTTCAAACAAACAAACAAACAAACAAACAAACAAATATCTCTTTTTGCATGTGAAATACATTTGAAATAACTTCCTCCAGCCATTTCATTTTCATTTCAAAAGCTTTTTTGTACATTACTAAGTACATTCCAAACAACAACCCAGTCAAATAAGTACCAAACTGTTACCTTCACTTTACAAATGTAAGTCAGAGAGTTTATGTGACATGTCTAAAGTCAAAAAGCAAAATAGCACAGAATACGATTTAGAGCTGAGAGGACTCTAATTCACCAGGCTGTGCTCAGCCCACTGAACATGACTTTTATTGTGCACCCAAATACCAGCTGGTGGTCACTTGAAGATTGATGGTAGCATGCAGCTCTGGAATGTGCTCCTAAATTCACTCTTTGTGTCAGTCTTCATGGTGCGAAAAAGAGTGAAAAACGTTTGTGTTCTGTGTGTTTAAACAGCAAGTGTGCTGCCCACTGAGCACTGCTGCCTGCAGGCTTGGAGCACTCCTGCTCCCAGGAGCCAGCACTAGGGACAGCCACATCCTCTAAATGACACCAAGCAGCGACTGAGCCAAATCCATGCAGGATAAAAAAATAAGTTTAAATAAAATAATTCCCTTCACACATGCTTGGAAATATTTTATTTTTAAATTTGACATTTGAACTAAACTTCCTATGTCTTAATTAATTTAATATTGAAAGTACTCATAACAGTCCCTGATGTTCAGCAACATAAGCAGAAAATACTGATGATTAAATTAATAATTTCCAGTTGTGTCCAACCACTGAAGTCCTCTGGGGGATGTGGCCAAACCCCATACTCAATGAAACAGGTTGTGTCATAACAGTAATTTGAAAAAAAAAAACCAAAACAAAAAACAAAAAAAAAAAAAAAAAAAACAAAAAAAAAAAAAAATTTAATGTGCAATCTGGTGAAACCATATCATTGTTTCTCCAATGGGATTGAATGCATTTAATATACCAGAAAAATATATGTCAAGAGAAAAAAAAGAACCAACTGCCTAGACATTTAAGGATAGGCTTGACCTTTGCTTTTCTTCCAAATCAAACTTTCCTTGGCTTCAGAAAGAATCCCAAATACCCACGTCCAGAAAGCAGCTTGCTTCCTGTCAATGGAGAAGGTTGGGTGGCCTTGCAGCTGCAAAATAAAATTTAATCCAAGAGCTCAAATTAGGCTACGAGGGGTAGTACAGTGGGTACTCTACTAAAGCATACAGAGCAACAAATAAGCATAGGAAAAGGAATTAAGAATACTGTGGAAAAGTATTCTATTATTCTAAATTTCTTTAAATAGAAATATGGAAGATTTGGATAAATGCAGTTGTGACACGACTGTGGAATCGAGCGTGGCTGCTGCTTTTGGTGAAATTTGTTATCTCCAGTATAATGACCCTTCTGGCATCGTGTTGAACTAGGGGTTCATGGAAGGTTCACTGAGCGGGGGATGCCATTTGTTGACCTCCAGCTGCTTTGTTTTCTCACATAGTCAAGTGAGAATAAGTGTTTCTTTTATCCTTCCCAGATGTAAAGCAGAGCTTGGTAACTATCTTGACTTGGTATATAGAGATGATTATCTAATACATAGACAAGAGTACATAGACACCAGGTATATGCATCCTATTGACATACTGACACTGAGGAAACAAGAAAACACACTAGAAAAAGGAACCAGTGGTTTACCTATTTGTGTGTGATACCCACCATGCCACATACTTGTTTGCTTGGTTTTTCTATGGGCAACTTGGCTGTTTTTATGAATATCCCACTAATTTTTTTTTTTTTTTTTTTTTTTTTAATAAAAATACTACCCTTTGGTTCAGCAGTCAACTGAATTTATTTTTTTTTTAATTGTAATTCTTTTGAATGAGAAATATTGCCTCCCAAAGTTTCTTCAGCTCATAACTGGGTAAATTTTACATTATTTTAATGAAGAATGAATGAAAGCTAAGCACTGGGATTTAGCTTGATCTCTTTATGCCTGATGTTTGCCTCATAGCTAATCCTAATTTGATTAAATTGATAATAATAATAATGAAACTGTAACCAAGCCTGCATATACTAAATTGCCCTATTTTGTATAGAGTAGTGGTGAGAAGTGACTGCTGAAGATAGGAGCAATATATTTTAAGGAGATCTGTGGATAAAGCAGTGTGGCTAAAGTTGCAGTACAGTTGGTAACATCAATAAAGGCAAGGATTACTGCAGCAAAGGCAATAATGTCAATTGCAGACATACAGAGATTGGCTGAATCTCTGGGGAGGTTACTCTTTGAGGGAGAGAAGGGAATATGATGGAAAGGATTCCTCTGCTTTGCTACAATGAAGTGGGTTCTTACTTTATTACAGAAGCCATAATGAAATTTTTCAGTGGATGAGCTGCATTTTCTCAATGAGTTTTTATTAGCTCTGCTAACAAATAATTCGGCAGCTTAGTGAAAATATGCTCAGAGAGAAAAGGACTGCATGTGAGCTGATGTTAAGAGCTTTTTCAGTCTGAAAAGAAGTTAGGAGACTACTGTCATACTTTTGTTATTTAAAGTGTTGATTATTCTGAAATATTTGATAGATCTTCACTACAATTCAGCGTCACGGTTGATGGCACATCAGCAAAGATGTATTAACATCTCAAAACTGCACACTGCTACTCCCCAGTTTTAGCTGTCAGTTTTGCAAAAGCCAAATTATGTCTTCACTGTCTACAGTGCATCTGCAAAATACTCACTTAGACTGAACAGAAAGATAAATTTGCAAAGAAAGACAATTCTAGCATTAAAACAACCTACCTTTTTCTCAATCTTATGCTCTCCCTATTTCTCTTTCTCCCTTTCCAATATTCAAGGATGTCTCAGCTGACATCATGTGACCCATCTGTTTGTGGGGAATAAATAGTCAGGTACTTAAACCTAAGCCTTAAAAGGTTTGCTTTTATCACAAAATAAATAGCCTGAATGAGATGCAAAACTAAAGAGAAGTCCACTCAGGCCTTGTTCTCCCAGCGGCCAACCCATTAGTGGCAAATGGGATGAAGATGTATGATTTGGAAAAACAGTTCCCAGAATTCATGTTGTTGCCCAGTTCTAACTTGGAGACTATCAAAACCTTCAGTCTTAATTAATTTTTTGGGCAGATAATTACAATAATTCACTTTCTTCCATTTCTCATATCTCTCTTTAAATTTGGATCAAGGAGTTTCAGTGTCTGCACACAGTCAGGGGCTTAGCTGTCCAGTTAGTCTGATTGCTACTTGGAACATTTCTCTGTGTGCCTGAGCATCACAGAAGATGTGCAGCTGTTCTTCCAGTGCTGTGATTGGTGGCCCATTAAAGAAAAGAGAACAGAGAAAACACAAGAGTTTACAATGAAGAGATATACTTCTCCCAGAAGAAGTAAAACTATGTGGAATCTGTCTGTCTTCTCCAGGGGTGCAGCTTTTTTTTTTTTTTTTTTGAAACTCTGTCTCAAAAATAATGTCATACTTGGCAACTGAAGGCTTCTCAGTCCTGCATCTGGGAAACAAAAACATCCCTAGTGCCAATGGCAAAGCCACTGTGTACAGCCAGGCTGAGCTTCTGCAGCCTTCAGGCAGTGTGGCAAGGGCTCTCTCTCTCTCCACAGGTTTTGGAAAGCAACCAAAGGGTAAACTCTGTCTAACTGTGCAGACTTTAAAATATGGAGCTCATGGAGAGCAGCTTTCATGCTGCAGAGCTGTTGTACACAAGCTTGTTACACACAAGGCTTGGGGAAGACTGGCTCCCATCTGACATGGATAACTCAGTAATCTTAAACCAAATCGGCCTGTCTTTATGGCTCTCCATTTTTGCCAAAGCTGTCCCTTCTGTTTAGGGACCAAAAACAAGAACAAGGCCTGGACAGGATAATAATGAGCAGAAAAGAACAAGGTAATGTTTGCAAAATAGGATATCTTCTGGAAGGTTCTCTAGAATGGCAGTATTTGTAGAATCTTCTGAAAAAAAACATGCAAATTGCACTTATATAAAACTATAACTGCACAACTACTTGCTAACAAAAAGGAAGCCTATTTTTAAATGTTTTTATTGTGAAATGTCTATACAGACTTCAGAGGAGTTATTCAAGGTTTACAGTGAGGTAAGTGGAGGAATAAGCTGAAGACTGAGCTCAGAAGTGTCTACAGCCTAGTGAGACTAGATGGCTGGAGGGTGTGGGTGGTCTTGCATAATGCTCAATGAAGGAATCTCAATCCTGGAATATTTGGCAAGTCTTAGGATAGCTGTGTAACTGCAGCTTGAAAAACACGGACACATTTTTCCTCTTTGTTTTGGAGTGGGTTTTCTGTTGTGGAATGTGGTATGAGTTCACATGACAATGTCTGTGAAAATGAAAAAGAAATTGTATCTCTTCTTCATAATTTAAAGCTTCAATAAAGAGACATGGAACATTGTGAGGTGTCTTGGGTTGATAAGTGTGCCACAAAGCCATGTTAATACATTTTGCCACACATGAGTAAGTGGCTTTCTCTTCTTGTGTGTTTGCTTTTGCTTTGAAAGCACATTCCTTCTGCACAAAACTGGCAGCTGCCCACACCTCAGAGGATCTGCACCTCCTTTTTTCTTCAAAGTACTAAAAAAAGATGAAAAATTCTGTTACAGATTTCAGTAATTTTAATAAAACAGCACTCTATCATGAATTATTTCCCTTTTGGTATAACTTTTTAAAAGGCACAATGTTAAAAGCCAGTTAATACTCTATCACAGTTTTTTTGAAGTCTGTGTGTTACCAGGTTTAGGAGTTTTGTGTATCTTGCAAACTGTAAAAAAAAAAAAAAAAAAAAGCCCCATCAACTGACATATGTGAACGCTCTGCTTAAGGTCAACTGTTAACTGGTATGTCTTTTCCTATCAACACATGGTCCCCTTCACAAAGAGCTATTGAGTGTTTTAGTGCTCCTAATGTATATGTTGAGCTGCTCAAGGTGACAAATTGTTCTTCAGACATGCTAGAGCCACCTCTGGGCCTAACTTCCAAAGACTTCACCTTTGTGCTCTGATTTCCCTTTATAAAAGGCTGCACAATCTCAATCCAGTAATGTTTAAATTCCAATTTCAACTCATGTAGCAAATACACCCACAAGTATTCAAGGTGTATATTTAAACCAGATCATATTTAGATATCATTGACATTTCCTTGTTATTTACTCTCATTCCAAATGCAGCAATTAAGTTTCTTTCTAGCTGATTATATATTTTAGCTCTGGGCAAAAAGAGGGTTCTGTTTCGGCCTGTATCCTGTCTGAACTCCCTTCTTCTCTCTCATTTAAATGATCTTGTTAATTAGTTAGCCCGTGATTTTATAAGCACTTGTAAATCTATTTTCTCCCCTTTCATTTGCTCTTTTTTTTTAATAAAAATGAAATTAAACCCTATTCAGATGAATTCAGAAGGAAGCAAGCATGCACATTCTGTGATTTCTAGTTCTTATGAATCTATTACTTTCTATATAAAAAGCCAGATTTCACTGTAACAGCATTAAAGAGTAAAAACTCTCATGCATGAAGAAGAGATAAAGAGATAAAGAAAAGGTCAGAGGTCCACCTGAGCATTTTTGGGCCCTTTGTGGTTAAGGCACACAAGGGACTGACCAGTAGCACATCTGGCTACTTATGGCTCTTTGGCAAGATGACACAATGGGATTCATGAGAATGGCTGAGGGATGGGTTTTAGTTTGAACACTGCATGAGCAGTGGCTAAATGCTTCAGCAGCTCCCTTATCTCAACCCCTTAAGCAGAAGGAATCAATACATAGATCTTTAAAGAAAAGGAATATTGACAGGGCAAAGGTGACTCATTCTGAAGTTTTGAAAAGGAATATTCTGGCTTTACTTGTTCTCTTTCTGTACATAAAATTGAAAAAGCAGTCAGTGGTGTTCTCAGACTTGCAGCATCATAGAAGACAATTTTCACAAGTACTGTGTAAACCATAAAAATGATGGATTTATTTCTTCCATGTCTTTACACTAAAAAATTTAAAAAGAAAGCCAAAAAAACAATAATTGTTAGATTCTTATGAAATCTCATACAATTTAACTAAATCTTTTCCAGTTGTTTCTGCTAAAATGTTATGAAACAGAGAAATTTGTAAATACAAAGTAGAAAAGAAAATATTTAAACTAAAATAAAACAGACCTTTTCTTTTGGCTGAAGTTTTTTGTTTTTGTTTGTTTTTTTTTTTTTAATTGTTTTTGGTAACTTTGCAAATACCTCAGATGTCACTGACATACTTGAAATAGATAAGTATTCCATTCAATGGTAGCTACATTATGCATAGTGTCTATATGTCCAAATTACTTTTTCGCATGTTTAAACATGACACATGGGCAAAAGGGAATAATTTCCATTTGATGTTATAAGCAAAAACATAGTTGTACTTAAGTATTTATTTCTAGTGGAATAAAAAGAAGATAGGGAAAAAAAAATTGGTTTCATTCCAGTTCCTAGAAGGTGAGATTTTACATTGCAGTCTCACATTTGGCATGGGGTGGCATATTTGTTGGCACAAACTCAAGGCTTAATGAGGCTTAAGAGAGTTTTACAGCCTCCATAACCAGAGGCTAACATTGAGCTTGCTGCTAGATGTACACAAGGCGTGTGATTTGTGCACCCCCACACCCCATGAGAATGTAAAATGAAACAGCATTGTATTGCTGACTTCCACATCACTAAGGCTACCTGAAATCCATGCCAATTTGGGCAGCAGAGGTTCCTTGAGGAGATGAGCCCATCTTCCTGGAAAGCTGTGTTTGTGCCCTTCACTGTGGAGCTGTGTGTGAGTGGATTGCTCTGCTTTACTCCCTGTTTGTTTCTCAGGCACAGACACCAAACCTCTGGTTTGCTCTGGGCTTCCCCATAAACAGCCTTCTGAGACTGGATCCTTGTGCCAGCAGGAGAGAGGAGGAAAGCAGATTATTTCTTGCACTCTCCCTTAGGGGATCCTGAATTAAAAGCTTGACAGACCATCCTAGGCTTGCTCAAAGAACCCATGCTAGGGTGGATATCCAGGAATGGTGGAGTGCAGGCATGACATGTCATAGTTTATCCACTGGATTAATTCACTGCTTTGGACTTGGGCTAGGCATGCTTGCATACCATGGCTGTAGCTTACCAAACCCTGCAATGTAAAGATAATTCTTGATTATGTTGAAATCATTCTTGATTATTTTGGAGGTTTAGTAATGAGTGGTTTTATGAGTATGCAAAAAGGAAGTTATATTTTGGGAAGTATGCTAAAAAATGCATAAATTTCAGTAACAAATGTATCAAGCATCCTTATGATATGTCAGCCAAGGAGGTCATTTAGGGTCTTGCCTCTGCATATTAGAGATTATTATATTCTTTAGTTTAGGAGAGTCAGGCTGTTTTCAACATTGTGCTACCAGTGAATTTGAATTAAGGAGTGATGAAAGTTTGAGGATGAGTGATTAAATAAGACATTCAGAGGACTACCTGATGGATCTAGCTCATTTACCCTTATGCAGGCTGGACAATTTGGTTATAATAGGCTGTGTGTAATAACACCTCTCTGGATACCCTGCCTCTAATGGCTGAAATTATTTTGTTCTGGCCAGCATATTTAGGTCTGTTAAAAAGTTTTTTGTGATGTCAGTAATAGATGCTACACAAATATTCTTGTTATTTCTTCTGTGAGAACATGAATTGTAAATAATAGTATTTTTTTGTGGAGGATTAGAATGATAATTAAAGAGTAGGACTTAAACTGTCTAATTGTCAGTAAGCTGTGCACTATGTACAGAGAGAACTTCAGTCACTGGAATCTCCGAAACTTGTAGTTCAATAATAAGTGTAATTCTGGAAAGAGAATTCACTGAAGCTTTTATTTTTTCATTAAAGCAACCTGTCCTCTGAGATCAGATTTCTTAGAGTAGGGATCAAGTTGGTATTGATTTTATCCCCAAGGATGAGCAAAATTCACCAACTGATGAAGAAAAACTACGAGCAAAGATTATTTCTGTATAATTAAGGATGAAAGTTGCTTGTATATTGTTTTATTGTCAAAATTTTTAATATTTAGAGAACTGTCTGTAGCATCATTCTCTTTATAGGTTTCTCTGCTTTCAATGTTTGGTTGAATTCTCAAAGCATGGAATAGAATTGCTCTGAATGTCAGTAAATGTCTAGTTAATTTTTTTAAAAACTTTTGTTTGAGAGGGATGAAAAGGAATGTGAAAGACCATGCAGCATCTTTGTCTTCTCCAAGCAATAACAACCAGATAGTAAATTTAAAAAAAAATCAAATTTTCTTGGGTGATTGTGTGGTAAATTTTGCTGAATTAAAATAAAATTTGATTAATTCTAAATTTCCTCCCTACTTGCTTGAGTAGGCCAGAGAGTGTAATAAGCTGTAAGCTTCAGCATTAAAAGAAATAAAACAAATAAATCAGTGTGAGAGTATTTGTTTCACAGCTTTCCTTCCTCTTATGAATGGTGTTGAGTTTTCCTAGTCTGATAACCTGATATGAGGTGTTCTGCTCATCAGCAGCTTGATGGAGGCAGATTACCCTTAAGGAGCCTTGGAAAGAGTAATACCATTTCAAAGAGATTAAAATTCCAAGAAAATAATGGATTTTGATAAATGAGAGTTGTGGAAATGTGTTGCTGTTTTTGTCTCTTGTTTAAAAGCAACCATCATGATTATCATGATTATCTTTTACATCAGCCATGGTGTTTTCATTGTCAACCTCTGTCAGTCAGTGAGGCCATAGGGAGGGACATTAAGTTGTGTAATCACTCTGCTCTCATTTACCTCCAGCTGTGTGGGAAACCCTCCCATTCAGCTCTGCTTTCCTGGTATATCATTGCACAGTTAGGAGAAGGTTCAGTTTCACCTCAGCCAAATGTTATGGTAAAGTAATAATGCCCCAGGAAAAGGGATGAGCACCAGTGTCTGAGACTGGTTGTGAAGATTTGGGAGGGCCAAAGGCACTGGGTGTTAATGGCACTGTGCTGGGCAGTCTCCAGGTGCCTGGGACAATCCTAGCTAAAAGCTTACAGCAAGGATTTTTTTAAAGTGAAGAAAAAATGTGGATTTTTGAAGTACTAAAGAAAGACTTCTGAAAGTACTGTGAATGATTTTTATATATACTTAGCAAGTTCTTTTTCAGTTTTTAAGCCCAGATTGTAAATCTTGATTATATGTTTATCTGTTGTCAAGGGACAAGATAAATACTATTTGTTTGGGTTTTCTTATATTACCATAAATAAATGCACTCAATATAAATTAATCAAAACACAACTATCGTTCAGTAACTGAGGATATTTTTCATCTTCCTATGAAACTGTTTAACAATGATAAAAAATTAATTGGAGTTATGTATCGTATTTATCAATGCAAATTATATTTTGATAAGTGTTCTTTCAATCATTGAAATATAATGGAAAATCATACCTCTACTAGATAGGTATGAATCCTAGGGCTTCCACTTTTGCCTGCTATTAAAAATGGCTCTCCAAGTAATTGAAAAAAAAAAATAAATAAAAGTTTGCTTTCAGCTAAATATGTGTTTTGCAGAAGGTGCATACTTTAGGCACACTTCTTTTGGTGCAATTTTTTTTTTTAATAGAGCACATATACAAAAATATTTCTGTTTTGAGAGTTTTGTTTTATAAAATATCAATAGCTTTAGACAATTAATTTTGTATGAGACATTTACTGTTTCCCACAGGGAAAGAATGAATGAAAAACTTTGCTTTAAAAAAACCTAGCAAAAGTGACAAGCCATAACTGTCCCAGACAACATTTGCAAGTGAAAACTGTGGACTCGGATCTTAAATTTATGAATAAACATTACAGCAGAGCTTCATTTTCATAAGTACTGTGTATTTGCCCCCCTTTTAGAGTCACAGGGAACACAATTCAATCCTAATATTCATAAAGAAAGCAAGCATAATTATATGTTAAATATTTTAAAAAAGACAAATTGATTGTTAAGGTTTTATTTTTCTACTCTCAGCTCATGAGGGTTCCCTTCTGTTATTACTGAAAAGTAGAACAATCTGAATGGGGGCCAAAATATATTGGCCAAGCAAAGATGGGAATCCTGAGCTTTCTTGAGGGCAGCAAGTAATACTTATATCACAGTTGCTTATGCTATTCAGCAAGCCTGATCCTGCACTGCTGAGATCAAAGGATGTTTTCACTTCACTTTGTTGAAGAAAGAAAGTTACATATAGAAAAATAGAGGTCCTTCCACAGTTCTGTTAGTTTGGTCCAAACCCGTAAACAAATAAGTAAATGAGCAGACAGATTTAGGCTTGACTGAATAATTTTGTTTTTCTTTTAAGAAAGCCACACATGGTGATGAAGAACAAAGTAAAATTTGACCTTGAAAACGGTAAAAACCTTTTCTTAGTGAAGCCCCCTGTTAGGAAAAGGAAGTAAAATGTTCTTACATAGTTTTCATTGATCTTGTGGATTTTCTGCAGTCATAAACTTCAGAATGTATTGAACACATTGATTAATTTAATAAATTATCTTCCTTAAAAGCCAAAGCTGTAAATAATAATATCCATTAAAATAAGAATTCATTAGATGAATGAATAACAGCACTGCCTGCTTTTTATGAGCTTTGTCTGTCTACTTAATGTACAAAATAATTGTATTCAAACTGGGAAAAGAGAATTTGTTTTACCTCAGCAATTGTATTGTTGTTGAGTGTCCAGTGAGTCTTTTTCTTCCCTCTCTGACCCCATTTGTGTCCAAAGATGTCTTTATTTAGAAAGAAATGCAGTTGAGAAGCAAGAAACGTGAGTGAACTGCTTTACTATGCTACTGTCTTTACTATTTCAGAGCTGCAAGAAACTAAGACCTCTGAGTATCACAGGATATCCCACAGCCCTCTGGATTACAGGATATTATTGATGGATGAAGATCAGGATCGGATCTATGTGGGGAGTAAAGATCATATTCTGTCTCTGAATATTAACAATATAAGCCAAGACCCCCTCAGTGTAAGTTCAAGTTTTATTTTGAGAATCTGAGGTTGCTTTACTCCATGCCTTTCCTTTTAAGACAAAAAAATAGTATTTGATTATTTTGCATGGAAGTCCATGCCCACACCTTACTGAGTTTTCAGTCCTTCTTTTATGTGTAATGCAGATGGAGCTATACACTGTTCCTCAAACACTGTTTAAAATGGACCTATTCACTAATTTTGAAGCAATATTCTGCTTGGCCTGACCTCACCTTGTGTGTGGTTTGATGCTTTCCCCCTCTCTCCAAGATAAGATAGCTCAGAGATGCCCTTCTAGAAGAATCCTGGAGGAAGAATAAGATATACACTATCATTCTCAGGCCATACAGGAAAAAAAGCAAGGATGGAGTTGTCCTTAACCTTTTACTACATTTTTTTATGTTTTGTGCTCCAGACCCTAATCATGAACTATTTTCCAAGCTCTTGTTATGTCTGAGTCAGCCTTTGCCCTTCAGCTGGTAGCTGAGACACCTTATTTGGGGTTTTGGGGCACCATGACCCACATCTACTCCGTGACACCTCCTCTTTTCTGGCTTCTCTTACTTACTGAGATGGTGTTTTCAAGGACATTGTGTTCCCTCACCAAACAATAGTAGGCAACCTCAGTGTGAAAATAATACCATTATCAAATGCTTACAGATTCCTCTCTTGTATCCAAAGCCAGTTCTGCTTTTGAAACAGGTGACCTGCAGAAGTGCTTGTGTGCCCAGAAGCTTGGCTGTGAAGCCATTACCTGTGTACAGGCTTTGTCTTGCCTGTCCTTAGACAATCACAGCTACTACCCTGCCTGAAAGCATACCATAAAGTGTGCCAAACCCATCAGTCCTGCAATCTGTGGGCTTTATTACTGTACCTCAGAAGGACTGAGGATACCCGGCTTGCAGCAGGGAAGATAAATGCCTTGCTTAAGAGACAAGGCTTTTAATGTGTCAGGGGAGAGAGAGGGGCCCTGCCAGAGAGTGATTGAGCACAGTTAAATTAGGCTTTGCTCTGAATCACCCTCTGGATATGCCTGTCCACCTGAATTGATTGTTCAGGGAGCCCAGGGAGGCTCATTCTAACTTACACATCTAAATTAAATGCCTCTCATTCAGTGGTGTGAATGCATCCTTCCCTCCTCCTAATGGTACCCAAATCTCCCTCTGAAATGAGGCCGCCTTCTAGGATCTGAAATACCTCTGTGACCTTTTTTGCTAATTTCTATCTCTCAGTGACCCTGCAGCCCTGGTCTGGCAGGAGCTTTGCCCCAGCATAGCTTGCTCCCTCCTGTCCTTGGCAGTTGGGTTTAATCCTGTGCTGAGTTTGTTAGATAGTTTTGGTTTCTGTTACATGAAATATTTTCTGCGGTATAGAGCTGTGAGGCATTTCAACAGCTCGTGTAGGCCTGGAGAAACAAGAATTAAAAAAAATTAGCAGAAAGGAAAAACACACAAAGCTTTCTGGCAGTGAATGTGATCACCCAATATTAGGCTCAGGATGAATCTCTGCAATTCCACAGTGTTTCCATTTGTTTCTTTAACAACAGATTCATTTTGCTTATCTTAAATATCTGTGGAAATCCTATGTACATATACATTCAAATCCACAATTCTACATATATATATGTGTGTGTACATATATACACAGATCTTTTAATGGTATTGTTTATATTATCTTGAGGCTAAATGTTATCAGGCTCTGTCACTTACTAGATTTTTAGGGATAAATTTGTAATGGATGTCTTTCCTATTTCAAAATCATAATAAATAATGGAAGAAGCTCAAAATATTTGTGGTTTGAGATATACAGATAAACATTCAGACATTGAGGTATTTCTTGAAAAACTGAAAGAAATCAATGTAAAATCTTGAATTTTCAAGTAGGTTTTATCATAATCTAGCCGAACCTTTGATAATAAAATTGAAAAAATTGTTACAAGAACCCTCCTTCAGAATTTATGTCTTCTGGTTCCTAGTGTGGATAATTTCAACAAGTTCAGTAAAAGTAAAAAAGTAAAGATGAGTAGTAATTTAGGCAATACTGGTGAAAAATCTCTCTTACTTGGAAGAAACAAATTAAATAAATTTATTAATTTGCCTTAAAAATATGTAATAATATATATCAGCCAAAAGCTTGGGCCTTGATTTTGTTTAGTGTGTGCTTTTATCAACAGAAATCCTTTTTATCCTTATAATCAAAGTGTAAATTCTTTCTAAGTATTAATCCACTAGTGTAAGTAGTGAATTTTATTTTTTTAATTATGTAATATATATACTACTTGAACAATACTTCTTTCCCTACAGATTTTCTGGCCTGCATCAGCAAACAAGGTTGAAGAGTGCAAAATGGCTGGCAAAGATCCTACGGTAAGTTATAATCCATGTGCACACATACACACAAATTAGGTACTTGGCAATAAAGTAAGAGCACCTTGAGTGCAGCCAAAGCAAAATGAAAGAAGTGTTTGTTTTTCTTTTGAAATGCTTTGCAAGCCAATCTATATAGTGAAATTCTGGAAAATCAGGCAATGTAAACAGAGTGCACCTTCAGACTCCGGCAGATGGGAGAAGATACGCAGTGTCCATTTCCTCGCCTTTTTTGGATGTTACTAATCAAGCTAGGTAATAGTAATTTTCCAGATATGTCCTGGGGTGATGCTGAACAGCCTATTGAGTTGTTCTTTGGAAGTTCTCTGGCTGGCTGCTCCCCCCAGAACACTTTGAAGGTTGGTGGTGCCCACTGTCTTCAGTCTTAAGATCCCAGTTGTGCACCAGTCTTCAGATGATGTTGTATGGTGCTGGCTCCTGCTGAACCAAAAATGTGAATGCCTTTAAAAGTAAATAAACCAGTGCAGTCTGCTAAACAAGGATTAACTCTACTGGTTTTCATGTAGATGATTGATGGCACAGTTTCCAACCCTGTGCTCATAAAACATTTGCGGTTCTCGCTGTCTGGGGTGAGGTTTGGATTATTGAATACCAAAGCAGTTTTGGGATCTGGGTAAGAAAAAATATTCATTAAAAAATCTGTTTTCAACCTAAAGTGCATTAACGCTAGATCGTAGTAAAAAACGAAAGAGTTAGAGAAAAAAGGGAAGGAAAAAACTGTAAATCCAATACTGTGAACTGTGTGGCCCTTTAACATTCTGTTTTAATTTGCATGCTGATTTAAAGATGTTACTGTAGGTCTTCAATACAAAGCAACAATTGACTGCAAACTTTAGTTTAAAGTTTTGGAAATAAATTGTTTATACAAATAGCAAAATCTGATATTTGGACTTGCTTTCTTTATAATTATCTCCATTTATGTTGAGCAAGTCAGGGGGAAAATGAGACTGTTTCAGAGGTGTCCTTAAGGAAAATTCCTAAGGTTACGCCTTGGTTTTCTGTAGAGGTCTTGCTTCTTCTCATGCAAGAGAAATACGTGAATGAAAATGGGATTGCTGTGTGGAAGTGGGAAAGCTACATGGACTCCTCAACAGCTCATCTGTGGTGCTCAATCAGAGAGAGCCCAGTTCCCCGAGCAGGCAGCATGACGTGAAACAGCTGTCCAAATCCAGAGACTAACAAACTCAGTAGCTGTTCTCATGGTGCTGTTAAAACTATATGTCATGTCTATTCCCTGGAGTTCGCAGCATCTCCTAACACTGGGCACTGTGGAGTGACTGTTGTCTGTTTGCAGCACGGCTGTGGGAATTTCGTGCGCGTGGTGCAGTCGTTCAACCGCACGCACCTGTACGTGTGCGGCAGCGGCGCCTTCAGCCCCGTCTGCGTCTACGTCAACAGGGGACGCAGGTCCGAGGTAACTCTGCTCATTCTGCCCTCTCCTTCTGTGCCATCCTACTCGTGTGATGAGAAAGCTCAAGGTGCTGAAAATGCAAGTCGGTGGTCTCAGTAGGCTCCTTCACTGGTATTAAACAGCCAAAAAGAATAAAGGTCTGTGGTTTTCTGACCTGATAGCAGCTAGAAGCAAAGCCATGATCAAAAGCCATGCCTCGATTATGATGGTTGTCCAAAATTCCACAATCATACCAAGTGCTGGGATACATTTGATAGTACTTTTTATTTGACATTGCCTGGTGAATTCATTCCTACCATTCAGTGGAGAAATGCCCAAGAAATACTTGAAAGGAAACAGACAGTTGGATGAAAAGTAAAATACAAAGTCCACTTTTTATAACTTCTATGTGTTACTGGTTCCCTGGGGAAGCCCCTAATTTGGCTAACTGTTCAGGTTAGGTTTGCTAGAATTCAGCTTAACACCATCTAGATGCAATCCCAGTGCAGGAAATTTATCTACTGCCAAGTTTTGCCCCACTAGATGGTGCCCAGGTGAATTTGGTAAGTTTCTCTTCACTGTAAGATCTTACTTTTTCTAGATAGGTCTCCAGTTTTTCTGTATTCAGTTTCACTCAGTGTGTTTTCAGTATAAGTACCAGATGTCTCAGAAGTACATGGTCCAAGTTTCCTGATTTGAAAGTGAAATGTTTGTTTATGTGCAAATGTAATAGGTAATAAATTAAGCAACCAGAAGGAAAAAGAAAGACACTTTAGCAGGAGGCAGCACCTCAGTAGCTTTTGGGTCAGATTCATGTCTGCAGGCACAGGGGTGTGCAGTATATTTTCCAGAACAATGTGGAAGCAGATGTGTTGGGAAGGAGGATCAGAGCGTGCTACCTGGAGCTTTGCCATGTGAGGGCAGCTTTAAAAGCTGGGCTGGCTTCTCGGGAGGACACCGAGAAATTCATCACTGATTTAATTGGGAGTGGGATGGGAATTCTGGCCAAGACCCAAGATTGCTGCAGAGGTTGCCAGAGAGGTGATTAGTCAATGTTTCTCCAGGTCAGTTTGCATGGTATGATCTCAGTGACTTTTGGTAGATCCCTACCTGGCTCCAGCTTCCTTAACAGAGCACACACTTGGAATCACTGCACTTTCAGTCCTACTAAATTGTCTAAGAGTAGAGATTGAAGGGCTGGATTTAAAAGCAGAAGCAAGCAGAACTAAGTAAGTAAATCCATCCTTCTGGTTGAAAAACTGTGCATTAACTTATTATGATGTATTTTGAAACAGTGGTCACCTTTCCCTAGCATTATTCTATTTCTTGAAAAATCATTTAAAACATGAACGGTGATCTCATTTCTCTTTAATTAATGTAATACTCTTTATCATCTTAAGTAATGATATTGCAGCCCAGAGATGTTTGAATCTCATTATTTTAGATTCTTTGTAAATGAGATTGGGACAGACAGAAGGGCAGGAAATGACATCTCCAGATGATGCAAGATGTTAAATTTCTTAAATGAAAAGTAAAGATACATGACTTGGAAAAGCAGAACCAGCTTCACTTAGCCTGTCTGTATAGCTGCATGCCTATGATCAATTGATTAAATAAACTGCTGTTTCAGACGTCTGGAGTCTGTGAGACACTTGACTGTAGGCACTTCATGCTCAAAGCCATTACTGTACAGGCCAACAATAGCATAACAGTTTAAACCCAAGAATTTCCTTCTGAACTCATGGCATATATCTGTGCATGACTAATTGATAGAGCAGAATGAGGAGCTATGTAGTGCTGATGGAACTAGTGAAAATTCATTTTTTCCTCTGCTTTTATCATTTGGCCTTCAATTTGGTACAGTTTTCAATGCACAAAAGGTTGTTTTTGCACGTGCAAAATGAATATTTTACAAAGCACATCTGTTTTTTTCTAGAAGCTACAAAGCCTGACAGAGTTGTATCCAACAATCCTAAGAACTGAGCCTGTTTTTATCTTCTGTCTCCAGGATTCCACATAAGCTCACAAAAATGGGGGTTTCACTGATGAGGCAAACTGTTACCCTTTCCCTGAAAGAGAGGTTATAAAACAATTAATTTTCTTCTTTGGCACACTTGATTCTTTGGTCTTTGATAATTACTCCCTTAGTCACCCAAATATATTCTAATGTCAAAGTAAAGGCAAACAGAAGGAAATGTAATCCTTATGTGAAATAATTACAGACTAAATAGCAGTTTAATATATATGAAAATCAAGTGTAATCCTGGAGCTAGTTTAGTAGAAGAGTAATGAGCATTTTGAATTGGTAAATAGGAGTTTAATATAGTAAATATGGATTAGAATCAAGCTGCATATAATCTAGAATTAAAAAAAAAAAAAAAAAAAGAAACCACCCAAAATCACATTAGAAACTTCATACTTATGTTTTAACATTGTTTAGAGAGCTTATTACAGAAACAATAGATAAGATCTCTGAGATCAAATTAGCCAAAACAGAAGGGGAAAAGAGAGGGGCTAATGATATGAAAACTTCCTGCTGCAGCTGTGCATTTGAGCTTGGTGTAATCTTCAGTTCACTGGTGCCAAATGGCTGCTTAGGGACTTGTGTGGTATCCCCACTCCCTTGTGATTTACATTAACTGTTAAAGGGAATATAAGGAGTTGCTGTCCTTTCTCAAATAACTAATTTTTGGCATCTACCTCACAAAAGCCTTTCTTTAGAATTTTTATCACCTATATTTTTCTTTTGAAATGTTTAAGTTTGGTTATTTGTTGTTGGGTTTTTTCTTGCAATTGTGTCTTTTGTCTTTTTGTTGAAGCTTGGAAGTTTGTTGTAGGAGCCTAAGAACAAGATGTTTGGTATACAGTGTGTGGGACTTGGTATGTGTTGGGTCACTGTATCTGCCAGTACTGACTGCAGTTTTGAAGGAATGAGCTTGGGCCTGAGTCATTTCTTACTGAGCACACTGTGCTAGTATTGCTGGGAACCAAGAAGTGAAGAGTTGCACCAAATCTTTCTAAAGATATTCAGATTGTTTGTATTTTAAGCTGCAGTACAAATTGCTTCCACTTTGCAAAATGTATTTCCTGTTCTTAAAGTACATAACATACAAACAAATCCCTGCAACATGATTTCTTAAAAAAAAAAGCAAAAAAAAAACCAAAAACAAAAAAAAAAAAAACAAACAAACAAACCAAAAAAAAAAACAGCAGAAAAAAACCAGGAGAGATGGTATTGAAGAAAATAAGTGTCATTTGGAGGATTTTTGGAGATCTGATAGCTCAATAAAGACCAAATTATTTATGCTATAATCTAATGACAGCTGTCATAGGCGATTTTTATTTTATATGCATTATTGTTCTAGTAGCTTTATTATAATTTCCTAGGCAGGTATAAGTATACCAGTATATTCAGAAAATAAATTATAAGTAGCTTCAAAACCACAGAAGCAATCTCCACAGATATTATTGCAGAGATCAGTCAACCTATCCTTAACAGAGGGAACATTTTTTTGATTCAGTGTACTGAATTTATAAGAGAAATCTTGAAAATAACCAGGTGTCAGTGTTAACAAGTGTCTAACAAGGTGATGGAATTCTGAATAGAAGAGTTGAACTACCAATAGTGCAGTAAAAGTGCCCAACAGAGCACTTTTAATAGAGCATTGCTAATGCTGCAAACAGCCCAGCATAAAAATCAGCTTAGATCTAATGGTTTCTGACATGAGAAGTGACACACAAATCTCCTTTGCAGGAACAAATCTTCAAGATCGACTCCAAGTGTGAATCAGGAAAGGGACGCTGTTCTTTCAACCCCAACGTGAACACGGTGTCTGTTATGATCAGTGAGTAAAGATACTCGAGGTTGCTGGGGTCTAAACCCATGTGGGCATGTGTAGGGTGGGTTGGTGGAATACCCCAAGGGAGCTGGACACAGAATTCAGCTTCCCTGGAGCAGTGTCTTTGGTCTGGCTGAGGGGCACAAGGCTGGGTCCATCCATGCTTCAAGGCTTGTATGAAGCTTAAGATGGTTGGACAAATGAAGTGCAGGAATAAGTGATTGAAAGGGAGAGAGACACAGGAAACAAAAGGTTCTCCCTTTTCCAGATTACACATTTTTTCCCAGGAATAGTTTAAGCTTTGCATTACACTGTCTAGCATTTTTATTTGTATGGTTTCTGACCTTGTTCATCCTAGACAGCACTTGTGTCTTTCTTAATTATTTTTAAAATCTCAGAGTAGCCAGCGAAAGAAAGCCTGAAGATTTCAGATGCTTTGAATTCCATTTTTGTTATCATCTCTGCTGTAGAGCCCACCAACTATTGTTGCTTCATTCTGTAAGCTCTTCATTGTAAGCTCTTCATTCTTCAATTGGCTTTATATCCAACCAATTTTTCAATTTTCTTCCATGTGAAGGGCCAAAAGTGAAACAATAAGGGATTTCTGCTGTGCTTGTTGCGCACCTACAAGAAAACTCAAAGGGTTACACTTTGTGCAACCTAAGTCATCTGTAAAGGATACTTTTCTTTTTTTCAACCAGGAAGAGCTGCAAATATATAGTGAGTGTAACCTGACCTTTCACATTTGCAGTATGTTCACACATTTCTAATGCCAAAGCCTTGATTTTTCAACATGTGCCTGCTCCTTGCTGTATTTTTGGCTATGAAGGGAACAGCAGTTGCACAGATATTTGAGACTTTCTTAGTAAATAAAATTTATTACACACAGGTACTGTGTATTTCACCCAAGGTTTACAAGGGAACAATGTGCAGGGTTTCTGCCATACAAAGTCAATTACATCAATTACATATTATGTGAAATATTTTCTTTATAAGTCTTATAGATCTTAAGGGAAGAGTGATAGAGTCTGTCCTACATGGCCTGTTCAAAATATAAATTGCCTTTTTTTTTTCCTTTTGATTCCTTATTGCCTATTTGTTTAGTAAAAAGGACAAGTATATCTATTCACAGATAAATGAATTGAACACCTTTAGAGAACAGGAAAATGCTACCTAGACATCTCTCTGAACCTTGGCTGCACTTACACCTTTATCTCAACAGTGATCTAGGGACAGTGTTTACAGATACTCACTGTGTAAAGAAAATGTTTGTTCAAAGTCAGTGATAGATGAGTCCACTGGTACTCACTGCCATTCTGGTATTGTTAAGTGAAGCAACTGTTTCCTTTCTTTGTTCCTTCTGGATTTTATATAGCAATATTAAAGACCATTGTTTCTGAAATATTGTTTGTACAGTAAGCTGATTTTTTTCTACATTAGATCTGTGGCAGCTTTGTTCATCTTAATAAACTTCATTATCTTTCTTGGTCTCTGTTATGTGACAGATTGGATTTTATACTTTCTGTTGCAAAGTCCAGTCACTTCAAAAACGTTAAGCTGTAATGAATTTAGCCTCAATATCCATGCCAGAAATGTGAACATTTTCTAAGTCTAAACTCATATTGTAATGAGGCAACTGAGTCAAGGTACTGACTCATCTTTGAGCTTTCTGCAGGAGGAATTCCTTCCTGTTGCTTCAGAAGATAGTAAATACCACCAGACCAACTAACTCTCCATCAATTAAAGAACTCTTTTTAAATATAGATGCAATTTCTTGACCATTTTGGGCATCACTGGCCTAGAATACAGCAGGAAAGCTGATTCACCCTTCAGAAGAAAGTGCTGCTATAAAAATAAATTTTAACTTTGTACAGTTTGCCGTTGTACAGAGATTCATTTGCATCAAAGCAATGAAAAATGGGCTTTTAAGCAGCTTGGCATTGCTAGTGTGCAGAATGCATGTCTCTCTCCCCACCAAGACTGTAAAGTATTTATAAAAGCATTTATTTACCTCATCAGGTCAGTAATTCTCCCCAGTAACAAAGTGAAGTAGAAGTCTGCTGTGCAGACCAAATACTGTGTGGAATTTAAGGATTTTACCAGAAGGAAGTGGAACTGATGGATCTTTTGTGATACATGATTAGCAAACAGACACTAGGAATGCTTAAGACATAAGTAATACCATTGAAATGTAATAGGATTAAAATTACATAGTATAGTACTGTTGCTGAAGTATGTATGTATGTGTATATGCACAGGACTGTACATAATGTTTAGTGAGACCCATAAACCTGATCTCCTTCAGCCAGTGTGTTTCATAATAAGAATACAGTTCTGATGGATTGAGGCAAGGAGGCAAATATACAGAATCACTTACAAATTTGTACAGATGTAGCATCATTCTGTCAATATCTGCTCCAGAGGTAAATGCTTCAGCAGCATGCAGTAAATGCATTGCCTAAATCCTCTGTGCATGAATCTTGTCAGCTCTGGGAGAGGTGAGAGCAGAGGAGTGTCTGCTGGATGCCCTGCCAGGGTTCAGTTCAGGCTGCAGTTGGCAGCAAAGCTCAGTCTCCAGAGTTTTGATTCTCTCATGAGCTTCTCAATAGTCTTCCATGCTGATTATGAACACACACACACACACACATACACAGCATGAAAATAGCCTCAAGTATTTCTGAACCTGTGACTCCTGCCAGCTTGACCACACTCTCTGGGTAGTCCAGGAATACAGACAAAAACATCAATCAAAGGACCCAGCTGTACTGGAACGTATTCAGCCACCACTCCCACTCTGAGAGTTACAGTTTATTTTAGCTACTGTTTTCTACTCTGGGGTTTCATTGTCATTAGTCAGTGGAAATTGCTTGGTTATTCGCAGGGTAGAAAATGACAGTATATGTAATTATAATTGTAATTATGTATACATTTGTTGATGCACACACACAGACTCAAACACAGATAGACATCCTGACTGATGGGCTGAGTTTTCAGCCCTGCACAAGGAGTGGAAGCTCATAGTTCTGTTAGTGCAGGAGTTGCATGTCTCATTCTGCTCAAGTGTATGACCCTATACGTAGACCAAGTGCACAAACGGGGACAACTGTTGCTCCATATTACTCTGAGTAAAGTTCAATAATATGCTTGTCTGGCCTCTGCAATACTGAAGTCAGCTTGAGGCTGCTGTAACAACGCTGCTGGCAAAAATTGGCACTGTTCCACTGACTGCAATAGTTGTTGCACTAGTTTACAGCAGCAATAAATTCAACCCAGTCACTTCATCCACTCCTGTAACAAAAGAAAAATTCTTTGAAGTGCATACTTAAGATATTGAATGTGATACTTTTTGATAATACTAGCCCTTATTCTCCAGTGGTGCAGCAACCTTAGCAGTGCAAATGAAGCAACTAAACTCCATAAAGTCTCTAAGAAAAGTCTGATTGCTCTCATTCATTCATTCATTCTAGGTTGAGTCTTTGTAAATCAGAGAAAACTTCATTCCCATGACCCACTATTTATCTGTATAGACTCCTGTGTAAATAAAGAGCTGATGAATTTAAAATAAACTTTTATTTTCCCAAAAGTCATAACAATTCTCCCTCCATTTCAATTTTTTTTTCAGATGAAGAGCTTTTTTCAGGAATGTATATTGATTTCATGGGGACGGATGCAGCCATTTTTCGCAGTCTGACCAGGAGGAATGCAGTGAGGACTGACCAGCACAACTCCAAATGGCTGAGTGGTGAGATGCCTTTAATTTACCAGAGTTTTTATGGGTGTCTCAGGCATTCTGCTCTCCTTTGCTTAAAACAAAGACCTTATCTTTTAAAGAGCTTGTCTCTGAATTTAATTTATGGAGTTGAACCATGAAGAAATGTGTGTAAATACAAACTAGACAAAGCATAGATGTAGAGGGACTCCTGCATGAACCAAGCTCCTAGGCCACCCCACCTGAGGGCCTTTTTTGCATTAAGGCTGAACCAAGCTGTTTAAAGGCAATTCCAATGGCAAATGGTCAGACAGTCTGATTTCTAGAAAAGTGACTTCACCTTTAATGAATCAGATATTGCCTTAAATCAGTGTTTGATTCTAAGCCACCAGCTTGAGTTAATTCAAGGTGATCCATCTCTGCACAGAAGATTCACCACCCCTTGCATTCAATATATGTGCAGAAGAGTGTCCCACTATCAGAGAAGTCAATGAGGATCATTGCCACTTATTTCAGTGGTGAGAAATTGGTTATCTAAACACAGTAGGAAAACTCATTTCTGAGTGGAATCACATAACTCTTTGCTTCACTGACATCACTGTGAAAATTCTCCCTGGCTTTACTGATAAGAAGACTCTTTCCAATTAAGCCAATTTAAATTAAAATAGAGGTCAACCCTCTGAGCAGAGGTAGGTGTGAAAGGTTATAGAGAGGAACTAACACAGCAGTTATGGTTTTAAAAAGCCTTCAGGTTTTTTTGTCTTGATATTTTTTATGGTGCTTATTATTCCTGTCTGTCTATGACTACAATAAAATCACATTATTTCAGTCACAAATTCATTTCACTAGGAAAGGGAAGCTATGTCTGCTCTCTAATTTTTTTTTTCTGTTTGTTATACATTATTATACTTATCTGCGCACCCTAACATGAATCCTAAAATGAATTAGAGAAAAAGAAATTTTTAAAATGCCTAATTTCTGGAAAAACTTCCCATTCAAAACAGGTACTTTAAAGTACAATTTATTTCTATGTTCTTTTAGAGCCAAAGTCATGACATTTGTTATATTAATTGAGAATAGACTTGTGTGAACAGAAAAATGATGCAGTCTAATGAGGGTTTTCTGTCAGACATTCAAGCTTTGTATCAGATTGTTTCAAACTTTGTACTGCACTTGAACCGAGCAAGCAGTCTTGCATGATCATTGAAAAGTCAAAGCCTTCATGCAGACAGAGGGGCCACTTCTTCCTTCAGTCACAGGAGGTATTCTGAGGGCTCCTGCACTGTCCTTTATGTGCTTGCTAAGGTTATAAATTATTTATATGAGTATTATTATATTTATATGCTTGTTAAGGTTACAAGTTATTTTGCTTTCTCCCTAATTCCCTGTTTCTAGTGTTTTGCACGTACATTTGATTATGTTTACCAGCTCTGATATGAAGTCAAATGCTGTTCAAGCATTTGCCTACCCTGCTTTCCTTTTCTGGGTTACACAAATTGTTTTCCTCTCTTATTTATGAACTTTATTTGTTATATTTCTAAGCTCTTCCAGCTTACTTTTATGTTTTGTCTCAATGAGAGTTTTCTTAGGTGCCCCAGATAACACACTGATTCTTCCTTATTCCTCGAAGTCTTTGAGTCTCTGCAGTAGTCTAATACCATTGCTTCTGCACTGCTCCTCTAAAAATTTGCTGTGAAACAGAATTTGAGGATGCAAACACATATGGCTGCCAGGAAGGCATTTACCTGTTGATATTTGGTATATTCAGCAGCTCCTTGAAGCAGTCATTAAATGTCAAATTACTCGTTGCTTATACTGATACATATTTTAATTTCACCCTTTTGGTAAACTTTTTCATTTCAGAGCCTATTTTTGTGGATGCTCATGTTATCCCAGATGGCACTGACCCAAATGATGCCAAAATCTACTTCTTCTTCAAAGAAAGACTCACAGACAACAGCGGCAGCACAAAGCAAATTCATTCAATGATTGCAAGAGTATGCCCAGTAAGAACTATTTTGTTTACCAAGTTGCTGGGATAAGCTGCTAATGTGACATGATAACCTAAAAGATTAAATGCTTTGTTTTGACAAAATTTCCTGTTTCTATGTCAGCATTCATAATTAAGAAGAGCTGTTACTGAACTCACAGCTAGGGTCTGAATAGGTTATATATATTTGACTATATGTGTAAGACTATGGAAATGTAGAGGTTCAGGGATTTGTGTATTTCTCTGGCTGAGTCAGAATAGTTACCTGTGTTGAATTTTCAAACTTGCAGTCTTTGGCACAAATAAGGTACATTATTTTCTTAATAAAAATGAACTTTGAGCAATGAAGGCTTTCACACACACACACTCATACACATTCAAAATATTTAACGCACATCAAAAATATTAAGCTTTTAAATTGGTGGATTTAACTTTCAGATGCTGTTTTCATTTTTGCAACATCTGTTCTTTCTGCTTGCCTGTATTGATGCATGTGTGAGCCTAACTTTAAAAATGTGCACAGGAAATTTAAATTCAGGAGTTATGGCTATTCCTGGGCAATAATTATTATTTTTTCACATGACTCCTCATTGTCTCTGTTTTGGGTTTTTTTTTTTGCATCTCTAATCAACTGTAGATGAAAAATGATTGAAGCAGCTATTAATATCTCTGGTGAAATCATTTTTTTTTTAATGAAAGAAAAAATATAAATGAACAATTGCTTCTAACCTATTCATTCCATCCTTTGCAAGGCTTCAGGAAGTTCATTGTGAGTGTTTAAATATTCCCTGTCTTTAATTTGGGTTTTCTTTAGAATTTTATGCTTTGTGATGTTTTTGTGTGAGTGTGAAGGTGTTTGTCCTTCTCTGGCAATATGATGAGGCATGTGATTTTTTTTATAATCTCCATTCTCTGTATTTTAGTGAGAGTGCCTAAAGGCCTTTTTGGGTATTTTGCAAGAAGACGTTTCACACAATTACAGCTGCATTTCGATTTTTACTCTTATAATGAAGCCCAGATGATTTTTAAAAGGCCTAAACCTTTTCTGACTTACACTGAAGCCAGTGGCAGAATCCCAAGGCCAATGAAAATAAATCTGAGCCAGTCATATTTGTATACTTGTATACATACCATCGTATTCATGTATCAACACCTTCGAGACTAGCAAAATATATTACCCCCTGAAAAGACTCCTTGTAAGTAACCCAAAATGTTGGATTACCAACTCCAACAGCATTCAGTGAAACATGAACAGCACTTTATTGAAATCACATTTCAATAGCTTCTACATTTTGGTTTTTCTCTTTCCTTGGGTGACATCATGTCATGCAGTTTGGAAGACACTGTTCTTACGTAAGGCATTCACCAGCACTGTTAGTCAGGATGTGTCAGTGCTGCATCACCTGGTTTGGCAGTCACAGTTCTCATCTTGAACCATGGAAAATTGGAATGATCCATGGGTAAGCTGTGACCAAGCAAGCAGGACTTGCAACAGTGCATAATTATCTTGACCTACACTAGCCATTATTTCTGAATACTGTTTGGAGCACCCACCTGATGTGACAGAATGGCTTACTAGGTCAGGTGCAGCTATGCTGCTGTCAGGACTGGAATAAAAATCCCTCTATAGAACCCTGAGACCTTTTACAGGTAACATGGACTTTATCCTGGGTGTCAATGAGGGATGCAGAGCTCCACAGTCACTTCCAGTCATAACAGCACACACTGCTGATGCACAGAATCTACTGCCCAGCCTTCCAACCCTGCTAGGCCAGCAGAGAAGTTCCATTCAGAAAACTAGTTCTTGGTTTTTTTTTCTGCATGTGGAATGCTTAACTAGGGGAATTTGGCTTAGACTTATCTATTTTTATTATTAAATTTTCCAGATAATTATTAAGATAATGAATTAACCTGAGAAAAATGTGGGGAAACACAATAAAATGTTAACTGTGTTTTATTTCTTCTTTTCTGAACATAATATTCCTTCCCAGAATGACACAGGTGGTCAGCGCAGTCTGGTGAACAAGTGGACAACATTCCTGAAAGCAAGACTTGTGTGCTCAGTGATGGATGAAGATGGAACAGAAACATACTTTGATGAATTAGGTATCACAATAAATATTCCTTAAAATTTCATCTAAATGCTACACCTTTTGCATATTCAGTGACCTGATATTTATTCTGTTTCTTAGTCAAATTTACAGTGAAATAATAAAATTAGAAGTCCATGACAAAATTCCCCTTGCAGTTTTATGACAGCAAAAGAAAAAAATTCTTCATAAGTCTCTCAGTGTGATTATCATTACATTTGAAATAAAGGTAATCAATCTTGACTGTGTAAAACAATGTATGTAAAGAATTAATATTTGGAAGGAAACAGTGACTCTTACTATTTTACTGCTAGCTTGGATTACAATAGAGGGCTTTTAACATCCCTTTGAAAGTGTTTCTTATGTCACTGTGAAACACACAGCTTTTCCATAGCACATTTTTTCTATTTTTTTGATCACAGGGTAGAGTCCTCAGTTTGGTAATTCAAGATAATACTGATAAATCCTGTTATTGGCACCAACAATAACACTATCCATAAATATAATTTCTCAGGAATCATTCAGTTACATAAATTTTTGTTTTAACAAAATGTAAATACTATAAATATTCAATGCAATCACAAGTGGTTTCTTTTCATTAAGGAATTAATAGATTCATATCTTGACATCTACATGCCACACAACATTACCAGAAAGTTTCAAATTTTATATTTTCCATAGCTGAGATGTGCAAAATCATAGTTATAAATTCAGATATTGGAAGATTTGGTATCTGCTTTACTATAAATATAAAAAAATAAATATAAATATAAATATAAATATAAATATAAATATAAATATAAATATAAATATAAATATAAATATAAATATAAATATAAATATAAATATAAATATAAATATAAATATAAATATAAATATAAATATAAATATAAATAATATAAGCAGCTAATGTGCCCTGCACTGGGTCTGCATCTGGCTTTGATCTTCTCTCCATTGTAAACTCTCTTTTCTCGATTGTTATTCCTGATTCCCACCATAGCAAATGAAGTTTGGAGTCTTTTTGAGTTTATGTATGGACAGCTATTTGATATACTTGCTTTGGTTGAAGGTTTCACTGGAACCTGACTAAGCCTAGGAGCAGATTCTGACTTGCTCTAGCTCAGAGTGTGATTTTCTGAAGTTCACTGTGCCTCAGCACTGGCACAGCAGCTCATCTTTCAGAACTGTGGTTTACCAACCCCCTCCTCTTTAACAAAGCAGTAGGATAACTGCTTTTAGTTTCTTG
This sequence comes from Muscicapa striata striata, assembly GCA_030060385.1. Taxonomy (NCBI): domain Eukaryota; kingdom Metazoa; phylum Chordata; class Aves; order Passeriformes; family Muscicapidae; genus Muscicapa; species Muscicapa striata. The sequence goes on along the minus strand of JAREIS010000025.1, from coordinate 1,341,764 downwards.
TATGACAAAATGTAGGACCACAGAGAATAGGAGACAATACTCTCAGCGTGGCCTCCCAACACAATTCCCTTGCAAAGAGGAAGAATACAATCACAGCTGGAAATTCAGAAAACTGGGAGAGAGCAAACACATGCTTGTGTGTTCATGTATAATGCAGGAGAGTATAACACTTCCAGTTCTGTATGGTGAAGCCTTTTGCTTTTGACATATTGAAAAGAATATTTTAAAAATTCAGCAGGTTAAATGAAAGAGCCACATAAATTAATGGAAAGCTAAAAAAACTTATTCTGTGATAAAAAGCTGAAACAGTTCAGTCTTTTTATGTGTGTGTTGTAAATTAAGTTTAAGAGGCAGCATGATTACAGTTATTAAAAACATTTATAAGGAGAAACTGTCAGAGATTAAAGTAGTTTTCACTGAAGTGTGAAAAAAAAAATCAGCAGATCAGAGGATCAGAGGTAATAGTGGGTAAATTCATTTCAGTGAGTAGGTACAGTGCAACAATAAATCCCTACACAACAGGAGGCAGAAGGTTTACATCTCTCACAGTATTTACTGCAAAGCTGTCTGCCATTCATATCATGTTGAAAGTGCTCTAGTGAGGGCACTCCAGCGTGTTCTGGACAATAAAACACCTAATTTCCCTGTTTTCGATTACATCCATCTATGGGAACTCTTTGTCTTTAACCCTACTGCAACTTTCATGTCTTCCTACTGCTAAACAACCTGCTGAAACAAGATACAGCTGAGAAAAATGTGTGAGATATATCCTGAATGTATTTGAAAATCTTTGCCTTCTGTCTCCATAAGGCTAGAGGGTATGGAGTTAATTTCCAGATTTGTTTCTGAATGTTCAAGTGCTAGATTTATGCATATATGGTCTGTTAATTTGGTAAGTCTCTTTTTTCCCATTCAAGTCTGAGATAAAATTACTGTTAACTTTAGGAGAAATAAAACCATCAATTTATCTGGAAAATAAAGTTTTTCTTACTATTCAAAATGTTTCTCTTTCTTACAGAGGATGTATTTCTCCTAGAGACAGACAACCCCAGAACAACACTCGTGTATGGAATTTTTACAACATCGAGGTAAACATGGAGATTTGAAAAAAATTACCTGAACTGTCTGATTTTCTGTATGAAAACTGAAGCTGATATTTTGTGGATGAGGCTGTGCTGGGCAGTTTTGTTGTCTGCTGTGGCTGTGCTTTGCACGCAGGAGTCTCAGTGTCATTGCTGTTGGTATCTATGTCAGAGCTATGCTTCTTGGAGCAAACTGCTTCCTGACACTGTCAGCTGCCACTGGGAAAACATTTCCGTGGAGGGCCACTTGTCACTGCTCAGCAGTGGAAAGCTAGATGACTTCAACACAGTGAACTCATGTGGCATCTGAGAGCACTTAACACCTCCTGAAGAGCATCCAGCGCCCTGGAGGATCAAACCAGGAATTCTTACATGAATTCATGCAAATCATTTCCAGCCTCTCAGCTGGCTGATGATCACAGAGATGGCAAATAACCATATTGGCTTCAGTTGACTACAGAAGGACAAGCCTACGTGGCATTTGGTGACCTCCTTGCAGCTCCCTGTTATCAAGCAGTTGTATTCATGTACTGTCTGGTTTAGAAAGCATTTATTGAGCTCCCAGGGGTGGTGGAAGCACTAGATCTGGCTTACTATGCTGAAACTTTCCACAAAGATAGCCTGACAGGTGCACCAACAGATTCTTCCACCTCAACCTTTATTTTTTTTATTTTTCCTCTTGCCCTCACTGCATAATGTTAACACAGAGTAAAATTGATTACTATGCTCTGATTTCTGGCATGCTACCCTTTATTATTTAGCTGTAATTTCTTAGATTCAAAGTAGTCTTCTGGTTGGATTTTTCTTAATTTCCATTTAATTGATATGATCAAATTAGAACACAATGTAATTTATTGTTAATAATCCCTTTAATGGCAATTTTCAGCAAAAAAATCCTTTCAGATTTTTTTTCTCCAGCAGACTTCTTTCACTGGGATATAGGAGTCTGCTTACTCAAATATGTAAATATGACAGGAGAATATGATTCTATGACATTTAATTGGGGAAAAAAAACATCACATAGCTTGTAAATTTAGGTACTGTCCATAATTCCTACTTCACAAAAGGAGAAGAGGTTGAGCTTATGTTTAGTAGTAAAACCACACTTACCATTATGCTGGGGGTGCAGCATCACTGAAATGGAAAAGCTTGTACCTAACTCTGGTATTTCTCACTGGAAATGAGGTTTGAATCACAGAACCATATAAGGTGACAAAAAAAGGGAAAACTTCACTTTTTCCTGGCTCTCAAGCTATTTTCTCTCTCTACTGAAGTTTTTACACATGTATTTCAGTTATTGTGAACCACATGGTCTATTCTTGCTTTGTTTTTATTCAGCTATAGTTAAATACAGAAACCATATGGATTTTTTACTCCTTAATAGTTCCTGTATCTTCATCTCTGTAGACTTGCAACTCATAACCAGTAGCAAGAGAGAAACATTACAGGAAGTAATAACTACTAGTATTTTTATCTAAATCACACAGAAGGAAACCAAGTAATACTGAACTAAATTATTTTAATGTCATAATATGCTCTAAATCTAACATAAAACATCTGGAAAGACTGAATGTATTTCTCAAAATCTATTAATACCTAGTAAAATTTCCACACATACCATAATCCATCTAAAAGGTTCATTCTACTAATCCATATATAGCTGAGAGCAATATGGATTTCACTTTTGTTGTTTAGACACTGTGTATAATGTTTTCAGGCTTTTTTGTGGAGTGTTTTTTCTTATTCAATTGAAAACAGTTACTTGGATTATCTTCATCCTACAGTTAACACCAGGCAGATTTTAGACTGTCTGGAGTTTCCACTTTTTAAAAATAAATATCAGGAATCTTGCATGCAGTGAAAGGAAAAATGAAGGAGTTCTTTCCCTGTAGTCAGCCTTAGCATCGATCTGGAAATTTTTCCCCTAGTGCCCTTTATCATCATGGGGTGATGGAGACCATTCAGGGCTTGTGCTGCCTGGCTGAATCTAGAGCAGTGGGAAGAACATGCCTTTTTCTTAGGCAAATCCCTTGATTCTCCTCAGGAAGCTTCAAACTTGGGTCTTCATAAGACCAGTTTTTTGGGCAGATTTGAGGACTGTATAGGAGTAATTCTTTACAGATGCATCATGTCCCCATTTTTTTGCAAAAAAGCTGGAAACTGGTTATAATAATCCAACCAACTGTAATTGCTCTGGATGTTTTGATTAATATTTTAGCCATGTATTTTAGGAGGCTCATGGAGGTCTTGTGGTTAATGTACTGGTAGGAAGTTCTGGAAACCTGCACTGAGCTTGGCAGTACAAAGTTTATAAAACTCCTGCCTCACTGAAGTCAGCAATATTTTTGCAATTGATTTAACTGGAGATATATTATATTTCTTCTATATTTAGCATTAGGAAATCTTCTTACTGCACCAGTAGGGCAGTGCCTGCCTCTCTCTTTTTTCAGTTCACTGTTCAGAAAAGGTGCTAAGTCTTAAGAAGTTGTGGTGCATATTGGGCAGCTAGATTAGTTGATTTTAAATGTTTTAAATCATATAAAAGTAATAAATTGTATATGTTAGAGGTATCTTTCATCATTGGACCATGCAAAATTATGAAAAAGCTATAAAAAAGTTGGTAGGCTGCAATGCTAACTTTTTCTTGTCTTCCAGCTCCATATTTAAAGGCTCGGCTGTGTGTGTGTATCATCTGTCTGACATTCAGACTGTGTTCAATGGACCATTTGCACACAAGGAGGGCCCAAACCACCAGCTGATTCCATATCAGGGCAGAATTCCATACCCACGACCTGGCACTGTAAGTACAAAGATGTTTATTCAGTCTTGCCAATTGCTTGTCTTTGTTTAATGCATAAATAAGTATTATTTATTCCAGGAGAGAAGTGTGTATGTGACTGTGACAGTTACAATTCAGAACTATTTTATTTGTTTTTCAGTTGCCTGCAAATCCATTTTGTGGGTACATTTGAGCAAAATGTAATTAAATAAACAAGCATGCAAAGATGGCATTGTTAGTGTTCCACAGCCTGGATCCAAATGTCTGTAGGTCTGTCTTCTGTCTATATGAATTTTCTTTAGTTCTTCAGAGTCTTGCACCTCTACTCAGATGCTTAGGAGATGTAGTAGGAGATTTAGAGAACAATGTTTCTGGGACTTGTCACCTGACTAAGTCATGCTCTGCCAGGTTCTGAATCTTAGAAAAGAGACCTAGAAATAAATGCATTTTGCTTGCCATTCAGTTTGCTGTAGTCTTCCTTGTAAGAATGCTTTTTGTATGCCTTGCTTTCAGAACTTTCTTTCACTGTATCAGGGTAGTAATAATCTTCCAATAGATTCTGTACACAATTAGAGCTAGCTCTGTTTCCAACTTATGTCAAATAATCTTATGAAATATTTTAAAGAAAACTATTGTTTCTTCTTACTTTTCAACTTAATGTATAAAAAATGTTGTTAATGCACTTTTTTGTTTTTTTTATTTGCTTACTTAACTATTTTTAATTTATATTTAGCAGAAATATGACATCTAATATTTCAATTTAATGAAGAATATATGAACTTTCTCTAGAATCATGTCTGAATTCATATTTGCTAAATGAAGTATGGTAGTGTGGGGGTATGTTGACTCCTATGAAGTGTTACAGTTTCTCAAGTATCAGAACAAAATAAGTATGCAAAGAATAATAAGTTATCTTTCAACAATGCAGCTATATTTTTTTTTACATTAACACTTTGTTGCTTTTCCATTCATCACAGGAAATTAAATTTTATTTTAATTTTTTCCAGTCCCTGTGATAACCTTTAACCATATCACTATTTCAGTCTGATTTGTCTTTTACTGCAAAATCTTGTTCTTTTTCTCTCTTTTTCTCTCATACATAGAATAGCTCAGATACATGGAATAGCTCTCCTGGTTCACACAATTCTTCATGACATTTTAGTTGTTGCTGGTTGTAAGAGTTAGAACTTTACATTCCCAGATCTCTAGAATTAACTAATCAATACCTGACATTCCACCAAAGTCTAATGCTAGCATTAATCTTTCCTTGCAATTAATTCATACAGCTTTAATCTCATGAGTTCACTGAGGCTTCAAAAAAAAGACCCATTTAAACAGGAAGTTTCACACTCATGTGATTTGTCACACTTCAAAGTTTCTTGCTGCTTCAGAGTATTTTGTTCGTATGTGTTTCCTCAACCACTGCCGTGTTTTTCTTGGTTCACCTCTTGGAGGCTTCTGAGGTATTCCAAAGAAATTGGGAAACACAACAGAAAAGGGAAAAAAAATCAGATTTGGATTTAACATGGTGACAGAAATTATCTACACTTTCCAGATATGCCGATGAGCTCTGAATTTGAAGATAAATTCTTAGATCATAGCTCACAGAGATTCCTTTAGATGACCATTGCTGGTTTTTGGATCATTTGCTTTTGTGTGCTTCCTCATGATTCAGCCACAACACAGTATCCCTAAGTCATATTTTCTAAGATGGAATTTCTTTGGCTTGGCTTTTATTTCACTGCCAAAACATTTCCACTTTTCAGTGTGTGCCACAGACTTTATTTTTCACTTATGTCAAAGTTTCTGCAAAAATCGGCACATGCAGAATTTTCACTGCTCAGAATTTGTGCTCAAAGAGTTAACATGTTTAGCCATGTTTGCAGTCTGTGGGGCTTCTCTTCTTTTTCTGGAATGCACTTTTTTTGTAACTTTTGGGATGCTGGACTAGACAGGGATGCTTTTTATGTGACATAGAAAATCTTACTTTGCAGTTGCCTAAAGAGATATTCATACTAAACCTCTGGATAGAAATGAAAGTTCATCATGTCTCAGTACATTGGATAAACAATGGAAAGGCTTCAGTGCAGCTTCAGTAGGATTAAATAAAGCAATTGTTTCTTCTGGCCATGATCAACTGAACAGTGTTTGGCCAGCCTTCACTAAATACCAATGGTTTCTTATTTCTCCACAAGCAAAACTTACTTATGGAAAAAAAATACATAATTGGCAGCTTGCTACTAAACTCAGTGATGTTTGAGGGTAGTTTCTATTTTTCAGAGTTTGCAGAAATAGTTTTTTGGGGAATATGCTGTAAATTAAGGAATTCTGATAATCGATTGTGAACATAAAATTATGTAGACAGGTTATTAAATGAGCTGTCAAGAATGCCCATTCAATCCCTGCAGGAAAGGGAAAGCTTATATGTTTCATCAGTATCATCTTTTGCTTGTCACTGGTTTAGCAAAAGAGTTAATTGATTAAAGATGTTTGTTAAGGCTTTGCTCGGAACAATGATATAAGTTGTTAGGGTCATGCTGGTGTGAATCAGAGCACAGACATTTTTGCAAGAAGTCACAGACAAGAGCCTTGTGACTCCAAGTCATAAATAGAAGGGTTGAAAGTATCAGGGAAAAACTTCTAATTGAGCTATGTGAGACAGGAAATTTTAAGTTGAACTGTTTGTGAAACTGAATCCCTCTTGAAAGGAACTGGAGTCTGGGAGAGCACTACCAAGTAGAATAATCTTGCTAATGATGAATGCAGTTTTTTTTAAAGCATTTGTTGCTAATCTTAACAGATAGTTCCATACATTTTCTGGAATGTGGATGACTATGCCAGAGAGGGTAGAGCAAGAAGATAGTAAGAATTCAACTTTGTGAGCAATCTTAGAGCATTAACATATGGTGTTATTTCTAAGGAAAGCAAAAACAAAACCCTTAGGATAAATATGAGCCCATAAAAATAAATCATCAAGGATGTAAGATGAGAAACAACCCATGTCTGAGCTGAGTTGTGGTTCTTCTTCCTGGAGGGAACTGATGCCAGAGCAATTTAAAGAGTTCCTACCAGAGCTGTTCTACTTAGTATAAATAATTAACTCTTAATTGAGCCAGAAGACTACTCTAAAGCCCTCTGATTAGGTTGAAGTCCCCTCTCTACTTGTTTCCTGGTGTGCCCAGTGAATAGTTTACTGGGTGCACAATGTGGAACAGCTTTTAGCAGTGAGGGTAGAACAGGCACTCCTGTCTGTGGTTATGGGGATGCCCCGGAAGGTGAAGACCCAAATTCTAACATTGCATCTCATCAGGTAGGTTGGACACATGACTCACATATCCCCAGACAGTTTCCAAGTCTCTCAGAATATGATTCATTTTATGTAATTTTAGCCATCTAAAAGCAGGGTGTTTAGTCTGAATTACTGACTGCAGAGGAAACCTAAGAATAAATGCCTGAATTTCAGAGAGTAGAAGTCAGGTGAGGTAAATCTCTCCTTAAGATAATGTCTATTTTGGGTCTGTGGTTTTGACCAGAAACTCCATCCTAGATGTGAGAATGGCCATCATCAAAATAAACGAATTTTCATCAAGTGCTTTTTATTGAACAAATCATTTTCCAATTGGAAAAATACTGTGTTGAAACACTTCTGAATATCTCCAGTACTCTGAGGAGAGTTTCACAACTCAGAAATACGCTAAGGGGAAAAAATGAAAGCTGAGGAGCAGCAGTAAGAAGTGAAGTAGTGGTAGCTGTAAAAAAGAAAATCAAGTAAATTAACATAGGTACATCCAGAACTTCATAGCAATTACTGACATAGCTCTGATTTCTTCATAGTCTCCTATTAGCTTCAAAGTAAGAAAAGAGTTGAGTTTTCTAAGATGGCTTTTACTTTCTCATGAGGCCCAGAATGCCTCAGGGAGGATTGTTTGGATGGTGCTTTATAATATTTAAAGAAGCATCTGAAGTATTAATGGACTTCAGTTACTTCTAAGGCATAGGGGAATGTATAGAAAACCTTTTCAGATATAAATAAGTTTTTCTGAGATTCCCTCATCAACTCCATATTACTGCTCTTTCAAATAAAGATGAGTCACATGTCTTTTCATAATCTTGCAATCAACGTAGTGACAAGAGGGATATTGGCCAAATTACAATTAAGTATCCGATTTTGTCTTCTGCCTTTGTACTAATTTCGGTAGAAAAACATGCAGAAGTTTGGTATCTTTCCATACCAATCTCTTGAGTTTTGTTTTTCTTTTTTTTTTTTTTTTCAACAGGCTGTTTAGAAGCATAAAACATGTAGAAATAGGGTCAGAAGTACAGATCTTTGCCATCAAGCTGAATTTTGAAAGTGCAAAAATGCATTTTGGTTTTTTTTTTTTTAAATCAGAAGTGATGGGAGTTCAAAATGTAGCTATTCAACACTTCATTTCCCTCGATGGAATATAGTAACTTTTGGCCCAAGTCTGAAGTGCTTTTTGGGAATTTCCTATGTCAGCTGCCTGATCAGGAGATGAAAACTCTCTGAAATGTGGTGAGTACTGTTCATCATTACTGTGCATGTTTTTACAGTGCCCAGGAGGAGCCTTCACACCCAATGTGAGGACAACCAAAGAGTTTCCAGACGATGTTGTGACCTTCATTAGGAACCACCCTTTGATGTTTAATCCCATTTACCCAATACACAAGAGGCCTTTAATCATCCGGATCGGGGCTGACTACAAGTATACAAAGATTGCTGTGGATAGAGTCAATGCTGCTGATGGAAGATACCATGTCTTGTTTCTTGGAACAGGTAAAACAAATTTGGCAGCATTCATTTTCCTCTGTTGCAATGTAATCTGCAATCAACTCTGATTTTTACAATTTACAGCTTTCAGAAATATTTGTTTAAAGTCTGCAATCTACAGGAATGGTACAGAAATCCATGAGTTATATTCTTTTTACTTTCTGTGCATTTTCCTATTTACTCTGGACATCAATTATGTGCAAGAGATACAATGTATTGATCTTAATTTTGAGACCAAAAAAAACAAGTGTATATTTTATTGGATCTAAATTATAATACTTCTTTTGAATATGGTTTTTCTCCAATATGATTCCATATTAGATTTTGATGATCTCTAACACAAGAAAAAAATCAAAATCTATCTTTATAATTTTTTTTGTACTCTCATCATCATTATTTAAAATATGTTGTGTAAGAAGCATATATTTAATTAATTTCTTCTTTCTGAATAAATGCATGATCTGATCAAGATGTTGCAAAGAGAGAAACAACTCCTCCAGAAGGCAGTAGTAATATGGAAATACTTAGCAGAGAAAAAAAACAAATGGTTGGAGTCCTAGCAGTAGTGGACACAGAGAACTTGATCCAAGTATTCTAAAATAATTTCTGTCTAATATAACCTATATTTTGTTTTTACTGACATCAAATTTGAGTCTGGTATTGTGCATCTGAAGTCTGCAGGGAACAGGTTAAGAAATTCTTGTACTGATCAATTTTGATTTTTTAAAATATTCTGATATGAATCACACCCTTTAGAATGAAGCAGACAAGTTAAGTGGTACTCTGACTAGACCCTAGGACTCACTCACATCTGAAACTCCCACTGGTTTAGCAGGGCATTAGAGGTTGATGGGCACAAAGCCTAATTTTTTTTTACTTTGTTTACTTTTAAGCAGAACAAAGGAGAATAACTCTAGGAGAACAAATATATCTCTGAACATCAGAAAATGATTACAGAGAAGGCCTTCTCATTGCTTTTATGGTTCACATATTATTGAGGTCCTGATTGTTTTCTGCTTGTAGAATAACTGTGTCTGCCAACAAACTTTCATGGGGCTGGGAATAACAGTCTTGTTCTAATAGATTTAGGAAGCAAGTGCTAAAAAATCTATTAAGAATGTCAGGCTTCTATAGGGAAAGGATTAAGAGTAACTTTCTTCACTCTTCTTAGAAAAACCTCTCCAGCTATCAAAATCAACAGGGTGCCTGTGTGCCAAAGGAGGCCAAACGCACACTGTGCTGCATGTGCAGAAGTATATCCAGCAAACAGGTTAATGGAAAGGATTTTTCCCTGTATTTGGCTCCTGTTGGGAGTACTGGCCCAGCTGTGGGCTCACCAGTACTAAGAAGACATTGAACTAATGGAACTAATGGAGCAAGATCAGTTGAGGGACTGTATAATGTGATGTATGAGAAAAAGCTGAGAAAATGGGTTTATTCAGAGAAAGCTAAGGCTTTCTACCTTAATTAACTACCTTAATGCTGTTGACAACTATCAAATGGGTGAGTACAACTACCTAGTGGGAAAAAAACAGATGGGGACTCTTCTCAAGGTGCTCAATGCTAAGGTGATGGATTTCCCACAAGTTGCAATGTGGGACAGTGCTATTTGATATAAATTATATATATTTTACCATTAACATGATCAAACAGTGGGAAAAAAACCAGAGAGGTTATGAATTCTCCATCTTCAGAGACCCAAAAGATTCAAAACCCAACAAACACAGCATTGAGCAGCCTGCTCTAATAGGATTTGCTTTGAGTGTGGGACTGCACCAGATGTCTACTACAGGCTACAGGTTTCTGCAGTTCAATGAAAGGAAAACAAAACCACTTCATTCATGTGAGGTTATGGATGGAGAAAACGAAAAGAGCTAAAGCCCAGCAAGAACAAGAACTAGATCTGGCTACTGCTGTAAAAGACACTAAAAAATGTTTCTATAAATACATTAGCAGCAAAAAGAGAGTTAAGGAGAATTTCCATCCTTTACTGGAAACAGTGAAAAGGCTGAAGTACTTAATGCCTTCTTTGCCTCAGTCTTTAGTAGCAAGACCAGTTCTGCAGGCTCCCAGCCCCTGAGTTGGAAGACAGGAATAAGGAGCAGAATGAAGCCTCCATAATCCAGGAGAAATGGTCAGTGACCTACTACACCCCTTGGACACACATGAGGTTTTGGGGCTGGATGAGATCTACCCAAGGATACTGAGGGAGCTGGCAGAGTGCTCACCAAGCCACTTTCCATCATTTAGCAGCACTCCTGGCTAATTGGGGAGGACCCAGCTGATTGGAAGTTATGTGATGCCCATCACAAGAAAGGCCACAAAGAGGATGGGGAGAATTACATCCTGGTCTATCAGTCAGACCTCAGGGCTGCAGAGGGTTGTTTAGCAGATCATCTTGAGTGCCATCACAGGGCATGTGCAGGACACCCAGGGATCAGACCCAGCCAACATGGGTTTGTGAAAGGCAGGTCCTGCTTGACCAACCTGAGCTCCTTCTGTGGCCAGGTGACCCACACAGTGGATGAGAAAGGCTCTGGGTGCTGTCTGCCTGGACTTTAGGAAAGCTTTGACACCATTTCCCACAGCATTCTCCTGGAGAAACTGGCTGATCATGGCCTGGATGGGAGCACTGTTCACTGGGGATGAAATTGGCTGGAAGCTGGGCCCAGAGAGTGGAGGGGAAAGGAGCTGCATCCAGCTGGTGGCTGGTCCCATCTGGTGTTCTTTCAGGTCTTTCCCAGCCTAAACGATTCTATGATTCCGTGTTTTTCCATCAAACCTTTACCAAGTCTCCATTTGATGTAGAGTTAATGCTTAGTATATGATAAGGCATAGTCAGGGTAATGAATTATTCAAAGAATTTAATAAGTTTTTGATCTGGGTATTTTTGTTTTCTTGGCTGGAAGTTGATAAATGAGTTTTAAGGTATTCTTGACTCTCTCCTATTTGCAGCTGTTGGAAACTACTAAATTAACCTAATTAGGACCAGTCTTTCTACAAAGTGGATTCCCCCTCCCTACCCCTTTCCCTTTCCCCACCACTTAACAGAAACCTACATTTTCTGTTTAGTTTAATTAATGCAGATACAATTTTTGACTTTGTGACCTCTTAGGATATTTTTTCTCCTTTCTGTCAAAAGTCTTCTTCTACTATAGAAATATCAGAAGTGTTGATAGAGAGCATTCCTACCCTTGTTATACAACTGCACAAGAAAACTTGGTAAATGAGAAGTTTTACTTTACTGTTAGTTTTCTTCCTTGATAAATCACTATGCTTAGTCAAAGTAATAGATTGGTAGGCTAATGCAGATCTTTCAAATTAACTTTTTTTTTCAATGTATAGTGGTGCCATTGTTTTAAAATGCTCTGAAAGCATCTAATGTTATTTGGAGGCAAATTCTACTAAAGCTTGGTGGAAAAGATTGAGGCTTAAGTTCCCAGACCATATAGGTTGTCAATGTAGCAATAATGATTAAAGCTGGAAAACTATTGAAAAGGTGAAATGTCCTTGAAATTACAATTTGATAGTAAGTCTTTTAATAACTCAGCAAGAGGTAAACATAGGTAATTTCATTTTAATTTTGATCATTATCTGACTGTTTTTAGGTGATCAATGAGGTCTCATACACACACATGAGCTGCTAAAAACATAAACATACCTGAGGTTGTTCTTACGTTAATCCTCCTCTGTGTATCAGCACAGGACCTATTGTGGATTAGATAAAAAAAGTCCAGCTCTTGATACTTTATATTCATTGCTTTATCTTCTTTACTACACTGAAGACAAGGATCATTTTCTGCATTCTAGTGAGATGGAGGGCAGGCATTTTTCTCCCTGAGTAGGGCACAGGACATTGATACCTTCCAAGGTCTTCCTCCAAAGAAATCGTTGTAATATAAGTTACAACTGCATTTCTCAGCCCTTTCAAATAAAAGTGATCAAGTTTCAGCCACTGAGAGGAGAAACTTGTTTTCTTTATTCTCTGCTTTCTGTGCTACTCAGGAGGATTTGATAGAGATATTAAGTGTCAAAAAGAATGCAGAGGGGATTTGCTTTGGTGTCAGTTCATCCCAGCAAATGCAAAAACCACATTGTATAGGAGAATTTCATGTGATAATTTCCTTGGGAGCCTGGAGCCCCACAGTCAGAGACAATGGGACTTGACACCTGGTGACAATTACACTCAGCTCAAATGATGAGTTACTGCTGCTGAACTGAGATGTTGCCAGCCATGTCTGTCACTGTCAGTGACCTGTCTCATGCTTGAAATCAGAGTGTTTTATGTCTTGCCAGATGCAAAGCACATGAAATGTTTAGCTTTTCCTCTCTTCCTCCTCTATAGCCTTAGTAATAAATCAGTTCCTGAATGCAAGTGAAGAATAACAGAAGTACAGAGCTCCGACAGCCCCAGTGGTTTTCATCATGTAGCCATGGCACAGGAGGGTAGAAGCAGCTCTGTAATTTTTTTACCTTGGTGTGAACTAAATGTAGTGTTTCCTTTGCTCCCCCAGAGAGAAGTGCTGTGCTCACAGGGGCTGGTCCATACCCAGAGTTAATGCACTGCTTTTCTCCCTTGCTTACCTCCATAGCAAGCAAAATAAATCCCAGGGACAGACATTGTTCTTGTGGCATTCCATGCTTTTCAAATGATTACATCTCCTGTTTTTCCTATACTTTTAAACATGAAGACACCCAAAGCACTTAACACAACTTGTTAATCTTGTAGGCCTCCTTTAAGGGATCTCTTCACCCCTGTCTGGTGTGAGCTGACTTGGAGTAAGGTGCAAGTCTTGACTGGTAGAGAGCAGTGCTGCAAGAGGAGTAGTGTCTACCTATCTTGTCTTCCCAAACAGAAACCCAAGAGATAATTTACTTGGAAAGACTATAATAATTCATTTGTATATTTGACTAGAGCAATGCTGATTGTATTTTTTCCCGATGCAATGAGAAATAACATATTCAGTTCAAGAATTTGGGATTCTAGTTCTGTTTCAATTATTCCATTTCTGTGATGAGATAGGACTCAATCTGAGTTTTTTGGATTCACCCTAGAGTTGTACTGTAATTTGTTTTCTCGTTTCAGTTATATCAAAAGAACCTGAGCTTTCAATATTTCATGTTCATCCTTTGGTAGATAATTTTCTGTCTGAGTTTTAAGACAACAGTAAAACACCATGAGAACATATTTGTGAGATTAATATTCATTTATTAAGCGTGCCACCTACTGCTTGCAGCACAAAGGCCTTTGGTCAAAGTACACACAGATTGCACAATCAAAAGATTATTCACAGGGTTTTTTATTGCTCTTGGTGTTATGAAAATATTTAAATGTCTGGGTCAAACCTGGATACATTAAACAGCTATGGGCACCAATGGGTTTTTTTCAGCTCCTTGCTATCAAGATATGGTATGTTTTTCTGGAAAGAGATCTAAGTTACTGTCATAAAAAGGCACTACAGACTTCAGTGTGGCTTATTGAGATGATTAATTTCAGCCACATATATCTGATGTGGCGTGAGGTTGATCGATGTTTCTCATTATCTTTTCTTCTCTGATGAAACATTTGTTTTCAAAGTCTGGATGTATTAAGTGCCTCCAGAGCATAAGTTTGTAATATTCATTTTCATGGTGTTGTATGATGGCTGTCTTTTTGGAAAACTAACCCTTGCTGACAACAGTAGCCTCCAGTAATGCAATAGCCAAATGATCTGCAGATTCTAATAGAGAGATAATCTGGTCAAAAGAGCAAGCTTGCCTCCCGTAGTTTTCCTGGCTGCAGCTTCGTGACTGTAAGCTGGAAGGATGATGCTGCGCAACAGTGGCACAACAGGCATCAGACACAATTTCCTTCTTGGTCATAGTGCCTGAGTCATTCATAACCTTTCATTGACCTGTTCATCCAAAGCTTTTTCACAGACTTTTAAGATGATATGTAAGTTAAGAGGGCATACCTCCACCTGCTTCATTTCCCTTGTTCAGTTTGTATTCAAGCAGGCTCACACTGTGTCCCAAAAGATTGACTGAGCAGGGGCTATACAAAAACTTTGCCCTCAAGTGTATTTGTATCCAGAGCATTTGTATCTGTCTTTTTGTTCTTTGATGCAGCTTGAATTTTATGAAGTTCCACAGAGATATTATGAGCTGGAAAAAAATTACCCCCATTTGACAGATGAGTGAACTAAGCACAGGGAGGTTAGTGGCCGTGGTGGGAGCTCTGAGTTACAGCAGACACAGAGCGTGGGAACCTGGCTGTCAGCCCTGCCTGCTAACCTGCCACCCTCTCAGGTGCTCTGCTGAGCCTCAACAGAGGCTGTTTTCTCAAACAGACAGGTTTCAAACATTCTATAAACTTTTTACTTTCTTTTTTTCCTAAGGTTATTTGTATACATCAGGTTCAACTCAGATAAGAGACCAGAAATAATTAGCTGCCATTAGGCTGACAGGTAAAACATGGAGAAAAAGTTTTTTGAGGGTCTCCAGCAGTGTCAGACACTTCAGGGGTAGGGATTACTGAGGGAAGCCTCTCAAAACTCTTGTCAGAGAAGAAATTGGTGCCTATTGCAGCCATTTTTTTATGATTTGGAAAATTTGAGGCTTTTATTTGTAGTTCAGTTTGTCCACGTGGTGTGGCTCAGGGGTAAATGGGTCCTGGCTCTCTTTGAGGCTCACATTACTGACAGCTGCAGTGATAATTTAGAACTGGAGAAATAAAAACTAGTCAAAATTCAGAGAATGAATTTTACACTCAGACCTTCTGATTCAGCCAAAAACCTCTGGATTTTTCATGTCTGATCATTATGCTTTGCTTTTTCTGTTGCCCATGGTAAAGCAGACCAGGAGTTAATGTAATCAAGCATAATTTAACTGGTATTGATGAGGCTTAGCTGATTAATATCAATCCAGAATCATGCCTTGCATTTCAAGAAATATTATTATAATTGTGATGATTTGCCTCTTCTGCTTCCATTCCATTTATTGGAATGTCTTCCTTCTTCATTTATTTCCCACTCTGAATACATTCTACACCTATTTTTTAGCCTGCATTTTTCTCCCTTGCTGTTCCCAGTTTCTCAGTCCTCTTAGAGGGAATGTGATCTCAGTGTCATTGTCTTTAACACCTGCATTTGTTAAGGAGGTTTGAAATGGAAAAGCATTTTGAGTTGCTCCTGTCCTCTTGCTGTCAGCTTAGAGGAGATTCCCTTTTGTTTGTCAGTCTCCCCTTGACTCACAGACTGCTGACCTGATGCAAGGCTGAAAACAGCTCCTGGTGAAGAATTAGGAAAGTGGTGAGCAAAAATCTGCCTCTTCATTTCTAGTGGCAGATTCTGGAGACACAGCAACTTTTTCATGCCTGTGTAAAATCATAGCAATGGAGAATTGTTTTCAAGTGGATATTTGGAAGGAACAACTCATGGCAAAGGAAACCATGCTGTTAATTTTAATGAATTTTAGAAGATTACCTTTTAATTTCATACATGGACCAAACTTGAAAAAATTTCACTTGTTCTTGTTTGATGATCTCTTATGCCTGATTTACAGCATAAAATATTACCTATTATGAAATACACTTGGAAACAGCTCAGGCACTGCTTTGCATAAATGTCCTGCAGTGCACAGTGCTTCATCCCAGGGAATTTAGTTCACTTTTTTTCCATTAGCAGAAATAAACAAATAAGATTTTCAACAAAACTCGAATATACCATAGGTTTTCTATGTGAACACTTGTAAGTGACTTGATTTGTCAGATACAAATTTGTGTTTATAGTGGAGACAGCAGTACTGCTAAGAAAGAAAAAGTGGGGTTTGGGGACAAATATTTGCTTTTCCTTTATTAAGTAAGAGCCTGAGCAACAGTAGCAAAACTATTTTTAGAAGCAATGGGATAACTACAGGCTATAAACTATGTATTATTGGAAGTGTTTATATATAGGTGTATATAGAGGTATATATGTACAGACTATTAGAATCCCTTTAAGAAATTTTATTTAGCCAATAGCTTTCTATTGCTTACTTGAATATTTTATTTTAAATGTTGTATTAAGTCTCCTTTAAAACAATTGAACATTCCTTTCTGGAAGGATCTGTCCATCATGGTACAATACTGAGTCAAAATAAATGGTAAAATACTGAGGCAAAGGGAATGAATACAAAGGTAAACAGTCCTTCACTCTGTGTATTTTTCTGGGGCATGACAAAAAGGTAGATAGAAACCTGCTTTACAAATAGGAAAGGTTATTAGGACACAAGGACTTGGCGTCAGGCATTATCAGTATTTTCTGTGCCAATGCCCAGGATAAAATCTCCCCTCAGGTTCTGGTTTCACTTTGGGGCAATGTTTGAGGACTCGAGACAATTTAGGAATTTTAAACGTGTGGCATGTGCTAATGGATCATTGACATAAACCGGTTCTTGAGAGGCTCAGCAGCCTTACATTCCTTTGCAGGTAAGGTCACTGTCAGCATGCTTAGTGCCCTGTACATCAGGGTTACAGGTACTTGATGCTTTGCAGGCAGCTGCAAAAAAACCCGAAAGGGCTGCAGCTCCTTCCTGCACTCCTGATTGAGTATTTTGTAAGGTAGAGTCTAATGTTAGGAGAGAGAATTGATAAAAGAATGCAAAGAAGCAGAGGTAGACTGGACTGAAACAGTGTGGTTGTGTGAGCAGGTTATTCCCTTAAGAAGGAGAAGAAATACACACAGCCCCCTTCTCCTTTCCTCTGGAGGCGGCATCTGCAGCAGTTTAACACTTTGGTGGGTCCTGGCAGTTAGGAAATCTCTCTCTGATTCTCATAGCATTGTTAATACTGGCACCCAGGCTAGATCACAGCTGTGCTATCACAAGATTTAATTTCAGTGAAGTTTCTTCAGATGGAACTGTTTTATCATGCCATTGAATAATGAGAATAAATGTCTCCACAGAAAATTCTCATGAAAAATTCATGCCTAACATGCCCTGAGCATGTACCATTAATAACTAGACATTTTTAAATCTTATCAGCTTTCAGTTTCTCTTTTCCTACTTTTTTTTTTTAAATATAAAATACTGAAGTGTGTTCTCTGTGTGTGGTCACGTGATTAAATATCAATATTCTGACTTTAAACTTTTTTTTGTAATAATAACAATAGCAATAACAATAAAAATAACAATAACAATAATAATAATAATATAATAACAAGAAGTAGTAGTAGTAGTAGTAGTAGTAGTAGTAGTAGTAGTAGTAGTAGTAGTAGTATCTGGCTTCCACTAATGGAATAAGGAGATGTAAATTTCTTAGAGTAATCAGCTTACCCTACAGCTCCAGCTCAGAATTTAGTCACTGAGCTTAAAGCAAAAACAAAATTAAACTTTTTCAGCTTACATTGTCTTTGTTATGAATTGCCAAAGAGGAAACTGAAATTTCCTAATAAATGTAGATACTTGCTTGTATTGTGCTATGCTAATGTTCTACCAACTGCAAAACTCTACATTGCTCTTAAAATTTTTCAAGGCTGAACAGAACCTGTACCATGTGTTCTCGTTCCTCAGAATCAGTATTGGGCAGATAGATTTATTCTACTCTGTCTAATTTCTAGGTCTTTCAGGTAAGAGGAATTCTATGTGCTTTTCCAAGTTAAAATGCTTGTTCTTGTGATCATCCTACAGTTCATTTTTTCTGGCACATCAGAAATACTTCAGTGGCTGTCTCAGCCTTTAAGAGCCTTCACTGATGGAACCCGTCATGTTGTGTATTCTTTTCATACAAGAAATTTGGAAAACTAATCACAAATTTCCCTTTAGTCTCACTCATCAAGTCTACCCTGCAAAAACACTTGTCATTGCCTCATATTTCTACTTCTTACTCCTTTGTTCTGAATGGATTTGTGAGGCTTGGAACTGTATTTTGAGAGGGAGGCCATGATATAATAGCTAAAATACCTTCACCTTGCTTTTTCCTTTTACCTTACAGAGCAAAATATTAGCTTCTATCAATATATAATGTACTTGATTATTGTTCTACTTTCATTTAAAAAAACTTTCATCTTACTGTATTTATGTGTAGATAGTTATTCTTTGGAAGGCTTACCTTTTATGTCATCAGTTATCCTAGTGTTATATTATTGGATATGAATATATCACATCCTGCAGTAGCTTCCTTTTACCTATTTGTATGGTGT
Organism: Muscicapa striata striata; assembly: GCA_030060385.1. Classification (NCBI taxonomy): domain Eukaryota; kingdom Metazoa; phylum Chordata; class Aves; order Passeriformes; family Muscicapidae; genus Muscicapa; species Muscicapa striata. Next base: position 1,322,957 of record JAREIS010000025.1, on the reverse strand, counting down.
TTTACTTTAAGATCATTAGGATAGATTCTGCCTCTGTGTGTCTATACAGCAAGATAACTACTGATTTTGATAGATCTTTTTGTATAGAGTGCTAACAGTAATGCTAATAAGTCCATTCTTATCATGATTTATGTTCATATATGAGAATACTATAATAGTATTCCTGTGTAAGGAATCATCTCATCATTCTTACTGACTCCAAACCATGGAAATTACTGAACATTTCTTACCTTTCTCTGTGTCATAGTGCTTACTTTAATGGTTTCATTTTATAATAAATGAAGGTTAGTCTGCTTTTTTATTTCTCCCTCTCTGTGTCACATGGTCTCACTCATTCTCACCTATTGCAGATCAAGGAACTGTACAAAAAGTTGTTGTCCTACCCACCAACTTCTCTGCAAGTGGAGAACTCATTTTAGAAGAGATGGAGGTTTTTCAGGTTTGGCTTTCTCCTTCTTTTGTTTTTCCAATGTGTATGTTCACACAAACATTTTGTTCTAACAGATTTTGTCAAGGGCAACTGTAATTTGATAAAAGATCAAGTAAATGTTCATGCTGTCAGTTTGATAACCACATAAAGTGACTTACAAAATGTTGACTGTTGTGAAAGCTATAGCTAACTTAAGCTCTTTTCTCCTCCTATATTTCAGTTGCCTATTTTTAATGTAGATATACTGACTAGAAGGATTTTGATAATCAGTTTTTTAGGAGCTCATGTTATAATGGCTTCCAGAAGGAGACTTTTATCATTGGCATCACTATAGAGACCATTGCTGTGTTTGGTTGGAATTTCAGATTTCTGTACTTTGATTATCTGAAGATCTTCCCAGTTCTCAGTTGCAAAATTAAATCAAATTAGTGTTGTTTTTGCTTAACTCCTGTTCTTCAAAGTCACATGCCTCTGGAGTCAAGAAAGCTACAAGTTTAAAACAACATAAGCTGAAAAGAAACACAAAAAACTACAGGAAGATAAAGGAATAGCCTCTGTCAATCACTCTGGCATGTAACAGTTGTAATAACCTAAAGAAAATGTTCGCCCTCATGTCGAAAAATCCCTCTCAAATACTTGAATGGGCTATTCATTAAACAGTAGTCTTGGAGCAAATGGTAGCATGCCTTTATAAACTTAGTTAAGGATTTTGTCACAGCCTTTTCTCTATTTGATTGACAACGTACAAAAAGGGAAATCTAAGCTTCTTTATTGAGGCAGCATTAACAGTTTCTGTAAGAAAAAGAACACTCATAAAAGCATCTGTGTTAAAACTCATAAGGGTGTAGTTAGTCTTTCTAGGCTTTCGTTGAAGACTTCCTACTAAAAAAAATATATGTGAGTGATATAACTTAAAACACACTCTTCACCAAGATATTGCTAATTCCATTTGCTGAAACATGAATTAATACAGCATGAAGATAGGTGGGCTGACAGGCATCCTCAGCCTAAACCTCTGTGGGGTTCCGGACCTCTATGAGCAGACATTTTTATCCTGAACCCTAAAAACCATGATATCATAACTTCTGCTGTTGCAATCTGTGTGGCAACATGGTGTTCAGATGAGTCTCTCCAAGAGATCAAGGATGAAATCATGGGCCCTGTGCTAGTTAATATCAAGGGTAGCAATGAAGAGATCTTCCAGAGTAAACAAGGAAAGGAGAATGTAGCTTCAGATCCAATGTTGCATTTGACCTGTATTCTCCAAACAGTTCATGAAGCAGCTCTGAACTTCTCCAAACCTTTGCCAATTCACATGATTCACAGCCAGATTTTCTAGTCCTGACCTCCCTGCTGTGTTGTGGTCTATTGCAATTAATCCTCGCCCACTGTTAAGGCTTTCCTTTGTGACTGAGCAAATGCTGAATCTTAAAAAAATACTGAATGTTTTTATTACCATCGATTTTATTACTTGTTTGGATGAACATCATGACTTAAGGCAAGGAAAGTAACAATTCCTTTTCCAGCTCTTCAGTATTTGATTTGGACACAGACATTAATAGACTGCTATGATGACACACAGTAGTATACAGTACTGTCTCTGGGAAAGAAACATTCAAGAACACTCACGCCATTTTAAAAGAATCTAGTAATTGATCATCTGAATTTATATGTTGCATGGTAACCAATCTGTATGCACTGTTGATAATTTGTAGGAAAAGGGTTTTGTATTCTTATCTGAATCATGTGGTAAATGTTAATAAGCTATTTTATGATTTTTCCTTGCCATAATCATTAAAAAAACCCATTGTTTCTTATTACAAAGTTAAAGTAATGGCTCCTATATTTCTGAGATAGCACAAATGCAGGTTAATTATAAGTGTACAAAAACCTTTTAGATACATGTAATAATAATAATGTGTTTGAGTTTCAACAATATATTTTGTGAGACATTAATTGTTTATATGTCATTTGTTTAGTTCTGAAAATAGCTGTACTTAGTAGGACTGAGTGGTTCCTTTCTAGGATATAAAAATGTATAGCTTACTTAGAAATTAATTTGTTTTTAGTGACTTTTAAATATTAATTTTGGGAAAGAGTTACTGACGATGGTTTGTTACTCTGTTTTTCAGAGTAATTCTCCTATAACTTCAATGAAGATTTCGTCTAAAAAGGTAAGGCAAAGTGGAATGCCTGCTTAGTGCTTTTTAACTGAGAAGCAAATTGACTTAGATGTTAGAATATCAGTCCTTGTGGAGCACACTAAATATAGGGGAATTTTCCATAATGAATACAGAAAACTTGAGAGAAGTTTGCCGGAGATGTTTATCTGCCTTTCAGCCACTAAGATAAAACAATTCCTATTCATTATCTATAATTTCTAATTCATTGGAAGTGTCGATTTTCTTGTTGTTTTGACTTACAATTAATGAATTTAAAAAATGCCAAAAGAGGAAATGCACCCTCCCAATTTTTTTCTCTTAAGTCCCAAATAGAAATTTTTCCTTGAAAGTCTGTCTGATCGATGTAAAAAGGCAGTGTTGGGGATATTAGTTCCAATGTGCAATTATGGATGTTTGTTTAGTAGTAATGGCAATAAGAATGATGAAAACAGCCGAGAGGATTTCTGCTGAAAAGCTTAACACACAAGCTAAAAGTGTGTATTCTATGATTTTGCAAGCAAGATGTTGCTCAATATTTTACAAAGCTACTACTAAGTAAATATTATTCACTAATTCATATTCAGTATGTTTTTTTCATTTTTATGACAAAAACATCAAGAGAATTTCAAGGGGGTTTGTTCAATATTAATTTATATTTTTAGAATGATTAATTGTTTTTCAGTAAAGCAGTAATTTTGGCCTAGATTTTGGTAATGATCTATTCACTTTGAACTTCTTTTGCAAAAGCTCTGATTTATTGTGAAAGTTCTCTTGGCTTATTTTTCCAGGTATATAAGGCTATCAGAATCTGGCCGTAAGCCTCAACATAATCTCTAGGTTTTACATCTTGGAAATGTATGCACTGGAGGATTCAGCTAGGAACTCTGCATAATATTTATTAAAATGACTATGTGCAGAGAAAAGACTTAGTTCAAAGGCTTGAGCCAATAATCTTTACTGAATAAGAACCAAGTTCTAAAATCTGAGCAATATTAACTCAGTCTGTTTGCTCCAGAACAGAACAATGAGGCTCAATGTCTGAAAAACCATTAACATTCCCCAGTGTTTCTAGGTGTTTTCTAGCAGGAGGGTGGAAATAATATAGGTCTGTTCACCTGGGAGATTTCTGTTATCTCGACTTTGTATGAATTTTTTGGGTCTTGAGTTAATTCCAGAATTAAATTGAAAGGCTTTTTGGGTGTGTTAGCCAGGTCTTGGGTGATACTCCTCCAGATCTGAAATAAATCTTCCCGTTTCCTCCTGCAGCAACAGCTGTACGTGAGCTCAGACGAAGGGGTCACCCAGGTTTCCCTGCATCGCTGCCACATCTACGGCACCGCCTGTGCCGACTGCTGCCTCGCCCGAGACCCCTACTGCGCCTGGGATGGCAGCTCCTGCTCCAGGTTCTATCCCACAGGAAAAAGGTGAGCAGTGAGGCAGCCTGCTGACCTTTGCAAGGGAAGCTGGTTTTCGTTCTGCTGCGTGGCCTGGAGTGTTGTAATGTGGCGGAGAAGTGGGATGTTCCTTTCAGGAGCGTGTACAAACAATACCCCCATAGCTGTTGTGCTTGGAGTTACTCATCACCTAGGACTGTATGCTGCAAGAGTGAATGGTAAAAAGCTTGACTTTTCATATTTAAAATAATGAATGGAAAAAAAAAAAAAAGGGGGAAAAAAATTCCTAATCATAAATATTAATCTTTCTGTCTCACACACACAAAATCAGTGAGACACTTGTTCCCTTCATTTAAATTCAATTGCTTACCATGGATGTAATTATGATAGCCCTAAATACAGCAGAAGATCTCTCAGGCTGTCTGAGGAATACACTCATTTATATTTTTTTGTTCCTCATTTCCTCCTAAGTGAGAAGAATTATTTTAAGGAAGATTTTAGGCAAATGTGATTTCCATGTAATGCCTGTGGATTTGGGTTTTTTGACATGAAGTTTATAAAAGCAGAAAGTGAAACCAATTTCTGTTTAATTTACAACAGAACTAATAGTCCATCTCATAATCTTATGCAAAACACGAGTCTCTTTCCTCCTCCCAGGGGAAATATTTAATAGCAGAAGGCTGAAGTGAGCTCTTGTCTTAATAAGATTTCACTTCATATACAAACAAAGCTACAGAATACACAATGAAGTGTTACTGCAGAGGAGACAAACCTTTCAGATGTTTGCTCTCTACAACTACCTGGAAGGAGGTTGTAGCCAGCAGGGGTTGGACTCTTCTCCCAGGTGACAAGCAAAAGGATAAGAGGAAACAACCTCAAGTTATGCCAGAAGAGGTTTAGACTGCACATTCTAGAATCACAGAACCATGGAGAGTTGGAAAGGACCCATCAGGACCATTGAGTGCAACTCCTGGCCTGGCACGGGACACTCCAGGAATCACACTATGTGCCTGAGAGCATTATCCAAACACTTCTTCAAGGCTTGGTGCTGTGACCACTCCCTGGGGAGCCTGTTCCAGTCCCAGACATCCTCTGGATGAAGAACTTTTCTTGATATCCAGCCTAAACCTGTGACTGTGCCAGTGTTTGCAACTGAGCTGCAGGTGCAGAAGGCCACATACAGTTGCTGGGTTTTATTCCTGTTCCCTCATCAAAAGAGACAGTTGGCAGAAACAGGCAAAGCTTGAATCTGCTGTAAATAATGTCCTCCTCTGGGCAATCACTTTTGTTATTGCAAAGTTTTCTTGACTGATTTCTTACTTGAAATTACAAGGTAAAGCCCAAACTGGCCACATAGCAATTGGTAGAGTACATGGGGTTGTTAACTGCTTTCATTCAGAATATTCAGCCAACCAGTTTGCAAACTCATTGTTTTCTTCCATGGAACAAAGGTCACAATATGGGGGAGGAAAGAAAAGGAAAATCTCAAGTCTAAGGCCACCTAACTCCTACAGTAACATAGCTGCCAAAGGGTACAAGGAGCTGTCAGGTACACCCTGCCTATGCAGTTTCCAGTTTGCCATCCCCATTATATACACCCACCCAAGGCTATTTCCACTGGGGCTTACATTCGCTGATATTTTGTTTGCAATTTGCTCTTTATGCCAAACCAAAAGGAACACCTCAAACTGTATGGAAAAAGGTCTGGTTTTCATATGTGAAGGAAATGAGTTGTCTCCCTATCTAACAAGACAGATTATGAAGGAGAAAACATTGGTAATTAGAGCCAAATCCCATTGTCTAGACAGTAGTTTCTGCTGCATGCATTTGCTTATTTTTGACACTTCTGTCTCCTGTGAATTACTTTAGTTCCTCATGCAACATTGATTTACCCTAAAACACCTTATGGTATTATCTTGATTTTCTAACCACCACTTTAAAAAAAAAATAAAAACAAAAAAAAAAAAAAAAAAACCAGCTAAGTTTATGTTCTAGAACTGCTTAATGCAAGCAACATGTCATCCCTGACATTGTTGAGCAGCTCACAGTAGCACAAGAACTCTAACATTCACTCAGAAATTCTTCATTGCCTCCCTTGACTCATGTAAATAGTTCACAAGGGTTAAGACCCCAAGGCACAAAATGAAATATTTTTGAGGGTAAACACAAAAACTATACTTGGAATTTCAGTAATTACTCCTTTGAAATGTCACCTTTCAAATATTTCCGTTTCAAATGATGCAGTGAAGGATCAGGTGACAGGGGATTATGAGCACTCTCTCTGCGTGTTTATGCACTACCTGGTATAATGTGGCCATGGATGTGTCACCCTTCACACAGTAGCACTGCAGCTCCAGGGGCTTTCTATGGTCTCTGATCCTCAAGTCCTTATTGTTCAGAATACAGCTATTTAATATCCCAACAGTGTCCATTTGTAACAATCTATAACCAATATATTTTTTCTTGAATTTCATAAATACTGAACTACCTTACACAATATTTAGCAATAAAAATTATATATCTTAATAATAATAACAATAAAAAAATTGTGTACCAGTTTTCATGCACTGAATTCTGTGAGCTCTGGCCTCCTAGCTGAGGAAGACTGAAATGCCAGCATTCCCAGTCCCAGTAAACTCCCCAGACAGTTTGCTACAGAGTCATGATTTCACATCTGTCATCCAGATTATATAATAAATTCCCTATTTAGAAGTATCCTGATACTTGGTGAGTTTTATTATATTTTGGGAATAGTCACATCCCTTTAAGTGGAAGACAGAATAGAATCTTAGCTCTCCACCATTCTGAATGAATACTTCAGTCACTCTGCTATGAAGGTGCCTACAGGCACCAAAAATAAAGTGCTTGCTAAAATCAAGGCAAGAACATGCCCTTTATCATAATTTTATGCTGGTGTGTTAGATATGAGCAACATGAATCTTACACATGTCATTGTTAGCTGCTTGCCTTCATGAAGAGTTCCAGCTGGGGGTTCTGGTGTTGAATGCTAGGTATTGTGAGTGAACAGAGCCTCTTTCATGTATCATCTTTGATCCTTCCATCCCTACACCTCCACTGCACAACTGCTTTACCTAGAAAAACTGCACCTGATTTATAAGCTTCAACAGATGCTTCACCTAAACAGTATCTTCACTCCAGCAAGCCTGCCTAGAGTAAAGCACATTCACAGTAGGTCATGAACTATCTCTAACATTTGATCTAGTAAAAAAAAAACAAAACACAACAAATCCACAAATAAAAAAGTGGTTATTTTCAGTGTAGCTATCTTGAATAACATTTTGTTTTTACAAAATACTGCAGGAGGAGCCGTAGACAAGACGTGAGACATGGAAACCCTCTGACTCAGTGCCGAGGTTTCAACCTGAAAGGTACTATAATTTAGAGATCCTCATGCTATATAAAGAACACATGTCTTTCCTTTATATGATTCATTATAACTGACATTATCAGTATGGTTTACTGGTAAGGCATAATTATTTTCCAAGTCTGAGTTTTGTTTTGATTTGGTTTTAGCATCTTTCCTTCCTATTATAAAATGATGAGATGTGAAATACATAGTTCAGCATACTTGAATTGAGAAGCTGACACTATTGACTAGAAAAAGGTAAATTTGAGGGCTTTTCTGCCTCTGTTTCCCTTTAGTTTTTATTAATGCCTTTTCATTCATTGAAGCTTTGGACCTCAGAATTTTTCTGAATATTCGATCCCATACTGAGTTTTGGAGCACACTATTCACCAAACAGCAGGATCTAAGCCTGTCTTTTGATTTATGATTGTTCTCTTCTCCCTTTACATGGGAGAATAAGCCTATTCCAAATTTCCTTATGAACTCTCTTATTTCCAGCTGTGCAGCTGTTTAGTCAGCCTAAGCCTCAGTGGTGAGGGTGGCCAGGTGAGCCAAGGCTCTGCCCTACTAGCTAGCATTTTCTCCAGATTGATGGACACCAGTCAAATATGCCCAAAGTCAGAGGAGTAAACACTTATATAAATGCAGCTCAATCTTCTTCAACACCATGTGTGCCTGAATTAGGCAGTGGCAATGTATGCCATCAGACCAAGGGCGCTCAGAGAATTATGCTCCTTTTTATGAGCCTGAATTTTGAAGTATGTTGTCATCTGTAAGACCAAATAATAGAGCTGATTGTAAACGTTTTTATTGATGTTTTCCTAAGCAAAGAACAATGCTTTAAGATCACATGTGAAAGGTTCTGTTAATAATTCTACTGAAATAGTCTTCACTGGTTATTGGAAGAATCTCCTGGATCAGAAAAGACCACAGCAGTCAGTTGGGTGTAGATCCCTCTGCTTAAATGAGCCTTTCCCCATGAGTCAGTATTAGGTCATTTATTGAAGCTGAGGAGCTTGAACAGGTAATTCCTAGAGACGACCCCAGTGTTAGAGAATACACCTGAGCTCTGGGAGATCCGTGGTGAAGCAACCTGAGCTGCATGTCTTGCCCTGCAGGCATGTGCTGAGACCTCCCACCCACTGTCTGTCCCAAGGGTGGGTGTCTCCTCATTCCAAGTGGAAAATGTGAGAATGTCAACTGTCTGTTTTCTGGCCTGAGGGGAAACAATTGTTTCAACCTTGACAGTCTTGTGAAACAGGTTTCTTGTTTTCCAGCCACTTTTGTGATGTGGATGTATTTATAGGTTTATGTATTTTAACATCTTGGTAAAGGAAGTTTCAGTGGCAGCAGTGGGATATAGGATAGGTAGATGGCAGTTGTTTCCCCGGAAAAAAAAAAGGGTAAAGGAAAGAGCAAAATATAATTAGAGCCATTTATAGCAAAATGACTATGTTTGGGGAAAAAAAATGAAATCTACCTAAAGGACAAAAGAGCAGAGAGCCAAGAAAAGCCAAGGAATCTTCCAAGTCATAGAGAACCATAATGCTGAATCAAAGTCGTTAAACATGGTAGACCTCTAAGCACATATCAACTCAACAAACTTTTGGCACGCTGTTATTTTAAAATAAATCATCAAGAACTAAGCAATCTTCTATGTTTTCTTTTCACGTCTCTTTAATATTGTTATGTTTGTGTTAGCCCTTATACCCACTACAGAAATGCATTTTGAATGCAAAATATTTTCACATTATTCTCCTAAAAGTTAGAATTGGTTTTGGTACAATTTCCTAAATGTGCTGAAGGACTAGAACCAGGCAGATTCTCCTTACTTCAGAAGAATGGTTTTCAATTTCACATATCAGCTGATGAAAGAAGCTGAAAAGAATTGGAGATAGAGTCTGAGGAAAACCAGTCTTAGGACTGTGCAAAAGCAGTCAGATTTTAGACATGCAGACCTCTAGGTATTTGCAGTTCTCATTTCATATCCATTTCTCCTTTCTTAAAAAAAAAAAAAAAAAAAAGTATTTAATATATGACACAACCTTTTAAATCCGAGGGTGCTTTGTTTTCAGGACAAATACTATGATTTGGACCAAGCAATGAGCATCCAGAAGTTCCTACTGGTAACTGCCAGTTACTCATCTGTTGAGACTATAAAGGGACACAGCAAGTCTAAGCAATGACATATGCTCAGCACTTGCCCAGGTGTTTCTGGAGTGCTATAAATCTGTCTCTCTGTTGCTGGCCTGTCTGCATATTCATCACATTTCAAGTTGAGAGCCAAGTCCCTTCCTTGTATTGGAAGAGAAGCAGGGGAGCAGGAGCCCAGCCTGCCCTCTCTCTTCTCCCTGGGATGCTGCACACAGCTGGAGTAGCTGGAGCCTTCTTTAGGGCAAGATGCTTTATTTTGGTCATACAGCCATACTCCCCCAACTCATAAATGGTGAAGTGTGAAGAAATATATTAAATGCTTCATTCTCTTCTGGAGTAGTAGAGAATGAAATAATTTCACAGAAAAATAGCCCTGAGCTCAGTTATCCCATCAGCAAAGTTTACCAGCTTATAGGTGTCCTAATTTCTAAGAACAGACCATGTCATTCTGAAAGCATTGGTATTTGAAACTGAATGCACTTCTTCACATCTCATTTAATTTCCTTGAAAAATTTTCCCAAAAATTATTTATTTTTGGCCAATATTAGAATCAGGAATACTTCATTTAATCTTTATTGCAAAGAGTTACATGTTTTCTTAATCAAATAACCATTCACAGTATCCTGACCTGTTTCCTTTTTCTTTCTTTTTTTCTAGCATACAGAAACGCTGCAGAAATAATTCAGTATGGAGTAAAAAACAACACCACCTTTCTGGAATGCACACCTAAATCTCCTCAGGCTTCTATTAAATGGCTGCTACAGAAAGACAATGACAGGAGGAAAGAGGTAAGTAATGTGAGCAGGAGCTCTGGGAGGATCTTCAGTCAGCATCACATTCCCTGCCCAGACAAAGGCAAGGGACAGTTTGTTTTTATCAGGCAGTCTGGCTACAGTGAAGCTGGAGAATTTGTATGGATTGCAGGACAGTGACCATCATTTACTCATATGAATAAGAGCACACTCAGTACAGCTGGGACTTCCTCCTCTGATTTCTGTCAGATCAAAACAGCTACCAGAAAATTAAAGACTATTTATACCTGACTAATTGCAAACTGAAAGTTTGCAGCACTCAGAACTTCTTATTGATCTAAGGAAATAGGCACAAAAGCAATAACTTGTATAAAGTTCAGGAAGAAGTCAGCATGCAGTAGCTCCTCTGTGCTATTGAAGAGATAAAAGGCAAAAGTGGGAGAAATGTGAAAGGTTTCTTTAGCAAGAAACTAGTCTGGGCTAAGAACACGTATTGACAAAAGCATTTCCTCACCATGGTGCAATCACATTTTCCATTACTGCATTCTCTAAGGCTCTCAAGTTTCAGCACTGTAATATACAGTATGATTGTTTATGGGGAATGTGCCTTCCTTAAGTAATATAAAAGGGGAAAAAATCCATTTCAAATCCAAGGCACTTACTATATGAATAAAAAGAAACATCTTTCAAAAGGAACTTTTAAATAATGTGGTGTCTGTTGATAGGTTATAAATACTGTAATGTATTATTCTCCTATCAGGCCATTTTACAAAAACAGAGGGGACTTACAAATGTCTCACTGAGTTTTCTAACTATTCAAGACTCAGGCCATGTCCTGGCAATAGGTGCAATTCTTTAACCCATTTTTCCAGCAGAGCACCTTCCTTTTTTGTTCTTATGTTGAGTAACTATATTAGAATCAATGCAGTTTCAAGGTACAGCAGGCAGAATAAAGCAATCAAAGTGTTAATTAGATTTCAAGTTCTCAGATTTCTGGAAATCATCCACAATGTCTACAAAAGTTTCTACAATAGCAGAATACCATAATAAGTAAATTAGTTCCCAAGAGAACCAAGTATAATGCAAAGTACAGTAGCAAAATAGAAAAACCATTCAGAAAAATACCAGCAGTGGTTTCCTTTCATAATGGATTGAACTAGCAATTTTTACTTCATACTGATATGCAAAGGGACATCTGCACATTCATTTATAATTGGATGATAACAAGCTCTGGTAACTTGCTTTTTCAGATGATGTGATCATCTCCTGGGACAGTGTAGAGCCTGAAACCAGAAATGAAATGGGAGAGTACCTGTGCTCCTGGTTAATATTGAGCCAAGTCCCATTTGTGACCATTGTGGTGATAATATTTATACAAGGCTATAGACTCTGCAGAGCAGTTAGAGTTCTTCAACAGGAATCTGCTCAAAATCAATATATTTCATGAGAAGCCACCTTTAGTTCAATGCCAAATTAGCCTCCCTGGTCCTGCACCTTTCTTCCACCGAGTCTTGGCAGCAATCTCTTGATGCTGAAAGGGCCATTCACAGGAGTGCAACAGGACAAATAAAAGTTCATTTCTTCAACTCTACTATTTGAACATTATGAAAACTTCTGTTTCATGTGGTTTCTAGATTTTCATCTTTGTCTGATCAAATTTAACATAAGAAATAAAAATATTTAAGTCATTATCTTTTGCAATGCCCGCCTTCCTTGAGGTCAGCTCTCCCCTAAAGGTAGCAATATTGGTGGTCTCTTGAAGATAATTGCATAAAAATATCATGACTTTAAGAAAGTTACATTTGAAGTGAAGCTTCTCAGAAGCTCCAATACTCTGTTGTTCCACAACCTTCCCTAAAAAGTCCCTTTTTGCTCTCTAGGTGAAGCTGAACGAGAGGATCATAGCTACTGAGCACGGGCTGCTGATTCGCTCTGTGCAGGACAGCGACCGGGGGCTTTACCACTGCATTGCCACAGAGAACAGCTTCAAGCAGACCTTGGCAAAGATCAACTTCAAGGTGTTGGATTCAGAGGCAGTGGCTGCCATGACTGACAAGTGGGCCCCTTGGACCTGGGCCAGCTCGGTGCGAGCGCTGCAGTTCCACCCCAAGGACTTTGTGGGGGCTTTCAGCCACTCGGAGATGCAGATGATCAACCAGTACTGCAAAGACAGCAGGCAGGCAGGGCAGCAGAGGGACGAGTCCCAGAAGATGAGAGGGGACTACAGCAAACTAAAGGCCCTTATCAGTAGCAGAAAAAGTAGAAATAGAAGAAATCAATTACCTGGATCTTAATTTTATTATGTAGTAATAGATATTTTTGTCCTCAGTGTAGGGGGCTTTTATTTGTCTATTGAGAACAAATTTGTGCAAATCTGATAAAAAATTAAATGAAAATCCAGCAAGCTTGATAAAAGATCTGTCTCCCAATTAAATGCAGTGTAACCTAACTAAAGAAAATAACTCAGAGCATTTTCTTTCCTAGATGCTTAGTGACTCTAGGCTGGGCTCTGTCCTAGAAGCAGCACTGGGTATTCATCTTAAACCAGATTCACTTTTAGCATCTCAGTATTTAATTACAGCTGAATAGAAATTTTTACAAAATCAGTGCATTATCTTGCAACCCTGGAACTGTACCAACTAGACTGGTGGTGAAAGAATCTGGGTTAAGATGCATACTTTGAATAGGATGGTACTAAAATTTCCTTGCACTGCGTTTAAGAATATGAGTTTCTTCTTGTTTACTGCTCGTAATTGGGTTTACAGCTTTCACTCATCGATCAAATCATGTGAATGCATGTGGATAGGAAGCAAGTAAAGTGTAGTAGAAAGGTTTCATTTGCTCAGAGGTCAAATGAAGGAACAAACAGAAGAAAAACAAAGAATTTATACTTTATCAGAGTAAGCACTGATTATTGTGCATAGTATGAGTTGTAATAAATTAATGAATTCTGGAATGTAACTTAAAATATCTCTGCTCATATCGAGTTTATTAAAATAGGGTGTCCTATAACACTACATAGCTTTATAAGCGGTACAAAGGTAACATGAGAATGTTCATTTTACATACAATTCTGAAAAACACCTAAGTGACTTAGGTATTTTAGCTACTTTTCAAAGGATCCCACTCCAATTTCTTTTCAAAGGACAGAATGTAGATATACTGTATAGTGCAAGTTCAGAAATGAAAAATATAGATTATCTTTATTCTGTTCCGTGATTAAATTGGAGCTGATCTGCGATGTGGAAGCAAGTCATAAGCATCTTTGAAAATTTTAAAACATTATTTTTTCAACTGTTTTCTCAAAGTGGCAAATATTTTAACTAGAATTTTCTAATTAAACCATTCCCATTTTCCAGTCTTTGTACCCTTATCCTTTTCCATGTTATTTTCCCAATTTGCTCTGATTTTCAGTTCTGTGCTGAAAAGCAGGTCAGGAAAAGAAAAGAAGAAAAAAAAAAAAGGAATGAGGGAAAAATAAAACTGAAAAATAGGTTTGGCTCAAAAAGCAAAAACTATAACTTGAGAGGCATGTTCAAACAGAAATCTTTTGTTTAAGAAGCAGCTGTCAGGTCTAATGAAGCAAGTTTTGTTGAAAATTGGGTGAGTGTGCACCAAGCCATCCTAGGAAAAGCAATCACTTTTTTTTTTGAGCAACACAAATGCCAAAAAGAGGGACAGATCATCAATCCTTTTACTATGTAAGAGTGTTCTGGAAGCCACTGAGGCTGTTCAAAACAGCAACAGGGATTTAAAATGTATGAGTACCTTAGAAAAATCACAATTATTTATGACATTATACAAAAATATAAACGGATGTCCAGCGGAAAACTGAGCTATGTTAGGTTAAAATTCTGCTTCTATTGGAATACTCTGGGAGTAACTCTACAGAGCATGGGAAAACGCTTCTGGGTTTGTGCCTATGTGAATTCAGTGTAGTGCAATGGGGGTAACACTGGTATTTATCTGCCATTAGTTGGATTGTCACTTTATCACCACCTCATGAAGGACAGCTGGGAAGTGAGCCCTGATCACACCATTTAAACAGTCTCTAAATCCCTTTGATGCCTGTGGGAGCACTTTGAATTTAATTTGTGTGCTTACTGTTTGCATGGCAGGACCAGCCTATTCATGTATTGACATCTAGTTAAGTGCTTTCCTTACTCAAGGCCTAAATGTGCATTTCTGCAATATTTAGCCATCGATAACTAAGGTCCTCTTATGGAAAACATCGGGAAACTTCCTCTGACCTCCATGAAATTAAATTTGGCCCCAAGAGCGGGCAAAGTAGATTCTGGAGGAATCTGGGTGTGGGTGGTTTTGTTGTTGTTGTTGTTGTTGTCTTCTTTATTTTTCTTTTTTTTTTTTTCTTTTTTTTTCCCCCTGAACATGACCGACTTCTGAATTGTGTAAGTGACAAACCAAAAATTGAGTGCCATGAAATAGAACTACCTCCTGGAATGACACTAGTGCATATTCTCTGTATGCTGCCATGCTCTTCCTATCTCCCCAGCAGATTGATCACAGAGTTAGAGTGATACTAATGCCTGTTGTGAGGATCACAATTGCTTCCAGATGGAATACAGTAATTAATAGGTATTTCAGGGTACAAATTGCCCTTTAAGTGGTTAGGTACAGTGATATTTTAATAGGCCCCCATTAGGCCTCAGAAATTACAGTTACACTGTTTTCTAATAGACTATTGGCAATAAGGGATTCCATTAAAACAGTCAGCATAGCTCAGAGTTTCATATGATTATAAAATAATATTTTTAAAGCTGCTTCATATACCATTATTATGGTATGATGTTTAAGGGATTATACTTAAACTAACATTTTTCCTGCTGCATGAGAACTCCAGTATATAAATATAATAAGCTTCTGTCAGTGCACAAGCAGTCCAAGCTTCCATGCTTTAGGAGCCTTCCTGCATGTATAGAGAAGTTAGGAACCAGATGCTCAGCTGGTGTAAACTAATGTAACTTCCTTACTGTCCTTGTAGCTACTGGGGTTGATACCAGCTGGGTGTTGGGCCTTACATGTACAGAATAGACAACTGCAATTTTTGTTTAAAGTAGCCCCTCCCTCTACACCAAAACTTAAAACTGTAATATTATTTGTGATATTTAATACTTCCTATTTTGAGGAGTTCTAAATAATGTATATAATTTTATTCCTTAAAAAATGCAAAAGCAAAATGACTTCTAGGCATAACTTCACCAAATGTAAAGATATATTGTTCTCTGCCAAGAACTTCACTGTGTATTGGTATTTTTTTTGCCTTTTTATTTTGTGTAGTTTGTAAAGTTTGCTTAAATCTTGACCTAACAATGTGTTCTTTGCAATTGTTGTTACTGTAGATATGCGTGTTTTATTAAGAGAATCATGGTTTTAAAAGTGTAGGTATGTGTATAAGTTCCTAGCATGATGAAGCTGTCATGACAGTGAATATGCATCATATAGTGTGTAAGAAAGAACAAAATGTAGTTTAACATAGTGCTATTTAATTGAATATCTAAAAAGCCCAACAAAATAAAGTGTGTTGCAACATTTAAAAAAATTGTTGGTTTCCCCCTTATGGATGCGCATTTTTAAAAGGAACTTTTTTTTTTTTTTTTTTTTAAGAAAAGAACCTGAAAAACAATTCCCTAGATTTTTTAAATAAGTTCAAGAGAATATGTGGAGCATCAGGTATTGTAGCTGGTTGTAGCTGGTCAGTTCTGAGCCCTACTGTGGACTGAAGCCCCAGTGACAGAGATAACAAGAAACTCATGAGGAGTCAGAGATTTATTCTTTCAGAGATTATCCCCTATAAGCACCTTGCATAAAAGCAGGTTACTTTCCTTTTATTTACTTTTTAAAAACAGAAGTAAAAAAATCTGTTTTTTCCTACGAGTACAAATTAAATCAGAAATGTCTGACTAAAAATTGGAATGAAGTGTAAATGCTTTTTTCTTTTATTACACCGAGGGGAAAAAGACCAAACAATGCAATAACAAAATACTCCAAAAAAGCACATTCTGTGAAGTCCTGATTCTTTCAGCTGAGACTCCTGGCATTCTCCTGGCGTGTCTGCAGGGAGTACAGGCTGTTGGGGCTGCACCAAAGGGAATCACAGCTCTCTCCCTGTTTACAGGCTTGCACTTGGAGTGAAATAACCTGCCTGACACCTGCAGTATTCTCCTTCTTCCTGCAGTTATCATCTGAGCAGTGTTATTGCTGCTCTTCTTACTGGCTGTTTTTCCAGATGGGTTTTAACAAGAAAGCATAGGTCCTCTTCAGTTCTTTGGGATAATAATTGAAAATTAAATGTCATAAACTTCACAACAAGGTTCTGGATTGTTAAATGTGGATTTTAATTTCCCAGATAGAGAGGTTGCTGCAAGGCTTTATGAGGTGTGAGTGGATAAGATGACCTCACTCCAGGATTTCAGTGCTGGCTGGTTCCTGGATGTGCTGATATTGGAGAGTTACCTGCTTGGCACTCAGACCAGTCTGGGTCAGAAGCTGAGTTTTCAAGCCCTCCCACATGCTGTAGGAAATGTTTGGATAAGGCTCCAAAACAGATGGACATTTACAGAGTTACATTCTGGGAAAGCTTTCCCAGGTCTGATCCTCTGCCCATCCTGCTTAGTTGTCTTTTGCTGATCTTCTTCCCTGACTTTTTTTTTTACCCTCTTCTGCAGGGTTCAGCACTTTTTGATGCCTTAGTTCTGAGCACTGGCAAAACAAGGCATGGGACATCTCTGGACATCAAATGTGAGAACTGTGGGGGTCTGACACTTCTCCCTTGACTTTCAAATGTCTGTTAGATCACTTTTTTTCCTCCATTGGAAGCTACTGCTTTTTCTAAGGTTTGTCTTCTTGTGGCCAGACCTTTCTAAGGTTTCCCTTTGATGCAGGGTGCAGAACTCAGGCACTTCCTCATGGGACTGAGCAGTGTCAAGCACAGCCTCCTCCAGGCAGCCACAGAAGCCCAGAGGTGACCAGTGGAAAATGCCTCCACAGGAGGGGCTGCCAATGCTACCTGATTATTGTTGCCTCTGGAATTAATTTTTGCCTCCAGAATGAAGTCAGCAGATGTAATTCTGTTGTGCAGGCCATAAAAGAACAGGTTGTGGCATTGTTGTAAAGCAATGGACTAGGTCTCAGGAGACCAGTGCTTCTTTATCCTTTGCACTGCAAGTGGCTTGCTGAGCCCTTCTCATGCACCCCAAGTGACTCCATGGGCTATGGGCCCAAGCACAGCTGCACACAGATACCAGTATACCCAGATATGCATGCATACATGGAGCTACCTGCATACAGAGGACCTTCTCTTTCCATGCAGTACTTACCTTTCTTTAACATTCAGGTGTGTCCTCTTCTGTTTCCACATGGGCAGAATCAGTCTCACAGTCCCAACAGCTTGTAGGTATTGGTGTTGCCATCTCTGAGAGCATTTTAAAGACAAGTAATTAGTCAACAAAAGCTCTTCTACTCACTCTCCTTTCCAACTTACCTTGTTCTGTACCATATCAACAAGATTTTCTTTTAAGCATCAGGAGACTAGCACAGTGTGAGTAATAAAAAATGTGCTGTCATTTAACTTGTCTAATCTAAACTAAAGACTGAGATTTAAAGATGCTTTGGCATTCTGAACACTCCAAAAAGCAAATTCAACACAGCTGGCTCAGCAGTCAACAAATAATTACTCTACAGTGATAGACTGTCCTGTATCCCAGGACTCATTATTGGATTCCATATACAGCTTTACAAAGCAAACAGCATTTGTGTATTCTTAGCACTCTATCAGCTTCATTATTGCTGATTTGAATGCCTGATAAACGAACAGCCTTATAAATGAACCTGAATGTTTGCTGAGCTCCACATTCAAGACAGTTTAGGCCAAGGGATTTCAACATATCCAACATTTTATGGAGGCATATATTTCCTTCCAAAGGATTTTAGGGGAAAGAAAAAAGCCAGATTAAAAAATGGCCATTATTGTTGTCTATGGCAAATGAGAGTTGATAAAAAGAATTGTTTTCTAGCTTATACAGCAACATGCAGTGTGGGGAAGGAATAAAAAAATGCATTTGCTTAACCTTGGGTTCACAACCCTTTGGATAGCTGATGTTCCTTGGCTCTTTGCAGTAGTCCTTTTTCCAGTATCTGCTCTCCCTGTCTGCATTTCAAAGGCCCCTAAGAGCCATGCAATTTATACTTTTTTTCAAGCTGATAACTTAGGACATGATGTCCAGGGAATCCTTTCATGCTTTTTGTATAATAAGACCTCAGTAAAAGCTGTATTACATACAGTTTTACCTATGATAACTGCCTAAGAAATTTAATTATTTAATTCCATATTTGGAAAAAAACCTTGTCATATCTGTAAGGCTTTGCTGAAAATGGCACAGAGAGAAGGACAGGACCCCAGAAATAAGCAGAGCAATGGAACATGCCATGATCCTTACATGCTCCTTACTATTATAATCTTCAAAAGATGCTGCACTTTATTTGTTTCAAGTTTCTTTGCTTTGTAGTATCAGCAAACAAAATATAAAAAGTATAAAACACCTCCAAGGTATTTGTAGCCTTTGAGGTTAAGAACAAGGATTGGAACTGAAGTACTAGCTCCAGGTATATGTTCACACTCAAGAAACATTAAAATAATATTTTGTTCTATTATTTTCAGCACTTTCATGTTGCAGAGTCTTCTTTATTCCATAAATGACACTACAAGTATGCTAGCTAAAGAACTTTGTTTTGGGGAACTTGGGATATAGTAAAGGATATCGATTAAAGATATCAATAGATTATATTATACAGATGTATTTGTCAGATTGCCAGTCTTAAACACCTTCAGTTAAATTACCTGTAGAAGAAATTGTTTTGTAACTCAGCTTAATAATGAAAATAATTAGTCCAAGCTGTCCAAAGCAGTGAGCATGAAAACAGTTCCTAAGACTGTGTTCTTTGGAGGAATAAAAGCTTTTGCCACATAAGAGAAAAATCCCTTATATTATTACAGCAACAAATCCAGGTGCCTCCTTCACATACATGGGGCAAAAAGGAACTCACAAGTTTTTCCCTTTGCAAGTTTTCTAAGGATTAGAAAGATAAATTATATTTACCTATATATGGGTTTTTCCTACCCATGGATCTGTCCTGTACTGTGCCTTCCACCTAGAGATATCTGAGCTATGAGGAAATGGTTAAAGCAGAGAATGCCATGCCTGCTGAGCTATCCAGGGCTCCAGAAACAAGGAATAATGTGTGCTGCCATTTGGTAACCACCTGGCCCTCTGGAGAGTGCTGGAGTCATCTCCCTGCAGAGGGGCTGTTGTAGAGCACTGCACACAGGCCAAGGAGCCCTAAATGGACTTAGAGACAGCTCATTTTCTAGTGTTGCTGGAGACCAGCTAGAGATTAACAAAGAAAGAATTGCCTTGCCAGTTTATTCGTTCCTGTCAAGAAGGCAAGCTGTTATTTTGAAAGGAGCTAACGACACGATGGCGAAAACCATATAAGCTGAACAGAAACTTCCCCTGTATCCTCCAGCCAACTGTAAATTCAGCCAGCAGAAATCTTGGAAAGGGTACAAGCCTTCCTGCATTGAGAGCACTCAGGTTGGGGTGCCAAGAATAAATCTCCCTCTGAGGGAAACCTCTGAAGTAAGTGCTGTTGCCTGAGCTGTTCCTGGCTGTGAAGGCAGAGCTGAGTGTGGCAGACAGTGTCATGCCATGCCAGATGCTGCTCCCCCCAGCCCTGTTTACACCAGATTCTGCCTTTCTTGTCAGTGTGAGAGGAGAAGGAAATGGTGCAGTTCCCCCCTTTGCCTCAGACTGGCAAATCTGTGCCTCTCCTTCAGTTCACTCCAGCTACTCTGTGCTGTCCCAGAAAGCTGAGACAGTCAGAAACACCATTACACTGGTTAATTAAGTCAATTCACAGCTGCTTTTCATCACCAGAATTTTGCAAAGCAACCACTGGGTCTAGGCCATTATTTTAAGTCCCTCTATGAGGACAGAGCACTAAGTTGCACAAAGACCAGGTTGGGTCATACCAGCATCCCAAAGAAGGGCACGTGCAGCAACCAGGAACTCTGATTTACAAATAATTCTTGGCAGTGTCCTTTTTCAGCTGTACGATGGGAGAACAGTTTCTTAAATCTTTCCAGCATGCTGTGCACCTCTATTTCACTAAACAAGGTGCAATATACTTCCAACTTGAAATTTAGCTACTGGGAAAAAAGCAGAAAATATATAATTCATGAATGAACCAGAATTAAAGTCAAGGCAGTTCATGCTAAAATACCCTGAGTCTTAAGCAATGTCATAAACTCCTTGGCTAATGCATTCATTATCTAGCCATTCCTATCCACAGATCCAGGGAAGATCCAGCAACCATTTCCTTGGAGACTTATTAAAATGCAGCCCAGTCCAATGTAGTCCCTTTCTCAGTTTCTTAAGCCAGGTTCCTAGTGAAAATTCCTGCTGACGTTACTCAGCTTGGATGGGTGAGGGCTGAATAAGACTTGTGGGATTTAGCTTTCTAAGAACCACGCTCAGTCTCCTTTTCCTGCGTCCAGGGTCTTCTGAATTAGAAATCTTTCTCACCACCTGGTTAAGGGTGATCTAAAAACTCTCTTCATAAATTTGTTCCAAATGCCTGAGAAGGATATTTATTTTCTGTGCTATTTATTTTAGGTTACTATGGCCATAGTTACCATATACAAATTCAGATTACTGCAAACACACAGTGATGAGAAAACATTCAGAATATATGTTTAAAAAAAGGGAGGAAAATAGTCTCAGTAATATTAAGAAAAAAAAATCTAACTCCAAAGTTAGAATTAAATTATCTCCTACACATTCTGGTATTATATAGAAATTTAAATGCACTTTAATACTGATTTTTTTTTTTTAACAAATCTCTGTCATACCTGCTATAATTTTATTCTTCTCCATACCTCCATACCCTAAAACCCTGTATTATTTCCTTTACTCTGGGTGATTAATAAGGTTGCTAAACAATTTCTTCACAGGATGTTCTCCCTTGTAGGAATAAACACGTTTTTTTCAGGAGTGAGTGCAATCCTAAACCAAACAGAGACACACGGATGGATTTGTAACCCCAGCTGTCCTGTGACTGTGCTGTTCAGCCCATCAACCCCAGCAGCAGCATTATTACCAGTCTGATGAACTGTGGCAGTTGGGACCTGTTTGCTGCCTTGAAGTTGCCTTTAAAGTTGGCTAGATGGTGCTAGAACACGCTGCATCACATTAACGAGAATATGGCTCACATTTTTCTTACTGCTGATCAGAGACTATTAAAACTTGGGTTTACAATGTGCCTCCACACTTAAAAATTGTAAAATGAGCAGTTCTACAGTTCAGTCCTGGACTAGAAACTACTAACAGTGCACTGCTAAATAAATAGTGATTTGGTTTTAAGGATTTAATTTTTTAAAATGCAAATTTAAAAATCCCTTCCATTGCTATAGGTAACAGCTACTTGCTCAGGTACTAGGGCTTTGTACCTCTGAGGGTTTGTCTTTTTTCATAAAGGAATTTCTACCAGTTGTGCAGCTTAGCTTTTCTTGCTGCCACAAATCTTGACCCATGATCTCTCTGTCTTTGCAGGGTGGTTCTGTGTTTTTCTTTGTTTGTTTGTCTGTAACTCACTTGGGTCCCCCAACTCAATGAAACATGTAATTTAATTAATGTGGCAGAGCTGCAGACACAGTTGAGCACAGCCTGAATTTATATTTTCATTTGGCTGGTCAGAAAATTGGTTGCAATTCAAAATGAGTATGTCATTCCAGATCTCACACTCTGGTCTGTGGACAGCTACACACACATAGCAACAGCTAAAATGAAAATGAAAGTCTCAAAGGACATTTATCCTCCAATATTTTCAGCTTCTCTTATCACCACTGACCTCACATTGCATACTGGCCTTTACACAAAGACAAAAAATGGGTTCAAGCTGATGAAAAATAAGTTATAGCAAATAAACATAATGTATAACTATACAGTCCTCATATTCTGCTTGTAAGTAAATAATTGCTGATATTTTATAACTAGCCTTGGGAAGATGATTTGGACCTTTGCTGGTGTGAGCTAGCTGACTGCTGTAAAGCCTGCAGGAGTATCCTACCACTGCACAGGGTGTCCAGGGACATGAGCTGCCCCACAGCTCAGCCCCTGCCATGGATGTAGCTCCATGTTTGTAAAATAGCAGCAGGTTCCCTTTCATCTCCAGTTTTAAATCTGAATTTACACTGAGATTTTTTTGTACAACCCATGTACTGGAGAAAACAGATAAAAAAAGAACTGACACTGAGAAAACACTTTTCTGTTAAGGTAATATTGATACAGCTGTTTACTGCCCAAAACACTGAGGGAAACAATACCTCCATGAGGTCAAAGGGCTTTCAAATAAACATTAACACACTTTCTGCAGAAGGGAGTTTCAAATTATGGCAGAAGGACGTGTCACATGAATGCAGGTCTCATTGATCCATTCATTCAGGATTTGCAGCTGTCACTCCTCCTTCTTGAGCAAGACATGTTGAGCAAGTCTCGGGCACAGCATTGGGCTGCTCTGCATAGTATGAACCAGAAGGAAGCTCTGGGCTGGATTTCAGTGCAATTAGAACAGGAGGGAGATTTAAATGCTCAGAGAGAACAGTGTTGATTTATCTGTCAGGTGACAGTCCTGAACAATGTGCTACTGAGGCTTCTGAAGTTTCTTTTTCTATTTTTTTCCCATATAAAACCAAATGACAGGGTCATGAGATACTTAGACACCCCTGCTCAAGATGCAACAAGAGAGCTAATCTCAAACTGGTTGAGAGAAGCAAATAAAATCTCTTCTGGTTGGGGAGCAATTGGAATTTGAGTTAGGCCAGGGATCTGAAAATGGGAGGAAGAGAGGATTCTTTCTCTTGGTATTTATCTGGGTTTGTACATCATCTGAGAACAGCTGCAGGATTATGCTTTTTAATCAGAATAATACCTGCTGTGGAAAGTCACAAAACTCCAAAGAGCTTAGGTGGCTGCTGTGCTCACCTAGGGGCAGATGACTTAGGTGATTGTGGCCAGAAACAAGGTCAAGTGGGAGTTTTGATTTAGGCATCCAGAGACAGAGAGGCAAGATACTGAAGAGAGAGTTCTCCTGAAGACAGGTCCCATGATCAGCAAAAAGATAATTCCAAGATAAAACCCAAAACTTTCTCTCTAGTGCTGGGCAGGCCTAAACCTGGCAAATATTGTAAGTGGAGCTACCTCTTTCATACTGCACTGACAGTCCCAGGCCAGTCCTCTGCTCCTGGCCCTGGTCAGATACACAAATGATGGGCTCCTTCTAGGTCAGCAAGGCAGGGAAGAGGCAGCAGTGACAGGGCAGGACAGCCAAAAGGCTGCAGCAACAACTGAGTTGCTTGGCAGATACACATGAATGATCATTGACCTCTTTATGTTGCTGGGGATCTGCTCCCAAGAACTGCTTTCTCCACCTTATCCAGCTTCCAGACCACTGCAACAGAAGAGATTCACAAACTCGATATTCTTTTTTAAAAGTAGCTCAGACTACCCAGCACACCTCTGTGACCACAGCACCTGATCTAACTTGATTTTAAATTACCTAATTTAATTCTAGGAAATGGCCTTTGGCCTTATGCCACTGCTTTTAAAATAATTGCTTCAGCTCTAGTCATTATATTTATGCATGAACCACCCACTTTGATATGGAAATTGCTGCAGCCCAAGGGGATTTCATTAAGTAATTAGGGAGGAGAGCATATAATGTCATTTGCTGTAACTGGATCTACAGAGTTAATCAATAAGTGACCATATGTGCATGAGCCTGGAGCATTTCAATGCCCTTAGCATCCTTGTGAAAAATAAAAACAATGCAAGAGGGATCTCCTTTATCTGTGACACAATCTTGCAGTATAGGGTGTATTTTCACTGCTTAAAAGAATTGCACGAGCCATGCTGTCATATCAAACTGCACAAATCAGGCAGATTTATTGTCTGCCTGGAAATGCTCTGCAAGCAAAGAGCTTTGTGGTTCCAACTCCAAGGCTTGACAAGCACTGTGAGAATAAAACCTGCTTTCTATCAGAGCCTTCAGAATCAGGCCGTGTTGTGCATTTATAGTCCAAGTTTGCTACTCTTAAAGGTCAGTTTTGTTCTTGAGTCTGAAAGAAATTCATGTTATTAAGTGTTAATGCAGCTGTAAATACAGCTTTTGAGCTTTTTATTATTATTATTTGTTCTTCTGTTCTGTTGGCTAAAACCCTAGACAGCTGGTGTTTGCTAGATTGCATTCTTAGGGTGAAGAGTTTGTCCTACATACACAGAATGTGTTCATTCCTCAGGAATCAAGTGACCACACCAGAGCTAAACAATACATAAAGCATGCAATTTACTTTGGACTATGATTTCTCCAGATGCTTAAACATGGTACATTTATTAAGTTTTGTCTACTACCACTGATTTTCAGTAGAAAAATGCATGAAAAGAAAGAGCAGAATCTTTTACTGGGAGGCATTATGTGGAGCTTTGCTAACTTCTTGCTGCTCTCATACCTTCTCCTTTGCAGCACAATCTCTGAATACAGAAACAAGACAAAGTGGAGGAATTTTCATCTGGGAGAAACCTATCACTAAGGCCAAATGTCTTGAACTGACACTGACTGCACTAAAGGAAAAATTTCCACTGGATTTTTGGGAGCTGGGGTGGGCTATCTACTTGAAGGCAGAGTAGGTCATTGTGTGCAGCAGCTCCTGTTTGGTTTGCCACCCAAGCCTGTGCTGTTTCACTGGCAGGTTTGGGTGCTCTTTGGATGGGGTGTAGCCATTGTGATCCATTGGCCTAGGCTCACATTTTCATGGCTCATTACAACCAAAACATCCTGAGCTTTGGGCCCGAGGTCCAGGGGTAGCTGAGTAACTTGTTTAAGATCCACTGAAATTATAAATGTAAGCAGTGCTGCAGCAGTGGGATCTCTGTGAACATTTGGGTGTGAATGCCCTGCCTGTGGAGGTTGAAGCTGCAGAAGATGGAGCTGCTGTCCAAGGGAAGTCCCTCTCTGAGTCCCACCTGCAACCACCAAGAGCAGGGACCATGGCCTGGAAAAGGTGTAAAGGGATCCTGCCAAGAAACCTGTGACTCTTTTCCAGTCCTTTTCCTAATCCTGTAATGTTCAGAAACTGATGGCACCAGGAAATGCCTGTGCCTTTTGCAGTCAGATTGACAGCACTGCCCATCCCAGACTGCAGCACTCTGCCCAGAAATGTCCCCCCATGCTCTGACTAAGCTGTTGGCACACACTGAATAAATCCTTGATACTCCATGTGGAAAAGCCCTGGACACATATTTTCACTGAAACCAAGATTTCTTTGAGCAGATGGGCTGGCGTTAACTTAAAGACATTATCAGTCTTGTGTATGGGGCTGCATTATGCAGGGGAAGTATATACACATGTCCAAAAACATGTTTGTGCCTCTTTTCCCCTATTGCATTCAGTTTAATTTTGTTTATTTATGATGGCAAAGTTGCTCAAGAGTGAGGCCACACCTAATTAAAGGGACATAACACAATTTTATCTTCCTTGTTTCTATTGTCTCACTGCCATCTGACTTTAAACCCCCACCCCTGATTATTTGGGGATTCCAGGTGAAGTTGTGCAGGGAGCTGGAGTCATTACCAAAGCAGTGGGTGGTTATGGGATGTAGCACAGGATGCCATGGGTGTGTTTGCAGATGGTGTAATGGAGAGTTCCGGCCTCGTGCAAGCTGAAGCAATTTTTGTTTTTGCTCTTGTTTATGCAGTAATGATGTCATGTGTGCAGTGACTTCTGCCTCACAACATGGCTTTTTTTGCTCGTTGGAGGATCCCATGGCAGCCACTGTGAGGGCTGGAGGAAGCAGAGTGGAGGGACAGAAGCAGGATGATTTTGTACATCAGCAGCTGTGTGTGCTCCCTCGGGAGCCAGCAGCTGGAGATGAATTCACACCATGGCAGCTGCCTGTGAAATCTCCTTTGGCTAAGTCGGTAATGGAGAAAGTTTAATGCACATTGTAAATCTGTCATTTTAAAATGCTTCCACCACCTCCTCAGACCTGGAACCGCCCTGCCTGGCCTCCAGGCACCCAGCACAAAGGCTTGGTCTCCATCAGGGAGATGAACTGCCATGTGCTGAGCTTCCATCAGGGAGGCTTGCTGCAAAGCTAATTGAGTTAATTTGGATAGTGGATACAAGTTTCTAAATCATTTAAAGCACAACAACACAAAAGCCTTCACTACAGTTGGTACAGAATTACCTCTGTGCCAAGTTCAGCTTGTATGGGTAAAGATACTTAAAATTCATTTTTCTTCAGTGAAAGGCAAGTGTGCCAAAAACTAATTTCAGTTAGTAGTCAAAGGTAGAGATTTATTGTTTAAAATTTATTGAAAGACCAATATTGTAATTATATATATATGAAAAGGCCATAAGAGAAATTTTATACTAGATTACAGTAAAATTTAGTATTAAATTTTCATCCTGAAATTGTCACCAGAAACTTCCATGACACAGAGCAACAAGTGGTCACACTTATATTCAACATGCTCCTCATACCAGTCGTAGGCCAGCCACCAGAAGCCCTGACTTTAGGACATCCATAAATGCACATTGCAGTTACAAACAGAGAAGGAAATCAGAATAAGCCCAGCTTTTGGTACTTTGTCTGTTTAGCTGAATAGAGAACTTCTGATGTAATACCTTGGTCTTTATTTCTCTGCAAAATTAATTAGACTCCACATTTGACTCTCTGTCCATATAATTCAAGGTTATTCAATTTTGAAAAATAAATTGCCATACCATAATTTAAAAGGTCTTTTGAGTGTTCACTTGGGTATTAGGATGTCATCTCACTGATATGAGACATCATATCCCACAATTTATCAAGCAGAGACTCCAATGTTGTTCTTTGTGCCAGTAATTATATGTGAAAAATCAAAAAGAGGATTTATATATCATCCTTCCATGCATCCACAAAAAATCAGTCCTCAAAATCAAGGTGGTTAAACCAAACAAAAACTTATTTTTCCTTCTTTCGTGATATCCTCAATTCTAATGCCATTGGATTTCAGGGAGGACTAAAAATTTCTCATATTTGCCCTGAATTGTATCAATACTAAAAAATTACTTGAAATAAATATATTATAAAATTTTTATTTTGCGGAAAGCAAATTTTTGAGCAATCCTTTCAACATTCTTTTCAAAAACCTTTTATATTTTACATAATTTTGTTACCAAAAGAAATAAAAAATTTTAATAAGTTTGATTTTATAAATAGATTTCTACCCTATCTCCATAACTCTGTGAAGTACATATATGTTAGGTTTAAAAAACACATGAAGAGGAATAGATAAATACATTATTTCCATAAATAATGGACACAGGTGAATAGTAATCTAATAATAACTTCAGCTAGGTCTGTCCAGCTTGCTGAGGTGTTGCTTCTCACCAGGGCTTTAACTCTTGGTTTGACAGTTAGGTCAGAAATAGCTCATAGACTGCTTACTCTGAAAACCCTACAGAACATTCAGTAGACACATTTTTGAAGGCAGGCTAAATTCAAGTTTGCAATGTGTTTTGTTGAGTTTTTTTATTCCAGTCATTCATGACTGTTATCATGGGCATCTTATTAATTGGATATTGTTGTCATATCTTTTCCCAACCTATAACTATCTAGCCCTTTATTTTTTGTAAATGTGTTTGTTCTTCCCATATAAAAAAAATAGAAACATAACTTCCTTTCTCTGCAGCCAGACATGTCCTGCAGTAAAGGCAATATACCATTTAATGGTAAGAGCCTTGATTTAAAACAGAATATCAGAGAGGGATGTTGTATCCATATTTAAGCAAATATCTTCAATACAAAATGACATAAATCCATACAGAGCCATTTCTAGACATGACAGCATTTCTAGCAAAACTGAGATAAAATGCTTTTGGTCAGGTGTCCTTATAGCCATAGGAATCAGGGAAAATCACAGCAGGTGAGTTTTTGGCTGGAGAAAAGGAAGTGAGAGCTGATGCTCTGATGGTATGATAAGGGCTCTATAATATCTGTTTCATGTGGAAATGCTGCAGCCATCCACAATGTGTGAGGTGGTGATGTTATTAGTATTTTTTATGCTCTGGATATATGTGAAGTAAAAGCTGAAGGCTCAGCACACCCAAGTCTATCCACCCAAAACCCGGAGCAGGGTGAGCTGTTCTGGGCAGGGTATTTTGGGATATTTGGAGAATTTGGGGCTGCCTAGATATTGCATTGCCATCTAGTGAACATCACTGAGACTGCATGGTGAAGCAGGGAAGTTGAAATTCCCAGCACTAAACAAATGGAAAAAGAAGCAGAGGCTTTAGAAGTGTCTGGGTGGACACTCATTATGCAACTGCAGAAAGAAACTCTTATTAGAACTTCCCAGTCTCCTTGCTTCTTTTTCTAAAGGAGCACGAGCCAATTTTGTGAGGGCACAATAGGAGAAATTTGAAACTCTCAGCTCTTTCATTTTCCTCTCCTGGATGTAGGAGAAGTCAGGGAAGAGCCCTCAGTACTCCCTCCCTGTAAATACAGAAAGGACGAGCTGCAGGTGTTGTACACTTGCACAGTGTTTCCTCTTTCAGCTCAGTATTTGCTTTAAAATAGAATGCAAATATGGAACTCTCATCTCTCATTAAAAATGTTTCACTGTTTGCCTTTGGGGATGCTCCAGTTTGCACATTACACCTACACTACTATGAATTGTGACTCAGAGAGTTGTAAAGCATTGGGCTCTGCCATTTCTGCTGGGTCTGTGCATTCCCAGGATTTGCTGCATGGATGAATGTGGACCACTGTGGCTGGGCATCAGATGCCTACCAAAGCCAGGCTATCCCTGCCCTCCCAGCTGGGCAGGGGAGAGAAAATACAATGAAAGGCTCCAGGGTCAAGGTAAGGACAGGGAGAGATCAGTCACCAGTTGTTGCCCTGGGCAAAACAAACTT
The DNA here is from genome assembly GCA_030060385.1 of Muscicapa striata striata. Lineage (NCBI taxonomy): Eukaryota > Metazoa > Chordata > Aves > Passeriformes > Muscicapidae > Muscicapa > Muscicapa striata. The sequence continues at coordinate 1,293,666 of JAREIS010000025.1, read as the reverse complement.
AACTGAGGGAAACAGGTTTAATGTACTATCAATTAAATCAGAGTAGGGAAATAAGAAATAAACCTAAATCTTAGAAATAGCTATTCCCCATCCTTCCCCTCTTAGTGACCATAACTTTATTCTGAATCTCTCTGCTTCCATCCTGCAAGTGGCACAGGGGGACAGGGAGTGGAGGTTGTGGTCAGCTCCTCACATGTTGCCTCTGCTGCCTCCTCCTCCTTGGTGGGAAGGATTCCTCACAATCTTCTCTGACTCCAGGTTGGGCTCTATCCCATGGGAGACAGTCCATCACAAAGTTCTCCAGTGTGGCTGCAGTTCATCAGGAGCTATATATCCCTTCAGTGGGCTGAAGTCCTCCAGGAGCACAGTGCTGCAGAGTGGCACAGGGTCACAAGTCCTGCCAGCAAACCTGCTCCACTGTGAGTTTCCCACAGTGCCACAGCCTCCTGTGGGCATCCATGGGTTCTCCTACACTGCAGGTGGATCTCTGCTCCCCATGGACCCCCCTGGCTGCAGGGGCACAGCTGCCTCACCCTGGCCTGCCCCAGGGGCTGCAGGGGAATCTGCTCCAGCACCTGGAGCACCTCCTGCCCCTCCTGCTGCACTGACCTGGGTGCCTGCAGGGATGCTTCTCCCAATATTCTCACTCATCTTTCCAGCTACAATTGCTCCCACACAGCAACTTTCCCTCCTTCTTTACTATGTTGTGCTAGAGGCACTCCCACTATCTCTGATGGGTTGGGCCTTGGCCAGCAGTGGGTCCATCTTGTAGCCAACTGGCTCTGTCAGACATGGGGGACAAAAATACTCAATATTTTCAAAACAGTAAAATATGCCTTTTTGTATCTAACTATGGCATTCAGGGTGTCAGGCTGCAGGAGAGCATTTCTTCCAAAACACTGTTTTGAAATATCCAAGAAGTGACAGTGGGAAAAAACCCAACAAACTTAGGAGAAATTAGCAAGAGAAATTAATAGAAAACTGCTCCTGAATTCTTTGGTTGGGTATTCTCACAATTAATTTCTTCTGCTTAGAAAGAGGTTTATGGCAGGTACCATGAAAGGGCTAAGGTGTGAATAAAGAACAGCAGAGGATTTAAATTTTAAATACCTGGTCCCATACTAGTGAAAAAATGTAACTTGGTTGCTCAGTCAGGGAGGACTGGGGGTCTGAGATGAGAATAGGCAAGGGCAGATTTCTCAGAGGAACTAGACAAAGCTAGACATGTAGTCTCAGTGACTAACCTCCTACATGACTCTTGTGACCTCCTACACTCATGACCTCTCTTTCTGCCTGGTTTTCAGCTCAATAACTGTGTTTTAGTCCTGAAAAATGCAGATATAGAGAAAGATTGTAAAATTATCTAGCAAGACTTCTCACAGGACATCCTCTGGGATATTTGAGGTATCCATAAGTGACAAATGGTATGATATGGACTTGATGGGAGACCCATGACTTCCTAAACCAGGTACTAATAAAAAATTAGTTGCCCTGAGATACATATAGGTAGACAACTGAAACTGTTCTGAGAATTCCTGCTTTCCCTGGTTGTTTTTCACATGTTAGGCACACACCCACATTTGGTGGAGTATCAGTAGTGAGCAGTTTGGGGCTTGTGAGCTGCTAATTCACCAGTGGTACAAGGTTCATGATGTCCCAACCTGTGCAGTGCCCAAGGCTTGCTGTGATCAGCTTTCAGTTCTTCTTAAAAAGCTCTTCACCCATCTTTTCACTTTAGTTATCAGCCTACACATCCCTACCTGCATCTGCAGCTGTTCTCTCTATCCTAGTCTTCCAGAGTGCCATTATCCTCACTACTTTGCAAGGGGGCACTCAAGAATTGCTGACATGGCTGTTCAGTTGAATTTTGTCAAATGTAATTCCCATCACCATGCGAGATGCCCTTCATTCTTCCCTACCTCTACATATCATTCTCCACCTCACAATTTTTACTTTAAAGCCATAATTAGGGAGAAAGTAGAGCACAGTTGCTGAAATATACAATTAGCATTTCCCAGTCATGTACACACACAAGGCTCATCAGCCAATTAGAGCTGAAAAATCTGCTCCAGACTGAAGCACGTCTCAGCCAGCTCTTTTAGTGCAATGAGGGAGGGAAAGCAATGGCACAATAGCAAGATAAGATATAACTACAATTACTTGGAAAAAGCATTAACAGGCAATGCTTTACTGGAAAAGATGTCCTGAAAGGAATATTTATGTAAAGAGAGCCCTGTAATCTCTTGTTGTCCCGCCACCTCCTACACTTCCTTGGGTTTTGTCTTGGAAGAGTTGCTGTTAGAGTTTCTGTATTCCATGATCTAAGGACACCACAAATACATCTTTGTGCCTGTAAACATGATATTTCATCATCCTTGCTGCAATACTGAGAACTTCTGGTGACTTAGAGTTGATGACCAAATAGGTGACCACGTGTCAAAAATTTAAGCACTTGTAAAGGTGATATTTGCACCAATTAATTAGTGGCTTGTTTGCAATTTTATTCTGTCTTCACTCCGAGTCAGGACTAAAAACATGAAGGAGACGAATTTTCTCGGGCTTGGTTGTTTATTAAATCTTATCTTAAGTACAGAGAGTTCAGCAACACTTCTCGCTACCAGCTAAAAGCGAGCAAAATAGAGAAGAGTCTAGATAGTTACAAGGTTTTTTAAAGCTAAACAGTCCAATAGAGAAATAACACCTATATTATTTATACTTTTGACCCAATAACCAAACTTCTGTGACCTGCAGTGCAGCACTAACTGTCCAACCAGAAACTACTGCCTGAAATCATGGAGAAGAGGGAAGAAGAACACGGAAAGGAAACAACACCCAAATCCTCCATCTTGTCCCATACTTATTACTATATTATAAAAACCTCAAATTTAAAACCCTTCACCATGTGAACTCACACACTTCTATTTTTACTACACACACATGACTTTAACTACATCACCCAAATTTGGAAGCCTTCTCTAAGGCCTCAGGTCCAACGCAGTGTTCTCCAGGGGGTCAGTGCCAGAAAGCACAGAAAGCTCAAAAAACACAGGTTTCTGGGATCCAACAAGCACTTATAAAACTATGTAACAGTTCTCAGTCGGATTGATCAGAGGTAGTTGCCAAATTGTCTCCTCTGTGTGCTGCATTAGAGAGATTGAAACACAAACTCAAATGTACTAATTCAAGGTAGAAACATTCATGAATGGTTTAAACTCAGATATCTGTTTGATTTGTTCTGTCTCAATCCTTTGTGAGAATGTTAATAGGATTCAAATTTTAGCTTTTAGTGAATAATGAGATATTAGACATTACGGAATAAAGGTATTTATATGCTGCCTGGGAGGCTTTGATGTGATGTGATCTAGCCTCTACCACCACAGCTGAGGCTGCTGACCATTCATGTTCCTGAAGTTCTGAAGTAAGGCTTGCAGGACCTTCTTACCAGATGAATTTGAGTTAAATACACAGTTGATAGTTTTCACAGTGGCATGAGGCACTGCCAAGCTAAACCATCTGTGTATATTTGCCTTTCTTTATTTTTGTGTAAAATTTCAGGGACCACCAGCACCTTCACTCAGGAATTCCAGACAGAACACCCCCTTTGGGGTGAAAGAAGCCTCAAACAGGAGTACTTAAATGTTTTTATAGTTGGTGCTCCAATGCCTAGGGGGTGCATGGCTCCAGAAAGGAATTCAGGTGAAACACAGGGTAAAATCTGGCTTTTCATCTGGATTTATAAAATCTGGTGTTCTAAGAAATTGATCATCTAGACTCCAAAAACTGATCCACCTTTCTCCTTCCTTGAGGAGAAGATGCAGTTAGCACTTGTGTTAAGAGGTTCTGCACCAGGATAGAAAGGGAGATGAAGAGTTTCTGGCCCTAGGTTTTTCACTACTTCTGATTCTAACTTAGTAAGAATTAAAAATAGGAAAAAGAGTCTTCTATCTCTCAATCAGTATTCAAACAGAGACAAAATACCCTTCATCTTTGTGGATTAAAAATCATCTTCCTCTAGGACTAGCTTCATGTGAAGGAATAACCTCAACCACAGCATATTCTTCATCTGGGTAAGTGTAATCCAAATGGATTCATAGGAGCTTTTGGAATGCACATATTGCACAGTCTGGCTGATACCTCTGGCCCTTAACTTGTTCTTACTGCTAGAAAAATCATGTAAGTCCATTAGATTTGTTTAGGATTGTACCAAGATGACATGAATGTACATCCATTTAGCAAAACAGGTGGGGCTCCTGGTGCTCAGGGAAGTCATTGTCTGCTGCCTGGAAGATTAGATGTCTACTGGAACAGATTTCCTGAATTAAGCTCTTAACTGCACTGACTTGTCATTGAATTAAAGTGTATACTTTGCCAGAAGTTCTTTCTTAATGTCCTTTCTCACTGCTCATAGGAAAAATGGAAATAATTAGTAGCTTCTGGTTACCTTTTTCTCCTTGTTTTCTGTCAGAGTGACTCTGTGAATGTCAATAGTGTTCTTCATTTTCTCCTGCTGAAGACAACCAGGCTGAGCTTGTCAAGACTCCTGAATAAAATGTAGCTCCTGCTGCAGTACAGTGTTTGTGGAGGGGCTACTTTCATTGTAGGGATAACTTCTGATTTTACAAAGCAGACCTGGTGTTGGACCAGAATAAAGATAGTTACACCTGTGGAGTGAATGTATGGAAAAGGAAACGCTTCCACATTTCTGCTGAAAACACAGGAAATGTCTGTACCCAAAAGTACCTGCACCTCCAGCAGGCTTTTACCTTCTGCTGCTGGGTTTAGCTCCTATTATAAAGTATCAATCAAGAAATTTAACTTCAGAAGCATTTCCAGTTGGAAAAATTATGAGGGCAAAGTAGGAGCCAAAATGTGACTTTCCCAGTCCTATGCACAGATATTCTGGTAAAGTTAAAATTGCAAATCTAAGTCACATGAAAGAGCACACACAGAGTTCTATGCAACTCCTGATTTGTCCACACATCCTTGGTGTTACACAAGGGATGCTGGGCAAGAAGTAGTGTCCTGGAAATTTTGGGTGGGCCTACTTATACCAACTATGTATTTTGTAAAATCACCAATTCATAGAATTTAAAAGAAACCCTGGTCTTAGTAAAACACTCCAGAATATTAATGGCCATTAAAATTTGTCACGCATTCAACAATGACATCTAGCAGACACTCATGATGGACTTTTTTTAAAAGTGTTGCAATTGTATCTGGTGATGTAAATTGGCAGAGGTAGCAAAACTTAATTGCAGACAGCATAATTTTGACTGCCTATGCTGAGGTGAAGCAAGAGAACTTGTGAAAACCCGGATGCCCTTTGGGTGGCGCCGGCTGCAAAGCATTTGGTTTGTCTTCTTTAAAAATAGAACTGAGAAGGGTCCCAGCCTGGTGCTGCCTGAGGGCTGCAAATCCCTGCCTGCTTCGGGTACTGCTGGGAAAGGGTGAAACCACAGAGCATCAGGGCCAGCTGATAGGCAAAGAGGGAACAGAGAATGGAAAATGAATAGCATTTATTTGTTAATGCAGATTGCATTTGGCATGTGCAAGCCATTTGTTTTTCTGGTTTCTGTTTTTATATGGCTACTGAGAAAAAAAAAAAAGTTGTAAGCATATTTTATTAGTTATTAATTTTTTTAAAATTATTACGCTGATGTGTACACCCGTGAATAAAACAAGCCCTTCCCTTCTCTCACAGCTAAAAGAACATAGAAGGCATTAACTTTCTTTCTTTTTCAGGGTATGTTTATATTATGTTAAGAGACAGTAGTAGGCTAGGTGGGAAGAACAGGTTTTAACACATGCTATGAATGCATAATTACAGCCAGAGATCAAGAGCTGGCACGGCTGCTCTGGGGTGTAAGTGTGTGGGCTGTGAGATCTTTGGTCAGATCTGGCTTTCACCAGCAGTTTTCACACATAAGGACTGGGCTGGGTGGGGAACATGAGGCATGAGCATAGCCAGTCTTGCCTCCCACCCAACCTGCTGGGCCAGCAGAGCCAGGAAAGTGCTGCACTGTGCAGCTGGGTGTGCTAACACTGTCCTGCCAACACGTCCAGACCCAGAGATTTGGAAACCAGCCTCTCTCCAATCCTGGCTTCCTGGGCTTGTTTCAGAATTCACTTTAGACATCCTGGTGCTTACCTTGTTCCATAAAGCCTTCTCCTTGTGATCCAGAACATAAATCACAGAATCAAAATATTCTGAGGTTAAAGGGATCCACAAGGGTCATTGAATCCAACTCTTATGGGGATCAAATGCACAATGTTTGTGTTATTAGCACTGGGTTCTGACCAACAGAGACAATAAATGCTGTATGCCACTGATATTTCTAATGTATCATGTACCAGCATGCCCTTCTAGGAAGCTGCAGTGTGCCAGAGTAAAATTATTTTAAGAGGTTAGCTGTAGCCTCAGTAACTCATCAATTTTAAAATCAGTTTCTAGAAAAAGAAAACATACTCCAAAATTCCAAGGAAAGACACAAGAACTTCATTATTCAACACAGAAGGATTTATTTACAATTAAACATAAGGATATCAGAAAAAATATTTGAGCTTTATTTTATTCGTATTTTCATTAACGTTCCTAATGAAAGTTTACCCTGCACTGTTTGAACAACTGTAAATACTTAACACTAGCCTTAGTATAATGAGTTAACAATAACTGTGATTGATGCTTTGGATAAAGTAACTACAAATTACAATTCAAGTGCAGTCTAGGTGCTGGACATAGTTAAAAAGCCCAAACCTGCATTGAGATCAATGAGATTATGCATATGGACAAACATGTAGTTGTGTCCGTATAAAATTTGGCCCTGAGACATTTAAAATCATGGCTGACTTGCTGGATCACTGCTGCTGGAGCGCCACAAAGTAGTAAACAACACTAGTAAAGCAAAACTAACTTACTGACAATGTACTTGTAGTCAAATAAAATGAAGCTGAAATGTTAGCGTGTCTAAAACTACAGGAGCACTGCTGTTGTTCCTTTCATGTTAGATCCTGACACAAAAGACATTTTATTATAAAAAGTTGGTGTCAGATCTTGAACCATAGCAGAGCTGTGTTTATCTCAAAGGGGATGAGGCTTAATGGCTTTAGCTGTCCTCATACTTTTCTGACCAGACCATAGGACTCTAGGGATGGCTTCAGTTGTGTCAAACTGTCCCCAGACTAATATGGGAACAGAGCATCACATGACACCAGCAATAATGTGGGTATGAGAGCAAGATGTTTTTCACTGACCAGCCAGCACCATGAGTAACCAAGCACACAAACCCTTCCCTCAAGTGCCACACCAGCTGCCCTGGCAGCTCACAGCTGGATGGAGAGTGCACCATGTACCTCACACACCTCACCTTCAAGAATAATGTCTGGGATTTCTGTGACTCATCAGCTCTACTGATAGCTACAAAACTTTGTCCATGAGGAACAATGGAATAAAAACACCAGCATTATAGTCAGTTGGATTTTCCCTTTATTTCCAAAGGTAAGAACACCTTACTAAAGATACCCAGCCAAAGACATTGTCCTTTATTAGCATGATGAACCTTTCTGGTTTAAAGTCCATTGTAGCACTGTTTGCAAAGAGCAGGATATGATAGGCTGGCCATGTTTGATTTCCCTTTTTCTTTGAAGCTCTTAAATAAGGGGATAAAAGATCCAAAAAGAAATCTTAGAAAATGCTGAACTTAGGCTCTTGTTCTGAATTTATAGAATCCATGGAAAAAGAAAAGACCCTGCAACACTCTGTATTTGCCCCATTTACTCTCAGAATAAAAGACAGCATTCAGATAAAATGAAAAAGTCAACTATTTATGAAGATGTCAGTGTTTGCTACCTGTCTACAGGCGGATGCACTTCATTAAACAAATGGTTGCACAAATTTCCTTGTGGCAGATGGTTTATCAGTAAGTAATTGGGGCTACCTCTTTTCATTTATGTGCTTCTATAGCAAGTGGAACCCTCTGACATTTGACCAAAATCATTATCTCAGTCTTTCCTGACTCTGAAGCATTTTGGAATATTTTCTCTTGGCCTGTCAGGTGATATATCAGATCATTCTCCAAGGGATGTCTTGGGCCAAGTGGGCTTAGGGCAGTGCAGAGGCTGGTGTTCAAACAAGAGCCAGAAATTAAAGCTCACATGAGGCAGCAGGAAGAGCAGTGGAACAGGGTGGGAGTTAGGGAGTGGTTCAGAGTAATAAACAGCTGAGGAGCCAAATGTCAATGAGCTCCATCAACATATGGATGACTGTGGTGTATCTATGAGCCATCTCCATATACAAAAATAAAATTCATGAACCACATATTTTAGTAAGTCTTTTATAAACATCATGTATTACAGTTAGTAACTTTACATAATAAACTTCACATTCAATGCAATTCACATCCCTGAATAGAGGACAGAGAGCAGTTCTATTGCAGCAGCTTCCATTCCTTGAAGGAACAGAGAGAAATATTGCAATAAGAGCATCTAGAGCACAGCATGAGCTCCAAATTGTTGTCATTCCCAGCCTGTGCTCAGAGACGGAACGTCAGCAAGCGGCTTTCATTTTTCTTGCAAATCCAGAAGAAAATGAGTAGCAAGTTGCATAAATGGCAGAAGTGGACTATAATCCAACTGCATCTCAACTTCAGTCTGCTTGAATGCAATTTAAAATATATAACAAGTTTCAAATAAAGTCTTTCGATAGTGTAGTTTCCACAGTGGCCTCTTTAGAGATGTCAGAAGTGTGGACCTTCGAAAACATCAGCTTATTCGGGTTAGCAAGCTGGTCTTCTCAAAATGGAAAATTGTGTTGAATTCCATGGCCTGTGGATTGACTGTGCCTTGAATCATTCCTTTTGTCTCTGAATTTTAACAAGCTGCTTAGCTGAAATTTCAATTAAACATTTACTGCCTCTGAAGTCTTTTCACCTGTTGTGAAATAAAATCAGAATTCAGCTTATGATGAGGTAAGTCTTCAGCTCAAGAGTACCTCTTTAGGATAGCATACTTTTCACCACAATGTCTCTGCACTTATTTTAAATAACTCCAAAAATGTGTTTGCTTCCCCAGATATCAGCACATTAATTCACCACTTGGTCAGTCTGCCCCTGATGGGAGTATATTTGCCTCTGTGGGCTAGGTATGTCCAGGAGGTGCTCAGACCAACATTGCAGTGATGCACCACTGAGAGAAAGAAGTGAGAAACCAGCACTCAATAGAAAATGTCAATTACAATGGGTTCTCTGAGCATCAGACAGAGGGATGTCCTGGGAGAGCACAGCCATCTGCAGCTGTGTGGCCTCTGTCTGAGAAAGGTGCTAGAGGACACTTCTGAGCAGTTTAACAGTCTTGGACAAAATGTTGATTTTAAAGAAATCACAATAAACAAAATTGTTGTTCTTCTGATGTAGTTCCCAATGCCCTGTCCTGAGTTAAGAGAATTCTGAAAGATTTAGGATGGAAAGAGAACTTGAAAATATTATGCCAATTATCTGGATGATTTCCTACAGAACAACTACTAAATTTTCTAGCATGTAAAAAAATAAGAACAGAGAAATAGGTAATGATTCTGAACTCTTGAAACCCTGAGGAGAAGTCACTGCTGAAGACTGAGCTGCTAGGTGCTAACTTACTTATTTCAATTTCTTGGACCTGCATATGAAGAAGGAGCCCATGAAGGCCAGGAAGAGCACGGAGCCTCCGATGATCAATGACATCTGCAGCGTGTTCAGCAGGTCCAGCCGAGCGGAGATCTTAGTTCTGAACATCTCTGCCTTCTCATCCCCAATGACAGCAGACTGAAACAGTGCAAGAGGAACATCAGGGAAAGGTACATATGCGAGCATTCACTTGCAGATATACTCTTGGTGTGGTGCGAATCACAGTGTGAGTTTAATTTCTCAGTTTCAGGGCACTGAGAATGAAAAAGGTAGGTAGGGTTTGTTTGTTTGTTTGTTTGTTTGTTTGTTTGTTTGTTTCAAAACAGAGAATATTAATAGACATAAAATATACTAACCTCATTTAGCCAAAGGAGAGGGAACACATAGGCTTTTTTAACTTTTTTTAAAGGACTGAAATGAGAAAATAAGTACAGCATGTTACTTTTATTTTGATACATAAGCCCACTCTCTACTTAAACATTTTTCTTCTCTAACTATATTTCTGGCTTCCAGATGTACCTTTTAAATATACTTTTGGAGTGAAAAAAAAACCCCAAAACAAACCAAAACTACAATTAATAACAGCCATTTTACATATTGGGCAACCATTATTTTCTGTCTAATCTTCTGTATAGGGGCAGTCAGACACAGAGAGGGTTGAAGATCTGTGTGGTGTTCATATGTACAAGATTCCAAAAGTATCTTTATCCATGTACATTTGGGCCAATGAAAAGGAAAAAAAAAAAAAAACAGCTAAAGACCCATTGACCCTTGTAATAAAACCATATAGTGACAAGAAATACATAAATTCTCTTTCTCATTGGCTTTATTACAGAAAATACAGTTTGTGGTTCATCCTCATGACCCCCATATGAGTTTTTAATAAGTTATTTTAAAGAACATTTATAGGCTTCTGTAGGGAAATCAAATGTGTGTTAAAATACCTGGGCAGTGTCCTGCTCAGGAAGATTTACACTGAACAAGCTTTGGGGAAGTATTTTTATTCCTTCATCTCCAAGACATTTCTACTGATGCTCTCATAGATCAATCAGCCCACTTAAAAATTCTTTAAAAATAAAATAAAGAAGAACTTACTCAATATATCTTGAAGGCTGCACAAGGAGGTTTACTTGCAGCCTTTTTGCAAATCGTAATGTAAAACCTGTCACCTAAAACCAGTGAAAAAAATAGAAAAACAACCCATTAATTTAAATTCCTTAATTGTGGTGTCAAAGTCTATAATATAGACTGTGTCAAAAAGCACTTTGGGATTATTTTATTCTTATGTTTTGAAGGATTAATTTTTATGAAATGGAAATGTTTCTAAGGGTTTCTCATTTCTCATAGAAGTTCTAATTTTGTGGCTTTACCATAGTTACTGTTGTAATTTACATTTAAACCGGAAGACAAAGTTGAAAAACACCAAATCAATCATGGCATATTTCGTATAAAAATATGCTTCAGAGGGTTTTTTTCCAACAAAAAATCAGCTAAATTTTCTTTTTCAAAATGAAGGATATTTAACTTGCATAGGGCTGAAAATAAACCTTTTATATCAGGACAAACAGACGCATACAAAGGCCAAATCTTTTCTTCATATCTTCTTTCTACTCTGCCTGTCACCAAAAAAAAAAGCTGTGATTCTTGAAAATTTTGTGTAATGTTTAGGAAAATCTGTTTGATGTCTCTATTCCAAATAACAAAAACAAAGATTTAACTTCATCTCTCTGAAGTTACATAGCTCAACTGCCTAATTTTAGTGAGAAATTATCAATTTTACCTTTAATTCAATGTAAGAGCAAAATAGAAATTTAGAACCCTTGAATTCATCATACAATTCAGAAAGTTTTGGTAAGTGCACTTAAAGATCTAAATCACTGAAACAAAAATAGAGATAATTTGTAAGAAGTCGAAATTTGTAAGATAAAACAAATCCATTCTGTTTGGGAGATCACAAAGACTTAAATTAAGTCTATTTAAATCAGACTATTCAGAATCCTAGCAGTTAGAAATAAACTCTGCTATGTTTATTTAGTTTCAATGGAGAGAGTAATTAAAGTACCTGAAGATCATAGAAAAGCTATAACATGTGTCATGGTTTGCAGATTCAATCCCACATTCCCAGTAAATAAAAGTCAAAACAGATTTTACAAACTTTGAAGGTCAGAATGAGATAAAGTTCTGCTCTAAATTTCCCCTGCTGAAACCAGACCACTTGAAGAGCAGACCTTAGAAAAGCAAGTATGAAAATATTGCATCTTCTGCTTGTCCCTCTGAAAAGGCCAACTCTACTACTATTAAATTTAAACATTGCAAGTTTCCCAAGGTACAAGTATTAAATATTTGGACTTACAGGCTCTATGTCTAGATATGTCTCATGCTCCTTTTCATTTGGACTCAGGCCTTCCACGTTGTGCAATATAGATTCACTTGCATGAAGAAAATGAGGAAGAGAGATATATACTGGTCTTTCTATTGAAATAAAAACACAAACTCTCTTGAATCATTAAGCCATGCTTTGGCACTCATCTTCACAGGTTATTTTCCAAACATAGTTTTGCTATATAGATGTACAATCCTGATAAAAATGTTAATAGTTTAACCCCACCATCTTAAAAAATAAAATTAAAAAAAAAAAAACAACCCAAATTTGAGCATTTTGTTGATTTTTTTTTTTTTTTTTCATGGGGAAAATTTGCATAGTGAAATACACAGAAGTTACAAATCCTGTCTACACTGTGGAGCTGGCAGTGCTCCCAGTTTCATGCTGGACATGACTGTCACTGTCTCCCCCCACCTTCATGATCTTGTTTTAGTCTGAAGGGACTTCTTGCAGTTCACTCTGTACCAAATGCAGACTCAGTGTGTATATATTTTACCTACACCACACTAAGCCAATATTGCCTGTACATACATACACACCCACCCCGTGGTCTGTGTGAATTGCACAAACAAAACGTGCAGAACTATCTCTGGCTTTTACAGTGTCTCTCCTTTCCTCTCTCTACACACCTTCCTGCACTTTCAGTACACAATCCATGGTATCCTGACTTTGCATAGCACTATGCAAAATACATAAATATCATAGTCATCATTTTGGGCAATGAGGCTGCAGAAATGTGAGGGGTCTCACAAGCAACCTGTGGAAGGATTCACAGAAAAACATCCTGGATATCAGAGTAACACCTCTGCTGCAGGACAAGTGCCTTGTCCCCAGTTAAATGGCTTATGTGGCAGGAGTGTCACCAGCATACTTGCTTTGCAGGCACTGATGTCCAGGACTCCAGCTAAGGTGCAGTTCTCTGATATTGTTTTATCTGTACAGAAGCAGTAATTGTCTCCCACTTCAGTTGGCGATGCAAATGCTTCACGAGGAACTATGAAACGATACAGCGTGATTCCCTTCACAACCTGCTTGCTGTGGAACACTCCGTAGATTGATCTGAGCACAGGAGAGGAGAAATGGGTTTCAGGCATTCAGATTAAAAGTCTCAATTTGTGGCAATGCTCCTGGAGGATCCCCCAGCTGCCTCTCTCTTAAAAGAAACAACCCCCCAGGGACCCAGTGTCCAGGCTGCTGCCACACTGCCCAGTGAATTTCAGGGGTGCTCCTCTGTAGTGGAGAATATTGGAGAATATTCCACACCTTCACACAAAGCTCAGAGGTGAGCATGCCAATACACGAAACCCCAGAAAAAAGTTCAAATGCTAATAATAAACAGTATAGACATAACTAACAAATTAATTTAGGCCTCTTTTCCCTACACACAGCTACATTCACAGTCATTACAAGGTTTCTGAAAGTTTCTGCACTACAGTAGGAATGCTTATCCATATAAAGCATCTCTGATATAGGTTTTTGCTGACCTCATGATAATTTAAGCTTTATGATGCAGACAACACCCTCCATATAACCTTATTCCATTGCATATGAATCAGAAAACTACTTAAGCTTCTTTTTGCTAATTCATTATCAGCTGATACAGAGATATGGTTGCTACACAGTAATGTAACCAGGACACCAACACTTTGTATTGCAGCCAAATAAAAAGGGTTTTGCAACATGGACAGAACATTTTTTCCTGACCCTGCTTCTGCAGGACCTTTGGGCAATTGTTGTCCTTTACTGTTCATTAATTGTGAGAATCAAATGGTCAGAGGGATCTCTCAAATTGTGTATGCAATCAATCCAAAGAATTTTATCATTTCCCCGTGGCATAGAATTCCCTTTTCTATGAATTGGGAAATGTTTTGCAGTTTGTGGATAAAATTGCTTCCCAAAGAAAACCTCCTCTAACTGAATATAAAAACATTGATCTTTGAAAACAAACACTCTGCAAAGCAAATGGCCTACTTTAAGCCTAGTAAAAAGGAAGCATCTGTTTCCAGGCAGCAAAATAAATAAAGGGTTTGAACCTCCCAAAGTAAATACACTGTGATGCACTTTAAATCTTTAACATTTTTTTCAGTGGTCCCACTGGAGAACCTGGGGACACTGGATAGCCCAGCAGAAGCAGCAGGCTTAAAAGTCATCAGCATGGGATGTATTAAGCAGGCTTGTTTGTTTGTAAATACATAAAAATAAAAAACGCAAAAATATCCTGTGAGAAAAAAAAACATTTAGTATCTATTGGATGAGACTAATCACTCTTCTGCATAGATGACTTTTTCCAGACATGCCAAAGATAGACCTAACTGGACCCTGCTGTACCTGTTGCCTTCTTAGACCAAACAAGGCTGGGTCCTGATCTTAGAAAAAGTTCAAGACTTTAAATCCTGTGGCCCTCAGTGTCATTTCCAGATCTCTAACAGCTCACAATGACACATATACATCTGTGTATGTATACATCCTGAATATACATCTGTAACTGGCTGAAATAAAATGCCAGCTTACTACTTGACATAAAAGTGGTACAATCAGGCTCTGAATAATGAGCACAACTCACAACTTTACTTGTGTTTTAGATGAAAATTTTATGTTGCACTGCCTGGCTGACCCAAGCACGGCCAGTGCAGCCATGCTCTGAAAACAAAGAGCATTGAGTGGCACAGGCAGGTGTGAACACAGTCTGGGAAGGCAGCAGCCTACCTGCAAATATCAGAGGAGAAGAAGCGTAGCACCTGATTCTTCTGAACAAATGGTGGGAAGGATGCTCCATCTGTGAATAAAATAAAACAAGAACTTGAAAGCAATTCTACTTAGAAGACATGATTTAATTTCTAGCTCAATGCTCAGTTGTTACTTTCCTGTAAAGCTGTGACAAAAGTAAACAATATGAGTCATTTGTGGGGAAAATGTTTATGTAAGCTATTGTACATTAACAGGCACTTCACAGATAAGATGTTGTAGTTTTTGAAAACAAGCCAAGATATAGCAGCCTTTTCTTCTGCCCCCAGATGTGAAGCTATATGATCAAGCCCATTTAAAACAGAAGATATTTTTTTAAAAATCTGCTTAATATGAAGTCATAAACCTGTTGCCATTGCTTCAAGGCTTATGCAGACTAGAGACCTAAATCTTCCTAGAGTTGCTTGAGTCACCTGCAGTTATTACAATTAGCACTTAAAAGAAACACAGCTTTAGACTGCAACACTGTTTATTTAATAATCAATGCTAAACCTTTTCCAAAAGGGAGGGCTCAAGTGGGCCTCTAAGCTGAGGTCCTTCTAGAGCTAATGGAGAGGAAGAAGCCACTTCTAGAGCACAATCCACCTCATCCCATGGTAGATATGCACAGTAAGTCAGACAAGTAGCACTTTGGTGTTGTTTCTCCCCACTTCTCTGAAAGAGTGAAGATGCTCAGATTTGTATTTCTGCATTGCAAGCACCCTGAGTCATATAAGAGGATCCTCTGCCATTTTCCCAATTAAAGTGTTGCAACAAACCTTTAACCAGTACATTTGTTATTTTTTGTGACAATTTCTGTTTAGTTTCTTAGGCAGCAGCCATAACCAAACAATTGCAAATGTCTGTGATATCTTTGAAACCAGTTGGCAAGAGCACGAAGGCTAAATATTGCCACTTGCCCACTGCTGACAGAAGCACTTTTTTTTCAAACATTCGAGATCATCCTAAACACACATTCTGTTTCTAAATCTTGGCATTCTTCTAAGGTTGGCAAACATGGATTCATGTCAAGCCCCATACAAGGATACTGTTTTAGAGTTTTAACTATGTATTTTCTTATACTATACATGTTGAGCTTTGGTGTGAAATCTTACAAGATAAGATAGAATTCTCACATTCACAAGAATTTTTAAACCTGTTGCATCTCCAAATACAGCAGTGTCACACTGCATGACCTTGTAAACTATGCAGCAATCTCTGCTCACAAGTAAAAGCTCATTTTCACTGTACTGGAGCACTTAATTAGTTACCAGCATATGTTTATTCCATCAGTTACAGAAGAAGAATAAACACAAAAGCTGACTGTGGCTAAAAAAAAATATGGCAGGGCCCATAAGAAAGAAGGGAAGTCCTAGAATGTAAGAAAATATTGTTTCTTATAAAATTAATTACATAGTTTTAAAAGGAACTAATCCTTTGTGGTTTACAGACTTTTGGAAAATCAGATTCTTGTGATGTATTTTAAATACTTCAAAATACCTTGCACAGTCTGGGTTATAAGGAAAATTATCTATGCCAGGTAAAGCAGAATGGAAAACAGGGGAAAAAAAACAAACACAAAACCCAACACCAAAGCCTTCATTTACTGCAGGTCTGGAGCTCTCTGCAAAAGCCTCCACCAAAACACCTGCCAGCCTCAGCTCCACAGATTGTGGTGTACTCACAGCAATGATTTCACTAATCAAACAGAAAAATATCACCTTGGACAAATGTATCTTAAACAACCCAGCTGTTTATCTGTGCATTCCAAAAGAAAATTCAAAAATATTTGTCTACAGTCTATTATTCCCAGTCTAAACTACTTTCCTTCTTCATCTCTTTTCATTTTCTAGTGATCTACAAGGCATTCACTTGACAGCCTCCTCCTTTGTTGCCTCAATTTCTTTTCATATATCAGAATGTCCATTATGGTGCAATTAATTAAATTTTCAGCAGTGTAAATGAATGTGAATTATTAAAATCCCAAGATAATTTTTAACTACTATAGAAAAGAAAAAAATCTTAATTATATTGTACTATGAAAATAATTAGTAGAAAAAAGATAACTTTGTTCTCTTGTTAGATGATTTTGTTTCTCTTCCACATTTACTCTAGATGTAGAGGCTGTGTTCATGTGTATATAAAATGATGTACAGTAATTAAAAAATTCATATATTTTAATAGATGCACACATATGCTTATATCACAGTAGTAGTACATCTGCATATATATAGATACTTAATGTACAAAATACAGAACTGGCAAAGCCCAGGGGAGATAATTTAAATATTGTATCTCATTATTCCTTTGAAATATGAAGAAAAGTGTTGAAGTTTCAAAAAGCTTTAATAGGCTCACCTGTGCCATTAACCATATCACAGTGACCTTCCCAGTACGAAAGAGTTCTGTAAGATAAAATAAAATTCATGCTGCATGTAGTAAATTCTACCATGTAACCACTTTAATTACCTGTATTACCAAATATAAGTGTTCCAGGATAAGCCTGACCTGCTAGTAAAGGCAAAAGATAGAGATAGATGTTCCTCTATCCAGAAAAATTATAGGGCCCATTAGAAGAGGATAAAAGGCATCTATCTACCTACGAATGCAAAACAGAGTAAATTGTGTCAAAGAATCAATAAATGTCTCAAGTCCAGCTATTGATAGCTGAAAGATGGTTTTGCTAATCCCAGGGTTTGATCCCATTTCCTTTGAATCATTGAAGCTTTTTCTGTTTATCTATAGCTCCTAGTAAATCAAGTTTTAAAAGCCATACCTTGAAAATGTTGTATTTTTTTTTTACTCTGCAATGTTATGATACCTTTTATTTTTATAGCTTTCAATTATTGCTGTTTGTGCAATATCTTCTGTCCCAGTATACACAGTGTAAGGTCCATCGCTTGTCCCATTATACTGCAACAGAGAAGTTAGAAATAATGAATAAATCTATAGTATTTTCTTCCTCAGAGTAGCTGTCTTCAGTTTTATTCACAGAATGATAACTGAAGGCATTGCCTCCTCATCAGTTTCACTTACCGGGTAGAAGACTCCCACTGTTGTGTCCATAGGGCGTAAGGAGGAGACACCTTGCAAGAAGGGATCTTTGTATCCCCACAGTATTTCTTTGACTGTTCTGTTCTGAAGAATTTCTGACTTGGATTTTCTGACATAATAGTTTATGAATGATTGCATTATACTGCTTGTGTACAAAGCAGGTACAGCCTACAACAGCAATAAAATCAATGTTTAGTATAAAATTCTGCATGTACTTTGAATTAAAAATCCAGAGACTGACTCCAAGAAAGGTCTGTCAAAGCCAGTTCCCAGATTTGCACCTTCCTTGAAGGTAAGTTTCTACATAAAACTGACGCTTCACAAAACAATTACTGGCCATAAGTTACACAAAAGCAGTAAATTTTTGTGGACTGATCCCATGAGTTCACTAGATATAATCACAGACTGACAGAAGAGCTGAAGTTTGCAGGGACCCCTGGAGACAGTCTGGTCTACCCCCTGCTCAAACAGGACCACTGAGAGCCAGCTGCCCAGGACCATGGCCAGACAGGCTTCTGAATAGCTACAAGTGACGATTTCACAAAAGCCTGGATCAGATTGTCTTCTGAAGTGCCTTTCAACATGGGCTCTTCTGTGACTCTGTGACTGCTGGTATGGCTCTATCCTGTATTTGCACCAACCATCTTTGTCATACTCTGCCCCTTGCAGACACTTCCCACAGCAATCCTGAGCACTCATGCAGACACCAGAAAGTTGGTGCAACACAACCAGGACAGAATGTAAGTATGAAAACTGTAAACATCAGTCAAAGGCAAACAATCTCAGACAAAAACATCTGGACTAAAAAGGCTCTAGCACTACTCTAGGCGAAGATGCCTGTGCTCCTCTTTGAACAACTGATGCTCAGCAGGGCAGGAGAGCTCCAGGGCTGCAGCACGGGCCAGGCTCTGCGGGGTGAGGCCATGCAGACACTGGCTGTGGGAATCAATGCAGCCTCCCCTGCCAAGCAGACACGAGGGTATCATGGAAAGAGCATGGCAAATCCACCCTGTACTGTTCATGCTGTATCTCACACACAAAGGGAACCCATCCCCAAACTCTTGATTTACTCCTGTGCTAAAATTAACTAAGGGGATGTTTTTAGAGCTTTGGACACACTGCATTGAAAGGTGTCCCTGCCCACCACAGGAGGGCTGGAGCTAGATGATCTTTAAGATCCCTTCCAACCCAAACCATTTTATGATTCTGTGAACTTCTCCCCTGTTCCATCCAGTATCTCAACATTTGTATCTGGACACTATGGCTTTGTTTCTTTACTTACCGCAATGGCGAGGTTGAGGACGGTCATGCTGTCATCTTCTGTCCCCACAGACATATCAGGTTCAAAATTAGCAGTGTTAGGCAACATGTAGGAAATTGTGCCATTCTCACCTTCTGTGACATTTTCTTTGGGTAAATACCGCACCCTGGAAATACAAAACACAAACAGAATATTTTTAATCTTTGACTTTTTGAGAAAACAAATAACCATGCCTGACTGAAGGTTTTTGAAAAGTTGATGAACATTTTGGTAAAATGAATGTTGAACATTTTATAACCATTAAAAGGTTTATAAACTTTTCATATGATTACATGAAAAATTTAATTTTCTGCAAAATATTAGTCTTCTGGAAATATTTCCTTATTGACAAATTGAATAAATAGTCTTTCTTGATACTAAAATGAAAGCAAATTTTTTTTTTATGTCATTAATGGACCTTATATATTTTCATATATTTTTAAATGAATTATGATGTCACATTTTTTCATAAGCTATCTCATGGTTGCATGCAATTAGAAGGAGATGACAAAGACATAAAACCTTAGATTTTTAATGTTTTGCAACAAAAGAGGTCAAATCCATAATGTAACTTTGATAATATTAATATATATAAGCAATCTTTCAGTCCCACTGAGGTTCTGCCAGTCATGCCCTGTCAGCACATATCTAAGGTACAAATTTCTGCTGCAGGTCTAGTTTTGGCTCCACTCTTCCAGTCCAACCCTCTTGCTGACATCCTTAAAGTTATTGAGAAAGAAATATCCTAATTTTTTTGAGAAAAAATTCTTAACAAGGGTGCAAATATTTGGCTTAATAACTCCGGAAGCATCAATTTGTCCTATGTCAACATCCCATTTAATGTTAAACAAATAATAAATCTTCCTTAAATGTGGGAAGACTTCTGCATCTATGTCCTAGATAGTACACTAAGAAAAAGGAATACTTTTCCAAGCAAAATTTGAGAAAAGAAAAGATACTAATTGAAAATATCATAAAGGAGAAAAAACAAAAAAACTCCCCATTATTAAAATAAGTATTAGCAATGCATGGATGATAGTTTTAGGTTTTTGGTTTTAGGGCATGTGGCACATTCTCTCCTGTTATAAAGCTGGTGGAAACTGAACAGGAAGGAAGATAACTGTCTCTGTGGTATTGTAGTTAATGAATTACTGTTTTTTGCAAGTACAAGCAGCTTCACCAATTACTTATTTCTATTTATGTTTTCCTTATGTTAGACACAACACAGAAACGTTTGGGATTGCTGTGTGTACCCACAATTTAGGCATTTTTGTCATGTATTATGTAAGGTATGATGCTGGAATTTCAAAATAAATTTTATGTCAGCAGGTATGATGCCACGTATCAAAGGGTCTTTTCTTACCTGTATGTGTAAGGTCCTCTTTGTTCAAAGTTTGGTTGAGCCCCCTCATCTATAACCTCTGAAGGATTTAACACGTGGAAAATCCAAAATTCCCTATAAACTGAGCTTCCTGGCACAAGCCAATTTTGATAAGCTGCGGTACCATTGACAATGACAGCTTCCTGAAAGTACAAAAATCAAAGTGTAAATTATCCACAAAAAAAAAACCAAGTGAGAAGTTGTATTAACTTTTTAGACGATTGTTGGAGATTTCAAAGCAAACAGAAAAAACCCCATCATTTTAGCATTAGTATGAGATGTACAGCCCCTGGAGGCAGCTTGACATTCCAGCTCAGTGAGAGGAAAATGAGTCCCCCTAAAACAAATTACCACAAAGCTGATACAATTGCTGTTGTACTGGCAGTAAAGCTTTCCTTTTTGCTGTGGTGGGGCATTCCCTTAGTTCTCAAACACTTGCCAAAACCACTGACTATTTATAAAGGGAAAATGTTTGATTACTGACTTCATACAAATCCATAAACTACTTTTCATATATTACAAATAGCCCAAGTAAGAAAATGAGAGTTACCTCTGAGCATTTTTCAGGCTCTAGATAATTTTGCACCCAGAGAAATCACATAATACTCTTGAAGGACTGTTTCTTTGAAAGAATATTTTTGTCACCAAAACCGAGACTTTCTAAGAAATCTCTCTAATTCTGATAACATATTATTAGGAAATTTTCCCAGATCTAAGGAAGAAGGGACAGAACAATACATCAAGAACCCCTCTAGAAGAATCAAGAGCTTTAAGTGATATGCTCAGCCATATGGCAAATGGCACTTCAGGCTTCAGGACTGTAAAGTGAGAAGGAGAGTCTTAAAGTATGTTGCATATATAGTCAGGGAAATGCCTGCTTTGCCTGGTCTGTATCAGGCCTCTTCTACAGGATTTTCCCAAAACCTTGGGATAATGTAATTTTTCCCCTTGGTGGTAAATATTCATGAAAGTGTTTTTCAATAAGAGGAAAAATCTGGACTGTGTCTCCAATGTTAAAGATGCTTTTCTTTATTACAGTGATTGAAGATGAATTAGCTGATTTGCACAACTCATAAAGTCCAGAAATTTAAAGGCTCTAATTTCTCTAGAGAACAAGAGAAGACATTTTAAATCAAAAGTTGCCATATTATTTTTCTAGTTTAAGTTTGTGCCTCTAAAGTTCACTAATCAATCACCAGGTGAACAGAACAGATAGTGCCAGTTATCGGCTCCTGCAGTTAGAAACAAATATCTCATCTTGAAGAACTTGTACCACAGCCAGGGTTCTGTCTGTGAAAAGCCTTTGTATGGTGGAGTTGCAAAGACTTTGCTGGTGGTGTAAAGCACTGGGCTTGCTGCCTAAATGTCTGCTATAATTTATGTGCATTTGTGTGAGAGGGGAAGGAGACCTTGCTGCAGTAAGCGTGCTATCAGCTTGAGGCCTTGCACTCAAACCTCACAGGGTCAAAGACTATCCCAGATGTGGCCCAGCATGGGGCACACCACCTCCTGGATGGAGAGGGAAAAGCTTACATGGTTCAGAAGTCACCTTCCCAGTTCTCACAGAGAATTGCTCCAAGAATCTGGGAGAAACAGGATGGTATAAAAGGTGCAAGTCAGTCTGCCCAGAGTTTGCCTGTGACCTGTAATCAGCAGGGTCCTGACATGGGGACAGATGCCAGGATTTGACCTCCCACTGTGTGATTGGAGTGGGCAAATGGTTAAATTTCCAGCAGATACATGGTCAAGAAGACAAACTACTCTCTGGAAGACAGTACTCAGGAGCAGAGAACAGAGAAGTTTCAACCTTGTAACACAAGATCTGTTAAACAGATCTTAAATTGGTGTTATTTATATTTTAAAATTCTCCCCCTCCATCCATAGCCCTTCCCCCCGCCGCCCTTTGGGGTTGGAGCAGTGCAGAAGCTGTGCCAGCTCTGCACTGCACTCTGCCAGGTCACCAAGTGTGACTGCAGCCCACACTCACTCTGAGCTAACGTCACTGTGGACACTCTTGGGGAATGCTTCAAGGGTACAACTGGTCTAATCTGGCAGATCTTCAGCCAAAGGGGCAACTGACTCCTGATCTAAGTGACACCCTCTTCCTTTGCACCAGTTCCCATGCCTCAAGGAGCTCTTTCTGCCTGCCGTACAGGAGGAATATAATTCCCTCATGTTTTTGCTTTCTGTGTTACCTTTCTACCAGTTAGACATTTGGCTCAGGGGTCTGTGTAGAGGGAATCAGCATTAGAACATGGGAAGCAGCAGGACAAAAGAAGGAGGGGGAAGGAAGATAAGAAGACCATTATTTTCGATGGCATTTAGCCATTATTGTTAACAATATTTCTCCCACAAAAGAGGTGTGGATGATTCTCTGTCACATGATTTGAAAGTGCAAATGGTGGGTTAAAGTGGAATAAAATCTAGAGCTCTTTTTCATGTCTTAATTTAATAAACTAATGCCCTCACACCAGCAAGCCCTCTGTTTTTGCTGTTTGAGCACTGGTGATCCCTCCCTAAATATTACCCCTCTCTCTGGCTGGGCAGTTTCATATTTCCCTATTCACACTGCTGTGCTTTGGGATGGTATGAGAGGAGGAGTAATTTTGGAAGCTAATACGCAAAGGACAGTGCAAAACACTTCTCAACTCCCTGGTCCATCTGCACCAGCTCTAGTATCTCCTGCAATAGTTCATTACTGCCAGCAGGAGTAGCCACAAATGCGATTGCTACACGGCCAAGTCCATGCCGTGACCCAACTGCGCAAGATTGAGTGAAATCAGGGGAACTTTGACCCTTTTTGTTTCTGACAATCTTCCCCCCACTAGAGGTGGGTCAGCTAATAATACATAAATTCAAGAAATGCTGAGCAGTCAGCAACAGAAGCTTGCTGTACTTTGTTGATTCAAAGTCAGTTAAGCCATCGTGATTTCTGATGAAGAAACACAAAATTTAAGACAAAGTTTCTGGCTTGACAAAGAATCTGGCCAGACGGACTAAAGATTCTATTTTCAGGGAACTGAGAAGTAACATGAGTACTCTGGACTGTAACAAAATTTTTTATGTTGGACTGCCTACATAAACTGGAGGAAACAAGCCAATTCCGTAAAACTGAAAAAGTAAAGCTCAAGAAAAGCAAATAATCTCCCATGTTGCATCTGGAAGAATGACTCTTATTACTTATTATTATTAGTTTAATTATAACTTTTATTCCTTTTCAATCATAAAGAATTCTTGGACTCAAAAGAGCTTAAAATTGATAATGTGAGAATATGTGTGGTTAGATCATTTGTGTTCTCCTGAGAGACAGCAGTTGCTTTAGCTTCATAAGTTTATATAAAGAAGTGACATGACTGTCATAAACACAGTTTTAAATTAGAGGTGTATCCAATATTTTCAGTAGCTGAGGAGATGTAATTTGGCCAATCACAGATCGCAGATACATAGAGACAAATGAATAAACATTAATAGCTACAATTGAAAGCCTTATTTCTAAAAATAACTGAGACTAACCCAGTACAGCACTGAGGCATTGTGGCAAATAATTTACTATTCTGTACTACCAATTCATAAGGAGTTCAATATATTAAATATTATTATGTGGCTTCTGGTCAGCTCCTGAGCATATGCACTCGGGTAGAAAGCAGAAGAACTTAGAGAAGTGGTGATAAAGATTTCTCTAGTAAATTAATCCACTACCAATAGCTTTGAGTGGTTAAACCTAGCTGGGAAAAAAGAAACCCATAACTGAAGTGATGGGACTTTTGCCTAAAAAGATAGTATTGTTTTAAGGAGGGAAAGGCAAATAGCAGAATTGAGCCATGTCCAACAATATCAGATAAAATCTTTCTAATTTATTGTTTTGAATGCTCCTTTCCTTTCACTTTTTTTTTTTATTTTTTATTTTAGACATGATTATATCTAGTATTAATGACAACAGACATGATAATGTCCAACTGAAATGTGGAGAGTCATTTAAAAAGATATATTTTTATAATCTCCAACAAAGTTTTTTTTTTGTTTGTTTGTTTTGTTTTTTTTTGTAGAGAACTCTGAAATTTCCACCTTTCACTCATAACTCTACTATGATCAATTTTTAAACCCCTAAGACCTTCATGGAAAATCCTCTCCCTTCTGGACAGAACCAGTGTTTGTAGAAATTAGGACAGGACTTTTGTCCTTTGGTCCTGATATCAAAGCACCTTTCCATGAATAGTATCAGAGCTGAAATACTTTAACACTAATCTCCTTCTGTGGATCCCTGCCAAGGTGATGCTGCAGTTGCTGGTGTCATTTTGAGTACAGTCTTCAAGAGATAGTTTCTTCAAAGAGGCTTGAAAACTATTCAGAAACCATAGAGTTAGGTTTTTTTTCTTTTTTTTTCTTAAACTCTGTCCTCTGTTGGAAGTTGGAGTTGAAACAACTTGTCCAAATTTCTGGAGACACAGGTAAAGCGTTCTGGGGTTAGAAAACATAGCCATGTGCTCTGATTTGAAGCACAGATGTCTGATAATAAACTTGAATCAATGAAAATGTGACATCTGGATGCTTTATGTTACATGGACTTTGTTTGGGTTGTCCACTCCTGGACTGCCCATGGGTGGAGCACAGCACCCACCTGCCAGGAAATAACAGTCCGTAGACTCAGAGTCTCTGCCCAGTTCCTAAGGACACCTGAGATTCTCTGAATGCTTGCAGATACTTTCTCTTTTCTTCAAAACCGGTTTTCAGCCTGGCAGCAAAATATACCCTGCCTGTTTACTCCAGCTAATCTCTCAATGACTGCAATAAAGGAGAAATGAGGCTGGTAAAGTGTAAAGATGTGTGCTTAAGGGAAGCTTAAGAGAAGCATGGTTAGACTTCTGCTGCCAGCAGAAAAGGAGGAAAAAAACCTATTGATTGCACTGATTTTTGAAATTAAAGTTCCTCCAATTAATTGGGAGATGCTCAGAAGTTCATCTGGACTTGATTTATTTTGCTTAAGAGTGAAGTGACAGTGATTTTATTTGACTAAACCTTGATAACAAGTTAATTTAGGACAATTTGTCTTGGTATTGTACAAAGTGTCCTAAAACTATTCAGCATTTGTTATTCTAATCCAGCAATAACGTTTGTCAGCAACTCTAATTTCCTCCAAAAATACAGAATTGGTCCTACTACCATACAAAATACTGGATTTTTTTCTGAGATAGGATAGCCAGAGGAAAAAGTAGGGGTCTTTTTTCAAGCTTTGACTGTGAAGAATTTAAGACAAGATTTTGCCTTTACTAGTTGTGTCTGAAATAGTTTTTACTTTTCATTAGAAATATGGCATACTGAGTTTTGTTTTCACCCAGTGGGTGACAAACTCTTTCAGATTTTTTCTCATATGAGTACAAATGGAAATAACATTGATTCAATAAGGTTAGAAAAGACCTTCAAGATCATCAGTCCAAATTTTGACTGCAATGCTCACTAAACCATATCTTGAAGTGCCATAGCTACTAATTTTCAAGGGCTGGTGACTAAAACACTTCCCTAGGCAAGCTGCTCCATATAAATGCTTACAGGCTATATCTGAAAGAACATCTCAGTCTTTGGTTTTTTCTTGTCCTAAGGTCACTCTTTTTGAGAAATTCCAAACAAATTTGTCATGGAAGCTGATCTGTTTCTACTTAATATTTTCCATAAAAACTGTATTTCCAAAAGTGAAATATTTCATAAAAAAATGTATTTTGAGCACTTTCTGCTCAGAAGATGTTTCCTTTGCAGTCAGCTCCATATTTATCTTAAACATAACTGCAATGAATAACAATATTTTTTTTTTTTTTTTAAATTAACAACCATTCATCAACACAGCAAAATCAGAATTAATTAAATTCAAGTCCCTCTGGAGCATCTGATGAACTGATCACACATTTCAGCTGCTGTATCTGGGCTCATCTTGTCTGAAATGGAATTGTCTCAAGGTGTCACTGAATAGTCAGCACATTAAATAGAAGGACAATAGTCTGGTATGACTTGTGCTTAGGAAAAAAACCATATCCATTTACTGAAGTAAATGAAGTCTCTGCAAATTTACTCTTTTATGTTTTATGTGATCACTGGTACAATTATTTTTTTATATACATCAAACAACCTGCCTTGAAATAGGTATAGGCATCTGAAACATGATCACAATGCAGAAAATTAAAAAGTGGTTGAGGAGAAAATTACTGCCTCTAATGCTTTACCACTACAGACTCATTCAAGTATAATTGAGTATGTAGACATTTGCAAACCATGCTGTATAACTGGTTCATTACTGTTAGCAAATGGATGAACACATAACTCTGCCAGTATTTGTAATTTGTGTTCAAAATACTGAATAGTATGAGACAACACTCAGGATTAATTTAAGCAAGTATTCAATATAAAGAGATATAAAGTTTTAAATTTAAGTGCTTTCTAGAAAACCTGTCATTTCCTCAATATGGCAAAAAATTAAAATTTTTTGCAAATATAGTGTGACTTTTTTGTAAAAAGTTGTAAAGTGGTTGAGACATTATCTAGTGAGATTTTTTTTATTCTCTATCAAGTTTAGGATTCTTTAAATTCTTGAAAAATACAGTAACAAATGGAAAATTCCTCTACAGTTGGTTTTCATTGGACTACCTGAAAAATCAAGATATGGGAGCATTTTTCTACTTTTTTTTTTTTTTTTTTAATTGATACTATAATATAGCCAGGGCTTCAATAGGCTGATCAACATTTCTGACAGTTCATGCATCCACCTCATCAATTTACTTCAACAGCTACTGAGCTAAGGCTACTCTTCTGGAAGAGCCTTTGGATAAGTGCTTCCAAGATTCCACAATCTTCAGCATCACAGCAGATCAATAGCAGGACTAAGCAATAGCCAAAGATCTTAAGATTTTCAGATTTTCAACCATCAGAGAACCAACCTTGGCTGCAGTGACCCCAAGGGGGTTTTGTGTGACCATAGTGGACACGCCAGGGGTTCCATTCCAGATTATTCCATGATTTAAACCCCCAGTTATCTACACTTCCCACCAAGGATCTAACAAATTAATTTTTTTCTATTTTCTTTACATAAAAATCTAGGTTTCAGGGACAGAAAATAATCTAAGAATCAGAAAAAAACCCTATATCTGCCAGGTACAAAAACACTCAGACTGGAGAGGTGCATTTTATTAGATCCTCCAGTCATGTGGAGAGCATCAACCTGGATTCAATCACAGAATGTGAACTGAATATATTAAGTGCATGATTAGATTCTGCAGCAGAAGTCTGATTAGATTATTTTCAGTACATAAATACAACTACATGGAGTGAGAACTAAAAAAAAAAAAAAAAAAAAAAGAAAATATAAAGAAACAAGGAACAATGATAAATACAATAAAAACAAAGCCCACTTCTAAATTGCATTCTGAAAACACAATATTTTAGCTTCTAACGTGAAGCACAAGAGAGAGCAAACAAGTGAATGGGGCAATATAATTAATATATTTTAAAAATTTCAATGTTGCATATATTTCCAGGGAAGTTTGGAGCACCTAATTTATAAAAAACTATGTTTAACAAAGAAAAAAATGTAAGAAACATAATCAGAACATAAGATTTAAAAATAATGACTATTCAATACCACAAACAGTATGTACTTGGGAGGTGAAAAAAAAAAAGTACCTTTTTTACTGCTTTGCTTATAAGATTATCTCCAACTGGTATTAGAACTCCTCCAAAGACAGCCAGCACAGCACCAATGATGGCCCCAGTGATGAGCCCACAGTTTCTGTTACAGGCCATTCTTCTTTTTTGTTAGGGTACAGGTAAGCAGTATACAGATATCCCTGCTGTAAGGCTTGATGGTTTTTCCTCACTTCTTGGTCCCAGCAGACTCACTGATCTTCCTCAGAGAAGCTGCTAATATAAGCAGAAAGTGAACAAAAATCAAATTCCAAAGCTCAAAGTGTAAAGTGCATGACATGAAGCAGGTAGGAAGATAACAAGTTGAAAACAGCCAGCCAGCAGCCAGCTGGCAAAAGAAAAAAAAAGTTGCAGGTACTTTTGGCAAGTTAATAGCTTATTACATATTGTTATATTTCTTCATTCCAGTTGCCTAAACAAACTGGTTTTTTCATTAGTGGTTGGGGTTTTTTTTTTCTTTTTCTGTTTTTTTTTTTTTTTTTTTTTTTTTTTTTGGCTCTGTTGCATTAGGGCAAGCTGACATGGTTATTATTCATATGACTCTCTTCCTGATGTAGACATCCTTAATCTCCCTCTGCCAAAGAAGGAGGCTGCAGATGGCTCTGCTTTTATCTCAGCCTGCCATGCCCACGGCTCCCACTTCAGGCACAAGCAGGAGCTACACTCCCCTGCAGGAGCTCCCCTGGCTCCTCCTGCCTTTTGCAGTGACAAAATCCTCAAGGCCCATCAGCATCTTGTTGGGAAAAGCAGCCTCTAATGGGAGGCATCCACAAGAAGCCTCTTTCCAGGTCTCTATCAGCCCACAGTCCAGGTAGAACTTGGTTTCAGCAACTTCATGACAAAGGCATGACTGGATTTTTCTTTTAGAGTTGCATTCTTGCCACCAGCTAATTTCATCAATCCCAATTGCCTTATAGAACATCTGAGATTTTAAACCAAGACTAGAGCTTGATCTCTGAAAGAGGTAATACCTAAAATTTCAGGATTATTCAGTCTCAGAAGAAAAATGTTTGTGATTAGTCATTGGGAAATAAGAGTTGCTAGCAATATGTTAATATATCTTACAAACTGGGCCCTAGCAAAAGGGTTGTAAAGAAAATCAGAATTACACTAGTGCTGAAGTGGTAAAATATAAGGTCACAGTGATATTTTTTTTCTGATTTTGTATTGTTTATGCATAATTGAGACAAAGAGCTGTCTTGTTTGCAATTTATTCATTATTGTTATGAATTAACCATATACACAGAATTTGCAAGTTGGTTGTTTGCTTTAGACCTCCAGTTACCAGAAAATCTGCCCTTATCTGTTTTAGATGTCACTGTCCATGTTCTTTTTATTCTTACTAATTTCTATTTGTTAACAGGTTGTGAACATCTCTAAATCAATTTTAAAGCAGGTATTAGTTAAGGGTTAATTACACATTCAAGGTCAAACACAGAGAGAAGGAAAACAGAAAGATGAAGTGGAAGAACAACTCAACCAGTTTGCTCATGAGGACTAAAGAGCCAGAAGGACTTCAGGAATTTCTAAACAGTAAAGCAAGTAAAGGAACAGTGTGTGTTGTGTTTTCCTAATCACTTACATGATCCTTTTAGCACACAAAGAATGTTCAACAAGGCCTAAAAGATTAGGTACCATGGTCAGCAGGCCAGTGATGTGTCCTCCCTTGTCATCCCAAACTCACAGTTATGTCACATCTGTACCTGGCACCAGCCACCTCCCTTTAGCTGCACTGGAACCCACCTTCTGCCTGCTCTCATGCCAGCAGCAGGTTATGGCTCCCTTGCCTTTAACAACGTCTATTTCTGTACATTTGAGATCATTTGGTATGTTAAGAATTTCTCCTTGGATATTTTCAAGCAGAATGACCAAAAACTGTTTGCAGTCTTGGAAAAATATCCCTACTACCCTTACTATAAAAGTCAGCCTGTCCACCCACCTGCCACCAGGTCATTCCATGTGGTTCCCACTCCAAAGCCATTAAAAGCTGTTTTGATGTAGTGGATGTGTTTAACCACACATTTCAAAGCATATTTAAGTTAGAAATTCATTAGACTTGACAAACTTTAAGTGAAAATCACTAGGACCTATCTTGTATCAGTGTAGCTAGGCTGAGACCAGGGTCTTTAGTTTGAAAAAGAGCAGTAGAAGACAACTAATTGGGTAGGTGGTATGGGGATTTGAAAATCTGATTGCTGTTACATAATGTAGCAAAACTAAGGAAAAGCAGACATCTCAATTAAATCAAATTCAGAAAAGTACCTAACTCCACTTGATTTTTTCCCCAATATAGATCTTTTTTTTCCAGTATGAAAACACACATTTTAAAATTTAAAATGAAAATTTGTTCTTTCAGAAATGTTTAAGGGGGTCTTTTAGATATCATAAGACATTTTTTCCTTGACTTACATACTAAAGATTTTCAAATTCCACAGTAATACACTTTCCACCAAAATACATTTTCATCCAAGTTTCTACAAGCTTTTCCAATTATTTTAATTTGTTTTAGGCAGACTAGGCATCTCTCATGAGCACTAGCAATAAACAGAAAGCGACTGCTAACAACTTGTATCTATTCCAAGCTTCTGAAAATTGAAAAATATTCACCCTTCTCCTACCAAATACAATGTAATCGCAGTCTAGACATCCCAATTTATGCAATTAGAATTATAAATTACACAACTGTGAGTGAAGAGCACTCACACCACAACACAATTCACATAGAAGTCAACACACTATTCTCATCTATCAGGACTGAATTTAAAATATCAAGATTAGGGTAGAAATTTCTAGTAAGAATGCACTTTCTGGGAATTTATATTCAAGTGAAAATTATATAACTTAAGCAGAATAGAAAATACCATAACAAAATTAGGTATGGTCTATGAGGCTATTGTAACACTTAGACTCGGGTTTCCCTACAGGATTAATAAGATTATTCACCTCATTTTAGAGTGTTGGTATGTTCTTTTGAATATTGTTGCAAAGATCCTTAACAGAATATTAATTAATAACAATGAAACTGGTCCATTCAAATCTCTGAAAGACAATTTATAAGCAACTGTATAGAAGGAGAGATGCAAAATGCTATTAAATTCTTCTTCTCTATTTAACTTAGACTTCAGTACATGTCAGCTTAAAGCAAGTCCTTATGAAATACAAATAATTTCATTATATATTTGATGTTCTCTTAAGTTATAGTTTCAGGCTTTTTAACTGCAATAGTAAATGCTGGAAAAATGACTTTAAAATATGCATTTCATAAAAATTCACATGACTCCAGTACTGTATTTTTGAGAATATTAGCTATGAAAGGACAGAATGCAATTGGGAAAGCCAGCCATACTGCACATAAAACACCACTGTTATCATAGCAACAAAGCATTTCACTAATCCATGTAATATGTGACTTTTTCTTGCAAGCAGCTTTGTAAAATCCTTCCATTCTATTTTGCATTAAAAACAAATATTTTCAAGAGCTTCCACCCAACTGACCTTAAAAGGTATTCCTGAGGAAAACTCTCTGATTTTCAATGTTGTGTCTATCATATGACTCACCTTGAATAAGGACAACTGATTTTTCAGCTGCACATACAAGTCCTTAGCACATGACTTGCATCAAGTTACCAGCAGACAAGCAGCTGAATCTCCCCACCAGCACATAGGCTGTGAGCTGTGAGGGAGTGTTTATATATTCCAAGAGACGTCAGTTCCCTCTTTATCTTTCTGTCAGAAGAAAAAGTTAAGTTGTACTGCTGCTGGGGGAAGGGATTATTTTTACAGCCTGACTAAAAGCCACTACCTACATCTCGTGGTAATATACTTAGCAACTGCAATCTTTGTCCAATTTTGATCCAAGTGAGTCAAAGGTCAAGGAGACAAAAGGGTAGCTTACTTACTTACTTGGTTTCTGGTCACTTCTTCTTTCATATCTGCATGTTTGTATTTTACTTATCAAGACAGTGCATTTTCAAGTAATAAAAATCAGCAAATTTCAGAATATTCTCAATAGGATTTTTTTTCAGGTTTCAGATACAATGTTTCCTTGCAACGTGCTAAGGCTCTTCCTATTTTACTGGAAGTTCAGTGAACATAATCCCAGAAGCTTCTTTTTCTGAGTGTATCTAAAAATACTTTCTCATTACACTGGCATCTCTGTCAACCAATATACTACTCCATCACAGTGTCTAAATAATAACAGTTTGGCAAGCTTTTGCAGAAATATTTTATAAATACCTCTTTATCTGAGGCAAATCAAATGAATGGATTGTTTTAAAAGATTCTTCTGGCAGCAGCAAGAGGAAGTGACTTTTATTTGGCTTAATTATGAGAGAGAAAATATTCCTAAAAATAGATATTTCGGCCCAGACTTTCATGGTACAGCACTGAATAGTTTGCAATTCACAGGTTCAGTATTTTCTATCTGTTTTGACTGGCTGCTGTTCTGTTATTTTATGTTACTCTACTTGGAAATTTTGTAAGAAAATCTGCCTTTTTCTAAACTATTTCTGCTAAGTAAATCTAAGGTGGATGAAAATTAGGGAATTTGAGTTTTTTTCCCTCCTAGTAGTGAAAGGCAAGACTGAAAGTGAGTCTGGTCTTTTGAAAACAACCTTTTGGGCAGTTTTCAGTACAAGGCTCACTGCCAGGGCAAGTTTGCGACCCTGAATAACTCCAGCTTCTTGTCCTTGAAAAGTGCTGAAATTTTGTTATCCTCTATTTTCTAATACACAGGAATTTTTAAGTGCTGAAAGTTAAGCAGTCCTCCACACTGTGCATGCCATGAACTACTTTTATTGTCATTAATTGTTTCTATTGTACATGATGGTCTCCTGAGGATATTCTTGTTTGGGATCCTCGTTCCCTGCTGCCTGTGGAGATGTTCCCTGCCATGCTCACTTTCCCTGTTTGCAGTGTGTGGGAGTCAGTCTGCAACCTTCATGAGGAAAATATCTACTGGGGGTTTTTGTTGAAATCTGCTACTGTCAGTGGAATGATGTTCAGTTTTCAATATATGCATGCTGAGTTGTATCACTTAATGTTATGACTTGCAATATCCTACTATCATCCTGCAAAGGCAAAATATCTTCGAGCAGCAGTACTTGGCAGTGAAATGAGAACTGCCTGGGTTGACTGCAAAAACCAGCTAAAAGGACTGGAAGCTGAGTGAGGAGCTGTAAACTTTTGGATGTCTGTCATTTCTGTTCCTTAAAAACTTAAACCATAACTATTCAATGGTCCTGCATCCTCTGGCTTCATAGCAGAGTTCTGAGGTTACAGAGGAGAAAGTAGAGAAACACAGCAACAGAAGGACACAAAAACCAAACAATTGTGTACTTCATCCAAGTCCCCAGTGGTGAAACAACAGATAAACTGCCCCACAAGGAAAAGTTGTCAAAAAGGAGAAACGGACTTACATGCTTCATGAAGACACAGAAAACTGCAGGAAGCAGAAAAAGGGAAATGCTGTTGTTATTTCCAAATGAAGTCCATATACATTTTTGGAGTTAACATACTACTGACAAAAAGTTGCTGAAGAGATGAGTGTTATTGTGGCTTTTATATATATCTCATAAGGCCCTTTGGAAAACACTTTCTTTGGGCTGCTTTCCTACATGCCCTGAGATTCCTAAATAGGTTATGTCTCCCTTTTTTTAATATCAAGATCCATTCCATCAGACATACCGTTATAGAACATATAATTTGAATTTTCATCTCGATTACATAAACGTTCCCACA
Organism: Muscicapa striata striata; assembly: GCA_030060385.1. Lineage (NCBI taxonomy): Eukaryota > Metazoa > Chordata > Aves > Passeriformes > Muscicapidae > Muscicapa > Muscicapa striata. Next base: position 1,259,743 of record JAREIS010000025.1, on the reverse strand, counting down.
TTCCTATGGGAATTCTTTGCTGTACAGTGCAGCACAACATGAGTTTATATTCCTACATTTCCTAATTATTACACTCAGAATTTTTCTTTATGAAACTTATAAAAACTAGTGTTAACATTATTTCTTTTTCAGATGTGGCAATGTTAGCGTAAGTTACATGACATTAGGAAGCATATTAGAAAGCTCCAGGAAAGTCTTGTCTGTGCTTTGGCACTGTCTGAACTTTTTAAGGACATTAACTGTTAAAAAAAAACAAACCCCTATGTTCTAGTTCTTAGGTAAAATTCCAACCTCTGGGGCAAAAGATAAGATTAATATTCTCAGCATCCAAAATGTGATTTTTTGTAAGCTTTTGGGTAGTCTCCTGGTTTTGAGACAAAGGTGGGAGGACTTATGTTAACCTCCTTTCCATGGTAAGTTAATGCACAAATTTATTGTTTACTCAGGTTATTCTATTAGCATAATTTAATGTGACTTCTATTGTCTCTGCTGAAAACCCTGTTGTCACCACTCAGAGGGCAGTGGCCCTCTGGTTTCTTCATAGGAAGTGGAGAAGTCCCACAGGAAGGGTTGTACCTGGCTCAGTAGTGAAAGATTAAATCATTAAACCTGCACCCCTCACAAAAAAACAAACCCTACACACACACACACAAAAAAAAAACCCCACAAAAAAAAAAAAAAAAAAAAAAAAACAAAACAAAAACCCCTGTGGTTTCTGTCCCCAAATAAGCTCTTTCTGATTCAACACAATTGTGCCCACCCATGTGCCCTTAGTCCTACTGAGAAGGAGAATGATGAAAATGAATCATTTAGAGAAGAAAAAGAAAATATGCAGTATGCCATTGGATGGGTAAGACTTCTGCCTCTCTATGTGTACTGGGGATACTACGAGGTACTACTTTATAGGGAGAGAAGTTTTTTACTCATGAAAGTTAATTTGATTTCCTAAGGAAAGTAAAACCTTCTGTATATCATATCATCACATAGTACATGAGAAGCAGCCCATGAGCTATCCACTCAGACCAGCTTCAACCATTTACTTTACTTCCACTTCACAAGAGCAACCCTAGGGTAAATATGGCCTATCTTCAGGTATTGCACATAAAGAACATGAATATATAACACACAAATTATAAAATAATACAGAACTAATATTATTCCTAAATTTCATGCTTACTATTTCCGTCTCATCTATTCTCACAGTGACTGCTATTTTGTATCACCTCATTTTCCAAAAGCCACAGGTTAGAATAGAGTTTTATAGATCAGGTCTCCTCACATAAAAAGAAGGAAGAACAAAGATATTTTTGTTGCTTCAGTTCTCCTTTTGCTATCTTATCTATAAGGCTCTAAAATAAAAGAAAGGTATTGATTCATTTTTTTTTCCTTGTTTAAATTAATTACAAATATTTGTTATCAACAAACTTATCCAACTAAAAGCAGGCATCTGACCTAAGGGAGACAAATTGGTTTCCTTTCCTCTCTCAAGATAACTCATCCCAAGTACTTGAAATCTTTTCTTATGCAAGAATATATAGCATCATAGAATCATTAGGGCTGGAAAAGACCTCCTAGATCATCAAGTCCAACCTTTGTCCAAGTACCATCATGTTCACTAAACCATATCACCAAGTGGTAGAGCTACTTATTTTTTAACAGCTCCAGGGAGTGCACATCTTTTAGGGGTACTGATGTCTCACCTTTAACTGCAGAGCATCTCAACAACAGACTTAAGTTAGGTATCTAATGATTAGAATGTCAATGTTAGAAGAATTCCACTCAAAGTCCCCAAAAAGGTCTTTAATTCCCTCTCCACATCGGTGCACCATACTAATGGTACCAGAACAGCTGTGCAAGGTTCTGATAAATGCATACAAGTTGTGAAACAAATAGAAAATTCAAAAAGAAAACTTCAAAATATTTACCACCTGGCATTAATGGACACTTTGGCCAAAGATTACAGTCATGGTATAGCACTTTTTTGCTCAGCTCACATCACCAAATTTACTGCAGGTGTTGGCCTTCAAGGTTTGCAGAATCATACTCCAACCACTCATGTCAAGCATTATTCAACCTCCTGAAAAAAAAGATCCTCCCCAAACATGCATTAATACCTTATTTCCCCTCACAAGAGCTTGGAAGACTCTCTTCAAACTGCTGTGTAGCTCCTTCATTACCCACCAGAGACTCCCAGCTGCAGCTTTCCCAGCTCTGTTAAGTGGTAGGTCCTAAGGTGCTGTCCCTTGTGGCTCTCAATGTGTCCTGACGATATGGAAAAACATTACAAAATACCAGTGGCTCAGGCCAACTTGGCAGCAGTACAGTGGAAACCGTGTGATATATTTGGCTTCTGCCATGATGAGTTCCTCCATCAAGCTGTAAAGAAGTTCTTTAAGGGGAAAATGGGTGATGGAAAAGCCAGCAATTGCTTCAGGCTTTTCCCTCTGGAGATACAGCTTTTGAGCTCTTCTTCACTGATTGTGGCATGCATAAACTGTTGCCTTTCTCAGTCCTCAAAATCACTTTTAAAGTTTGTTTTCAAGGCATTTTAGCAAGGAGATTAGGTGAAGAAAACAGGGATAGACCAGACTCTGATTCTTCCACTCCTGTGGGTTCATGTGAGAGTAACTCAGAATATAGATAGGAAGGAACTTAGTACAATAGAATCCAATACAGAAACTGTAATATTATAACACAAACTTCTTGTGGGTTTGGAACAGTGAAGGGCTATGAAAAATCTCTTACTAAAAGGGTTGGATTGGGCTATTAATGCTAGAGATATTTCTCTGAAACCCAAGTGTTGCCCCAAAAATTATGATTATGTGACCTAATTACACACAGAGCCAAGGGCTTTGTTATTTCATATTTGCACAAAGATGGGTGTTGTTTGGTGAATCCACAAAGCTATCACCCTAAGTAAAAACAATAAGGACTCTTCATATGCTGTTAATTTTTATATGTTCTGCTTATCTAATATATTCAGTCTTTAGTATTTGGCTATTTCTGAGTTGTGCTGAGCTGGCTTCTTATCTTAGATGGCATGGTACTCCTGAGAGTTTACAATTCTATTATTGTCAGGCTGGATTTCTTAATTTCTTCTTATCTTGGAAGTACTGCAGTAGCAGATTCTTCCTCCCAATCTTAGTTACTCCCCTGGGTCTATAATATTTGAAGTGGGTTGGGACCTAAAATGTAATAAAGTAATACTACTGAGAAAAAAATTGTCTTAGACATCACAAGGAGGGCACAGAGAGGAGGCTCCAATGGCAGGAGACAAACATTTTAAAGCAAACATCTTCCGAAAGGCAGAAGAAATTTAATAAAGCTTGTCCCTACTTGGATATATTCTACTTCTTGCAAAACTCTTCTCCTTAGATCAGAAGTCACAGAATAATGGAGTAATTCTAAAATCTTTCACTAGTGCAATACCTGGTTGAGAAATAGTCACCATAATGAATCATCCCAGACAATGTCAGTGGTTTTGAAGAATGACTGTTAGTTTTTGCCTACCAGCTACACTGTAATTTTGTCTCTGTAATAATTAAGAACTACATATGTACATGTTTTTTTTCCAATTGTGAAGACCTAAGTTTAAGGTCAACTTCTTGGTGATTTCTCCAGATATTGAAGACCTATCAAATGACAGACACCCTTATCTTTCAGTTTACATGTTCCAGACCTGGAAACATGTCCTTGGTCTGTACAGAAGATTTTCCCTGGGGCTTCAGTCCAGCCTCAAACACCAAAGCCAAACCATCAGCCAGGAAAAGCCCTGCTCCTCAGCAGGCCAGCACAAGAAGGAAGTCTTACTGAAGCTACCCCTGGGGCAGCTGCCAACTCCACTTAGGGAATCAGAATCAGCAGCTGGAATAGAGAAAAACAGATTTTTTTCCCTTTTTTCATTTTTTTCCCTTTTTTCACATTTTCTTCAGAAGATATTTAATTACCACAATAAAATAATCAAATGTAATTCACACACTTACAAAAAAAAAAACCTCAACACTGAAAAATAATATTACCCTTGCCACAGGAGATCCCTTGGCAGCAGCTGAAGATCTGAACAGATTAGGAAAAATTGTGTAATATCATGGTGTATTGAGAAATACTAACATCTGTGAAGAACAGACCAGTAGAAAAAGCATTAGCAGTAATTTCTGTGCACTAGCAGGAAATTAATGAGGGAACTCATAGATACCCTGAACTTCTCAGATCATATAATTTTCAATCCTAAAATATAACATTAAACTTACAGATGAAAACACTTTACAGAAATATGCATACAACTATCAGTTACAGAAAAAAAAATGTAGTTCCAAAGCACAGTAATTTAACTCAAACCCCTTACATTTCTACTTTTTTTTTCCTGGTTGTGCCAATTATAGAAATGTTTTTGAAGTTTCACTTGAGGACAGAAAAGAAAAACAACCCATGATAAGTAACTACGGACTACACATTTTTTATGAGTAGGGTATTTTTGCCAAGTTAAAAAAAAAATCCCTGAGCAGATATAGCTATTGTGTCAATTGTCAAGAAAATAAATCACTAAAACAGCATATGATTATGCTGTATTTATTGGGTTGATTTCAGGACTTCCATACAAAAATAACTTGTATTACATCAGCATATTTATTGAACATAAATTATAGTTTTAAAACTACACAGAAATGCATATGCTTTTTTCCTCAAATTAATAATTATACAATTCCCATAATTAATAATTATTACAGTATCTTTCATATGTTCTTTTATAACACAGTAGTTAAATATATACAGCTATGAACTTGATATCTTTGTTCATGTTTTTTATAACATATGTATTTAGTTGCTTATATAATAGACATATGCAAGATGATGATTAACAGGCAAATTGTTAATACATTTATTGCAGTTAAAGTTTCAATATATTTATTTCTAACTGCAGTGTACAGTGAAAATTATTAATATACACAGTATTATCAAGATATTCAAGTGAAATAATTTGATTACTGGTATATTTAGTCTTTATAAATTTTAGTGAATGGACTTTTCTTGGATTTATAAACAGTCAAGAAATAGAGGCTGAATAACATCTCTCTTTGCTTTCAATAACTAGCAGTTAAGAGCATTTTGCAGGTTATAGGATGCAGTAACTCACAAGAAGTTTATACAAGATCCAGCTGTGTGCTCAGGTCTGCCTCTAGCCCAGAGAAGGGTCACATACCTGCATGGAGGGAAAGCTGCTCTCACAACTCTTGCCACAAGGAACTGCAGAGGTGCAGAAGAGCCTGCAAACCTGCCTCCTTATTTACAGAAAATTAGAGCTGCTGCAGCAGCCCTAAGTAACCCCGCTGCCCAGTGCCCCACCAGACACACTGGCTGCTCTTTTATCAGGCAAAAAGAGGAACAGAAAGTTGCAGAGCAACTGTTTAAGCCCCCTTGTAAATAACCTGTCTCAAATGATAAGGAATTATGAAACCTCTGAGCCCAAGATAGTACCCTCTCACACTCATGCTTTACAAGAAAGACCAGTACCAAGAAATCCTTTCAGGACCAGCCTTTGCCTCTGATCCCTTTAGCCCCTGCAATAGCCCAGCATTTGAGGCAATGTGTCAGGTCCCAGCTGCTAATCCAGAACAAGTTTAATTGACTTTGCTCTTTGCAATAACTCTTGGCAAACACAGTCTAATCCCATTTAATCCCCACAAAGTACTGGAAGCCAGGTAATATGTGTCATATTAGAGATAATTCCTCAGATTTGGGCTTATTCTATTTATTTACACAAAGCATAGAGGACACTTTGTGTAAATAAATCACAGGTCAGGATGAGGGATCCCAGCTGTGAGTACAGCTGTGCAAATTCATGGGACTCTTTCTAACATTTCCACAGGGTTTTCTTCAGAAATTGGTTGTCTAAATAAACATCTGAGCCACATAGCAGAGTTATTGCCTCCTCTGCCTGTCTTTTTGGATCTTTGCTAAACCCTTTTATCCTAGCAGGGCTGATACTTTTCTCAAATTATTTAATTATTAATAATTAAGCACTGTATAATTTTATATTTTAACAGCCTATAGAGGACCTCCTTCCATAAAGTTACAGCAGATATCAACAGTTACCAGCCTGTCTGCCAAGTGCTTTCATAATTAAGATAATAGCTGTCTCAGAAGATTATCAGGACCCTGGAGGTGAGTCATTATGACAGGTGCTATAAAATTCCATATGCACTAGCTCAAGGGGCACTCCATGGCATTCACCTCTTAACCTGGCTTTCTATGAAATTTCTGCTTCTCTAAAGTTAGGCAGAAAACCAAGTGACAAGGAAAAGGTAGGAATAAAAAAGTATTCCTGAAATTTGCATTAATATGGATATTTTCTTACCTATCCTCTTATGTAAATGCTATTGTTCTACCTTTGGTCTTCTTGGAGTCCTGTTGATTGCTTCCTGTGCACCTTCCACAGCTGCAGCCTCCTGCTTGTTGCCAGACTTCTGCCTTCCTTTCTACATGTGCTTCCTTTTACCCCCTTTCCTTCTCTGATAATCTCCTCCCGCCTCCAGCTCTGTGCATGTCTCTCACCTTCCACCCTATCATCTCAGCAGTCACTCCTCCACCAAGCATCTCCCCTAGTTTGTCTCCTCCCTCCTTGGATTATCTCCTAGGTTTTTTTCCCCACTCTTCCAGAATTCACTGCTTTCCATCAATTCTGTCCTTGTTCCTTGGCATTAACATTTATTTTTCACCAATCTCCCTTGATACTTTTTTCTTGCTTCTATTTCTCTTCTTCTCCATCTGTATGAAGTATGTAACATTCTCACACCATCACTTAATCAAAAAGCTGGTTGCAAATGAAAACCATATTTATCAGTGTTCTTTGGTTCACAGAAAAGTCTTACCTGAAAAGGTTAATTATAAATAATAATTTAAGTTTTGTAACTTAATAGTGTTTTCTTGTTTGTGTTCCTTCCTAAAGCCTCAAAACAGTAAAGCCCACAGTGTTTGTACCCATTATCTATTTTCTGCCCAGCTGTCAATCAGCACTCTTTTTGAAGTCTTCCCACTTCTAAGAAAATGGATACTGAGCAGCCATACATGAAGAAGCAGACAAAAAAAGAAAAAAGTGAAGAAAAGTAAAAGAAAAGAAAAAAAGAAAGAAAAGAGAAGAAAAAAAGAAAAAGAAAAAGAGAAAAGAAAAGAAAAGAAAAGAAAAGAAAAGAAAAGAAAAGAAAAGAAAAGAAAAGAAAAGAAAAGAAAAGAAAAGAAAAGAAAAGAAAAGAAAAGAAAAGAAAAGAAAAGAAAAGAAAAGAAAAAAGAAGGAGCTTTTATCCCTCTCTTACCTGCACCAGAACTGGGAGAGGATCTTAGATGAGGCTGGGAACAGCTCAGTTTTCTGAATATAGTGCCAGGCAGTGGCAGGCAGTGGCAAAGCAAGCATACTGGGCTACCAAAACCAGTCCTCTGCCCTTCCTTCCAACCCACAACAGCTAGAAAGGAAATGGGATGTACCCTTCATCTCTTTCTTATGATTTGAGAAGTCAGAGTGCTCATTAGTGTTTAGCATTAAAAAAAAAAAAAAAAAAAAAAAAAAAAAAAAAAACCTAAAATTATATAGGATAACGATTACAGAATTGTAAACATGTCCGTCACAACATGAAACACCCCAGGCATGTTTGTGGCTAAGCACACACCCTCTGTATAATTATAGTCAGGCTTCTCTGTTTTAGGCAAAAAGTAACAATAGTCACTTATCAGATTCTCAAAATGGTATTGGAGAGGATTCAGCAGGACACTCCCAAGACTTTCTGGGTAGTAGCAGCCATAGGACTGCAGACACATAAATGCTTGGTCCTTCCAGTTTCTGGAAACTATTTCTTCCATGCTGCACTCTGCTCTATTTGTGGTTTCCTACTTAGTTTTTCGCCAGTCTATCTCTTATATTCCTTCAAATTCCTTTTCTCACTCTGCAGTTCTAGCTCAGAGTTCTCCTCCTTTCCCCAAATCTCACTACCAGGCTGTCTGCCCACCTCTTCTCAGAAGATAAATCTTGACTATATCAGAATAGTATCTCTAAAAGTCTTGTGTGCTCATTTTAGCATTGCACATTCATGCAATGGGGAAGCTTTTTTTTTTTTTTTTTTTGCATTTCTGCATGTGGGACTGCTTTAACAGCAGTTACACATTCTAGGTCTTGCTGAAATTGTATTTTGTGAAGTCTGTGTGCCCAAGGGAGCATTCTTGTATCTTGGTCAAACAAATACCATGGACACCTATCACCTGATATCCATGATTTCAGGATATCTATGATGCCTCTGACTATAGTTTAATGTGCCTGTGGTTCTAGTGCACACATGCCTAAATAATGTGTGCACATTCCAGTAACATGTATGGATCTCCTTAAAAAGACAGAAACAACTGCAGTGGAGATGGTTTTTCACAGCTTCCCAACAGCATTCATGGCAGACAGCTTCCATCCATTTGGCATTATGGAAAACCTAGTGAAAGATATTTAGACCCAGCAGATCCTGGTATTTTGATTCTTCATCTGCATGTAATGAGAAGAATTTTTCTTGGCATGACAGGCATATGTTGACTCATGAGCTGGTGAGGCTTGTGAGAAGATATTTTCTTGAATAGTAAATGTGAGAGAATATTTTCCTGTGGATATTTTACTTTCCTTTGACCTAGTAAAATGTGAGGCCCTCCTCTCTGAGGTCAATAATATAATATTCCATTTTTGACCAACTAAATACTTTATACATGCTTTCATTTACAAATGAACATACATGCAGGTGCCTTGTTTCAATTTCAAAGAATGGATCCAAAACTTAATGGCAAGCTGAGCTTTTTTTGCCTCTTGCAGCCTTGCCTTTGAGATTGTGTTGTGATTCCTTGCAGAGCCATACTTTTCATACCATCCAGGCTCCTCACCTGAGGACCATGGCAGGAACACAGACCAGTTCCTTTGGCAGGTTGCCACTCATGGTGTGCTGCTTAGTGAGTCACTTTCTGGGGTGGTGCAGATCTTTTTGATGTGGCTACTGCATTTCTTTGTAATATTCCCTGTCTTATGACCAAATTTATCCATTAACAGATCCCCACTTTTACAGATATCCCTCCTCTAAATACCACTTCCACACTTCATGTTTAATTCACATTGTATACCCAGCGTGTATCAAGCTTTTGAAGGAATTTCATGATTTCAGAAATATCTCCTACTCAAACTCATGAGGTCTTAGAAGGGAGCAGAAACAAAATTATAATATAAGCTCTGTCTTACTTGTTCTAATCCTAATTTTTAAATTCACACTTATTGATGTGGGGATTTATTCCTCTGAAAAGAGTTTAGTCCTGAAAAAGTGACTATTGTTAGTGAGACTTGATACAATGACTGGAATTTAAGCAGCCATCATCCCTGGATTTTACTCAGGGTGAATTTCATCACAGTTTGAAAAGCTCATATGATCTTTTATTAAATAATCACAGCATAAATTGTCATATTCTACCTAATTCATTAAGTTTTTATTCTCATTTATTTTTATGTTCTTTATACCACTGTGTTGCAATTAGTAAAAATTTATTTAATACACAATTGATTAACAACTAAAATTTTTCAAACATCCTGTGCTTCCAATGCATGAAACCTAGGCTTCCTGGAGTGCAGATGGAATTCCAATCAGTGGTTCATGTCAAGTGGTTTTAGAGACAAATAATGGAGCCATCACATGAATTAAACTTTTATGACTCAAAAATCAATTAATGACTAAGTTATAAATTATTTCACTGTTAAGGTTTAGCAAGGAACATGCTAACCGAGCCAGACCTTGCAATGATGAGTGATATTAACGAAGAAATATTACAGTAACAAATATTTGACATTTATATATGTCATAATGTATCTCTAATAAAATGAAAATTGAGATATATTGGGTAGGTCATGTTCTTTTTCAGAAACTTCAACAGCATTATGCTGAATATTACATGAGTAATTGAAACTTCAGATAAAACAGTGGGATAGCAAGATTATTTTTCCAAGGGAAAAATCAAAATAGTTCATGAAAAGTTCAGTGAGTCAGTCTCTGACATGACAAATAAATTTTTATAGAGTTTATTGAGTTTAAAGCCCTTGGAAGTAGTGTTCTACCTGCTTTTTTGTCAACAGAGAGCATAACAAAGTAATTAATAAAAATGTAAAAAGTAATTTGTACAGTTTTCTACATGTTCCAAAATTAAAGTTTGAGCTTAGAAACTTCCTTATTTAAAGACAGCCTGTCCATGCTGGATTTGTTCAGGTAATTAATTGAGTGTTCACAGAGAGTCCCTGCAGAGCCTGGAGGAAGCCAGTTCCAAGCCTGGGTGGTGAGACTGGAAACTCCTGTGGTGCAAAGCAAAATGTCAGAGGAGGATTTTTAACTCCTCCTGCTGCCTACACACCTGGAATTAGTGACAGCTCTTGTCTCTTCCTCTGGCTGAGCCTGGACCCACTCAGAGCCATTCAGATGTAGAAGCCAGACCAAGTGACAGGTCACAGGAATCCACAAGTATTTACATTATTGAAGTAATGAAGTTACATAAATATAAGGCAGTGGCAAAGCAGAACCTCACTGGTTTTATTTAAATGTTCAGAGATAAAGCCTGCTTATTTCCGTGCATTATTTCAGTCTGAAAACAACATTTCTCCACTGCAATATGCTAATGTACCTAAATCCTAAAAATGTTATTCTCAGAAGTCACAAAGTGTACTGGATGCCTTGAAATTTACATTGCTGACTTAGAAGATTGCTGTTTGTCCTTTGAAAAATCAGATACCTTTCAATTGAAATTTCCATGTTCCTCAAAACAGAGAAATTAGCTTAGTCAAAAAAACTTTTAAAATAAGAAATTGCTGGTTACTTAAATAATAAGACTGTTGTGTTTGTTTATACAGTGTTTACACTGTGAAAAATAAAGTTGTTTTAGATTATTCAGTCTTGCCAAGTAGCATTTGCTATACTCATTAAAAAAATCAAAACAAACAAAAACCCAAACCCCCTAGATCTAGATTGCTCAGATGGATAGTTCTCTGCTAGGTCTTAAAACATAAGTAAGAAGTCTTTCTGTCTGGTTTTTAGCCACATAACTCAGAATTTTTTGCACCAGGATCAGCAGGATTGTTGTCAGCAGAACACTCACAGTGCCTAGCTCCTCTCCTACTGCAAAGATTCTTAAGATTTGTTTTTCATCTCAGGAGACTTCAATTAGCTTTCATTTCTTTGGCCTCCCACTTGTATTTTCCAAACAAAAGTGCTGTGTCTATAAAACACCTTCTGATGAGAATGTAAGGCTGAACATACCTTATGTCTTTTGAACAAGTGTTGGCTTCCAGCTTTAGCCCAAATGTTCTTCAGCAAAGCTTCCCTGGAGCACCTGTTTGGGAGTTCTTAAAAATCAGGCCACAGGTCCTTCATTAGAGGCTACTATTAACATTAATACTTCAATTCATGAATTTACTAAACAAAACTCCTAAGCTTTAATATAAAGGCTGTCAGCTTCACCAAACTGGTTGTCACTCTTCTGAAATAAAGGATCCTTTATAAGGTGCATGAATGCCTGGACTGCTCTTGCTTCCTTGAGGCAGTGTTCCCCTGTGAATTGAGCAGTGGTAAGAAATTGATCTATTTCTACCTTTAATAAACATTTAGTTTTTTCAACATTTGCAAACTTAAACAGATAATTGAACTTTTCTTTTATGTGATATCTAGTCTTTCTAATTAATGAGATAAGTGAAATGACCCTAAGTAAAAACTTGTGTTCAAAATAAACTGATAATTGTATTATTATCAAGATCAGAATGCAGAATCAGTCTCAGTAAAGACTGAAAATGTTTCTTGTGCTCAAAGACCTCCTGCCCTACTGAGCAGTTGTAACAAAAACTGACTGCTGCTAAGTTAGGAAGATACTGAGCAAAAAGTCACAAGAATGCTTCTTGCACTTTGTGAGGACTTGGAATCACACATGAACTTCAGGTCTCTAATGGCTCTGGCAGTAATTATGGGAAAAATAGCAACTATGCCAGAAAGTAAGAACACAAGAGCAAGAAACATATTGGGACTGAGACAGATCTTGACATTGCACAAGTCAGATGAGTGCCAAGAATGACTACTCAGAGGCCAGTAGCCCAAAGACACTTGGCTTCTCCTTTCAATTTTAATCATTCTGTTCCAGACATGTACAAACAATACCTAATTGTAGGAAAGCTGGGAGGCAATTTTTAAATTCAAGGAGCATGTAAAAGGGTAAAGGAAACTCTGATGTTAATAATGGAGAACAAGACTTAAGAAGTACTATCTGAACAGCCTCAAGGGACTTGACAGCAAGTTGACTAACGACTGTCAAACATGAGTATGCTGTGGAGTGAAAGTAGGAGAAAAGTAAAGGTTCAGAAGAGATGCTAAAAATAACTTAAGAAAAAAATAAAAAGTGGTAGGTTGACTCTAGCTGGACACTGTGTACACACCAAGTTGCTCTATCACTCCCCTCCTCAACTGGACAGGGGAAGAAAATGCATTGAGAAGCTCATGCTTTGAGATAAGGGCAGGGAAAGATCATTCCCCAGTTACTGTCACAGGCACAATAGATTAATCTTAGGGAAATTAATTTGCTTTATTGCCAATTAGGCAGAGTAGGATAATGAGAAACAAAACAGCTTCCTACACACACCTTTCTTCTGGACTTTGCTTCACTCCAAACTCTTCCACTTCCTCAGTGGCACAGGGGATGGATGGGGGCTGTGGTCAGTTCATTAAATGCTGTCCACAATGGCAGGACTCCTCACACTCTGCCCCTGTTCCAGCATGGGATCCTTCCCAGGGCAGACAGTCCTCCATGAACTCCTTCAACACAAAGCAGGACATCCTTCCTCACCATGGTCTTCATCAGGGGCTGCAGGCAAATCCCTTCTCTGGCACTTGGAGCACCTCCTCACCCTCCTTCTGCTCTGACCTCAGTGTCTGCAGAGTTATTCTCTCACTTGTTCTCACTGCTGTCCCTCCCACCTGTTGCCCAGATGTGATACCACTGTCTCTGATGGGCTTGGCTTTGGGCAGGGGATGGTGGCAGTGACAGGTCCCTCTTGGGGCCAGCCTTCACCCTCTGGCTACCAAAACCTTGCCATACAATCCCAGTATAGGGAGGAAATAAAAAGAAAAAAGAAAAAGAAAAAGAAAAAGAAAAAGAAAAAGAAAAAGAAAAAGAAAAAAGAAAAAGAAAAAGAAAAAGAAAAAGAAAAAGAAAAAGTATTGTTGATTCATGAAATAGTTAAACATCAGGAATACTTCAGGTAGCTTTGACTCTTACAAAATCAGCATTACCCAACAGGCTCATCATTTCCTTGTGAAGCTCACAATATTTGGGATGGTATGACTCAATTGTAGAGTCAAGCTTTAGCAAGAGCACCTCAGCTTCCATTTCTGAGGGAAAGGTCCTCACTAGTAGAGCTATAGCAAAAAAGTGGAGAAAAAAAATTGCAGTGAATCCAGTCTCCTAATTCTAACAAGGTTAATTCATTATTTACATGGGTTCTGGTGGTCTTGTTTTTTGTTGAAAATTTCCAATTTTTGCAAAAATTTATCATCATTTTGTGAGAATTCTTGTGGCTGCATTTTAAATATTGGAATACATCACTATTACAAAATTCCTGAAGACAAATAATATTTTTAAAAGATATTTTCTCTTTCCTTAATTCTGGTACATTGGTAATAATTTAAGAACTATATTTAGAAAGTAATCCAATCTTTGCAGGTTTTTAGTAAAGAAATAAAAAGGAAATTACAAGAGTCAGTGCTGCCTCAGGAGTTTTCAAATAAGGCATATATTTTTACTTAAAATACATTATTACAGACTTCCAAAAAGCGCCTGGAGAGGCAGATTTCCTCCTTTGGTTTTGTTGATGATCTGTTACATTTCAGTGGGAGTTCCGTGTTTCAGCTCCTTTTTTAACTCAGAATACATTTGGACACCATTTCTGAATGTCCTCAAAAATGAACTCTTTTTCCTACAGTTTCTAAGCACGCAAATGCAGGAAATTGTTATAAGAAATGTTCTAAACACAGCACTATTTTAATGGAACAAGATTTCTGATTCTTCTAACCCTACACTGATTTTCAGGCAATAATCTAAGAGAAAAAAATAAGGAAATGTTCTGGAATACACAGCTGAATCAGTAGCATTGAAGGAACTAGTTATTCTTTTAAAAGAATCTGAATAAAAGTAAGTTAATTAAGTAAAATAAACCCCCATTGCTTAGAAGGAAAATGTCCTGTAGTGATTCCCCAGTGTCAGAGCATTTCTCTGCACAGAAAAATACATGAACAAAACAAGGAAGGCAACCCTTAATCATGGGTCTGACAGGCCTGACCTTGAATCCAAGAGAGGATTTCTCAATTTCTTTGTTTCATGCATTGCTATTTTGGTGTCTCATCATCCATCTACCAATTACAAATTCTGTCACTTACAATGCAGCCTAAATTAGTAATTACTTCATACCACATAGATGCTTTAACACTGGCCTATTTAAAAAGAATAATTCAACAGCAACTGAAGGCTTGATGGAGAAACAAACCTATAAATGCAGTAGTTGCAGTCAAGTAGTATAGTGTAGTATATTATCCCTTCCAATTACAATAAAACTGCTTTCAAGAACTATTGATTTATACTTTATTAAGTAAGAGCATAGATGTATTACCACAAGGCAGTCATAGTAATTTTTATGACAATACAATGGATGGAAGGCTCTTGAAAAGGTGAAGTTGCATTCATGTGTGATAAATAGACTCGTGTAGGTTTTCATTGTAAATCCTGCTGCCTTTTTTTTTTTTTTTTTTTTTTTTTTGCTAAGGGATGAGGCAATCAACAGGATTTTGAGGTCATAATTTTGCCTTATCATGAGAGCTTCCAAGAGTATCTGGTTTCCTGACATACCACAGTCATCATCACTTTTTTCAGGCTTCTTATTGTGTTTGTTTAATTAAAAGAATGCTTATCTGAACTGCTCAATGGTATTAAATATCTTGCTCTGCTCCAAGGTTTCCACACTGGTTATTTTTCCTCTTATCCCAAGTTATGCCTTCGTTTAAACAGAAATGTTGGGCTGAACTGACATCTCTGATTGATGTCTGCAGATCCTGACCTTCCTTCCTTGCCTCCCACCTCAGCACACCTGCTTGCAGTGATTGATTTCCTGATAGCTGCTGGGAAGAAACCACTGCAGTAAGTGAGGCTGAGCTGATGGTATGAAAACTGGCTTAATAATATTGGTTTTTTATTCTGTGTACTTTATTAATGTCTGGAGAAAGCTGAAAGCTCAATTACATGAGCTCATTACAAGAGTCTGCTCTGTGTTTAGATGTGATTGGTAAAGAGAAACAGATGCTTCTTTACTTCGGCAAGAACTTTGGGCAATTATTGAAATTAAAAATTTTATCTAGGGTGTTTAAGTTGCAATTTCTATGCTAAATTATACAAAACAAAATCCAATATTTGTATAGATCAAATTAGTACAATAGATGCAATCACCTTTTGAGAAGTATCCTTCTGTGTAGGAAATTATCTTATTTTTTATCTAGGATAGAAGTTTCAATCTCCAATAGTAAGTCCAACACTCAGTGCAGTGAATAGCTGGTTGGGATTTTTCCAGTTCAGTCAGCATACCAAATGTATACACTTGCATACATCCTAACTTTATTTGCATAGAAAATCAATTGTAAGGCAAAGTCCTGAAATCTTCTCTGGCGCCAGCAATTTATCTGAGAGAGGATACAATAAAAAGTGTTCAAAGTCTGTCTGAATTGAAATATAGCCTGGAAAAACATGATCACAAATGATTACATGAAATATTCCTTATTAAAGGCAGGACATACAGATGTCATCCTACAGTATTCCATGTCACTGTGAAGAGCTTTTAGCTTATTCAGCTTTACATGGAGTGATAAAAACAGAGTGCAGTAAAGACCTGAAACATTTTTTATTACAGCTCTTAGAAATAAATCAGAACAGTAGATGATTAATCAATTGCTTAGAGTTCAGTCCAAATTATTAAGGTAGAGGATTAAGATAATATTACTACTTTAAAAATGGAGATGAAATAATGATAGTAATTTTATCAAGGACTGAAAGCACATCATAACATTAAGAGCTGCAGTTAGAATCATTAAGCAGATCTCTTCTAGCTGGTGCTGTCTGCCAGGTTCCCTGATGGAGATGAGTAACAATCAAGTAAACTGCATGAGCAGCACTGGCAATCTAGGGCATATTTCAACAATAGTTATGTGCTGCTGGCTGCAGGTGGAAAGAGAAAAATATGCAGAGGAGAGGCCCGGCTACAAACCAAGATATAAAAAAAAATCAGTGTATTTCAGCACTATTAGAGTAATATGAACACACAAGCATGGATCTTTACAGAACCTTAATTAAACAAAAAAATAAAAGAATCCTCAATTTTTACCTAAAAGCTCAATGGTTTTCCAGTGAAAGATGATGGCTACTATGAGATCTGGGAGGGAAGAGCTTCACAAAAAAAAATTAAGAGGGAAAGAAACTTACAGCAATGTGAAAGTGGGAAAGATTTGAAAAGATGGTAAAAATAATCAGTCATTTGCTAGTAATCACACCTTCTTCTACCAAGGTGAAGTCCTTCAAGCTACTGTAAAATCTTGGATTCTTGTCTTCAATACATTTTGAGTTGGATGTATGATGGTTAAGTCCTGTTTTCCTCTCTGCTGTTCCACTCTGTTGTGTTTTGAACAGCAAAGGACTGAAATGAGACAGGATGGGAGAGAATCTGAACCCTGCTCTCCAACCCCTAACTCTGCATTCCTAACCACCAGGCTCCTGCACAAAATGAAAGTGCTTTTGCCCAGAGTGCATCACCCATCACCTGTGCTTAGGTTCATCCCATTCACTAAAGGTCTATATGCCAGCATGATAAATCCCACTCCTAAAGCCTGTTCTGGAGCCTGGAAACATCAGATTTTTTTTAATAATCTAGTCTATTTTGTTTATAATCTGGTCTATGTCAGAATATGAAGAACTGCTTCTGAGACCTCTTCTGTTTCTTCTTAATTTCTGACATAAAATTTAAGTAGCTGAAGTTGAGAAGAACTGTATTTTGATTATGAAATATTTTGAATATTTTAGAAGTATGAAAATGTTTTTGAATATCCAATCTTCCAGGTCCACATGCAAGCATTAACCCCACAGTCTGCAGTTAGTCTTAGCACACAGAAAATGTCTTTTTTAATTTGAAGCTGGGAGGTGAAATGAACTCTGTTCTGACATAACTCCAGGAAATAGGCGAGTCCCAGGGAAGAATTAATAAATGCCTCCCTTTTGTTAAGGAAAGTCATGCTTCAGAGTTTTCTTTGAGGAAGCAAGCAACAGTGGACATGGGAAACCTGTGTGTCAGTTACTTCAATTTGAAAAGATTGTTTAAATCAGCCATCCACCAAATATTGTTGAAGAAACTGAAGTGGAAAAGCTCAAGATGGAAAATCCTTGAATGAGCAAAGACCTGTGCAAAAGATGGGCAACAGACCACAAGAAGAAGTAATCACTTTTTTTTTTGTTTGATGTCATTCTTTAATTTTTTACATCCTTAAGAAAATTAGTCATTTCATGTAATACCAAGGAATCTGACTGATTCTGTCCCCTGAAATTAAACTGAACAAAATGAGTTTTCTGTTCCTCAGCTGTGTTCCTCTTCCAGCTATTTTGAGGGAAATGGCATGGTTCTGGGGAACAGAGTTGTAGTTCTAGGGGTAGACAGGAGACAGTTAATAGAAAATAACCTTTGGAAAGGCTTTGTTTGTCCCTTTTGCTCACTTGTTCCTCTGCAGACAATTTTTTTGCAGGTATTTCAATTTGTTGTTTCAATTAACTTCAGTTTGGAGCAGTCTGAAGAGTAGTTTGACTAGGCAAAATTGTGATATACAAATATTTGGCAGGATAGGTCTTGTATGGAGATGTTCCTACTGCTGATAGCTGTTTGGCACTCCGACATTGATTTGTTGTGTAGGTGTACTTCTTTTCATGCATGTAGTGAGTAAGGAATCTCTGTCCCCAGAGGCTGTGATAGATATATTCAAACTGAGTGCATTAATCAAAGGAGTCACAAAGAGTTTCTTCATGAACACAGTTGAATGGAAGTTGTCTTTCCTCCTTGTTTGAATATCTATTAGAATTTAAATTACAAAACAAGCCACGCAAGTATCTTAATAGGGGAGTAATGTTTTTCACTTTTACAGGTTGGTTTTTTTTTTTTTTTTTTTAGGAACACAAAATTGTAATTAGTCAAGGATCTTAAAGTTCTGAGTGTGTGGCTTTTGTGATGAATTTTACATTTTATTTCCTATGCAGAATTTCTAAGAAGTGGAAGAAAAAATCCTATGGAAAGGAGTAAAGTATTCAGAAAATATTCTGGCAGCATTCCAATAACCATTAAGATTTATAAACAGCTGCCACCAATTTATTTTCCAATCTATTTTTCTATTTTCTAACATTATTTTACCCTTTAAGAGAAAAAAAGATCTTTAATTTTAAATAGATTCCTCTTCTATGCAACTAATAGTTTTCTTTCTGTACCCAACTATTAGTTTTCTCTCTTATTAATAACCATTCATAATGCCTTCCTATCAGCCCTGAAATTTCAGGTTTCTTTTTACAAAGAAATCTATGTTTCCCCAAGGTAGTTCTTATTTTCTGCTCAATACTTTTTTTTTTTTCTAAAATTTTCCATATCCTTGTGGGAAATAGAAGAGGTATAAAACTCTCAGAACGTTGTGTGAAAGCAAATCTCAGGATGGAAAAATGCAAGAATGCTGAAGATACAAGAAAAACCTTCTGTGGTTCAAAACAAGCAAAACAGGGTGCCTTAAACAAAAAAAGCAATATATTAAGGAAAGTTTATTACTATAGCCTTGTTTAGAAAGCTTATAATGCTGTTTTGCTAAATAAGTAAAAATGCACTGTAGTAGAGCTATGTAACACAAAGCAGTTAACACACAACAAGGTTGTTAAAAGGATTTCTTTAAAGTTGAACCGAGGGGGAATTGGGGAAATAGAAAAGGTATAAAACTCACAGAAAGTTGTGTGTAAGCAAATCTCAGGATGGAGAAATGCAAGAATGCTGAAGATGCAAGGACAACAAATAGGGCTGTGAGCTGTGTAGAGATAGGCCTCAGGAAAATATGTTAAGCAAGATAGTAGAAATATGGAAGCTTAATAATGAAGCTTTATCCATTGTTTTAAGCTATTACAAACAAACATTGTTCAAAGCAAGATGTCCTTGTAGCTTTATTAATTGGCCTTGGCAAATGCTTGTCAGCTTTTAATATTATGCTATTGGCTAAAAGTTGTTAAAAGACTTTGTAACAAAGAGACCTTCATCTGCTGTTGTAAACAGCTGAAGCTGTTCCATCTCCCTTGCTTAGTTCTGTAAAATGACACGGATGATTGTGATGAGATAAAAGCTTCAAGAGAGCTGCTCCAGCATTCCTGTCCCATTGTTTGTGTACACAGATATACATAAATATAAGAGACAAAAATATATCCCAGGAAAAACCAACAATCTTCTTTTGTATTGTAGTACACTCCCCTTGTCCTCTTTGTCTCCTTCCTGGGATGATATTTTGTTACTTGTTTATACTGACGTCAGCAAATCACTGAGTTCCTACATTCATGCTTCCCTTAGTTTTAATTCCCAAAATAATGATTGCAGGATTTCTGACCAAGATAACCGACTGAGATGTCAACCCTTGAAATGAAGAGTGCAGACAATACAGCATGGACATTAAAAATGCAGTGTGGTGACAGGATCCCCAGAAGCTCTTTCAGACTGTGAAAAATTGTGCAAAAATCCCCTGGACCTTTCCCACTAGAACATCTTCTCCTACTTGTCATCATTTTGCCTTTGAGCTACTTGTTGCCTAATACTCTGATTCTTAATCTGATCCCAGAAATGTCAAATAAGCATCAGAGGGAGTGCCAGTGTGAGGTACATAAGAAGATAGAAAATTGGCTCAGTTTTAGGAGCGACTTCCCTATGCTGTGGAAGATCTGATTAAGTTCCAGATTTTTCACTGATTTCTTAACTGTCACTTTCAAGTTGCTTAACTCCATACCTTCATAACTCCCTAAGTGTTGCAAGGCTTTGAAATAATTTTTAACGTCTCAGATAGTTCCTAGTGTGAACAATTTGTCCTTCATACAAAGCACAAACAAGGGACCAGCTGCATAACTTAGCCAGAGAGGGAAAGCAAAGCATGGGTCTGTATTTTAGATGCATTCCTCATCCATCACAGGATGTTTAGCTAAGAACTCTCAGCTATGGAGAGGGATTCCTCCTAAGTGGGATTGTTTGACACATCACCCCCATTTCAGTATCTGAATCAACTGGCCTTTCCCCACCTACCTCTGAATGACAGGTCTTTTGCCATAATGTTGCTCAGGGGACACTGAAAGGATCAAGGTGTTGAGGATTTTTTCCTACCTGATTCACCAAGCAAGGCTCCACCTTGCAGCTTTGAGTAGGTTCCCTGACAGCCTCTGTGTCTGTTCAGAGAAGCAGGGCTAGCCTGGGTTGCCATGAGTGTGAGCACTGACTGTCCATGTGTAGCACTTCACAGTTCCTTGACTGTTTTGAACCATTCCAACCAACTCTGGATATAGGAGAATCAGTGTTCCTGCCTCAGTATTCCTCACTTGGTTATTGTACCTTTTTATTTTGCAGTATCAACAGAGTCCAAGAATTAGGTGAATGGCAATTTTTTAGGATGCTTGTAATGTCTAAACAGTGGTTAAAGGTACCTAAAGTATCTCTAGCAAACTAAATTTATCTCCCTCTTTGCAGAAAGTCAGAGAAACAATTCAGATCTTTGGAAATTAGTCCTCTTCTGCTTTCTATATAGTCCAGGGGAGGTGAACTGACTGCCCTGCTAATCTCACTGAATCTACTAAATAACTGGATTTGTTCCCCAAATCCTCTTGGGTGTAATTTTCTACCTCATGCTGGCATTGAGGAAAAATGTATACGTAGGTGTAACAAGCAGAGTGACTGGGATTAGAGCAAAGATTAGAGCAAAATGTGTAGGTGAGATATTGCAACTGCTAGTAGTGAGGCCAGGGCTCTTACTCTCTGCAAAGGACAAATGCCACTGGGATCTTCTTGCCTACGTGGGGACTCATCATAACATTCCCTTTTAGAGTCTTCCATTTCATTTACTTCAATGCTGAAATTATTTTTTTCCTTCAGAAAGCTGGAACACAAGATCCTCTTTTTTTTTTTTTTTTTTTTTTTTTTCCTTAAAGCGTCGTACATGGCCTAAATGGTTCTTACAACCCACTAATTAAAAATAAGTACGTACTATAATTATTCCATAAGAAAAAACTCTTAAATGTTCCTAATGTGCACAAATGTTGGTTGCACCATGTTTGCACAAAATATTCTTTAATTAGCACAATGCTCCCTAATCCAGAATTGCAGGTTGTGGACCAAATATTCCACACTGCCCAGGCTGCAGGTTCTGGACCTTCACCACCTTCAAAGCATCATCTTGGCAAATGGTGCAGAATCTGCAATCCTGATTCTGCTCTTTGGAGGACAGTAGTGAAAACCCCCACTGTTTTGTTAAAGGGTTTTAGTTTTGTTTTACTTTCACAGATTTTTCCTTTGCAGGTTTCATAAACTGCACCAATGCCTAGAGCTGAAGACACAAATGACAAACTGAAACCTGGCACTTTTTAAGGCAATGCTTAAGCCCTGGAAGTCTTGGAAGAGCACAGTAGTTACCCATGTCATGATTTCCAAGGAGGTGGCATCCCTAAGGCCTCTTGTATGGAATAAATTTTTAGTAAAGTTTCATGAATTTTGTCATTCTCACACAGAGTTTTAAAGCAGAAAGTTGCATAAATCAAGGACCAATATTTAAGGACAGGCTGAAAATCTTCTACCTCCAGCAACAGTGCCACAGATTCTAATTTGTCTTGACTTTTGAGAGTCAAAAGTATTTTTGCATAAAATTGACTGATAGTTATAAAAAAAAATATTGTATTTTGAGGAGGGTTAAAAAAGTTCACTGGTTTGACATAGCCACTGTGTAAATTGCTCTGTTTCATAATTAGCTATCTGTTATTACCCATATGCATAAACTATAATATTTGTGATCCCCAAAAAGCTTCAAATCATAATCAATATAGATTATTTTGCTCTGTTTTAAAATATACTTTGAGAGCTTTTGGATCATCCCTGAGTTTCTGCTAGATTAAACAGATAAAACAGTTAAATCCTGTGCACTGCTGACATGATGGTTTCACATGTGCTGTTAACATATATGGGACTTAAGCTCCAAAGCTAAAAAATAGTAATTCCAATATTGAGAGTACAGCAAGCATAGAGCATGGCTTAAGCTGCATTCAAATCATGTTTTCAGGACACATGGACTTTCTCCTAAGTCACCACAATAGACTGTGACTCTCCAAATTTGATTTACAGTATCACAAAGACATGAAGCACAGGAGACAAGCTGCACCTACCACATCATGGGGATCCTCAGAAGACAGATTAGAGGTTAATCTTTAGAAGAACATGTAAGGAAAACTGCTCCAATTAAACAGTCTCTAGTTTAAGTGAAAAGAGAACTATTTGCAAGAGGAAGTATCAGAAAAGACACAAAAATAGCTTATGCATTGAGAAAGAGTCATGACAGGAAAGCCACAATTGAGGAGTCACATGAAAAATCTACTTACACACACAGTTAAGGAAATCCTTCACCCAGAGATGATAATTTAGTTGTCCTGGCTTAACCTCTAAAAGAATATAAGCTTAAACCAAGCAAAAAATTGCTTTTAGGGATCAAGATATACCTGGTGTTGGCTTTTAGTCAGTTGGGCCATGGTCCAAAGTACCCAAATGTCCACAGTGGTGGTTAATAGTTGTATATCACATTTCTAGAACCAGAGGAGAACAAACCCTCTCTGGAACTTGTGCATGACAGCTAACTAAACCAAAGAAAAGTCTTCTCACTTCAGGAGTCCTTTAAGTGTTAGCAGGACCAGAAATCCTATTCTACAGTACATTCCTTGACAGCAGAGAAGGTCAAACTTTCTAAACCCCTAAATTCACATTGCAGTCAGAATTTTCTCATGAGGAACTTGTTCACTGTATATTTACAGACTCACTCAAAACTCACTTGATGGAAGAACCACCCTAAATAGGATTATCTTTTTTGTCTTTGCATAATTCTGCAGGTTTGTGCATTGCACAGTTCTACAGCTATCTGTATTTAAAGAGCAGGACTGTGGCCCACAGGGAAAGACCTGAATACATTTTTCCAACTCTATCTAGTTTTCTGAAAAGTTATGGTCAAATTATGAAGTCAACTCTTCTGTGTTTACTGAACTCGCCCAAATAAATTAATTTCTATTGATATGAGCACCAAATGGTCAAGATCATTTATTCCAGCTGAACTCCAAATCTGTAGTCAGCCAAAATTTGTTCCTGGAACTTAGTCAAGGGGTTTATTCTAAAAGCTTGATATTTTTAATTAAAAAAAAAAAACATCTTCTCTCAGTTACAGTGATGTTCTAAGGATTAATTTCTTAAAAGCTCCTGTAACCTTTTGTGAGATCTTTAGAAAGGGCATGCTTAATTAATTACTACTATCATCATATATTGTCCTGAAGGCTCAGGGGAGAATTTGCAGTTTTCAAAACAACCAGTTTCTTTGAAGGGAATAAAATAAGAATGTTTACTTCTAATTAGGAAGTCTGAGGGCTGATAGATGTAAAGAGGCCACAGCAGAAAGGATTGGTCTAAGCAATTGGATTGGTAACATGCATGATGTAATTGAGTGTTACAAGCATTTAGATGGTGATGGGCACACACTGTTTAATTAAGTGGTGAGACAATTTACATCAGAGGCTCAGCTTGGACACCATTCCTGCATGATGAGAGTGTCCCTTCAGCTGATGTACAGCTTACTGACTGTTGCAAGTCAGAACTGAAAAATGAGCTCCTGGAAGGCCTTCTGCACAGGAGGGAGATCCTTGAGCTGTCTCTTTTGTAATTGAAGATCTCCTAGAAAAGCAGTTCAGCACTGAAAAAAACACTTAAATATTTGTTTCTTCTTTTGCTGCATTATTTTAAGCATTCCTCATCAAACAAGTTCATTTCAGCCCTTGATATGTTCCTTCTTCTTGATCATTACAACCAAGCCTCTTTTTTATTCCTTGATTACTTACCAGCTGGATGTGTTCCTTAATACAGCAAACCTTAAGCAGTACAAACAGAGAGATTAAATAGAATGGTGAAAGTTTAGGAGTTGCCTAATTATTTTAAATGCATATTTATGCCAAATATCTTAACATGGCATGTGGCAACTGGATGGACAAGTTAATCCCTTCCTCATAGTTAAGTTTGCAACATAATCCAGACAATAGTGGTGCTTCTTTAGAGTCAAACAGAATTGATAAGGAGCTCCTAGAAATATCCTGGAAGGAAACCCATGTTCTGATAGTTCACATTTAATGGCTTTATCATTCACTGTTGTTTTTATCATAGCTCATATAAAAGGCAGCATTTTATTGCTGAGCTAGGGATCAGATCTAGAAAAATATTTGACTCCAAAGTATCTCACCCAGGGAACCAAAAAAAAAAAAAAAAAAAGCCATACCTGTATATGTTGTAGATGATTGTCTGAAGGATCATTATCACAAGGCCAAACTCCTGCTTGTGATGCCATGGTTAATCTCCCAGCTCAAATTGCTCAGCCCAAGTATGCTGGAATTCAGGATTCAACTGACTCAGCAATAATTTGTCAGGTGAAATGCAGCTGCATTGGAAGCAGAGTTTAATCTAGTAAAAATGAGAGTCCCCAAAACTCTTAAAACTCTTATCTGAAAGTAAGAACATTTATTTAAAAAAAAAAAAAAAAAGGCAAGGGAAAAAACAAACAAACCAACAAACAAACAAACAACAACAACAAAAAAAAACCTAAAGTGAAATAAGTAAGAACATTAATAAAAGCAATTCATAATGATGGACTTTGTTTTTTCCAAACAAGCATTAGGCATGTGAAACTGTCTTAGGTTTGAACAGAGAGAGGTTGCCACTATTAATTTGTGGTACCTTCTCACTACTGTTGAAGTCTTACATTTCTATGTACAAAGTGTGTTCATGGCTCACATTGCAAAGTGTGTAAAACAGTGACAAGTTGAAGTCAGATACAAGTCATTAGACAATCTCATAATATCTGAAGTGAATTCCTACTTCTTTTCTTTAGTGTAACATCTTTAGATAAACCAAGTAAATAGACATTCATTTGAACTTGAGCTGAATGAAGATCCACAAGAGAAACTATTCACAGAAGTATTAGCTGAAAAGGCTATGTCCAGAGGTCTCACATCTAACTTCCTGCTTAAACCAAGAATTTCACCAGCTGCTGCTCTTATTAGCTATGCTTTGAAAATATCAAAGGACAGATTCTCCATAGTCTTCCAATTCTGCATTATCTTGCTCCCCTAAATAAAGAAGCTTTTTCTATTGTTCAAAACCGTTTAGCCTCTGGCTCCTCTCCTCTCCTCTCCTCTCCTCTCCTCTCCCTCCTCTCCCTCTCCTCTCCTCTCCCTCTCCCTCTCCTCTCCTCTCCCTCTCCTCTCCTCTCCTCTCCTCTCCTCTCCCTCTCCCTCTCCTCTCCTCTCCTCTCCTCTCTCCTCTCTCCTCTCCTCTCCTCTCCTCTCCTCTCCTCTCCTCTCCTCTCCTCTCCTCTCCTCTCCTCTCCTCTCCTCTCCTCTCCTCTCCTCTCCTCTCCTCTCCTCTCCTCTCCTCTCCTCTCCTCTCCTCCCTTCTCATAGATCTGCCACTATTGAGAAGATTTTGGTTTTCCAACTTTAAAACTTCCTCTCAAGTGGTTTTACATTTCCCCATAGCCTCTAAAAACACATTTACCAGAAATTTTCTGTGGTCAGAAAGTCAAAGCTAATACAACTTCATACTATCAAGGAAGTTCCTGCAATTTTATAGTATAAAGGCTAATTGGTTCTACTTTTAGGAATTGAGATTTTCTTAACAAAGACTTGTCTGGATTCTCTAACTTTTCAAAGAAAACAGTGCACTGAAACTAGAACATTTTCACCAATAGAATCTAAAGATTTCTTAGATTGCAAACTAAATGCCCCTCCTACTAAAAACCTTCTCTGGGAGCATGAGGTTGTGATCAGGATTTCTGCACTGATTTTGATGCCATTTTCCCACTTTTCATTTCAGACTTGAAGCTTATGGGTCTCTCACCTTGGGAGCATCTAATTCTGTCAGAATTGTGTTAGAAAGGGCATAGATCATACAGACAGACTAAAACCTTTCCGTTTGGTGTTGCCTCAACAGAAGCTCTTGTTAGTGAGCACCCAGCATTCCAAGACTGTCAACTGTACAACTGTGCTACAGCAATGAGTGCAGGGAGCCATAAAACCAGTCAGAGCTTTGTGGAACCAGATCTCCTGCTTCTAACTTGCTTCCTTTCTCTTAGAGTTTCTAAAAAAGTTCCTGTGTCTTATAGCCACAGCCAAATATTTGCCACTTTGTGGATAGTGAAGTGTGACTACACATTTATTTCAGTTCACCTGAGTGGCACAGAGCTGCTGGCAGAGTTTGTCTCCATGTGTTGTGGTTATCTCATCACCATTCATTCCTTTCTGTTTCATGCATCACCTCAGCTTTCTGCTGTGAATTTGTCCTATCTTAGGACAACTCTGCAAAAGGGATTATCCTTCACCAGTGCCTTTGCACTGGATTGCTTCAAAACTGGCATCTAACCAAGACCATGTCCTTTCCAAATGCCACTGGACTTTCACTTCTGTGTTAATCCAGCAGCCAGTATTTGAAGACACGTTTTAATGAAAACCAAATATTTTTTAGTGAAGCCCAAAATATTGTTCTGTCCCCGAGAAGAGTTCCATTAAATTCTGCATCTAATGGACTTCCTAGTCCAGAGCCCAAAGTTTTGGTGCCAGAACTGACAGCAAACATCCAAACACCCTCTCTTTGCTGTGTGACCAATGCTTCCTCACCTTTTTGAGTGGGATGACACTAAATATATTGCTACATGAAGAAAAATTAGATATTCTTAAATTTTACAGAATCACAAAGAACATGCTGTCTGTGCCTTTCTTTTATCTCAGGTCAGACGAAATTAACCTAGCAAGGAGAATCTAAAATAAATATTTTTTAATATTTAACTAAGCTTATCAAGAACAGTGGATCTAGTAAGCAATAAGGTGCATTTCTAATATTGCCTGTTGATATTACATAATCCCTATTACTTTATCATATAAATGGCAAAAATAAATGGAAAATATAAAGCTATATGTAAATATAAAATCTATTTTGATTATATAAAATAAAAAGAAACACACTAAAGATGTATACAAATGAAAAATATATTTTTATTACATAAATATAAGATAAAAATAAATATAAAATATAAGGAAAAATAATAAAAATTTAATTGGAATATACAAGTGAGACCATTTATGTGGAAAAAAGCTATTTACATTCTATTATTGAATGTTTTCTGAAAATCTCATTATGTGTGCATTTGCTTTGTAAGGGGTGTGAATTCTGTTTTACATTCATCAAGAAAAAAGAAATATCATTGTTTATTATTGTTGGTCAATAACTGCACACGTGGCAGGGAATTCTGAGATTTTTTTGGCAGGCTACTGTAAAAAAAAATGTACACAACTTTTGGTCAAAATCATGTATTTAGAAATACTTATAATACATTTTTGATTATTGAAGTGAATGATTAAATATATATAGATTTTTTTTTTTAATTTTTTTTTTTTTTTTTTTAGATAACTCATATATCTATATAGTAAACTTCTGAAAAATTTCCTATGGCAAAAATGAGCACAAAGTGCTGCCAGAAAAAGTCAGGCTGAGAGCAGGACACCAACAAGATAAGCAGCCTGGAGCTGTTCACCTACTTGATAGCAAACTGGAGAGCTTTTCATTTTTTAGCATCAGCATTTTCCCAGTGCTCTGCTACAGCAGAAAATTATCAGCTTCTGTAACAGGTCCTTTAAATTATTAATCCAGTGCACTGTTTTCTTTGCAAAGTGACACAATTAGGGTATGCAAAGGTTTGATTTTAGTGCCTTGTTTGGCATAGTGGAACATGGCCAGAAAGATCCCTTTGCATAACGAGGGCAGAGATGATAATGTTCTGCTACATACACTGAAACACTCTAAATCACAGTTGTAGTGAATTATTTAATATCAAATGTTGGAGGCTAAAGAACTTAATTCTTCAGTTTTCCAAGCACGATGAATTTCCTTCTGCCATTGGCAAAGGCTTTTCAGAGATCCAGAGGTATGTCCATGAATTTTTCAATGGCTGTGGTGAGTCACAGCAGTAAGCAAAATGTTTGCAGGGAGCTGTAACACGAGTTTAATGCTGAATAAGACATTTTAAAAGCATAATCCAGCAACTGCACAATTTTTGCTTATTCTAAAATAAGTATTTTTTTAAAGGAACACCAACTGAAATTCTCAAAAACGGAGCTGTGGTTATTATTTTAAAGAAAACATGATAGGTGACTGCTGTGGCCTTTAAAGCAGTGGGCTTTCTGTGAAGTGCTTGGTGGAAACAGATTGTACTAAGTCTCTAGCTGTGCCTCTGGGAGAGGCACAGAGCTGCCAGTGACCAGCTGCATTTTGTGTAGTGCTGCTGAGAACAGCGTGTCAATATTTGTACAAACAGTGTGTCCTTGTTGTTTTACAGAGGGGACAAAAATTGTGCAGTTTCCAACTGTGTCTAAATTTGAGCCTTCCTGCATCTTGAAGATTAATCACATTTTTGAGGTAAGTAAGCAGGAAGTGGCTTCTAATCACTGAGCAATCAGGGGAAGGACCTGTGCTCTAGTAATGTGCCTGGGGTTTGCTGAGCCATAGCTGAGGGAAATGCAGGGATACCAGGATAACTGTTCCTCTGAATCACTATTTGTGAGACCATGTGATAGCAAGGATTAACTACAAAGAACAGAAACCCCCTTATATCCACCTATAGTGTAATACATTTCTCAAATTCACTGTTGTGTTTAGTTACAGAAAATGAGGGAGGAAACAGAAACAACTAAGTGTTCTGTGACTGTGTTCATTGCATATACATGAGCATGTTAAGGATAATTAAATATCTTCTGCTATTCTTAAAGCTCCATCATGGAAGCAACCCTACTGATATTCTTGTTCATTAACAGTTAAGGGCACAGCAGGGTATTCCACACTGATACAGAGCAGATTTGGAAGAAATTCCATGGAGTGAGTAGGATAATATAGTGTAGCAGTAATTCAGAAGTCCAGACCAGGGTCCCATTTTTTTGTATCTTTTCCTGCTTCGCTTTCCTGACTTGGATCTACTTTCAAAGGTTACAATGAAATGGCAAAGCATAAGGACCACAGCAGCGTCTGTCTCAGTCTTGAGAAAGCATCTAAAAACCCCATAACAATAAGATATCCCCTTCCCCAAGGTTTGTGTTCCCTGGGAAAAATTCCATATTCCCCCCTTCTAAAGAGAAAACCAAATCTTTCAATGTCTTTTTGATCCATTTGGTTCAGGTCTTTAGTAGGGAATGTTGTGCAAATGACAAAAAATCAATGAGAGCAGAGAAGCTGCTGGTTGTGCTGGACAGAGGATTCTGAACAGCAGAAGGCTGAGTGGCTGCTAGTCAGAGGGAGTGTAAGCAGGCATGATCACATTCATCTTTTACAGAGCATTTACAGAGAGCAGCAGCTCCACTAAGCAGCATCCTGTAAACTGAAAGTTCCGCATCCCACATGGGTAACAGCAAACCAAAACTGGGAAATCCCTTTACAGCTGGAAATTGGGGGTTAGGGGTTTGGTGTCTTGAAGTGGATGTTTTGGGGATTTGTTTCTTTTTCACCAAGTCATAGCATCTACATTGCTGATACAATGGAGCAGAAGAAAAATTCACAGGCAGAGCAATGAAAAGCCATTCAATTCAAATTGAGAACTTAAAGGGATAAAAAAGTATAACCTTACACTCTCCAATATCTGTTACTCCTAAAGAAAGTTCTTCAGTACAGTGAGAAGTGAAAGGCTGAATTCAGGAACTATTACCTGAAACATGAAAATTAGAATGTTCCTAAACAATCTGTTTAAAAGAAGACGCTATAACAAGCCTACCTGTCAATAGTTACAACATCATCAAAGTTACAGAATTATTTCAAAGACAAACACAAATACACACTTTTCATTCCAAAAGCAGATTGATAAGAAATTAAATTCTCACAGAAAGTGAGAATTTTCCAGGAACTTTTAATTACTTCACTGCCTTTCAAGGTACAAATCTATGCAAATAAATCAGAAGTGAGCTGATACTAAGTATTACCGTGTATTAGTTTAAATCAAATTTCTATACAACTAGAACATTATAGTGTGCTAGAAATTATACATATACATCATTTAAACACAGTTCATTAATTTATTTTGTCATTTTTATTGTGCTTGTAGTAACATAATACAGCAGTTCCTCGAAATAAAAACATTAGGGCAACTGTGCTTCTCTAAGTTAGAGCCATGTAGCCTCTCTCAAAAATACATAAAGACCTAAACACAAAATTATATTGCTAGCAGAAGATGTAGGCACTACTTAGATGAAGCAGTAGTATGAAAAATTAAGATGAGTACCATCTGAAATTATGACTTTCACGAAGCATCTCAGTAAGTACATAAAAATATTTACTGTCAACTAGAAAATACTAATAAGAAGGAAAAGCCAGAGATGTTTAGTCCATTAAAGGAAATTCCCCCAATACATTCCTTTTTAGAAAACAATCTCCAACAGTTGGGTATAACGGGCAAAAAAATTTTAGAAGCAGTATTCACTGATAAAGAGAATCACCACCAATCTGTGGGAAGTGGAAGTCCTTGGTTTTGTTTACAACATCCAAGAATCAATGTCAGTATGTAAAGTATATTCAACATTTATAAAGATTTTCAAGCATCTCTGAAAATGTAGATGGATTGCAGCCATGAATGAATGGCTATGGAAACCAGTCATGTCTGTGACAATGGCCATGACTACATTACTCACACTTACTACAATCCACTGAAGTTTTTAAAGAGTGGGGTGGAAGTGTATTCTGCCTGAAAAATGTGCTGAGGTGTTTTATTTCAGTGACAGCAATGAACCATCAGCACAGGACATAAATTTGTCTATGAAATAGGGGCCTTCTGACCATTCCTGCCAACTTCTGCAGTCAGAGGCATGTGCTTATGCTCAAGGACAAACACTAATAAGCTTTTTATCCTATCTCTGTTAATCCTTACACCCCTTTCTTAAAACATAAACAAATCTCAAACTCAAGTATTGGAATGAAGGTTCAATAAGATAAAAAGAGTAAAAAGTATATAAAAACAAAACAAAACAAAACAAAACAAACAAAAAAAAACAAAAAAAAACAAAAAAAAAAAAAAAAAAAAAAAAAAAAAAAAAAAAAAAAAAAAAAAAAAAAACAGGAGAAAAATGGGGAAAAAATGAAAAAAAGATAATTTGTACAGCCAAGAAAGGAGAGGGTGTCTAGACATTTAGACATTTTGGGAGCCAGTTGCTAAAAAGAGATGTAGCAGGAACAAGTTCTAGGCAGGGCTTCCACAGTACAAAATGTTCCAAATGGAGCAACACAATGGTTTGCAGTTTTTATAAAAATAACTGATGAGCTTCCCAAAAGGAATCTCTCAACAGATTGGACTAATACCAATAAACCTTGACATAAAGAAGGCTAAATCAGCTCAAATGGAGACTTGTCTTGCCAGAAATATATTGTACTTGAGATAAACCAATGATAGCCTGAGAGGCTGCCCACAGCCATTTCTGTCAATGCTGTTCTGTGAAACCAGATTGCCTTGTTCTTCTCTCTGGCAGAGTCAGAAATCACACTTCAGTTGTTCAGGATATTAACTCGCTCCTATTGATGATTGATTTGCCCATGGGCAATGCAGGCAGCTGCTTAGAAAAGCAGAGAGAAAAAAACCCCCAAACATCTGTAGTTCTCCCCTGCCGTGGTTTATGATAACTGGAGCTTTACCAAGGTGTTTGTCTCTCTCTGGTGAGAGGGCTGGTGCCTAGTGCTGGGGAGAGGGGCAGGAGGAGCTCCCCCAGACCAGGCATCAGACACAATCCTTTATTTCCCTGTCTTCTTGGAGTGAGCAGTAGCAGCAAGTCCAGCTTGACACATTTTCTCACCACCTTCCTCTTCCCTCCTTGTAGGAGGAGCTGCTCAGTCCCAGCCAACCTCCCCTCCCAGATCTGTTTCTTGGAGTAGCACAATTCAGCATTAGTTCCAAGGCTTGCTCTCTCTTTGGTGTATATATTCAAGTGGGGGAATTGCTGTTCCAGGTAAGGCTAGAATCTAGGAAGACACTGAGAGACAATATGGAGGAAAAATATGACTTCAGAATAAATAAATATTAATCCTGTGGTTCCATTTCATTTCATATGAAATGCTTTATAGAACATACAAAAGGGAAGATGCAGCACAGCATGAGATGAGGATGGTGTAATCTTATTTGATCTGAAATCTCCCCTAGAGGATTGCATTACACTTACCTGTCCAAGGGTAGCTTCAGACTTTTCATTTAATTTCAGTTTTCCATTAAAGTACATAACTTCTCTTCATTGGAAGATAACTTCTAAAAATCACCCTAACATAAAACTCTGTTTCTAAATGTATTTATTATAGATGAGTTTTTGTGTGTCTGTTTCAGTACTTTTCCAAACAAGTGAAAAAACTTGGCTTGGGGATTTTCATTAGTTCCTTCCCAGTCTGCATACAGAATTTGCTTTCCCATCTCTTTCTATCTTTTTATGAACTGTGTGATTTTACTTTAACAGTATTTTTATTTTAGAGCTTCAGTCATATATGTTATAAAGTCCAGTAAAATTCTGATTTCAGCTTTAAAAAGTACTAAGAAACACCTTTTTTTTTGTTTTTGCTTCAAATCTCACATCTAAGGCAAAAAACCCTAAGAGGAAAAATGGGAAAAGAAAAGTGGTTTGTAGGAGAAAGGAAGAGAGAAAATCTATCACTTTGGGGATGAGGGTTATATTGGTGGGCTGTAGTTTGAGGTGTGGTCATATATTCATATCATATTATTCAAACAGAAATCCTGGAAGTCCTTGAGAGGACCTGCATGGTGTACCCTGACAAGAATTTGATTGTTATTCTGAGGTCATGTGAAGTGGTGTACAAAAATAGAAGTTAACATATTTCCTAGTATTTTTTTTTTCAATACCTAGTATAAGTTTACTCTAAAGTCCTTGAATTCCTCAACAGCATAATCTGGCAGAGGAGGCATCCTTCTGTGATTGAAGGTAGGGTTTCCAGACTGCCAGCATACCATGTAATTTGACTTACAGACTTTTTGAGTTTTAGAATTTTCTCTATCTGAAGACTGATAAACATCAAAACCACAAGATTAGGCTGAGCTTGATTGTCTGTTAACCACATATTTTTGCAGCTTACTTGAATTTCACATCATTTGAATGAGTATGAGTATGGTCCTGCAGATGTGGGATGAGACTGCTGTGATCTGATAACTGAGATAAACAGGAGGTGGCCAGCACTCTCTGTTATCCATTCGTGGGTACTGTAATCTAAAACTCTTATCTTTCCTTGTGCTTCTTCTTCTTTAGGGATACACATAAGTGGGACTGGTGAGGGAGTCACAGCCTGCAGAAGGTGGACTGACTCATTATCTTATTTCCTTTTTACACTGCTCTTCAGCCTCATGGATGCTCATAAGCACCAGGTTCCCCATTTCAGATCCAGTGTCAGTGCAGGGCTTCAGGAAGCCCCCTTCAGATCCCTCCACTTCCTGGTGTAACACCATGAAATTAAGGGAGAGAAGGTGAGGAAAATATACAGAAAAGGAAGCAATGCAGACAAAATTAGAAGAAAGTGATATGTGCATTTCTACTGCATCTAAGCACTTAGGAAGAAACAGTCCTGCAAAAGGTTCTGGCTGGTGGGAGCAGCACGCGAGGCTGAATAGAAAAGATGTACAGCAATATACTTTATAAACACTGCCAGTGGAATTACTGAAAGGTTTTTTGGAAGCAGGACATGCATTTCTGCATATAAATGTCTTGCTGATCAGTTAGTTGCCATCAGTGTAAGGAAGCAGCTCCTACATTCCCTGAGTTATTAGAGACCCTGGCATTCATCACTAACCAAGCTTGGTGAAACCATAACACTTAAATGCACCCAGTGGGTATCAGGCCTTTTTCCGTGTAGGGCTGAGCAGAAATGCAGCACAAGCCAGTCCATTACTGGAAAAGCTAGTACTGAACTGTGAATATAATTTCTGATTGTACAACACAAGACATAGGAATTCCCTGAAATCTTGTTTGAATAGAACCACTCTTGCAAAACTCCCTCTGCAGGCTCTTTGTAATTATCAATCAGTGAAACAATAAGAGATGGAGGGGAAGGAAGATCAGGTACCATAAAATGAGCACATTTCTCTATGTATGAGGTTTCAGCCCAAGACCTTTGTTTTCTGTCACCACCTGAGCAATGTTCTAGTTTTCATTGAATGCTCAACAAAAGAAGGAAACAGGTAGTACTTAAAGTAGCTTAAAGTAGTTAAATAATTTCCTTACTTTAATAGCTGTTTTCAAGTCTTGAATACATCCTTAAAAACCAAAACATCCTAGGAATTTCTGAAGTAAAGATCATTCATACTTCCTAAGGTAATAAGGCTCACACAAATTTATATGCTCCTATTGTGAAAACACACAGGATATGTTTCAGATCACCTACTTTGGTGCCAATGAGAAACTTGAAGAACAAGTAAGACTCTTGGGATGAATTCAGAGAATACCAGTATTCACTGTCCAGCATGATGTAACCCTGAATGTAGTCAGGTTCAGATTTATATTTTATGCCATAAGGTCCTTCTAATAATCTTGATCAGAGCAGCCATGGATATTTCCACCTAACTGTCATCCTCAATCAGACTTTAAAAGGTGAATTTAACTCTCCAAACAGAGGGGAGAAATCCTTTTTCTGGTTTTACCCATTGTCAAGTACTAGATATGAAGAAAAAATATGTACATTCATGAGTGCCTATCCACTGCAGAGAACTGAACCACTAGCCTACAGAGCCATCTTACTTAATGATCTCTTTCTTAGCGTTTTTGGTTGTTGATAGAAAAGTCTAAACTAAATTTCACACTCAACACCCTTTGGGGAGTCCAGGAACTCTCCTGGAGGTGACAGACTCCTACCACTGACTGCACCAGGAACCTCACTGCCCAACTTGAGCACTCTGACTCACCTCACAGGTCCAGGTCAGCCCTGCTGCACACTGGGGTGGCTAATACAGATGCTCAGAGGCATTTTGAATGGTCATTTTGAATCTGAGTGAAATCAGTAACTGGATACTGAGGTGACTAGGAATTCCTCAGTTAATCTGGACTAATTTCATTACTAGCTTTTTCTTTTTTATCTTTTTTTTTTAATACTGTTTTGTTTTTTCTCCTTTGAGTCCTGGAATCCTGTCAAGAGCAATGACCATGTATTTGGAGGCTCTAGAAAAAAATCCTCAGCCTAAACAAAGTTTCTCAAGTCTTTGTAATTTTCTTTAAAGTAAGTAAAGAGATGTGTTTTTACATGTTCATAAAGGCACAAGGCATAAAGGTACAATATTTCAGTGTATCATTCAGGAAGGAAAGAGAAACAATCATTAGGATTTTTGTAGATAGCCAAAAAGACTATTTGAGGAAGAAGTCACTGAGCTCGCTAAATTTTGTGAAGGCACACTAAGATTCACATGAATGAGAAGAAAAATGAAATGCAATAATACATAGGACTTCAAAAGCTTCAAAATTTGCATTCTGTCTCTCTGCATAAATATTCTGGAATTAGTTTGCCATAATGGTGTCTGATGTGTTACTAAAATGCCTATGATTCCCATTTCCTTCATATATAGCATCTTACAGAGCTAAACTACCACTAAAGTAAGAAGGTTTTCATAAGATCTAATAGAAACCTTCCCTGTCTTAAATTATGACCTTTTTTTCCTTACCTGAGTATTTGATTTTCATTCTCTTGAAAATGCATGTTTGGTATTTTTAGGCTATCATGAGCACTTTCATACATTATTTCCTTTTCAGTTTCTCTTCCAAACTTAAAAAAAATCAGGATTTTTTTCTTTAATTTATTTTCACAATGACCATTATTTGCATAAGCTCATTTTTTTACAATGCCTAGTGCAACTTGTTTTTGGTTTGTTAATTAAGCACCCTTGCATATTTTTTAACAACTAATAATAGAAAAACACATCTAAGCTGTCAAAACTATTACAAATTAAAAAAACTATGATCGTGCCTTCAAATTGCATTTATTCTACTAGATAAATACTTAAAAATAATTCTACGTATTTCTTGCAAAAATTAGATCATAACAGAGGTCAGTTGCCCATTGCATTCAGATGGTGTTTATTCAAAAAGTAGTAATGTGAATGTACAGAACATTTCTGTCTAGAATGTGCCAGACATTTTCATTCAGAAAATGTGTAACAAGGAGAAAGAAGACTTTTGCCTCCATGTTGAGCTTCTGCACTGTGCTCTAAGAGACTTCTCTAAGAATATGATGAAACTGAACACCTTCCCTTGTATTATGAAACTCCACTTGTATTTCAGCCATGTAATGGTATTTCTGGGAAGAGCTCTCCTTGATGATGTTGACTTGGATATTATCAGCCATAATTCCTTTCAGCTAAGCCTGTTATGACAGATCTGTAACTCTAAGACAGGCATCATATTCAGAAGGTGTCTGTATATGCATTCTCTTCTTGCCCTTAGTATATATGAAGAAATGAGGCTTTCAAAATTTATTCCTCCTAAAGCCTTGTCTCTTTTTTCCCCTCATATGATTCCCATGTACACCCACACAGACTCAAGGCAATTCAGAACTTGGCCTGTAGTAAAACAGAGGTTTTTCTATATTGAATCATAATTCAGTGCAGTCAGATACATGGTAACCATTTTTTTTTTTTTTTTTTTTTTTTTTTTTTTTTTTGCTTGTGCTGTTCAATTATATTTCTTTTTCTGCTAGAGAAAACAGTTCTGTTTTATTTCTGTTGGTCTGGATTTTTGGCTTTGGGTTTGTTTTGTTTTGTTTTGTTTTGTTTTGTTTTTTTTAATCAGAAAGATGTGAGTTCTGAGCAAGTGTTTTATTATTCAGACTGCAAGATAAAGAAGCAGGTAGAATTTATGCCAGAGATGGATTCCATTCCTAGCTACCAGTTAGGTATAACATCTGACATAAAACTGTCCTTGTCAAAGTGACATCTAGATGAATAGTTGAACTATACAATTAATCTGGTAAAGGGAAATTAAATCTATTATCTTGCATGAAGAACAGGGAAAAAACCCAACCACCCTACACACAAAAGATCTCTTGTCAACACAAAAATGAATGTAGGTGACAACACATGGACATTTCCTGTCTCCCATTGCCCTTGGTCACCATTTTAGTTTGTGTTCATAGATCAGCCACTGGACTACTAACAAAATATGTGATGTATCAATAAAATTACTACATCTTTTCATTTCTATTACAGCATGTTGGCAATTATCACTGGCTTTGGCCATTGTATAATTTTCTGTCAATTTTCCAAATTTTTTTTTGGAGTACTCATGAATTTCACATGGACCTTTTGCCCAGCAGGTCTTGGAGTTTTTCAGGATGTCTCTGGTGTGGCAGCCTCCTGTAACCTCTGCAGGCAGCTGCCAGTAACAAGTCAGCTGTGCTCGTGCACTGAAGTCTGGAAAAGCTCCTAACTTCAGGATCTTTACTCAGTGTTTTCCTAAAATGGGAAGCTGACCTTTGTCTCTTGGAGTCCTTCTGGACTTTGCTGACATTGTCATTTGTCCAACAACTTTGAGAAAATCAGTTCATCCACAGCTTCTGCACCAGCTACTTGCATGGGAGAAGGACACTATTAAAATTCTCCCTGGAGAGCTGCTGAATTTAGAACAGTGGAAAAAAAACCAAGAGGGTTCTGAGGCAAAGGATTTTCTTCTGGTGAGAAACATGCTCAGAACAACTTTTGTGCCAATATAAGATACAGAAAGATTTTAGTATTCTTGATGAAGGTGAGATCTCTTCACTGCATACTTCAAGTATGAGAAAAAACTGAACTATGGAAGTGTCTATTATTTTTTATTGTCTTTAAAAATGACTGAAGGTGACTTGTTCAGATGCAGGCTTGTGCACTGTAGGCATCTGCAGACAGTTGCAACTCATGTCAAAATACACATTTCAAACATCAGGCACAGACTAAATTTTTATTAACCATTCATTATTTCAATTATAAATAAAGAGTATATATAGCATAAAAGTGAACAATAAATTATTACATATACACAAAAACTGCAAAACCTCTCAGTTTAATCAGTAAGTTACACACTTGCCATGGAAATTGGTATGTTCGGCTCTG
This sequence comes from Muscicapa striata striata, assembly GCA_030060385.1. NCBI lineage: Eukaryota > Metazoa > Chordata > Aves > Passeriformes > Muscicapidae > Muscicapa > Muscicapa striata. The sequence goes on along the minus strand of JAREIS010000025.1, from coordinate 1,221,218 downwards.
GCCTGCTGTATAAGCACACAACAGTATGTTTTGGATAAAGGGGTAAGGTGAAAGGGAAGAGAGGAAGGATGAATTAAAGAGAGAGAGGTAGAGGGAGAGACAAAAATTATGTTCTGTTATTAAATAATTTATGTAAATATCATATATGTGTGTATTTGCCATGTAAGGGGTGTGAATTCTATTTATGTTCATCAAGAAACAGAAAGATAATTGGTTTATTGTTGTTAGTCATTAAATACACCTGTGGCAGAAAATTCTGAGATTTCTTTGACAGGATACAGCATGTGCAATATTTTTGTTCAAAATCAGGTATTTTGAAATACTTATAACATTTTTTTACTTGAAGTGAATTATAAACATATATAGAATTCGAATTTATATCCACCTTTTCTGAGTTGAGGTGATTTAGTTTATATGACACACATATAAACCTCCCACAGTGCAGCTTGAAGTCATTTTCTCTTGTTCTTACACATTTTACCTGGGAGAAGAGACTGACCTTCACCTGTTTACAGCTTTCTTTCAGGCAGTTGCAGAGAGTGATAATGTCCCTCCTGAGCCTTCTTTTATCCAGAATAATCACCCCAGCTCCATCAGCTGCTCCTCAGTAGATTTGTGCCCCAGAACCTTCCTCCACTCCATTGCCCTTCTTTGGCAAGACAATTTTACAATTTGCCCTTACTGTGCAAGAGCATATTTCCCAAGATGATGACAAAGGGAAGTTCTGAGCAGGTGACTGATCAGTGCCTTGAGCAAAAAATGACAGTTCTGGATACAGACTACAGGCAGGCCAATAATTCCAGCAGATTACCAGGGAACACATCATTGCCTGTCCTCTTCTGAACAGGAGTTCCAGGTGTTAGCCTTGAGGATTCTCCATAAGCCAGAGAAAAAACTGGTTGGAAAAATAGAAAAATAGCTTGCTCTGCTTTTCACTTGACAGTACATAGGGTTTCATCAGGAGTGGAAGGGAGCCAGATGCTCACAGAACACTGCAGGATCACTTTGCTGAACAGGTTTTGTGTTCCTGAGTCACACAGGTATTGCCTTCCAAGCACATGGATCAGGATAGATGGTACAGTAAAATAAGCAGGATGCTCCAGCCATCTGAACAGAAGTGCCATGTCAGCTCCAGAACGTGTGACTCACACCTATGGGGACTGAGAACAATTATCACAGTCCTGCTCAAGTCTATTAATAAACTGTCACTCGTCAAACCAAATGGGTTGTAAGTAATCTGCCTCTAGTTGTGCCAACTTTGTCTGGCCAAGTGTATGAATTGTTCAGGGAATGTGATAAACACATTAAATTCTTTATTGGGATTGTCCTAAGACATACAAGCACAAAGAATCCAATTCCAGGAAAATTGCAAGGCATTCTTGAGTTTACTAATATAGCTGATGCCTGTAAATTCAATGTATAACTGAGGGCAGGGGGCAAATACTGAGTAAGAAAATGTTTCTTTCTGTCACATGCCACAAGATAATCCATGGGAGCAGGTCATGAGGAAAAGCAGCATGCATTGCTGAACCATGTCTGTGAGGAACAGTTTAACTGCACAGTGGAAATCTGAACAGAGTATGGGATTGAATACATGTGTATGAGAAGTTTGATCACAAACACAGGAGGCTGGTCCTGCAGCATCTGTGCTTCAGTTTTAAAAACTGAGCACAGTTTTAAAAACTGAGCAGGTACAAATGAAATATGAGACCCAAGCAGAGCACCCCACTGAAACACGAGTCATGACTGCTTAGCCAGCAGGACTGTGACAGGTATGTGAGCTGGAATCACACAGGCAGTGCCTGGCATCTGACCAGCAGCTCAACCCAGACGTGACTTTTCATCAGGGTGACTCTGGAGCAGCAGAGGGCATGAAGATAAATGGCCTGGCAGAGTTGTGTGAAATATCAGTAACACGGTTTGCTAGCTGCACAGCACGTTAAAATGAGACAGGCACTGCAGTGACTTCTGAAGAAAATGTCACCCTGCATCCCATGAAAGGGCTACCACAGCAGATTTAGTAATACAAAAACACAACATCAATTGCCAGAATAAACAAAACATTTCAGACATTGCACACTATAACATGAGGTAACTCAAGTTATCCTACAGCGGGACTTAAACACCTGCAACCTTACCTTGCAGAATCTCTAATGAGAAAATTACTCAAACAAGCAAATATGAAAACAGACATCGTTCAATGAGCTGGCAGATTCTGCTCCACACTTCAGTTAGAGGAAGACTCAGATAAAGCTAACTTTGAGACATGAAAGACGCTAGAAAGGGAAGAAATGAAAGAGACATTTTCACAAAACATCTTTAGCTGACAAGAAAACAAGATCTCAAAAGACTAGAAAGTAAGCCATCTCAAATGAGTAACTTTGAGAATAAAACAGGAGGGATATTTAATTCTGGAAAAGATTGTCTGATTTTGAGAAGGAGAAGACATCACCCCTGAAAGCATAGACTAATATGCATTCTGAAGTTACAGTGGTGTTCCCCATCTCAACATGTCATTTTATAATTACACAATTACATTTCTTTTTTTACCCTTTGTTGAAGGTATAGAACCACTCCTGTCTGTGATTTCTTAAGGAACACTTAGACAGTACTGGCATTCACAAAATGTTTGGCTAGTCTTGTGAGATATTCCCTTTCTTTTGCACCTAAGTCCTGACCTCAATTCTTATGGGACCTGAGGTTTCAGAAGTTTACATTTTTCCCATCAACTTATTGAATGTGGGTGGAATTCTTAACATATGTGCTTAGGATCTCCCTTCCCAAATACCCAGGAAGCCTCAATCCATTCAGGAGAGTAATAAAAACATTTTGTTTTTGTTTTTCATTCCCTATCTAAGAATTGAACATTTTGGGGTGGAGGACAACCTAGCTCAGGAAGAAATGCTCAGCTGTTAAAAATTTCTCTAAGGGGAGTGGGAGCTGAGAAGAATGAGATAATTTCCCTTTTCCCTTGAATTCTTCCCAGGACAATGCGTATTTTTCTGGGGAAAATGTCAGCTAGAGTTGTATTAATTAGAGCACTGCTTCATAATTAGAATAGAAGAATACCAAAAACATCATTAATCCTTAAAATTCCCGAAGAGTTAAATTCCCAGTATTATCTCCATATGCTGCATGGTTTGGGATGAGGTATGTCATGTCACCACCTCACAGTATTGCAGGATTCCATCAAGGCAGAAAGCTCTTTAGGTATTTAAAGACCTTTAAAAGTTAAGGAGATCTGACCATGGAGAAAGGCAATGTATAGGACTAAATTGGAGTCTAAAATGGTTAGAAACCACAAAGGTAATAAGGGACAACTTTTTTTCTCTGGAGAAATAACTTTTATTTCGGAAGTTACACTGAGCAAGACAGAAGAGTTTTCCCAGAATTATTTCAAGAAAAATTTCCCAGAATTATTTCAAGAAAATCTCTCTCTTCTGCCTTACCACATTTAGGTGCCATGCTTTATCATTTTAAATATTTAATGTAGGGTTACAACAGAATGAATCTTTAGAATTGTAAAAAGTTTAAAAATTTGTTTCAAAAATCCTGTCTAGAAACTCATCAAAATAAGGATCTTATTTAGTTATTATGTCCTGGAGTGTGAATGAAAGATAATATATAATGCAGATGTCAGCCAGCTTCCATAAGTATGTAATATAAGAATCCATGCAGAATAAAAAATGTTTCTTTGGATGAAGTGCATTAGCTCAGCAGCAGAACAAGCTCTTCTACAGTAATTTCCATAGATGTTGTGGTAATATGGAAACAGTTCTTACAGGCATTTTGTGGACACTGTCCACACAGAGTAGTTCAGTTCAGCTGACATCCTGGAAATCACTCCAAGCTCTGAAACTACACAATTACATCCTTGTCAGCATTCAGAAATCAGATTTTATCCAGCCATTACACAGCTGTGTCAGTACAGAGCTACATGCATTCTGATGAGGGGACTGCAATCAAAAGTTTTGTTAGCTGGAAAAAGTCTGCCAAATAAAAGAAGAGGAATGCTAATCTGCTGGGAAAAATTGTCTTTGTTTTTTCCATAATTTGTATTGCATGTTTGTTTGACACTAAAAGCAAAGGTTAAAATATTTGTTATTTAAAGGGTCTACAAGTCAAATCAGAATTGTGTTTGCTTTTACTCTTCATTAATTTCTGGCTATCAAGGAACAATGGGACTTGATGAGTCAATAAATGCTCTACTGGGAATTAGAATTGTTCAGAGTGGGATGTTGACAAAACATTTCCCCATTGTTTTAAGCTCTTTTTTTTTTTTTTTTTTTTTCTAACGTACCGTGTTGACTGTTCACCTTGTACTAGAAACTTAATCCTTTTGTCAGAGATAGCAAGCATCACCCATTTTGCCATTAAGACTCCCTTTTCCTTTTTCTCCCCCTGCAAAAAATACCAGCTGCACCTCTAACAGGAATCAGCAGGAGAGAGTCTCAGACAATTCAGTGGAACTCCTTGAGTTCAAAAACCTCAAACCATTTTATAATGCTCTAAATCCTGACTGTTCTTTTCCATTTTCTTGTGTGAATCAGGAATAAGCCGCAAGAAAAATTAAACTTACCATAGCAGAGAGATTGTTTGTTAATCTTTGTAGAAAGGTCAGAGCCTGAAATATTTGCTGTTCTTATGTGAGAAATCAGGGGAAATTGCCAAGGTTAGTGCAGCTCTGTCAAACACATCTCAGACATCCTCTGAGCACAGATTGGAAAAGGGTATTGGCTCAAGAGACACTGAAGGGTTTGGGCTTTTATAGCTTTGCACTGGGTGTTGCTTTTTTTTTGCACTGATCAGCCCAATATATATAGATATATAAAGTTTCAGACTTTTAGAAGGACTAGTTCTTAATCTGAACACAGCAGCTCAGCCACTCATCTACTGTGTCAAAAATTGGCATAGGTTTCCTGATAACACAGACAGTGTTTCAGCTGAAGTACTGGCAAACTTGTCAGAACTCAGTGGGTCTTACCTGGACCAATACTCAGCCATTGAGTTCCCCTAGTGCTCAACAAACTTTTCTCACACAGTCCATTGAATCAGCATAAGCTGCAATTACAGAATGAAGGATAATAAGGACAGCTCACCTATGTCATGGTGGGACTAAGATTTTCACGAAAAGGGGAAAGTATTGCTGCTTATATCAATACTTGAGGAAAAAATGTTTGACAGGATTGAAAATGTGGGAACTCTTTACTGTTTTTAAAATATTTTCTTTTGACATCTGTTATGTTGTTTCTATCCTTCTTTCTTTTTTTTCCCCACCTCTTTAAGCATTAAAAATAAACTACCACATCATTCCTTTTACCTTTCTTACAGAACAGAACTAAATGGCTTTGCAAATATTACTGTACTGTATAGAGCTAAGAGCCAAAAATTCTTTTTTCTTCGACTATTTGGTAAAGTTTCCTAGACAGAAGATGGCAAATGGAGGAGTGAGTGGCCAAAATGACAGAAAAATCTTAGATTTTACTTAGATTTTCACATTTATATTCTGTGCAGAAAAGGGAAACAAAAAGCTTAAAAAGAGGTAGAGTAAGTAAAAAGAAAATAATTAAAGATTTTTTTTTGTTAATATTGAATTTTAATTTTTGTTAATATTGTTAATATTTTGTTAATAAAAAAGTAGCAAAACTAAGACCTTAGTAACTCATAGACAAGCTTTACAAATTAGAGCTAAGATCAAACTAGTTGAAATCTCTCTAAAAAAACTATAGAACTATTTTTGTTGGGAGGGATCTCCCGTGGTCTCTAGTCCAACCCTCAGCTCAAAGTAGAAATAAGTTCAAACTTAAAGTTTCCCAGGGCTTTTCATTGCAGAATTATTGAAGCTTCTTCTGGGTCCCTCTTGCATTCTTGTGCAAAGCTGAGGACTGAGATCCACCTGGTCTTTGGTGACAGCAGCCAGGCAGTGCCCCTGCCCCTGTCCCTGTCCCTGTCCCTGTCCCTGTCCTGCACAGGTGACAATCCAGCCTGCACAGGTGACACAGCACAGCCCTGCTGGGGACACTGCCTCAGCCCCACAAACATTCTGACCCCGTGCCACAGATAAGGCTCTTAACAGGTCTCAAAAGCTAAAATGCCTGTCCCTGAGCAGGTATCTTTGCACACTGGTAATTACTGAAGTCTGGATGGATTTGTCAATATTTCTTTTTTCCCACTGCAATGTTGCCAGTGTGCAACTGGGAGAAATTCAGCAGCCAGACAGAAGAGATGAGCAGTTTCCTCTGATTCTAAAAAGCATTGTACTGAAGATTTTTCAAACTTCCTTTATTTAGAAGCATACTGAAGGATTTGTATTAGAAGGTCCTAAATTTAGAGAAATTTATTCTTTCTAAACCCTCCTCCTTTTTCATCCACGTCATTCTGCTAAATTTTATCAGGGAAAAGGCAAAACATTCATTATAAAAAGATGCCTAAATTCCAGTATGGACAAATTGTAAATGCAAAGACCTAGAGAGAAAGTAAGAGACAATACTTAAAAGGTATGAATGTCCTAAGCTATTCCTCTTTCTTTGATTGGGACATGTTTAGAACTTTCAGATGAAACTGAAAATGAAAATGAAAACCTAAGTTACTTGAGAAGTCTATTAGCAGGACGATCTATATCATTTGCCAAAAAATCCCAGATCAGTACAACTTTAATATAAAATAAAAACGTGCAACAGGAATCTGAAATGCCTCATCCATGAATTCGGAAGCGATCACTTGAAAGAGCCTCTCAGACAGTCTGAGAGCTTGTACAGCTGCAAAATGCTTTAGTGAACACTCTATATTATCAGCACCACCTAGAGTGAATCACCAGAAACAACGCCAGCCCCAAAACTAATACTCTTTACAAAGCATAACTTCATTTCAAAGGAGCATTTTTCAGACTTACCTTCAAAGACTTCCATACCAAATAAAGGTGGTTGAAACAATAGAAGAGAATCAAGGGGTGAGACCATATTTTTATTATTGCACATAGAAGAGGTCAAGAAGAGATATCAAAAAGCATTTTAGAATCAAATGAACCCTGTAAGGCATTGTCTGTTAGTTCTGGCTTAATCATCAGCAGAAATTTTCTCAATCAAAACATTGTTAGTGATGATGAGGAGGAAGAGGAAGAGGATGTCTAAAGCAAAACAGAATCCTGTTTACTCTCTAAAAAAACAGAAATAGATTGTTGAGGGTTTTTTTTTTTTTCAGTAAACTATTAAGAGTTTGAAGGTAGAACTGAGTAAATAAAATGGATAATATAGAGACTGCATGTTTATGAAATAATTGGTTTTATCTTTATTTATGTACATTCTCTTAACAGTCTGCTTGATTTAAAGCCAATTCTTGTGCATAGTCATAATAACAGAGAATGTTACAAAACTTCTTTTATGGGATGCACATTGATTTTCCATTATTTTCCATCTAGGAAAAATTATGTAAATGAGGATTCATTTACACCCATCCAGTAAAATGAATGGTGCACCCTTAACCTCTTCCAGCTTGATACCACAAGAATTAAATGCACAATTAACAGAGCTATACTAGTAAATGTGTAGAACAACTCAGTAGTGAATTGGGCCTGTAATTTGGAGATGATGTTCATCTCCATGATTTGTGATATCAGCTAATGTTTAGTCCTGTTAGTTTTTCAAGCCCCTGAAATCCATAGGAACACTGTACTTGCCTACAGTTCTGATAAACAGACACCTGGCAGGGACATCACACTTACAAAGTTGCTTATATTCATTTTTTAAACAAATCAGTTACTACTATGGCTGTGTAAAGATCTTATGATGGCCTATTTTAAACAATAAACAAAGTAGGAATATAGGCTTAACAAAACAGAGAATTTTCTTGCATTGTAAATACATATGCAAAAATTCAGCCATTAACAAGCACTGATTGTTCATTTCAGGCAACTCAGTGCAAGAAGACTGAAAACTGCATGGCTTCATTTGCTGCTGACTGAGGAATGCACTGACACACCACAGCTTTGTGTGTTTACTGCAGCTTGTGGTCTGAAGGCTAAGCCTGAGAGGTCAGTCAGTGCTGCATGGGATGGGCAGAGCAGGGGACCTGTCTTTTTTCAGAAGACAGCTCTCTCCTGCACTGACAGCTCAGAGTTCATGAGAATTCACTGGTGATATTTATTCTGCTCACTCTCATCTTCCCCACCCAGCAGCAGCTTCCTGTTCACTGAGCTCCACACACCTCTGCTGTGGGGAAATTTCTTTTCACTAGGATGGGATAAGTTTGCCCTCTGACCTAAAAATGCTTTTAACATAAATCAAAAAAAACCTGCATGCCTATTTTGCCCTTAAACATTATTTTCATGCTGAACCTTATATATTTACATCCTGTGGAGTTAGAGCATTATTAACTAGTATTAGTGAATAATTGGAGAATTGTAATATCATTTCATGGTCATGCTTTTTATATAACCATAATACTTTATAAACTGAATAAGTCTAGAATGAATTATAGTCTTTCACACTAGTGAGATTTATTTAATTTAGATCCTTAATCTGAAAAGAAAGGGCAAAGAATAAAGTATTTTTATCTTTTAGTTCTGACAGTAATTCTACATCTTTTCACTGCCACACTTTTACAGTAGATATATTTTCTCAATATACTGCTGACACCACATGCCAAGTAATATTTCCATCATATCACATCACATAAAATATTTCTATAATACTATTGCACTATGAAGAAACTAAGATGAAAGTATTATATCAGTGGGGAGAATCTGACCTGAGACCTTTCTTACCTAAGAACAGGTATGGTGTTTTCAGCCAAAACTGATAACTGCTGATAAAATAATTTTAAAATATGGCAAAGACTCTGACATTAATCAAGGAATGTCTGCACAAAATTATTACAAAGACATTACAAATTACTGTAAGGTGTCCTTTACCATTCCAAGAAAATAAATGTGCTTGAAAATACAGCAAACATTCCACATGCATGTTAATAAATCAAAAAATAATAAATCAAAATAATAAATAAGGAATGCCTTTACTATGTAAATTAAAATTCCGTCATTTGAAAATACAGCATGTATATATTTAGAGCTATGATCACTGAGAAAGATGAAAACCAAAAAATGTGAATGCTGTGGGTTTTTTGTTTCAGGGCATGCATACTGCTTCCCAAGCTGAAAATTTTACTCTATGGTTATTTCCAATGCTGTTTCAAGACATTTTGCACATATTTTTTTGAGTGTGAAAAACAAAACCTCCCTGAACAAGAAGAGAGATCTGTGCATACCTTGATTTGATCTTGAATGGATAACTTTAATTTTATGATGTCATAATATTTCCTTTTTGTTTTCCTATGTAAATGCTTGACTACAGCATCTCCAGGTCATGTGACAGGAGAAAAAAGACCTTTTGGTTTGAAGGCTGACCAGAGAGGTCGAATGGGATTTTAAAATTTTCTTTCAGCACTGATAGTTGTCCTTCTGAACTAAAGCAACTGATCTGATAAGAAGTAAATCAGCTGCATAAAGAGAATTTTTAACATCTCAAGATGGGCAGTGGAGCCAGTTCAGAGAGCAAGGAGTCAGCCAGGAGATCCAGAGAACTGGAAAAGAAACTCCAGGAAGATGCAGAGAGGGAAGCCAGGACAGTCAAACTACTACTGTTGGGTAAATAGAATAAAAATTACTCATAATGCTTTTCCATTTAGGGGTTGTTTTTCACTGGAATTATATTTTAGTACAGTGAATTTCTCACCTCTCACTATTTTATTTGAAGACAATTCTGTAATATATGCTTAAAATATTTTCTGGTTGTGGTCACTCATGAAGTCACAAGGAATAGGCTGGAAATGGCCATGTCACTCCATGTATTCAATTTTAAATGTATAAATCCTTAACTTTGAATATGCTTGAGAAATGAGAACCTGCTGTTAGAATAAATGTTATGATACAAACTTAGAACATAGCCCACTTATCTGTTTTTTCATGGATCTATATACATTCATTTGCAGGAGAATTAAGTGAGATAAGTGGTTACATAAAAAATCCGCAGGTATCACAAGATATTGATATTGTTTATCTTGCAAAGTGTTTCATCCCATTTTTTAAAGAAGCAGAAAGTGATTTAGAATGGCTTTTCTTGATGTATAATGGAGAGTGGAATGAAAAATACTCAGATGAATACAGATAAATATTCTCACAAAATACTATTTCTAATCCCCACTATGATCAATTTATTAGCAGACAGAGGCTATAATGCCAAAAGAAAATACATTCTTTTTCTTGACACAGCTTTCTTTATTCTGGTCTTTTTTTTTTTCCCCATGGTGCTGTGCAGCTTACAAGAAATATCTGAGAGCACATTAACACAACCACTGTCTTAATATTTTTCTTCTTACAGCCTCTTGTAGAAGTTAGCAGGTTTTTTTCCCAATTAATAGAAAAACAGTCTTTGATCATTTGAGTGTTTCTCTTTTGCCTTTCTTGCAACTGCAGTTCTTGCAAATGCTTCTAAACTGACATTTATTCAGACAAAACTAGATCCCTTAGATAAAGTAAATCAACTCTGTTGTCTTGTATCTCATGAAAAGAAGTCTATTTATACCAGTTAAAAATCAAACAATTATTATTCGAAAATAAATGAGAGAAGAACATGCAGGTTTCTCAAATAATAATAGGAAAGCAGCAGTTTGGTATTCTTTATGTACCACCAGTATTTGGGGCTTACAAATGTTTTCAGTCCAGTTAAGAATACAGAGGTTTTCTGTGGTACAGTAATATAAAATATTGCTCCTAATCAGGAGAGATTAAGTTGGAGAGATTAAGAACAATATTTTTATTTAAAATTCCAAAAATTTAAAGTAATTTATATGTATTGTTAAAAAAAAAAAAAAAAAGAGACACTGAATTAGAACCAGGATCCATCTAATTCAGCATCCTGTCTTTGACCTTATCCAACCTTACCCACGAGGAAAAAGTAAGAAATCCTTTAAGAGGAATGTATAGGATAAAGAAGAATTTTCCAGATAAAGAGGAGCTAAGCAGTTTTATCTTCAAACTTTTCTGCCCTTACAGTATTACTGAAGGCTCTTTTACAGCAGGAGAGCAAGTAAGGAGAGCTGGCCCCCTCCCCCACTGAACATATGTATGTATTTAGTATTAAGGACTTTAGTTTTAAATGTTTCCTAATGTATATAATCAGTCTTCTTCAGAGACTATTAATATCAGTCTTGAGATACTTTTAGTAAAATACTATGAAATTCAATGTAAGCTACATGAAAAAGACTTCTATTATGTTCATTTCCAACCTGAACATATTTCAGTTTCATTAGCTACACAAGCACTCTCTTCATGAGGCAAGATGATAATTTGGATCTGAAACACTTCTTTATAGGTTTTTACAATATCTTACTTTACTCACGTCACACATGATAAAAATTCAAATTTGTCAGTGGGTAGTGCTTTGGAAGGCTTTTTTCCTCCTGAACAACAGACGAGAAAGTCTTTGTAAAAAACATATTAAAGAGATAAAAATTAAAAATTCTTAGTAACTTAAATTTTCTTGTTCTTAAAAAAAAATGAGAGGTGAATAAATTGTATTTGGAGCCTATTGAACCACCAGAGTGAAAGTGCTGCTGAAACATCTGGAAGCAGAGATGCTGCAATGTGCAGAGAGACACCATATCAAACCTTCCATAGGGGCTGTGTGAAATGGCCAGATAGGAAAAGATTAAATCTACTGTGTTCAGATTTGTACCTGTTATCTTTCCATACCTCTGAAGTGATATCAGAAATTATACACATTTTAGGCTTTGTAAATCAAGGGCAGCTCTAATCAAGCCAGCCTAGTCCTACCTAGTCCTAGATTTCTGTTCAGTCAGACTTTATGTTGCCTTTATACTTCAGACCAGATGTCATCATTTCCTTTTGCAATAGGCAGGTTGGTAGAAGATACTCAGAAAAAAATTTTATGGATATCATGAGGTTCTCAGTGTAATCACTTTTTCCTTACACTTAAAATGTAAAAAAACCAGTGTATTCTGACTCTTTTCTGAAAGGATTATTTAAAATCTAGTGCAGTGTCTCTACAGCCCCCAGTAGATCCCTTTACAAAAAATAGAAATTATATTCAAAAAAAAAGCACCTTTTTTTTTTTTTTTTTTTTTTTTTTTTTTTTTTACAAGTTCTATAACCCAGGCAAACACACTATCTGGGTTGAGATGATTTACAGTTTATATGGTATTCACATATAAACAGGGGGAGGAGGGAAATTGTGTCACTTTCTGATGTTCCTCACAAGCTCACAGGAAACAGTTGAGTCCTCTGTGCCAGGTATTCCCAGGCTGGCAGAGCCATCCCATCCCCCAGCACGTCCACAAATCTGGTCTCTACCTACTTAGACTTCAAAAAGATCAGGATGTTTTATGAGTCTGGAACAAACTCCAAGGTGAAAGTTTTATTTCCTTTCTATCAGGACTGTATCTGGCTTGCCACATGACCTGCAGTTTGTTTGTATGCTTTGCAGGATGCCAACTTTCAATTTATAGGTGTGCAAAGTACAATGCACGTTCCAAATATGGCCAAAATAGCTGATGCTCACAGTGGTGTTTCACAGAAATAAGAACTTAGGTTGAGTTTAAACAACGATTAAAAGTTTAACTTATTTATTTTCAAATCTTTACTCCATGTCTCATTGTCTACAGTTTTCAGTGTCAGGACAAAAACTACCCTCAACAGAACTGGTCATCCTCATCTCCCTTTGTCCCCTTTTGGAGCACAACTCACCCAATTTAAACATCTGCTTCAGGGAAACAGAAATTGAAACTGTTTGGCTTAAGTTTTTTTTTGTAGTAAATATTTCTCTCCACTGACTCTAAAAGATCTCTGGTAAGTAGTCTGAATGTAGAAACTTATAGTATAGATACTTTATACCAATTAAATTAATCAGTTACTGTAGTACTGAAGCTTAACTTCTTGTTATTAACACCTAACCTGGAAACACAGGCTTTGGGCACAAAAACAGCCCAATAATGTCATTGATGGGAATATACTGATATTCTTTTTTGGAGAGTGGGGCAGTATTTGAGGACTTTATTCTCTCAAAAGGGTTAGATCTTAGATTATTTTTTTTCTTGAGTTTCTTTCTGTCATAAACTTTGTTGAGTCTCATGAGGACCAGGAAGATGTGATTTCCATTCTAGTTCCCAATATCCAGACTTCTGAATGGCACAGATAAAGTTCAGGCAGGGGTGTGAAACATTTTCTGATTTTATTTGAATATTTTCTTTTCCTGCTTTTTGCTGATTTATGTCATTGTCAGTAGGTTTTCTGACAGGTTTTAAACAAAGTATTCAGCAGGGGCTTTTTATTTCCTTATGTTTAATTCTGGAAAATTTTCTAAACTAAACCTTTCCTTCCACAGCGATAATAACTATAAAGAGATAATAATTCTTTATCTGAGACACAAAAGCACCTTAATATATAAGAACCTTCCTCAATGTCTCAGCAGATGCTAATCTTTAAAGCTTGTACTCTCCACAACTATTTGAACAAATTCTGCTTAGAAAAACAAAAATGTCAAACCACAGCTGAGGGCCTGGGCTCTGCTTCCCCTTGAATTTGTGAAATTCTCACTGGGTTTCAAGACACCTCCGTTCTTTTCTCTATTTCTGCTCTGTCTACAAGCTTTAGTGTGCTGCAGGGAAGAGGCTGAGCACTCCCAGAGCAGGAGGGAGATTTGTGCCAAGCTGCTGGGGGGCAGCTCCTCCAGCCTTGCTGCATGACTGTTCTGGTTTTAAGGACAGTTATCTGCCAATAAAGGCAGAAGCTTCTCTTTGAAATGGAGAATGTAAACTCCCTCCTTCCAAATTATTATACATTTGAAATTAAGGGGCTCTCAGGCAAAGATATAGGAATTAGGAATAACAGTTTTTTACTGGGAAGATTAAAATAGAAATACAGTAATACAAAAAACAATCCCAACCCTGACAGAGTCAGAATACAACCTGACACCCTGTCAGTCAGGGTGTTGGTAGCAGTTTGATTAAAATGGTGGCTACAGTCCCCTGCATTGGCAAGTGCTGTTGAGCTGAAGCAGTGCTCCTGTAGAAGGGTACAGCCTTCCTCCAAAAGTCCAGGGATGATGTAGAAAAGTTTGGCTTCTCCCCTGGGATCCAGTGGAAAGAAGGTAACTTGCTGTCCAACAGCTCTGTTTTTATCTAGGTAGGACAGGCTTGGTTCCTCTCCCTGGCTGGAGCATCTCCCAATGGATGATGTAATTTTATCAGTCATACAATGGGACTTAATGGGCCATCAGCAGATGGTATCTTCCTGGAGGGAGGGTGGGTTGTGGAAAAGATAAGGTGATTGCCCCATCTTGTGTTAAATCTGGCCCATTAGCAGATACTGTGTGCCACGGGATAAGGAATCACTACCCCACCCGGTTTTAACAGATGGTGATAGAATACACATTTCTGGCCACATCAACCCATCAACCCAACACAATGGCCCTTCTCCCTGAGCCTGCTCCTCAGTCCCAGGATGCCCAGAACCATGGCAGGCCTGGGACACGGTGGGATGCAGTTCTGGGATACCCAAAGCAAGAAGAGATGCAGGTCACAGCCAGCCAGAGTTCAGCATTCATGAAGGTGAATGTGACATCTCCTGTGTCATGCTGGAGGTGATCTCTGGGGAGAAATGTCAATATTAGTGGCAGTGGGGACATCTTTCAGTTCCCAGGAACAATTCCAGAGTTTCAAGTGTTGGCTGAGGCTTTTGTGGCAGTATTCTCTGTGCAGTTATCCATGTCAAGGAAATAGAGACAGAAATGAGAAATAAATTTAAGCTAAATCTTAAATATGTAAAACGTAAAATATAACATATGGCAATGATATTATCACTAATACCTGTCAGGTGGAGCTATAAATCTTCACAGCTGACAGAGTTTTTCAAAACTCTAAGTTCTTCAGGACAAGACAGTTTGTCCTAAGTTCTTGTCTATGATTCAGAAAATCTGGGCTTGAAAAAGGTGCTTTCAGCTCCCTGTGTAGTCACACTGGGTCTTTTGTGATGCACTTTTGCCACTATTTCTGCAAGCAGAAATCCACTGCAGCAGGTGGAAATGCAGCCCCATGCCTGGTCTGCCATATCAGGGACTGGCCAAAGGAGAAGGCTACATGGTGAAGGGAAAGAATTATAAAAGCAGGTGCAAAGAAAATTATTCCTAACCCACTTCTGGAATGAAAATGCTGCTACAACTAAGATGATACTCCATGGTGAAGTCAAAGTCTGAAAGTCATCTGTTGTTTAGATAAAAGTATTATTGGATCATAAATTTAAGGCAAGCAGAGGTAGAAAAAATGCACCCAAAATATACAAATTATGCCTTTCACTCTATTTTAACATCATCTTTTAGATCTGGAAGAGAAGTTAATTTCTATATTATATTTGCTGGATCTTTCCATGAGGTGAATGTATGAAATCTCAGTACAGCCTCCTCTCTTCCCTACAAAAAGTGCAGCAAACACTTCCTTGCTGACAGGGCTTTACCAAGTTCTTCAGAAAGGTCACTGAAAGGATAATAAATGATCTACAACAAATTTGCATTTTTTCCAAACTGTGGCAGATGGCAGCATCAGCCCATTTTGCATGGGCTTGTTTTTCTCTTGCACTTTTCACCATTGACATCATGGGTTTCAGAAAATGCTTTGAGTATGGTTTGCTGTCTTTAGTGACTCATTTGAATAAATTAATCCCTGTCATTTGAATACTGTTACCTTTACAGAATGTGTTTGAAAATCTGTAGTCAGTTTGCTCCATTTACTGAGAAGT